>CM064481.1:20220762-20820762 GCA_032716605.1 Paralithodes platypus
GTTGAAAAATGAAGTAAATCCCTCGACAAACTTCATAATATAATATTTATATATCTATATATCTATATAGGAAGAGATCATCTATCTCTTATATTATAAAATTCAGTAGTGATGCTCGAGCTAGGCCTATTGGCCGCTTCCGTGATCGCGCGCTCGCGTGAGAATATCCCGATATAAGAATCCAGAACATATCCGCTCAAATTAATGTTACCAGTCTGTAACTATGAAAGTGTAGAATACTTTGATATAATTATGAGCAAATAAATAATGATCACGTAAACTGCAGACTATGTACGTAATACGTATCTGCCATAACTTATATAGGAATGGATTCCAGGGGGATATATTCTATCGGCTATCATGAATACGATAGAGTGCTATCTAATCGGGATAGTATCCTGAGGAAAACATTGTTCCTCATCTTTATCTAGGTCAAGCCTAACAAATTTGGGGTGAGGACAGTTAGGGGAGGTAGTGCCTTTTAACCCTGTAGGTATAGACCTCTTTTTAGGGGTTTCTGTTGTGGAAGACACAGAGCGTCCAGTAAGAAATAAACATAGTCCATACTGACCATGTCTGGGATTTTTTTTTTTTTTTTTTTTTAGTTGAGGATATATAAACTTTCACTTCATCCCAAATGTTTAGTAATACCTGAGTCGCCCCCGCTGCTGTTATGTGGCCACTTGGATTGTGGTAGTGTTACACGGAGAGTGCACAATTTGTACATTTTTTAGGAGCCCACTTAGTCAATGTACGATTCACACAAGACATCTGGCGTACATACCTGTCAGTTGTGGCTCAGGTGAGGGGGCGGAGATTACTGAGGAGAGCTATAGCCCACCTGTCAGAAAAAGGCCAAGAATCAATGTTACATAATATAAGAGCAAAGAACAAAAGCATGCACCAGTTCCTTATGTATAAGGCTCATGTAATGTCGAGTAGCCTGCTGGCCCTATGAATGTTTTAAAGAATTTAGAGTAGGGTAGCATATTCGCTACATCGTATATAAGAATGGATTTAAGTGAGATAGTCTATAGGCTATCATAAATGCCACTGGAGTCTCTCCTCCCTTCTTTTTCCATTCATTGCTCTACATTGAGAACTCGGAGGGAAACGTTGGTCTTTAATTTAACCTGAACCTTTTGGTGCATCGGTTGTTTGTTTCTGAGGGAAAACATTGTTTCCCTCCCCCCCCCCCACCTGAGTACCCGGAGTACCCGGAGTATTTGGAGGAAGCTCTCGTTCCTTAACCCATCAGAACCGGAAGGGCTCTGAGGCACTCATGAGCTCAAAGCCTGTAAGCTTGGTGTGCGAGGCGTCCGTCCGACGCATGTAAACAACAGCCGGCTGGACCGACGCCGCGCATCTCCGACCACAAGAAGGAGTGCGTCGCTTGTTCGTGTGTGCCTGTATGTTATTGTTAAGTATCGAAAAGTAGTGTAAAGTGGCTGTTTTTGCCATAAAGTTATCTCCAATGAAATCATCATCACAACTGAACCAGTTGACTTAGAGAGCTCTACTTAACGCCATTCTACAGGTACGAAACACATCTACGCTTGGGGATGCGCGGGAATGCGGAAGCAAGCAAAATAACAAAGATGCGGTAGCCTAGGCGTAGACGTTTTTCGGCCAAAACCCCCGGGTTTCGGGGAATATATATGGAATACATAGCCGGGGCTGGAGGGTTAATTTAACCTGAACCTCTCGGTTCCTCGGTTTTCAGTATTACCCGGAGTACCCGGAGTACTTGGAGGAAGCTCTCGTTTCTTAATTTAACCTGAACCTCTTGGTTCCTTGGTTTTCAGTATTACCCGGAGTACCCGGAGTACTTGGAGGAAGCTCTCGTTCCTTATTTTAACCTGAACCTCTTGGTTCTTTGGTTGTCAGTATTACCCAGAGTACCCGGAGTACTTGGAGGAAGCTCTTGTTCCTTAATTTAACCTGAACCTCTTGGTTCCCTGGTTTTCGGTAATACCCGGAGTACCCGGAGTACTCGGAGGAAGCTCTTGTTCCTTAATTTAACCTGAACCTCTTGGTTCCTTGGTTTTTTGTATTACTCGGAGTACCTGGAGTACTCGGAGTACTTGGAGGAAGCTCTTGTCCCTTAATTTAACCTGAACCTCTTGGTTCCCTGGTTTTCAGTAATACCCGGAGTACTCGGAGCACTTGGAGGAAGCTCTTGTTCCTTAATTTAACCTGAACCTCTTGGTTCCTTGGTTTAACCTGGACCTCTTGGTTCCTTGTTTTTTTGTATTACTCGGAGTACCCGGAGTTCCTGGAGGAACTATAGTTTCATATTTATCCGGATTTATTTATTTATTTATTTATTATATTTTTTATTTTTTTTTGAAGGAAAACATTGTTCCTTAAATGCACCCTTGGTGTATTGGTTATTGTTCCTCGGTTTCCTTGAAACCATTTAGTACCCGGAGGTCTAAACCCTGAGACCCGGAGAGAACGGAGGGACACAGGAGCCCGCCGACTCCGGGACTCGAAGCATGCAATTGTATAGGGTTAGTTGGTGCACTTGCACTGGAGGAAACTTTGTTGCTCCATTTGGTTTCATGCAAACTCTTTCTATTTTAAGAAATTAACACATAATTGTGTTGGTGCTCTTGCAATGTAGGAATCTGAAGCACTTCATAATATTCATATACTTTATTTACTCAAAACCATTTAGTACCCGGAGTTCTAAACCCGGAGACCCGGAGAGAACGGAGGGACACAGGAGCCCCGCCGACTCCGGGACTCGAAGCATGCAAATTGTATAGGTTTAGTTGGTGCTCTTGCACTTGGTCATGCAAACTCTTAGGAATCATTGGTATCGAAGCACTTCATAACATATTACTCATATAGGAAGAGAACAATTGGTCCCTCATGTAAAATTCAGTAGAGAGAAGCCGAGCTAGCTAGGCCTATTGGCCGCCCTCGTGGACACTTGCCCGAGGTGGCGAACAAAGCACGGCCTTATAAATAAGTACTGGTACAAGAATGGGACATATAAGGGAATCAATAAGTCTAGCTAAGACCCTATCAGCTCGAAGTAATGCTAGAAGCATGCAAACTATAAAGTGAAGCGACTTTGAAAAATTTAATACTAGTAGAATTTCAGAAAAATAATGTAGGCTACTTTACGACAAAGAAAACTTGAATTAATAATATCCTTAGAGTTCAACGTGTATCCTGAGGGCACACGAATAAGATGAATAATAGCCTACGATAAGTAAATAATTAAACGCAAGCATTGTATAGGATATAGCCTATTATAACAATAATCACTTACTACGACGAATAACAAATATGAAGAATGGCGAAGCAGTATCCATATACTTTCGGTGTGGACAGGCGTGGACGGTGGCCCTCTGAAACATACAGGGCGATTACTCAATTCATGTTTGGACCTAACTCAAATAATATATAACAAGGACTCACTAGGAGTGAGAAAGCCAGGCAAACGCGGAGACGCCCAGAGCAAGGGGGCACACGTCCGACTCGCCTGGATCACAACCGTAAAGAGGCAGATAAACATGCTAGAAAATCTGGCATCACGTGCAAGGGAAGCATTACGACAGCACAGCTGGAGGGCTGAAATGATAGATTCTTCTTTAAAATTTTATTTCTAGTGGTATTCATTTTCAATGACGAGCCCTTGGTAAGATTTAACCCGTCCAGCCCCGGCTAGTTTTGTAATGTTTGTTCACCAGAACCCGGCCGGTTTTCAAAAAATGGTTTTATTCCAGAAACAATAGCGAATGGGTTAGGAATGAAGGAAAAACCATGAAAAACCGCTCAAAAAGCTTAAAGAATGGTCCTACAGAGCCCCCGAAAACGTATTTTACAAGAGTAAAAAATTGAAGGCAATTACCCCAAAACACCAGGTTATTGCGCGCTCACGCACGTGGACTTTGAGAGTTTTCAACCATCGGCACGGTTGCGTGGGATACGTACACAGTTCCCATACAAATCTGAGCCCTCTTGAGTGGCTACACCTGAGGTTACGGTCGGCGCAATTAGGGTGACGCGCCAGGCACGTCTCTGGGGCTGTGCGTTACATACATCGCCGACGCGTCAGGCGCGTCGCTGGGGCTGTACGGGTTAATGGGTATTAACCAAGGATTGTTTTTATGCTATATACGCAACGGTTGTGATAAGAACTCCGGGGAATCCCGAACGGGTCCCGGAATCTCAGCCTATATATAGTATAGGCTCTTCGGTATTGACGAAGGAACCAATACTAAATATATATATATATACAGTACCATATATATATATACAGTATACAGTATATTTTTGTGGTACTGTCCTGCCCAGTTGTTAGAACCTACGACCAATCCAGCAAAAATCCTGGCACAACATTATGATTGCATCGTGTTAGGTAGAATTGTTATACTGTATATGTATATATATACTGTACGTAAGGACATAAAGCACATTTCTTCTATCTCTCTACTATCTCTAATTGGGGCAGAGAAAACCTTGTTACTTTCAATGCTTCCAAATCTCAATTTCTCCATTTATCTACTCGACGCCCCCTTCCAGAAAACTACGACTTACTCTTCAACAACATATAAATGGGCGGGTGCCCAACCCCGAAAGGGGTTGAAATAGGGGAGCTATCCCCCCACCAAAGGCGGCTTTCTAGGACCGTTCCTAGCTGATGCTGAGAGGATTGGGTTCTAGTCATGTGGTGATGGGCTGGTCTATCAGAGTGAGAGCTGAGCGATCTCTGCCATACCCATAGCTTACTCTGACTGTTCCTTTTACTTATATATTTTCTAGATCTCAGGTGACGGCGTCTCTTCCGTGGATTGACAACCTAGAGGTTGGCAGATTGGAAGCCAAAGCATCACATTTTTCCTTTGACCCTCAACTTTCTCTTCATAATTGCTGAGGGGAACAGGGCCCTGGGTGGGGCTTTGGTTTCCCGGGCGTTTCCGCGCCCTCCTTAGCTCCCTGCCATGGAGTGGCTTCGGTCACCCAGGCTTTATTGTGGTAGGCAGGAAGGGATCTGTGGGGGCGCTCGGTTATGGCCTTGGCCTTGCTTGGGGCCTTGGGGCTGTTCGGCCAGGCAGCCTGGGGAACAGCAACAACAACAACAACATATAAATTTACCCTTCACCTTTTCTTAAGATTATCGCTGTCTCTTCTTCTTATCTCTCTTGCAAAGATCATATCACCACTCTTGCTAAAAACAGCTTCCAAAAAACTGGGTGTGCTCATTCGCCTCCGGGGGTGCTTTACCCCTGCGTAGGTTCCTGCTTTATACAGGGGAACAGTGCGTCCATGTATCGAGTATTGTTCACATGTGTAGGGAGGATCCTTTCACACACACACAGCATTTCTAGACAAAGTAGAAAAGAAAGCCTTCCTTCTCATTAACTCGCCACACATCCATCTCACCTCATTGCATTCCATTCTGTTGATATCATCCACTTTGACAAGCCACATTTCTGAAGCATATGTCATAGCGCTTCTAACGCATGAAGCGTACACATTTCCCTTCAAGGGGAGAGGGAGTCTTCCCATGGTGAGTAGTGGCAAAAGTTCTCTAAACTTTCCCCAGCTGCATCTTATTCTGGCAATAGTGGGTAAAGGGTCCTTGCGTGACCTAAATTGTGGTTGTAAGACATATGGAAATATAATTTTAAGGATGCCTCTAATAATTATTGATGTAAATTATATTCAGTACAAATATGTTTATTGTATACATCTCCATCATGATATTTGTATTGTATACATCTCCATCATAATATTTGTATTGTATACATCTCCATCATAATATTTGTATTGTATACATCTCCATCATGATATTTGTATTGTATACATCTCCATCATAATATTTGTATTGTAACATCTCCCATCTCCATCATAATTTGTATTGTATACATCTCCATCATGATATTTGTATGATACATCTCCATCATAATATTGTATTGTATACATCTCCATCATAATATTTGTATTGTATACATCTCCATCATAATATTTGTATTGTATACATCTCCATCATAATATTTGTATTGTATACATCTCCATCAGGAATTGTATTGTACATCTCCATCATAATATTTGTATTGTATACATCTCCATCATAATATTTGTATTGTATACATCTCCATCATGATATTTGTATTGTATACATCTCCATCATGATATTTGTATTGTATACATCTCCATCATGATATTTGTATTGTATACATCTCCATCATGATATTGATGTATACATCTCCATCATGATATTTGTATGTATACATCTCCATCATGATATTTGTATTGTATACATCTCCATCATAATATTGTATTGTATACATCTCATCATAATTTGTATTGTATACATCTCCATCATGATATTTGTATTGTATACATCTCCATCATGATATTTGTATTGTATACATCTCCATCATGATATTTGTATTGTATACATCTCCATCATAATATTTGTATTGTATACATCTCCATCATGATATTTGTATTGTATACATCTCCATCATGATAATTTTATTGTATAGGCTACATCTCCATCATGATATTTGTATTGTATACATCTCCATCATGATATTTGTATTGTATACATCTCCATCATAATATTTGTATTGTATACATCTCCATCATGATATTTGTATTGTATACATCTCCATCATAATATTTGTATTGTATACATCTCCATCATGATATTTGTATTGTATACATCTCCATCATAATATTTGTATTGTATACATCTCCATCATAATATTTGTATTGTATACATCTCCATCAGATTGTATTGTATACATCTCCATCATAATAATCTATCATGCATAATATTTGTATTGTATAATCTCCATCATGATATTTGTATTGTATAATCTCCTAATATTTGTATTGTATACATCCATCATGATATTTGTATTGAGTTACATCTCCAATATTTTTATTGTATACATCTCCATCATGATAATTTTGACATCTCCATCATGATATTTTATTGTATACATCTCCATCATGATAACCATCATGATATTTGTATTGTATACATCTCCATCATGATATTTGTATTGTATACATCTCCCATGATATTATTGTATACATCTCCATTCATATTTGTATTGTATACATCTCCATCATAAATTTGTATTGTAACATCTCCATCATATTGTATTGTATACATCTCCATCATAATATTTGTATTATACATCTCCATCATGATATTTGTATTGTATACATCTCCATCATAATATTTATGTATACATCTCCATCATAATATTTGTATTGTATACATCTCCATCATGATATGTATTGTATACTCCAATAATATTGTATATCCTCATATATTGTATTGTATACATCTCCATCATGATATTTGTATTGTATACATCTCCATCATAATATTTGTACATCTCCATCATGATATTTGTATTGTATACATCTCCATCATGATATTTGTATTGTATACATCTCCATCATAATATTTGTATTGTATACATCTCCATCATGATATTTGTATTGTATACATCTCCATAATATTGTATTGTATACATCTCTGATATTGTTTGTATACATCTCCATCATAATATTGTATTGTATACATCTCCATGATATATTGTATACATCTCCATCATGATATTTGTATTGTATACATCTCCATCATAATATTTTTATTGTATACATCTCCATCATAATATTTTTATTGTATACATCTCCATCATAATATTTTTATTGTATATAAAATGCCCCAGAACGAGAAGCCCAACACAGAAGCCATGAACGAACACCACACAGAAACACCAAAGGAAAGGTCCACAGAACGAAAGGACCAGCTGACCGAGCCCGCCATTCCAGACAGGCCCCAGCCCGCAGGGCTAAACAGCTCCAGGACACACCCATTTACCTTTTCTAAAACTGACCATTTTCCACACCTCACGTACACTAACCCCCTTGTGTCCTACACTCCTAACTACAAAGATGATGAACAAGAATATACATTCATATTAAAAACATGCCCTGTCCCGACGTTGAGCCAATGCCAACACATCAGACAGCCATAAATATATCTATGTATGTTCTTACATCCGAGAAGTAGATGTTATATCTTAGAAGTTCAAACACCCACGCTTGTCCCTAGACCTCGTATATCATTTTCCATGACGAGTATAGATATATGTAACCCGTGCTCAGTCGCCCCTTGCATTGCTCCTCTAGTAACTAAGTATTAATATTAACATTCCCTAACATCTTGTCTTGCCAGACTAAGCTTCTGAAGACCCATCGGCCCATAAATCTATGTATGCAATCCTTAGGTTAAGTATTTTTCTCCGCCATTGTGTTCACCTTTTTCCATTTACTTTCCACAATTGTCATACGTCTTCCCCTTGCCTCCTTCGTATCCACAGCCCACACTACGCCAATTTATTTCGTGTCTTACACCTCTTACCCCAACCAGAGATTGTATAAGATAACCTGGTTACCAGTATCTGTCATAAGTACCCCGAAACAATAACTAAGTACCCCTACGAACTGCCGCTGTGGGTGGTATTTTATATTTAATAGAAAACGCAGTTCCCAGGGCCAACTAATAGTATCCATAACCCTCTGACTGATCACATAACTCTATCTTTTCCAGACTCATATACCACCCCATAGTTGCATTCCCCGGTAGCATTTGGCTAACGTATTCTACTGCCTTTTCAAACTTCCATATCAATTGTAGCCTAATGCCACCCCCACGCCCAGGGACCTTAGGGGCAAAATTTCCCTGTAGCCCTTGAATCCCCCCCCCCTCTCATTAAGACACCCGCGCTTCTCGACTCGTGTCCGACCTAGCCTCTCTCTCATACCTCTTGAAGATCCTTGAATTGTCCGTTACTAACGCTCTCCAACCTTTTATATATATACTCCTATCCAGCCTACCTTCACTTAGTAGGCCAGAACAACATTAGAACTTTACTAGCCCCTTGCATGCCATCTATTCTCTTACAACACATTCACAACCCTGCACCCAATGGTCGTCGGTGCGAGGCTAGCCGCCCCGCCAGTAACTAACTTCTATTGCCATACTTCCAGATAAATGTGGCAGAGTTAGCAACCCAGTCTCCACCATATCCAGCAAACCCTACAATTAACAACCAGCCGAGTAAAACCAGCTAGCTAAGGCACCTTCGGTTTTGGTATTAAAGACACTCCCATCTGTCTCATACACAGAGGGTTATTACAAACACTGGTGATATGGCAAGCCCCTAGCCACAGCCGCCGGACGACTATATCAGAGAGGGCGCCCAGCTCCCCCTTTTTGCCCACCCGAGGAGGGAGACCCCCACCCCCGCGGAGGTATACCTGGCCCCTGTTTTGACTTTCGAGTCATTGCCAGGTAGCACAGGAATTCTTCCTATCGATGAACTAACCATGAATGACTAACACCTTTACTAACCTCTATTAACTCACAATAAACCATTTACCTTTCTTGCATGCTCTGATCACTAAATTAGCACCTCAGCTATACCATAGAATGAAGATTGAACAATCTAGAGAGACGCTCCTATCACAGCTGTCCCCATCCTCCTCGCAAAGTAGATCCAGTCTCTCTCCCCTAAATACGTCCAGTATAGCCAAAATAGTACCTCTTACTAAGGCTCAGTTATATGAAAATATAAAGGCTTCCTATCGCCCTGTGCCACAACAGTAAATACCATCTTACCTAGTCCCCATATCTATGGAGAGCTCAATTAAGTCCATAAGACTCGAGTTCCCTACTGTCTACAGGGTCCAGAACCGAGCCTATAAATCTAACTCCCGCCCCCGGTCAAATCAGTTGAAAGCTAGACACCAACCAGGGGTCACTACCCTGCAGTTAATTTCTAGCTCTGCCCTTGTGTTGTTCCGGAGTGAGATCCCAGAACCGGCAGACTCCGTGGCAGATTTGGATAGAAGGACCTGCCCACGTATTGAAGAACTTCACACATATGGCCCCCCTGGACGGCCGCGGAACCAGTCGTTAGCCCCCAACATCATGGACGCAAGATAACCAGGACCAGACCCATCAGATACTACCCAAGATTCCCTTTAGCAGTACTACATATTACTGTGCTGTTTTAGATTCACTAATTAATATTTCTACGAAGTGGCTAAGACCTTGCCCAGTGTAATTCATACTTAACCATTCCATTTGGGACGTACTAAGCGATCAGTGCTCTTTAATTAACAGGCGACCTTGACTCTCGTAATTACTTAATTCAGATATTAAAACTCTAGTGATATCTAACGTTCGCCCACTGATTTGCGTTCTATGTATTTCTGAGACAAGGATATAAAACTTAGATCAGTACCCCCTGAGGTTACTAGAATTCCCGTGCTCTAAAAATACGTGTGTCTAATCTAGTCTGTGAACTACTACTTGTGCACCAGAGCTACCAGTAATAAATCTAACAGTGAATATGAATCTATAAGTAACATTGATGGTCTTCGGTATATAAACCTGTGAAATCAAAGCCAGTGATCAGAAGATTAATACCTGAACGTTGGAAGTGGGAGACTAGGCTCCATCCAGATCCACTTATGCTAGTGTTGTTCAATTCTATTATATTGTCTTACACAAGTATTCTGCAGTGGTATATCAATAAACGTGATCATGTAACTTGCTACCATGTGTTTCTTTGTGTTCTCTATTCCTCATATCTTGTATTGTGCATGCAGCCTTATATACCCAGTCAATTTAGAACTCACATTACCCAAGTTAAACCTGTAGAAAAACAGGGCATAACAGTAGACATCTCCATCATAACATTTGTATTGTATAGGCTACATCTCCATCATAATATTTGTATTGTATACATCTCCATCATGACATTTGTATTGTATACATCTCCATCATAATATTTGTATTGTATACATCTCCATCATGATATTTGTATTGTATACATCTCCATCATGATATTTGTATTGTATACATCTCCATCATAATATTTGTATTGTATACATCTCCATCATAATATTTTACAAAGATACTTCTAATGTTGAGTTTGTGCAGTATCAAATATATAACAAATCCGTTCTTAGCCTTATATTACCTACCTTAAAAGTTCTACAAAATTTGATAATACAATTATTGACATTATATTACATTAACAAAAGTACGGCAGAGGGCTGGAGGAAAGCAGTGATTGAGCCTCTGTACAAAGGAATGATCAGTAAAGAGGAATGTAACAGATATTTGGGAATTAGTAAACTGTAACTGGAAAGGTATATGCAAAACTAGTAATCCATGATCAATAGATTATCAGCAGGGAGGTTTTTAGAAAGGGTATGGGATGTATTGAGGAAATAGCCTCCATGCGATTGTTGGTACAGAAGTATTCAGCCAAGAACAGAAATCCTATTCATTTCTGAAGTGTTTGTGGGGTCACATGGGGAGACAAGACAAATGAGGACAGGGTGTCAAACGAATGTCAAATCCTTTCATTTTAGTCTCCTTACCTTTGGATACCTTTGGATGTGTTCGCCGCTCCTCTAGCGGCACCAAGGAGCGCGACGCCCCTCGTTATGGGTGGTGATTTGGTGCAGTAGACTGTTTGAAGCGACAGCTCGCTCCCTTGCGAGGATGGGCTCGTCTGGCACTTTTTGCAGTTCGACATCTAGGGCTCTCTTGAAGTTGTCTAACGAGATGTCCCTCATGTCTCTTACTCGCCGTGGGAGTTTGTTGAAGAGACGTGGGCCTCTGTCTGATAACCAGCCCTCTCGCAGAGAGCCCATAGCACCCCTGTTATTCATCCGGGGGATTTCGCATTCCCACCCTCTCCTATCACTGAATTTCATGACTATCGGAGTATGTAGGTTTGGTACTAAACCCTCTGCGATTTTCCACGTGTATATTATTAGGTAACGTTCTCTTCTACGTTCCAGTGAGTACAGATTCAGTGCTCTTAAACGCTCCCAATAGTGTAGATGTTTTATCGAACTTATATGCGAAGTGAAATTTCTTTGTACACTCTCTACGTCATTTATTTCACCTGCTTTGTATGGGGATGTTAATACGCTACAGTATTCAAGCCGCGGTAGCACTAGAGATTTGAAGAGCGTTATCATAGGCAATTCACCGCGTGTTTTAAAAGTACGCAGAATCCAACCCGTTAGACGTTTCGCAGCCGCCACTTTGATCTGGTTATGTACTTTGAAACCCATATTTTCAGACATTAATACCCCAAGGTCTTTCACACTGTCTTTCCGTTCTATTATGTGGTTAGATTCTGTTAAGTAATTTGTAATTTCTTTAACACCATTATATCTCCGTACCGTATTAATTGGAATTTTTTCCTCATTGAATTGCATGTTGTTTTCCCTGGTCCACTGGAACACTACATTCATGTCTTCCTGCAGTCGGCCCGTGTCCTCTTGTGTGTTTACTATCTTGCTCAATTTTGTGTCATCAGCAAAAGACGACACCGTACTGTGTCTGGTGTTGGTATCTATGTCGCAAATTAGTATGAGGAACAGAAGGGGCGCTAGCACTGTTCCTTGGGGCACTGAGCTTTTGACATCCGAAGGCTCAGAAGTGACTTGGTTTACTGCTACCGATTGTTTTCGGTTTACGAGGAAATTGTATATCCACCGTCCGATTTTCCCAGTTATACCTTTTGCTTTCAGTTTGTGGGCTATTATACCATGGTCACATTTATCAAATGCCTTAGCAAAATCGGTGTAAATGACATCCACGTTTTTCTTTTCTTCTAGCGCTTTAAGAATTTTGTCATAGTGTTCCAAAAGTTGTGAGAGACATGATCTTCCCGCTCTGAACCCATGTTGACCGGTGTTGTGTAGTTCATTTGTCTCCATGAATGTTGAAATTTTGCTTCGCAGGACTCGCTCGAAAACTTTAATGATGTGAGAGGTTAGAGCTACCGGGCGGTAGTTTTTTTAATGCCTTTGTTACCATCAGGGGTATTTAGAAACCTTTAGTTTAGTTACTTCAACCTCTGCAGTTGTCTTTGAGTTAGCTGTGGGCAGAAAACTAATTTTGGAGAGGTAATTATAAGAGTGAGAGAACTCTATTTATTATTACTAATCTGGCAACCTCTGCATCATAAAAGCATGAAAGGGTTATTTTGCAAGTTTTACATTATAATTGTATAATTATGTAAAGTTAAAATTATGATTTACAGTTCAAATTATGTTTTTGGAAGAGATAAACTTGCAAAAAAATACAATTGATGTTAATATTCCTTTTGATGTTAATATAGCTGTATTCCTTTTGATGTTAATATAGCTGTATTTTGATGTTAATATAGCTGTATTTTGATGTTAATATAGCTGTATTCCTTTTGATGTTAATATAGCTGTATTCCTTTTGATGTTAATATAGCTGTATTTTGATGTTAATATAGCTGTATTTTGATGTTAATATAGCTGTATTCCTTTTGATGTTAATATAGCTGTATTCCTTTTGATGTTAATATAGTTGTATTCCTTTTGATGTTAATATAGTTGTATTCCTTTTCATGTTAATATAGCTGTATTCCTTTTCATGTTAATATAGCTGTATTCCTTTTGATGTTAATATAGCTGTATTCCTTTTCATGTTAATATAGCTGTATTCCTTTTGATGTTAATATAGCTGTATTCCTTTTCATGTTAATATAGCTGTATTCCTTTTGATGTTAATATAGCTGTATTCCTTTTCATGTTAATATAGTTGTATTCCTTTTGATGTTAATATAGTTGTATTCCTTGTGTAATATAGTTGTATTCCTTTTCATGTTAATATAGTTGTATTCCTTTTTTGTTAATATAGTTGTATTCCTTTTGATGTTAATATAGTTGTATTCCTTTTGATGTTAATATAGTTGTATTCCTTTTGATGTTAATATAGTTGTATTCCTTTTCATGTTAATATAGTTGTATTCCTTTTGATGTTAATATAGTTGTATTCCTTTTGATGTTAATATAGTTGTATTCCTTTTGATGTTAATATAGTTGTATTCCTTTTCATGTTAATATAGTTGTATTCCTTTTCATGTTAATATAGTTGTATTCCTTTTGATGTTAATATAGTTGTATTCCTTTTGATGTTAATATAGTTGTATTCCTTTTCATGTTAATATAGTTGTATTCTTTTTGTTGTTAATATAGTTGTATTCCTTTTGATGTTAATATAGTTGTATTCCTTTTGATGTTAATATAGCTGTATTCCTTTTGATGTTAATATAGCTGTATTTTGATGTTAATATAGCTGTATTTTGATGTTAATATAGCTGTATTTTGATGTTAATATAGCTGTATTTTGATGTTAATATAGCTGTATTTTGATGTTAATATAGCTGTATTCCTTTTGATGTTAATATAGCTGTATTCCTTTTGATGTTAATATAGTTGTATTCCTTTTGATGTTAATATAGTTGTATTCCTTTTGATGTTAATATAGCTGTATTCCTTTTGATGTTAATATAGTTGTATTCCTTTTGATGTTAATATAGCTGTATTCCTTTTGATGTTAATATAGCTGTATTTTGATGTTAATATAGCTGTATTTTGATGTTAATATAGCTGTATTCCTTTTGATGTTAATATAGCTGTATTTTGATGTTAATATAGCTGTATTTTGATGTTAATATAGCTGTATTCCTTTTGATGTTAATATAGCTGTATTCCTTTTGATGTTAATATAGTTGTATTCCTTTTGATGTTAATATAGTTGTATTCCTTTTGATGTTAATATAGTTGTATTCCTTTTGATGTTAATATAGCTGTATTCCTTTTGATGTTAATATAGTTGTATTCCTTTTGATGTTAATATAGCTGTATTCCTTTTGATGTTAATATAGTTGTATTCCTTTTGATGTTAATATAGTTGTATTCCTTTTGATGTTAATATAGCTGTATTCCTTTTGATGTTAATATAGTTGTATTCCTTTTGATGTTAATATAGTTGTATTCCTTTTCATGTTAATATAGCTGTATTCCTTTTGATGTTAATATAGCTGTATTCCTTTTGATGTTAATATAGTTGTATTCCTTTTGATATTAATATAGTTTATTCCTTTTGATGTTAATATAGCTGTATTCCTTTTGATGTTAATATAGTTGTATTCCTTTTGATGTTAATATAGTTGTATTCCTTTTGATGTTAATAGTTTATTCCTTTTGATGTTAATATAGTTGTATTCCTTTTGATGTTAATATAGTTGTATTCCTTTTCATGTTAATATAGTTGTATTCCTTTTGATGTTAATATAGTTGTATTCCTTTTCATGTTAATATAGTTGTATTCCTTTTGATGTTAATATAGTTGTATTCCTTTTGATGTTAATATAGTTGTATTCCTTTTCATGTTAATATAGTTGTATTCCTTTTGATGTTAATATAGCTGTATTCCTTTTCATATTCATTCCAATCTTAAAACACATTTGGTCTAGTTTGACACCCTGAATGAGGAAGTTCTTGAGCTGGTTCGGTAACGTTGCAGAGTATGGAGAATGATTGAAAGAGTGTACGAGAGTAAAGCCGGTATCACACGAGCGCTTTTTCACTCAACATTTATCCTCAACACTGGTCTGGCAGCTTATGAGGTTAACATTTAATATACAGTATTTCTGTTACCCAAATTCATCTATCATCAGTCTAGTTTCCGATACCAGTGCAAAATAATACAGAAATGTTGATCATCGAATGTTGACTATAAAAGCTCTCGTGTGATGCCGGCTTAAGGTGGAGGCAGGGTGTCAAACTGGAGCAATATTGTTTGAAGACTTGAATGAAGATGAGAAGGAATACAAGACAATTAACATGGAATAGCATTGTTTTGGCCATTTAATCACTTCCAAAGACATAATTTGAACTATAAACCATAATTTAATCACTTCCAAAGACACAATTTGAACTATAAACCATAATTTTAGCTTTATATAGACAATAATAAAGACTGACAATAATGGCGGTGTCACACGAGCTCCTATTTTAAGTTATACAATCAGCCGCCTAACATAATCTACCTTCAGTCTAGTTATACAATCAGCCGCCTAACATAATCTACCTTCAGTCTAGTTATACAATCAGCCACCTAACATAATCTACCTTCAGTCTAGTTATACAATCAGCCGCCTAACATAATCTACCTTCAGTCTAGTTATACAATCAGCCGCCTAACATTATCTACCTTCAGTCTAGTTATACAATCAGCCACCTAACATAATCTACCTTCAGTCTAGTTATACAATCAGCCGCCTAACATAATCTACCTTCAGTCTAGTTTCCGATTACAATGTGAAAAAGCCTCATAATGTCGCCAGAAAAAATTGCTCATCGAAAATTGCCGGAAATAGCGCTCGTGTGACACTGGCTTAAGGGGGGTGACCTGTTTTTGTTCTGTCCTTTTCTATCTTTCTCTGGCTTGTATCCATTTGGCCCCATTCAGCCTACTGTTTTAAGATGTTTATCCCCATCCAGGTGTCAATTTTTTACTGGTGAGCGGTAGCGAGCCAGCATTTTTTTAATTTTTGTTTGACAGCAGGCTAAATTTGTACATTTTTCGATAGCAAAATGTCTCCGGCGAAGCCGGATTTCTTCATATAATGCTGGCTCGCTATCGCTCGTCAGGAAGAAATCGACACCTACTGTAGATGGGGATAAACATCTTAAAATAGTTGGCTGAATGGGGCCGAATGGATACAAGCCAGAGAAAGAGAGAAAAGGACAGAAATAACAAAAAGCAGGTCACCCCCTCTTAACGGACTGGGCTTTGGTTTGACACACTGGGTGGAGGGCGGGGCGGGGTATAGCACAGTACTGGGCTTTGGTTTGACACACTGGGTAGCACAGTACTGGCTTGGCTGGTATAGCACAGTACTGGCTTTGGTTTGACACACGGGGGGCCTATAGCCAGTACTGGGCTTTGGTTTGACACACTGGGTGAGGGTGGGGCGGTATAGCACAGTACTGGGCTTTGGTTTGACACACTGGGTGGAGGGTGGGGGTATAGCACAGTACTGGGCTTTGGTTTGACACACTGGGTGGAGGGTGGGGCGGGGTATAGCACAGTACTGGGCTTTGGTTTGACACACTGGGTGGAGGGCGGGGCGGGGTATAGCACAGTACTGGGCTTTGGTTTGACACACTGGGTGGAGGGCGGGGCGGGGTATAGCACAGTACTGGGCTTTGGTTTGACACACTGGGTGGAGGGCGGGGCGGGGTATAGCACAGTACAAGTCTCCCTCACACTAGCCGGTGCCACAAGTTACGTTATTCTTATACAATAGGTTTTTAAGGGGAGATTTTGCACTTGAGGGATTTTTTTTGTGACTCCTTTCTCCCTTATGTTTAGCCCCATTTTTCTAATTTTAAGACGTTTGCCCCATTATTTTGACGATTTTATGAACTTTCAACCCATTTCTGTCAATTTTAAGACCTTTTGTGTCATTTAGGTGTCGATTTTATCCTGGTGAGCGATAGCGAGCCTGTAATTTAAGAGGAACCGGCTTTCAGCCGGGAAATTTTTCTACCGAAAAATGTACAAATTTATCTTGAAAGGGGCTCAAGGGGGTGTAATCTTAACCCTTCCTACCCGGGCTGCCTTAGGTAATGACAGCACGAAAGAAGGGCCAATACCCGGTATGCCTTATCTAAGGCATGAGCTTAATAGCCTAATTAAGCTTGGTCCGAACGCCGTGCGTACGACGTATGTCAACAAACCCAAGCGTTCGTCACCGCACCTCCGAAAACAAGGAGAAGACTTCTTAATGTTATTGTTATGACGTCATGACGAAATTAGTGTCTGAAAAGCCCCCATATTGGCAACATCTCTGCAATATTGGCCCCACTGAAATCGTCATCACAACTGAACCAATTGACTTACAGAGCTCTACTCAATGCCAAAATACAGATTGAAAACCGCACTACGATTATAGATGAGTGGGAAAGTTCTAGCAGTGAAAATAAACATAAATATGGTAGCCTAGGCCTAGATATTTTTCGGCCGGGTAGGGGCAACCGTCGTTGGCTGAGACAGCCCGGGTAGGAAGGGTTAAGCTTGAAGGATATCTACGGACCAAACTAAAAACCTCCCCTTAAGTGTTTGGGTTTGGGTTTTGGCTGGTCCCAGAACGCATCCCCATTTACCTCATTAATTGTAGGGTTCGCTATACGATTTTCATATTTAAGATCGGGTTTTCAGTAAGATAACCCAATCTTATATCGAGGGAGAGACCTGTATGTGAGTGAAGGTGGTGTTGGGAGGGAAGAGGGGTGACGGATGGCAGGAGCATGGAGGGAGACCTGTATGTGAGTGAAGGTGGTGTTGGGAGGGAGGAGGGGTGACGGATGGCAGGAGCATGGAGGGAGACCTGTATGTGAGTGAAGGTGGTGTTGGGAGGGAGGAGGGGTGACGGATGGCAGGAGCATGGAGGGGGATTGTATGTGAGTGAAGGTGGTGTTGGGAGGGAGGAGGGGTGATGGATGGCAGGAGCATGGAGGGGGATTGTATGTGAGTGAAGGTGGTGTTGGGAGGGAGGAGGGGTGACGGATGGCAGGAGCATGGAGGGGGATTGTATGTGAGTGAAGGTGGTGTTGGGAGGGAGGAGGGGTGACGGATGGCAGGAGCATGGAGGGAGACCTGTATGTGAGTGAAGGTGGTGTTGGGAGGGAGGAGGGGTGACGGATGGCAGGAGCATGGAGGGGGATTGTATGTGAGTGAAGGTGGTGTTGGGAGGGAGGAGGGGTGACGGATGGCAGGAGCATGGAGGGGATTGTATGTGAGTGAAGGTGGTTGGGAGGGAGGAGGGGTGACGGATGGCAGGAGCATGGAGGGAGACCTGTATGTGAGTGAAGGTGGTGTTGGGAGGGAGGAGGGGTGACGGATGGCAGGAGCATGGAGGGGGATTGTATGTGAGTGAAGGTGGTGTTGGGAGGGAGGAGGGGTGATGGGTGCAGGAGCATGGAGGGGGATTGTATGTGAGTGAAGGTGGTGTTGGGAGGGAGGAGGGCTGACGGATGGCAGGAGCATGGAGGGGGATTGTATGTGAGTGAAGGTGGTGTTGGGAGGGAGGAGGGGTGACGGATGGCAGGAGCAGGGGATTGTATGTGAGTGAAGGTGGTGTTGGGAGGGAGGAGGGGTGACGGATGGCAGGAGCATGGAGGGAGACCTGTATGTGAGTGAAGGTGGTGTTGGGAGGGAGGAGGGGTGATGGATGGCAGGAGCATGGAGGGGGATTGTATGTGAGTGAAGGTGGTGTTGGGAGGGAGGAGGGGTGACGGATGGCAGGAGCATGGAGGGGGATTGTATGTGAGTGAAGGTGGTGTTGGGAGGGAGGAGGGGTGACGGATGGCAGGAGCATGGAGGGAGACCTGTATGTGAGTGAAGGTGGTGTTGGGAGGGAGGAGGGGTGACGGATGGCAGGAGCATGGAGGGGGATTGTATGTGAGTGAAGGTGGTGTTGGGAGGGAGGAGGGGTGACGGATGGCAGGAGCATGGAGGGGGATTGTATGTGAGTGAAGGTGGTGTTGGGAGGGAGGAGGGGTGACGGATGGCAGGAGCATGGAGGGAGACTGTATGTGAGTGAAGGTGGTTGGGAGGAGGGGTGACGGATGGCAGGAGCATGGAGGGGGATTGTATGTAAGTGAAGGTGGTGTTGGGAGGGAGGAGGGGTGACGGATGGCAGGAGCATGGAGGGAGACCTGTATGTGAGTAAAGGTGGTGTTGGGAGGGAGGAGGGGTGACGGATGGCAGGAGCATGGAGGGGGATTGTGAGTGAAGGTGGTGTTGGGAGGGAAGAGGGGTGACGGATGGCAGGAGCATGGAGGGGGATTGTGAGTGAAGGTGGTGTTGGGAGGGAGGAGGGGTGACGGATGGCAGGAGCATGGAGGGGGATTGTGGTATCTGCCAATAAATAGATATAATAGGTAAAATACAGTACTTTTATCTATCTATTGCTTAACCCTTCCTCCCCGGGCTGTCTTACCCAATGACGGTCGCCCCTACCCGGGCGATATGGCCGAAAAACGTCTAGGCCTAGGCTACCGTATTTATGTTTATTTTCACTGCTAGAACTTTCCCACTCATCTATAATCGTAGTGCGGTTTTCAATCTGTATTTTGGCATTGAGTAGAGCTCTGTAAGTCAACTGGTTCAGTTGTGATGACGATTTCAGTGGAGCCAATATTGCAGAGATGTTGCCAATATGGGGGCTTTTTAGACACTAATTTCGTCATGACGTCAGAACAATAACATTGAAGAGTCTTCTCCTTCTTGTTTTCGGAGGTGCGGTGACGAACGCTTGGGTTTGTTGACATATGTCGTACGCACGGCGTTCGGACCAAGCTTAATTAGGCTATTAAGCTCATGCCTTAGATAAGGCATACCGGGTAGTGGCCCTTCTTTCGTGCTGTCCTTACCTAAGGCAGACCGGGTAGGAAGGGTTAAGGGGTGGTTTTTAGTTGATTCCCTAGACTTCCATCAAGCCCTTGTACCAGTAGGGTAAGACGGGGTAATATACAGTACCAGTAGGGTAAGACGGGGTAATATACAGTACCAGTAGGGTAAGACGGGGTAATATACAGTACCAGTAGGGTAAGACGGGGTAATATACAGTACCAGTAGGGTAAGACGGGGTAATATACAGTACCAGTAGGGTAAGACGGGGTAATATACAGTACCAGTAGGGTAAGACGGGGTAATATACAGTACCAGTAGGGTAAGACGGGGTAATTTTGCCGAAAATCACGTATTTTGACGAATAGAAACTGCCTCAAATGGAATTTTTAAATTTTAAAAATTTTATCTATACATTCAGCCTTTCTGCTATAGATGCCCAAAAAACGATTTTTTTTTTAATGTTTTGGTCATGCTGCCGAATTTTTGAAAAAAGTCACTCTCGCGGCGAAATTACCCCGCCCGACGGGGTAATTTCGCCGCGACCTACTTTACGCATCATCTAGCTAGTAAACTAGATAACATTATATGATTAATGGCCAGACAAAACACTAGCGCGCAGGTAAAAGCAATGAAAACATTCACAAACCCAAACTGACACTAAACATGCCAATAGAAAAACGTTGCACACACACACACACAACTGAACAGGGCGGGCAGAGATGCAGGTTTGTCACACGTGTAGGCCTAGGCGCCACTGTGTCTAGTGCGGGTGTGAATGTGTCTAGTGCGGGTGTGGACGTGTCTAGTGCGGTTGTGGACGTATTTAGTAGGCCTACGGGTGTGGAAGTATTTAGTGCGGGTGTGGACGTGTCTCGTGTGGGTGCGGCGTGTAGGTTGCTGGTACAAAGTACCAGGCAGCAGCTGACGGCTACTGCCAACACTGTGTCACACGCAAACATACAAACAAACATACACACATACAAACCACCCACAAACACCCCCACACACACCCGACCATACCGTCAGACGCGCCGCTAGCCCCGGCTCCAGGCCCCGCGAAACTGCAACAAAACCTAAGCCAAACTAGATCTACAACCTAAACCAAACTTGCTCTACAATCTAAACCAAAACTGCTCTACAACCTAAGCCAAACTGCAGCCGAATCCATGCAATAGTTTCGGAGATATCGGCATTTGAATGCAAATTATTAGCGCTGCGGCGAAATTACCCCGTCTTACCCTACTTGAAATCACAGTACCAGCACGGGTAATCTAGCTTGGGTATACGTTGTGTTAGACAGTGTATCAGTGCTTTATTTATAATAACGTTCCCATTTCATTTGACCAATTTATTCTAGATAATAATGAGATATATACAGTATTGGGTTATTTAAATGAATTATGCCTTAATCATATAATCTTAGAATAATAAAATGGTCAAATTCTATATGAAAGTAACCGCAAGTGTAAAGTGTCAATACGCATGCTAGCACAACTTGTATATACATTACTGTAGTAGGAATCCACTCAAAGTGATAGTTGGCAAATGCAATAGTAACCGCAAGTGTAGTGTCAATACGCCTGCTAGCACAACTTGTATATACATTACTGTAGTAGGAATCCACTCAAAGTGATAGTTGGCAAATGCAATAGTAACCGCAAGTGTAAAGTGTCAATACGCCTGCTAGCACAACTTGTATATACATTACTGTAGTAGGAATCCACTGAAAGTGATAGTTGGCAAATGCAATAGTAACCGCAAGTGTAAAGTGTCAATACGCCTGCTAGCACAACTTGTATATACATTACTGTAGTAGGAATCCACTCAAAGTGATAGTTGGCAAATGCAATAGTAGGAATCACTGAAGGGGAGACGGACCTTTTTTTTCTATTAATTCATTTATTCCTTAGTTTTCTCGCTAGACCTCTCTCAAGCTTAGAAGAAAAAAAAACCTAGACCCCCCTTCAAGATACATTTGTACATTTTTCGGTAGAAAAAATTCCTGGCCGAAGGCCGGTTCCTCTTAACATTTCAGGCTCGCTATCGCTCGCCAGGAAGTAATTCACACCTAAATGGCACAAAAGATCTTAAAATTAACAACAAAATGGGGCGAAAGGTGTTAAAATCGCCAAACTAATGAGCCAAACGTCTTATAATCTCAAAACAAATGGGGCTTAACACGAAGGAGAAAGGGGACCAGAAAAACGACCGTCTCCCCTTAAAAGTGACAGTTGGCAAATGCCAATCTGTATTGGACACCATTCAGACTAGCTGCAGCATCACCGAGCAGGTTGGGGTTGTATATCTCCTCCTCTTCCTCTTTTATGGGTGGTCGTTCCATGGGTTGCGCGATGTTACAGTCTTTGCATATATTATGTAACATCGCACATGCATAGATGACATGGCACGCCATTACTGGGTTGAGCTTGATCTCTCCATGAAGTACTTGAAATTGCCGTTTCAGTTGATCAATTCCTCGTTCCACTAGACTGTGTGTCATTTTGTGGGCACTGTAGAAAGAAAAAATAGCAAAGTATATAGTAAACTACTTCATATAAAAACAAAAACAAAATCCTGAGAAAGAAAACATTGCAAGTCTAATGAAAAACATAACCAACTGGGGGCTATTCGCCGAGTTAACAATTATTGCCGAGGAAAAAAACGGTAGTTGAGGAATTTGTACTGTACCGGGTATGTATAGTCTGCAAAGGTGAGCGCATGTTGAATGACTGGCTAGAGTGTGTGAACTTTGGTAATGAGTCATCTAACCTATAATTGAGTGGTAATAGGCCAAAAAGGGAAGTATATTTATTACCTAGCTTATAATTGGTATACCGGTACTGTATATATTGGGCCGAAAAGAGAAGTACCGGTATACCTGTTACCTATCATAATTTTCGAACATAGCCTATAATTGGGTAATAATAGGCCGAAAAGGAAAGAATACCGGTTACCTAGCCTAATTTTCAGACATAGCCTATAATTGGGTAATAATAGGCCAAAATGATCAATATATCTATTACCTAGTTAGCCTATAATTGGATGATAATAGCCTATGGGTGGTCAATGATAGGCTAATAAACCTAAACAGGAAGTAATGTATACGGTCCTACAGTATTACCTAACCCAATAAACCTAAACAGGAAGTAATGTATACGGTCCTACAGTATTACCTAACCCAATAAACCTAAACAGGAAGTAATGTATACGGTCCTACAGTATTACCTAACCCAATAAACCTAAACAGGAAGTAATGTATACGGTCCTACAGTATTACCTAACCCAATAAACCTAAACAGGAAGTAATGTATACGGTCCTACAGTATTACCTAACCCAATAAACCTAAACAGGAAGTAATGTATACGGTCCTACAGTATTACCTAACCCAATAAACCTAAACAGGAAGTAATGTATACGGTCCTACAGTATTACCTAACCCAATAAACCTAAACAGGAAGTAATGTATACGGTCCTACAGTATTACCTAACCCAATAAACCTAAACAGGAAGTAATGTATACGGTCCTACAGTATTACCTAACCCAATAAACCTAAACAGGAAGTAATGTATACGTCCTACAGTATTTACCTAACCAATAAACCTAAACAGGAAGTAATGTATACGGTCCTACAGTATTACCTAACCCAATAAACCTAAACAGGAAGTAATGTATACGGTCCTACAGTATTACCTAACCCAATAAACCTAAACAGGAAGTAATGTATACGGTCCTACAGTATTACCTAACCCAATTTTCCAACCTTGTCTATAATTGGGTAACAATAGGCAGAAAAGGGAAGAAGTGTCTGTTACTTAGCCTAGTTTTCCGACTGGGTAAGGATGTAGTATTCGGGTGTATCACCCACCTTGTTTGCACTACTTGCATACTCGTGATTATGTTCCCGTCTATTTTAACTGCAGTGGGATACAATAATGGTATCAGGTGAACTCGGCGCATCTACCAACTCGTCACACTCGCCGCACGAACTCGGCTGCTCGGCACAAGTAAAGTACAAAACGAACTCGTCACACTCGTAAATCAGCAAACATTTAACACATTCCAACAATCTACAGTATATTAATAAGGAAAGAAAATGCTAAGTATACTATCTTTAATTTTAATAAGGAAAGAAAACACCAAGGATAACATTATAATATTTTAGCAATCACTAAGATTACTTTTAAAGTGCATGGAATAGACAGTTGATAGGCTACACTTCAACATTTAGGTTAATATTGATTTAAACTAGATTATTTTACAAGTACAATACAGTACTTTGATTCCCATTTTTATGCAGGATTAGCAAACAGTATGTACCAAGCATATCGTATTGCAGCAGCTAGGCTAGCTATGGCGCTAGGTAGCCTATGTACCAAGCATATCGTATTGCAGCAGCTAGGCTAGCTATGGTGCTAGGTAGCCTATGTACCAAGCATATCGTATTGCAGCAGCTAGGCTAGCTATGGTGCTAGGTAGCCTATGTACCAAGCATATCGTATTGCAGCAGCTAGGCTAGCTATGGCGCTAGGTAGCCTATGTACCAAGCATATCGTATTGCAGCAGCTAGGCTAGCTATGGCGCTAGGTAGCCTATGTACCAAGCATATCGTATTGCAGCAGCTAGGCTAGCTATGGCGCTAGGTAGCCTATGTACCAAGCATATCGTATTGCAGCAGCTAGGCTAGCTATGGTGCTAGGTAGCCTATGTACCAAGCATATCGTATTGCAGCAGCTAGGCTAGCTATGGCGCTAGGTAGCCTATGTACCAAGCATATCGTATTGCAGCAGCTAGGCTAGCTATGGCGCTAGGTAGCCTATGTACCAAGCATATCGTATTGCAGCAGCTAGGCTAGCTATGGCGCTAGGTAGCCTATGTACCAAGCATATCGTATTGCAGCAGCTAGGCTAGCTATGGCGCTAGGTAGCCTATGTACCAAGCATATCGTATTGCAGCAGCTAGGCTAGCTATGGCGCTAGGTAGCCTATGTACCAAGCATATCGTATTGCAGCAGCTAGGCTAGCTATGGTGCTAGGTAGCCTATGTACCAAGCATATCGTATTGCAGCAGCTAGGCTAGCTATGGCGCTAGGTAGCCTATGTACCAAGCATATCGTATTGCAGCAGCTAAGCTAGCTATGGTGCTAGGTAGCCTATTCCACATGTCTACAACTCTAGTGTTACCAAACCAGTATTTGCCTAGGCCTATATCTTTTCTGAAAATAAATGTATCCAATTTGAAACTATTTGTTCAATTTCTCTTGCTATCACCGAGCTTCAGTACCGTACATCTTTCATATCCCCTTTAGTAATCCAATTTTTTTTTCTATGTGATTGAGGGAGGCAAAAGGCAGAACTGCCTATAGCTAGTGCCTCCCCCATAGTTGAAAGAGTGACAGGGCCAAAATGCCTGGACACACAGAGTTTGAAGCAATTTAAGTCATAGGAAGAGGGAAAGACTGATTCTGGGAGAGAGTTCCAGAGCTCAGCTGTTGAGTAGAAGAAAGTTTGAGAGTAACGTTTCACTCTCAGGTTGGAGAGTTGCACAGAGTAGGGGTGGGATTGAGTTGCAAGACGGGTACCACGTGCCCTATGTAAAGGAGGTGGTATACACTGGGAAAGCTCTGAGGAACACTGATTATTATAGTAGCGATAGAATAGCGAGAGAGATGCAACATTGCGGCGGAGAGAGAGAGATTGCAGAGTTGGTGAGTGGACGGGAGTTAATGATACGAAAGGCCTTCCTTTCAACTTTGTCTAGGAGAGCGGTGTGAGAGGAACCTCCCCACACATGTGAACAATACTCAATACAAGGACGCAATATGTCCCTGTACAGAGCAAAAAGCTGTGCAGGGGAAAAGAACCCCGTAAGGCGGTTGAGCACACCCAGCTTCTGGGAGGCTGCCTTAGCAAGACTGGTAATATGGTCCTTCTAACTGAGAGCAGAAGAAAAAGAGACACCAAGAATATTGAGAGAAGATGAAGGATTGATTTTTGTATTGTTGAAGATTAAGGGATGGTCTGCTGGGAGTTCCTTACGGGTAGATAGATGGAGAAATTGGGTTTTGGAAGCATTAAAGGTAACAAGGTTTTCTCTGCCCCAATTGGAGATAGTATTTAGATCAGAATTTAAGAGTTCTATGGCTTCATTAAGTTTGTCGTTGAGGGATTGCTGGCTGGGGCGTTCTGAAAAACTAATGGAGTAGTGTAAGGTTGAGTCGTCTGCGTATGAATGGATGGGAATTGAGGTACCGTACAGTTGAGGAGATCATTTATAAAAATTAGAAAGAGAATAGGAGATAGGACAGAGCCCTGAGGAACACCGGAGTTTATAGGGTGAGGAAGTGAACGATGGCCGGCCACAACCGCGGCTATGGAACGGCCGGAAAGGAAATTAGAGACAAAGGCACGGATGGAGGGATAGAAACCGAAGGAGGGCAGTTTAGAAATTAAAGATTTGTGCCAGACTCTATCGAAGGCTTTCGATATGTCTAGTGCAATAGAAAAAGTCTCACCGAAGTCCCGAAAGGAGGATGACCAAGAGTTAGTAAGATATGAAAGAAGATCACCAGTAGAGCGACCCTTAACCTAAGAAGTGCGCATGGGGGGTATGAGACACCACACTCCTGTGCTGACGTATTTGAGCTGTTCCCATCACAAACATCGTTATTTTACCATAAATAGCATTAATACTTATCCATATGCGCCTATTATAGGTTGATTATAAAGGTATTAACCTGTTACAACAATAAAACAAGTGGAAACAGTGTTTGGATGGTCAAAATCGGCGATACAGGCCGGGAGTTACATAATGTATGGCTGAGGCAACCTCCCTGCCCTCCACCCCTCCCCTTGTCTGGAGAGACACTGTTCCGCAATAGTCTCTCTCTCGCTCTTTCCCACGCTTGGTAACAGTGATGACAACGCCCTGCTACCAACTTGCTAATGTTAGCACGAAAATTAACCACAGAATAAGGGAATAACAGGGAAAATAGGTGATAACTGAAGGAGGGGAGGAAAGTGGGGAAGGAGGGGAGGTGGAGGAGTGATATTTGACATGGCCCAGGGGCAAAAAAAATAAAATAAAATAAAAAAATAAAAACAAACAAACAATTTTTTTTTGGGTGTTTTAAATCAATGTTTGTTTTTCCCTTACTCTTAACCCTCTCACATCCTTATGACGCAGAGGTTGCCAGATTAGCAATAATAAATAGAGTTCTGTCACACTTACAATTACCTCTCCAAAATTAGTTTTCTGCCCACAGCTAACTCAAAGACAACTGCAGGGGTTGAAGTAACTAAACTAAAGGTTTCTAAATACCCTGATGGTAACAAAGGCTTCAAAGTATCCCTAATAGGCTCAAAATTACGTCAAAAACGTGAGAGGGTTAAGAGTCTTCCCGCAGTCCGCCAGGGGAACTCTAAGAGTCTCCCGGCAATTCCCGGGTTAAGAAAGCCATACTGGCGATCTGAGAGCAGATTATGAGAAGAGAAATGCAAGAATAGTTTCAAAAACTTTTGAAAGACAAGAGATGAGAGCAATTGGACGATAGTTGGAGGGTTGAGAGCGGTCACCCATCTTTGGAGAAGGGAAGACGTTAGACGATAGACAGAGACGAAAGAGTTTGCCTAGGTAGGGAGTCAGCATGGAAGCACAGTTTTTGAGAACAACAGGAGGAACACCGTCTGGACCGTACGCCTTATTAGTATTAAGCCCAGAGAGGGTAGAAAGTACATCTTTAGAAGAGATTAGGATATTAGGCATAAGTAAGAGAGAGGAGGGTGGAGAGGGAGGAATAGCACCGGAATCATCCAAGGTGGAGTTTCTAGAAAAAGTTTGAGCGAAGAGTTTAGCTTTGTCAGAGGAAGAAGTGATGGTTGTGCCATCAGAGTGGGAAAGGGGAGGGAAAGACAAGGAAGAGAAATTGTTGGAGAGGTTTTTGGCTAGATGCCAGAAAGCTTGGGAAGAGCTAGAGTTGGATAGTTCAGTGCATTTATTATTGATGAAAGAGTGTTTGGCAAGTTGAAGAACAGATTTGGCTTGATTCCGGGCAGAAACATAGGAAGAATGAGAGTCTTGAGTTTTAAGGCGTCGGTACCGTTTGAATGCTTCCTCCTTATTGCGGACAGCAGTAGAACAGGCGTGAGTAAACCAAGATTTTTTAGCATTAGTCTGAGAGAAAGAGAATGGAATGCATGCTTCCATGCCCGATAGGATTACCTCGGTAATGCGTTCAGAACTCTCCGAGGGTCCCCGGCCACGGAAGCAAAAATAATTCCATGGGAAATCAAAGAAGTACTGCCGGAGAGCCTCCCAGTCGGCAGCGCCAAAGTGCCACAAGCGTCGCCGGCTAGGAGGATCGGGTGGCCGTACTGGAGAGATAGGACAGATGACAGAGATAAGTTTATGGTCGGAGGAGCCCAAGGAGAGAAAAGATCGACAGTATAAGAAGAAGGGTTAGAAGTTAGAAACAAGTCAAGAATGTTGGGCCGATCTCCGATGCGATCCGGGATACGGGTGGGTTGCTGAACTAACTGCTCTAGGTCATTTATGATAGAAAAGACATAGGCTTGTTCATCAGGTGGGTCAGTAGTGTGAGAGGAGAGCCATTGGCGGTGGTGAACGTTGAAATCTCCTAAGATGGAGATTTCTGAGAAAGGAGAAATGGATAGAATGTGTTCCACTGTAGAGTTTAGATAGTCAAAGAATTTGGAAAAGTTGGTAGAGTTAGGGGAAAGATAGACAGCACAGAAATATTTAGTAAGAGAATGACAGGAAAGTTTGAGCCATAAAGTTGAGAATTCAGAGGAGGTGAAATCGGGAACACGAGAGCAAATGAGTTTGTTGTGCACATATGCACAACAACCGCCTTTGGCTTTGAAACTAGGAGGATACAGAGAAGGAGCTGCTGGATGTT
Organism: Paralithodes platypus; assembly: GCA_032716605.1. Taxonomy (NCBI): domain Eukaryota; kingdom Metazoa; phylum Arthropoda; class Malacostraca; order Decapoda; family Lithodidae; genus Paralithodes; species Paralithodes platypus. Next base: position 20,250,005 of record CM064481.1, read on the forward strand.
GCTACAGACACCTGAGTTTCGGTGAGGAAGAGAAGATCAGGTTTGTAGGAGGAGAGATGGTGTTCAACAGAGTGAACTGAACAAATGGTTTCAAATTAGATAAATTTTGTTTCAGAAAAGATATAGGCCTAGACAAATATTGGTTTGGTAACAGAGTTGCAGATGTGTGGAATAGGCTACCGAGTGCTAGTGGGATCAAGAACGATAGAGAGCTTCAAGATAAAATTAGATAGGCATATGAACAGAGAGGGGTTGGGTGTGAACGGGATCTGCCGTGTGTGGGCCAATCGGCTCTCGGCAGACTCCCGTTTTCTTATGTTCTTAAACTATTATTTTAACCCCAAACATAACCATTATAATCTAGCAAGCTTTCATACCTCCTAAACCGATTACAAATTTATCAGAAACCATGCTCATGATCTTCCAGAATATATTCCCTCCCAAATTTGTGCTTGCTATGTTCAATAGCCTAACTACTGTATTCAAAATACAGGTACAGGTACTATTTGTTAGTAGTCTTGGCAAATCCAACGTCAAGGCTATTAACCTAATTGCAATGACGACTTGTCTATTTTGACTGCTATGTCGTCATTCCAACCGCGGTTAAAAAGAAAACGTCTAGAGTCTACTCCTTATCTTGCTCTAGGAGACGTTGTACATTAACCAAAACTACCACCGAAGGTGAAAAAAGCATAGAAGAGAAGAAAAAGGGGTTTACCTTAGTTACCGCTTAAGGCCCATCCTGTGTTCCGTCATGTGCAGATCCCTGTCGAACGTGCGCATGAGCGACCCTCTCTTGTTATCATTTTTCACGCGCTCCATTGAATGCAGTCGCTTTTGTTGTGCTCCTTTAATTCACCCTGTTTAGGTTCGTTTCGGCTCTTCTGGCCTTCTTTTTTGTTAGACAGATGTTACGTGATCTAGGGCACACGTAAATGGGCTCCTCAGTGTGTTTAATGGAGACGCGTGTGGAAATAGCTACCGAAGGTACGGGGGCGCCTGGCGTTCCTCGTGTGTGTTTTTCATTCCTTTCTCTTTTCATATTCTTTTTTCCTGTTAGTCTGGGCATAGTTTAGCTTTTAGCTTATTTTAGCCTAGCTTGTTTCTCATTCAGGAATTGCTATGCCCCTATGAGTTTTCATATTTTCATAGCCTAGGTGTACAGTTGGTTCACGATCTGAGATTTCGTGGTGGCGGTGCTGTTTGTAGGGTTTGTGTCGGCCGCATTATTAGCGTTATTCCCGAGTCCCCCCTTTCGAGCCTTCACTGTGTCTCAAGGGCCTGGGCGCTTGGTGGTTCGTGTTATCCTGGGGTACCCCACGGGGGCCCCTCCCTCACACCACAGGGTTTTCGCCCCTGACACATTCTCTCCTCACGGCTAGGCCACCCTTTTTCTCGCCAGTTTCATTTACTTGTTTTTGGTTCCCTTACTGTTTTCACCTCCATCCTTTCATACCCTTTTGCCCAATCCTGGGGTACCCTACGGGGGCCCCTGTTTGTGCCAAACCACCCTTCCTGCCACTTCTCCTCATGGGCTTTGCTCTATCTCTGTGGGTTGGGTGGTTCCTAGGGGATGTGCCTCCTCTCCCCTGGTGTGTCTTCCTTGCCTCTCCCTTGACCGGTTGAGTCAGGATATTATCAAGGAAGACACTGCTCAGCTTGATGGCCATCGTCGCTTGGAGTTCATAAGGAGATGACGCTTTTTTCTGGGCCTCTTTGGTATTTCCTAGACGCTCCTCTCGCTTTTTCGGCGCCGGACCATCTCGGCCGGTCCCGCAAATTTGCGGGGTGCTCGATTCGGTCCTCTGGGCCATTTCGGTTCCCCGCAAATTTGCGGAGATCGTTGGGGGGGTCCCGCGAAATTGCAGGAGGGTGGTGTCGGTACGGTTATGCCTCCATTGGCCCGCAAATTTGCGGTAATAGTTGGCTTTCACTATTGACTTTTGTTATGTCATCTTGTTGCCTGATACTATATTGGTGTATGCACTTTACTGGTGTTATAGGCCCTGCATGTAAGATGTTGAGTGGTGGTTAACACTTTCTCCATCTTTGCAGGTTCTGCTAGTGCTCTTCCGCCTCGGCCGCCCTCCTCACCTACCTCTGTGCTCCCAGTTTAGGGTGAGTACGGATACCTGTTTGCATGTGTGTTCCTGTTTCCCCATGCTCCTTCCCTGGTTCTTCTTGGACATTCTCTCCACTTACTCCTTCGACGTGCTGATTATGGTGTGTGTTCTTCTAGTGCAGGTAGGCTGCCTTGCTTTCGCCTTGGTTGTCGCTCCCCGTGCTTGGAGAGCCACAAGTCCTGCTTGCGCCACTCGCTCTGTGTGTCCTCTACGGCCTACCTCCCTGCTCTGTGTGGCACGTGTCTGGCCCTGGTGGTTGTGCTGCTCCATGGCCCTGGTTCCTCGGCGGCGGCTGTGGCCTCCTGCTTCCCTTCCGTCGGTGTGGACGATGGTCTCCCGCCACATTAGGACTGTGGGCCACCGTTCCCCGGCCTTTGTTGGCGACCGGATCCGCGTCGCCCTGGGTATCCCTGACCCGACTGACGGCCATTTACCTGGCCCTCTCCCTGCTCGGGCCCTCTCCCCTGGGTCCCGCAGCCGGTCGTCCCATCGTCGGGGGGTTTCCCCGGCTCCGTCCCCGCTCTCGCTCGCCTTGTCGTCCTCCTGATCGCCTTGACGACGCCCATTGCCCTCGTCATGGTTCTCGCCCTGAGGCCGGGGTTAGCGGCTCTGCCCCTGTGCGCCCTCCCCTGGCCTCTACGGATAGGGGCTCTACTCCCTTCCGCCCGCTTCCCCAGCCCAGACGACTTCCTCTTACGTTGTCCTCTCCGCGCGCGGTTGTTCATGCTGTAGCTGGCCCTCTGCTCCCTCCTCCTACACTGTCCAGGAGGGTCCGCCTGGATGTCGTTGCTTCTCCTACTTCACCTGCTTCAGTGCCTATTCTTACTTCGCGGTCTCGTCCCACGGTGGTGGTCCCTCCCTCCTCCGCCTCGGTGTCGGGCCGCCCTGTTATCTCAGCCCCGGGGATCCTTGCTCTGTTTCCCCCCGCGGCTCCTGGCCTCCTTTCACCCGGCCAGCCTTCCCACTCCCGTCGTCCTGCTCCTCCTCATTCTTCTCTTCCTGACCTTCCCTTACCGTCTCGCCAGGGAGGTACCCCTCCTCTTGCCTCGGTGGGGTTTCGCGAGGTTTCGGGGTCCCCTTTCTCAGGAGCTGATGTGTCGCTGGAAGAGGGGAATGGTGCTGTTTCCCCCTCGGCCGTTCGTGATCGGGGACGAGTCCCTCAACGGCGACACAACCGTCGTCGCTCGCCTTCCTTGGGCCGCGACGCTGCTGGTTCGTGTCGTGGGTCTCGCTCCCGCTCACGCTCGCCCCTGCGGGCCGACCAATCTGGGGGGGGGTAGCCTCTCTCGGATCAATTGTCGGCTATGCAGGGCTGGGTTGTGTCATGCTTCGACGGGCGCTTGGAGTCGATGGAAGACTCCCTCTTCTCGCCCTTCTTGGCGGTGCCTCACCCTCAGCACCTCACCCTACCTACCCCTGCTATGGTCCCCCTCCCTTCTGCAGGCCTACGCTCTGGTCAGGCTTCAGCCGCACTGACATCCTTCCGGCTGTTCAGTCCCTGGCTGTGTTGACGGGTCTGTCCTCCTAAGGGACAGGTTTGTGCGACGCCGGTACGCCTGGCTTAGCCGTCATGCTCGGTCACCCTCTCCCATTGGAGGCCTGGTTTGCTGAGGCCTTCGACTTCACACACACCGATCCGTACGGCTCTCCTTCCGTCCCTCCCCCGGAGTCGTCCCTGATTTTGCCTCCTCTTGTGTCTGTCGGCGGGTTGGACGGCGCGTTCTGGTCCTGGATGAGCGCGCCCGTTCTTGAACTTTGTTCTATTGCTTACCCCGTTCTTCTCTCACCCGGATCAGCCCTCTGTCGCCGAGGTTTTTCCCTTGCGACGGAGGGTGACGACTTATTGTCTTGTCTTTAGGTTCCCTCCAGACGTCTGTTCACCACCTGCGGCTTTTCGAGGCGTCTGCGCCAGGCGATCTTCGCGAGGGTTTGGACCGCGTTGAGCGGGTCCACCTTCGGCTCGCGGTGACTTTGGTTCCCGAGCTGAAGGCGGTTTTGTGCGCGGCAACTCGGCACCGCACGACGGTACGGTCTTCGTTGTGCCGGCCGGCCCCCTTGGTTATTCGTCAGGGTTTGTTGTACTCTGCGCTATATACGTCGGGGTTTTTACGCAGGATGCTTGGGAATGCTCCGCTTCTCTGTCGGCGGCCCCTGCTTCCGCCACACGACGCCGTGCTGTGTCGTTACGGACCCTGCTTACGTCACGCACCGACGCGCTGTGCCGCGCGCGGGGTTTTCTCAGTCCCGTCCTTCTGCCGGTCCTCTTCGGGGTGCTGCTGCAAGTGCTGCCGCCTTGCCCGGGCGCAAGACTGGGACGTTGCTGGCCAGTGCTTCGGTTCCGCCTCGCACTTCTGTTCTTGCCCCTTTCATCCCCTCTGTGTCGGGGCTGGCCGGCCTTCCACTTCCGGCCGCCTTTCGTAGGGGTCAGCCCCGCGCCGGCCTGGGGTTGGGGTGGCCCGCCCTTTTCGACGGGGTGGGGGGGGGGCGGGGGTAGAGGAGGTCAACGTGGCGCTCATGCCCGCACGGCCCGTACCGGGGGTACCTCCACGTCAACACAATGTGTAGTTCTCTGGGTCGGCCTCCTTGTTCTCCTTCTCGCCTGGGCGTACCGGGTCGCTCCCCTCCTCTCGGTGCTCCCTCGGGTTGTTTTCGCCCTTGCGCCCCTCGGTAGCCGCGAGGGACGTTGGGGGCGGCGGGTTGCGCGGAGGGTTCTCACCTGGAGGTGGACGTCCGGACCCCCACTCCGCTCTTGTCACCGACAACGGCCCATCTCTTCAGAGGTGGCCCACGTGTTCACTTCCATGCCCGAGCTGGGTAGCGTCGAGGGAGTTGACCGCCGGTCACCCGGTTTTCCTCTCCCGTGTCTTTCTGGTTCCGTCGCCGACCTGCGACGCGATGCGACCGGTGGTGGATCTGTTGGCCCTCAACGGGCACATCGTGCACACACGATTTCGGATGCTGCCGATACCCCTGGTACGCCTGGCCCTGTGCCCTCTGTCGTGGGTAGTGTCGCTGGCCCTCCAGGATGTGTCTTGGCTCGTTCCTCTCCATCCTCGCTTCCAGCGATTCTTGGCCGTTCGGACTTCCGATCGTGTGTTCCTGTTCGACGGCCTTCCCTTCGGTCTCCACATCGCGCCGCCCAGATCTTCTCCGCACTGGTGGGGCAGGCTCTGGGTCCTCTCCTCAGGAGCGGGCTCCAGCTCCTGTTTTCCTTGGCCGTTTGGTTGGTAGTTTCCGACGCCCTAGGCCTGTGCATTGGCGACGCCCTCACAATCGTTCGCGACATCGCACGGTTAGGGTTCCCCTTCGATGTTCCCAAGTCACGCTTGACCCCGTCGCGTGTCGTGCCATGGGTCGGTCTCGCATGGGTTTTGTCCGGCGCTACGGTGACCCGGGGTCTGCCGGCCGCGGTGCACCTTCGGTGGACGGTCCTCGCCGTGTTGCACTCGGTCTCCCTCCCGGGGTGGCTCTGGGACTCGTTCGTGGGTTCGCTGCATTGGGCCGCTCTGCCCCTTCCATTAGGGAGCCTCTGGCTACGCCGCCTCCTCCTCATGGGCACTGCGGTGTTTCCGTTGCCCCTATGGATCGGCTCCTGCCGCTCCCGCGTACCGTTCGCCGGCGCTTCGGTCGCTGGGTTGCTCGGGGCTCGCTCTTTGCGGCTGTGCCCTGGACCGACCCCCCCGCCGACGGTCTGGGTAACCACAGATACGTCGAGCGAGGTTGGGTGAGGTTCCCAATCGAACCTGGGACGTCCACTTCCCGGCAGATGGGTGGGTCTCCCTCCTCTTACCTGTCTATGCCCTCGGATTGTTGGTTCCTTTGTTCTTCCTGCGGGTCCCCGCGCTGGCCCTTCGGGGTGAGTCGGTGGCCTTCGGGTTGGACACTCAGACAAGCTGTCCCCTGTTTCCTTATGCGGGGGTCCTCCAGGTCGTTGACTCTATTAGGGGTCTCGGTGGAGTTGTTCTTCCTCGCGGACCGACACCCCTTCTCCTTGCATGCCTCCTCCCTGCCCGGGCCTGCCACCCTTTGGGCGGCCGCCCTGTCGAGAGGGCAGGGCGTTCTTGTAGAATGGGCGATGAAACGGACTGTGTTCGCCGACCTCGCGGCTTCCTGAGGTGTTCCGGAGGTCGCCTTGTTCGCATCGGGGGTGCCGCGCCAGTTGCCTCTTGACCTCTCCCTCCGGCCTCGCGCTCCGGGGGGGGTCCGGACGCTTTCATGGTCGCCTGGTACTGGTGGCGGTCGATCTCCATTTTTCCGCCACCAGACGCGCTGTTGATGTGCCCGGTCTTCGCGAAGCTGCGGCTGTACCACGGCTGCGTCTGGCTCCTCGCGCCTCTGTGGCCGGCACGGACTTGGTCCGCCCGGTTGCCGCGGTGGTGCCCGGGTCCGGTCCCTCTACCTGTCTCCGGCTTCCTCTTGGGCTAGGTTGGGGTCCTGCGGACCTCTTTGGCCTTCGCATCGTGCTTGTTCATGAGGCACGGTGGCTCCCGGTCCCCGGCCGGGCCCTGACTGACTTCCTGCAGCGTTCCTGGCCGTCTTCTCCTTGGGGGCCTTACGGGTCCCGCTGGAGGTTTTTTACTAGGTGGCTACAGGCCACTCGCCTGCCAGTTGGCTCTCCTTCCCTCGTCCTACGCTCCTTGTTTCACCTCTTCCGTACACGTCGCTTTCCAGTCGACGCTATACGTACCCACTTGTCTGCCGTCCGGGGGGTTCTTTGGGTCCGTCGCTGGGCTGGTCGTTCCGCCACAGGTGCTGGATTCCTTCCTGACGGCTGCCTTCCGGGATTGACCGCCTCCGCGCCAGGTCTCTCCGCTGTGGGATCTGGGGCGGGCTCTGGTCCTTCTGGCTTCCCCCGCGTATACAAGGGCCGCTACGCCGGTTCCGTTGCTCGGGCGTCCACTCTTCCTTGTCGCTCTGGCCACTGGGGATCGGGTGTCTGCACTAGCGGCATTGTCACGGCCCCGGGACTGCGTCCGATTCTCCCCGTCCTTGCATGGCGTCTCGTTCGCCTCCTCCCCACCTTTTGTTACCACGCATGGGAGGGAGGCCCCCGTTTTCCAGCCTTTCGCCGTCCAGGCTTTACGGCGTGGGCATCCTCGCCATGTGTTGTGCCCGGTGTCAGCCTTGCACTCCTCTGTTGCGTCTGTGGCGCCGCCTTCGGGTACTGCTGTGTGGGTGTCTCCTCGGACAGGTGGGAAGCTCTAGCAGGTGCAGCTGGGCCGCCACGTTTGTCGGACCGTTCGTGCCCGTCACCCTGTTTGTAGGGGTTCTGCGCGCGATGTCAGATCCTTTGCTGCCTCCTTCCGGTTCCTGCCACGTCGATCCTTCCCTGCCTTCGCCTCCGCGGTTTTGTGGTCTTCTATCAATTCCTTCATCTCCTCCTACCTCTCCGTGTCCAGTGTTCGACCCCCTCGGCCGGTGATTGCTCTCGGGGGTCGTGTTTCCTGGTGCTCTGGCGAAGATCCCTGGTCTTCCCCCCTTGTCCCTCGTTCTTTTCCTTTGTTTTATTTGACAAAGGGGGGGGGGGGGGGGGGTGTATGGGTTTGCAACACTGGATTGCAAGTTTGGGATTATGTATTGTTCCAGTACATAAGTGTTTTTGCCACATTGAAAATTGTGTTTTGTTCTTGTGTTCAGTGTTTTTGTTGGTTTTTGAAGAAAAGGGATTTTGGGTACAGTACCTATTTGGTTTCAGACAAGTCTATGTTTTTGCATTACTATGAATGACGGGCATGTGTTAAAACTGTTCTTTTTAGCTACTCCTCAGTTTTTCACTCTTTTATTAAACTCTCTTGTTTACATTGTGTCTTTGTCATTCGTAATTTTGTTTTATGCATTGGTTTTTTTGGTAGGTTGGGCTTGGATGTCCTCCTCCTATTTGTTATGCAGCCTTGACGTTGGATTTGCCAAGACTACTAACAAATTGGGAGGTTTGACGTACCTCCCAACCTACCAAATAGGAAAACCTACTATTTGGTAGTAGTCTTGGAAAATCCAACGTACATAATACCCTCCCTCACGCCGGACCCCTGCCCATCCGCGTTCTTCTGCTGACGTGAGATGTGATAACAAGAGAGGGTCGCTCATGCGCACGTTCGACAGGGATCTGCACATGACGGAACACAGGATGGGCCTTAAGCGGTAACTAAGGTAAACCCCTTTTTCTTCTCTTCTATGCTTTTTTCACCTTCGGTGGTAGTTTTGGTTAATGTACAACGTCTCCTAGAGCAAGATAAGGAGTAGACTCTAGACGTTTTCTTTTTAACCGCGGTTGGAATGACGACATAGCAGTCAAAATAGACAAGTCGTCATTGCAATTAGGTTAATAGCCTTGACGTTGGATTTTCCAAGACTACTACCAAATAGTAGGTTTTCCTATTTGGTAGGTTGGGAGGTACGTCAAACCTCCCAATATATTCTTTTATCAGTGCAGTTTTGCCCAAACCCTGACTTGCTTTCAAATTAATTTAGAACTTCGGTGATAGCCCAAATCTGTGATATACAGACTAAAACCCTCAAAATATCTAGCCTGACGAAGATGATTGAATGATATTGGTTGTACAGTAAAATACGCAAATCCGTAATGAACAGTTCCAAAATACGTTAAGACTAGATATGATTTATCTATGGCTAAGACTATGCAACTTATAGGCCTACGCACACACGTGAGAGTATGCGCCGAGTTCGTGTGCCGAATGCGTCGAGTTTGTGCGACGATTGACACGAGTTCGTATCTGCGCCAACTTTCGATGGCATTCACAATAATAGCTACCCACACCTCCCCATGACTTACTATCATCATTATATATAGCCTATATTGCCAGCAGGGGGCAAATAACAGAAAAAACAGCCTTCAAAATAGACAGGAACATAACCGCGAGTGCACGACCTATGTAAACATGACAGCTGTACGCCCGGATACTACATCCTTCCCTCCGACTGTTCCGACATAATCTGTAATGGGTCATAATGGGCCCTAAGCCTAATTTGCCGTGGAAATAAGTACAGTAGGGTCCCGCATAAAACGTGTTCAGATAAAACGAGTCTCGATTAAAACGAGCGACCTAAAATATTAATATTTAATTTTCGATAAGAACGAATGTGATCACATAAAACGAGTCCGCCGCCAAAGTGGGGCAAATCCGAGGAGTTTTCATATAGAGCGCCGAAATATCGCACAAAACGTACGAAATATCGTACGTTTTGTACGGAAATTTACGCTTACAGTGAACATTGACGATATTGGGCCACCAAAATGCGGTGTTCACATAGAACGAAATCGCATAAAACGGCCTCGTTTATCGACCAATTTCTCGCGGGACCCTACTTATGTATTACCTAGCCTATAATTGGGTGATAATAGGCCAAAAAGAAAAATATACCGTACTGTAACTATTTCCTAGCCTAATTTTACAACTTAGCCTAGAATCAGGTCATAACTGGTATAACCTAGGCCATAAACAGAAGTACCATACGCTAGCAACTACCCAATTATTGATTCCGGTAATGCTGAAGAGAAAAATATTTTGCGTTCACTTAAGGCTAGGCCTAGACTAGGCCTACTGTAAACAGGACGATTCGACGCTGCGCCAGTTCGACGATGCCGTCGAAACGTCCAATCTCGCGATCGTCGAAATGTCTGTCAGAACCGTCGAATCGTCCAATAATACCGGCGAACCATCTAAGTGTGCTAATTGTACTGTTCAACCCCTTGGAGTTCAAGTCTCATTCTAAGGGATATTTTCAGACTTTTAAAATAATTAAGAAAGTTCCACAATTCCTTCCTAAACTGTTTATTATTGTTGAATGATAGGCAATTCAACTTTAATGTCACAACACGTTTGGTTTGGGTTATGAAAGTTTGAAGCCTTGTGTAAACTAATGGAAACGGTAATTAGAGAAGGAATAATGGATCATATGAAGTCAAACCAACTTTTCAGTGGGAGACAGTTCGGATTCTTGCCGGGGAGGTCGACGGTACTACAGCTAATTAAGGTGGTAGATGATTGGATGCAAATTCTAGAAGATGGTGATGTAATAGACGTGGTATATTGCGATTTTATGAAGGCCTTCGATAAGGTCCCACATAAAAGGTTAATAGAGAAAGTTAGAAGCTATAATATAGGGGAGAAATGTGTGAAATGGATAGAAGCCTTCCTGAAAGATCGGAGACAGAGGGTACTGGTGAATGGAATAGGCTCGGGGTGGAGGGAAATTACAAGTGGGGTACCTCAGGGATCTGTGTTGGGACCACTGCTGTTCGTTATATTTATCAACGACTTGCCTGAAGTTATAACTAATGGAAGTGAGGTATACCTGTATGCGGATGACACTAAGCTGTATAGAAGAGAGGAGTAAAGAAGATATGGGTTTGCTTCAAGGAGATGTGGAGGGCATGAAGGGATGGTCTGAGCATTGGTTAATGCCTTTTCATCCAAAAAAATGCAAGTACATGCGGATTGGGACCAGCAAGATAGACAAGGTAGGATACAGTATGTATGAAGCGATGGAGGAAGTGAATGCAGAAAAGGATATAGGAGTAGTGATAGACAATTATAAGTTAAATTTCTCAGAACATTTAGCGGAAAAGATAAACAAAGCCAATAGAATTGTAGGGCTGATAAGGAGGACATTTGTGTCACTTGACGAAGAAATCTTCAGGAATCTCTATACAGCGCTGGTTAGGCCGCACCTGGAATATGAGAACCAGGTGTGGGCTCCATATATGGTAAAGGATATAGAAGCAGTGGAGAAAGTGCAGAGGAGAGCTAGCAAGCTGGTCCCAACGTTGAAGAACGCGGGCTATGAGCAGAGGTTGAGGACACTGGGGCTTCCGACACTGGCATATAGGAGAAAGAGAGGGGATATGATAGAGACTTTTAAGATAGTGTCAGGAAAGTACAATGAGGATGTGTGTGAAGGTATCTTCTTGATGCGGGAGGGAACAAGAACGAGAGGACACTCTAAGAAAATTTACAAAGAAATAAATAGGCTTGAGAAGGCAAAGAACTCATTTTGTGATAGAGTGGTAAATGAGTGGAACGCACTGCCCCAGTATGTAGTCGATTCCGAATCAATAAGGGAGTTTGAAAGTAATCTTGATAAAGATTGGGGAAGACAAGATTTGAAGTTTGATTATAAAACAAAAATACAGAATAGTAAAAATGTTGCGTCTGCTACCGCCGCCGCCAACACCGTGAACGACCGCAGCAGTGTAAGTACTGGTACTGAGCTGGATACACAGGCATAGTTTGCCTTTTTCCAGAGGATCTACTGTAAGAAACTGTAAGAATACATATGATTTGTCATTTTGTGTTTATTAACCCGGGAACTGCAGGGAGACTCTTATGAGTTTTACTGGGCGACTGCGGGGAGACTCTTATGATCCTAGGCCTAAAATTTTTTTTTTTTTAAAACACCCCAGTAGCACTTGAAAAATTTATTTTTGTTTTTTTGCCTCTCGGTCATGCCACATATCACTCCCCCCCCCCCCCCCCCTCAATTATCACCTATTTTCCCTGTTATTCCCTTATTCTGTGGTCTATTTTCGTGCTAACAATAGCGAGTTGCTAGCAGGGCGTGGTCATATGTGTTACCAAGCGTGGGAAAGAACGAGACATACAGAGAGAGACGTCAGACGTCCAGGCATCGTGAGGGGAGGATGTGGGCCAGGCTGGCTCACACTTGATCTCGATCTCTGATGAATGAAACTCACTTTCATTTCGCGATTTTGACCATCCAAACACTGTTTCCACTTGTTTTATTGTTGTAACTTGTTACTATCTTCATAATAAACGTAAAATAGCCGCATATGGATAAGTATTAATTATATTTATGGTAAAATAACGATTTTAGTGATGGAAACAAGTGTAAATAGGTCCGCACCACCGCATGGTGTTCACTACATACGGTGCGCATTCCAGAGGTTAACTTTGGGTCATATTATGTTTTACGTTATAGGAAATATAGAAACGGGATGGGTAGAAAGTAAGAGGGGAGTAAGGCAGCTAGGGGTGTGTACTATCGCCGCTATTATTTGCGCTCTATATGGAAGAAATGACACAGAGGATAAAAAGAGTGGGGGAGGGGATACAGATAAACAAGGAAAGACTGGGGGTACTCCTATTCGCTGACGATGTAGTCCGGATGGCAGAAACAGGAAGAGGGTTGCAGAGACTGCTAGAGGAAGCACACAAGATTCGGGGAGGAATTAGAAGTAAGATTCAGTAAAGAAAAGAGCCAAGTAATGAAAGTGAATGGACAGCTCCAAGAGGATGAGGAATGGACACTAGAAGGAAGCAGAATCAAGAAGACAAGAGAATATAAATACCTGGGGGTAACAATTACGGAGAAAGGGTTTGAAAAGGCAAAAAGCGAAAAGATTGGACAAAGCAACAATGGCATGGGAGATTATGGAGCGCTACAAGATTAAGAGCGAATAGCTATGAAATAGTGCGAGGGCTGTGGAAAGGACTGCGAGTACCTGCGATTATGTATGGCATAGAGGCAGTGGAAACGACAGAGGCAGAAACAAGAAAATTAGAAACGATACAGAATAAAATTGGAAGGACTGGATTAGGGGTGAATAAATACGTAGCACAGGAAGCAATCCGAGGAGAAATGGGGTGGAGTACGTTTGAAGAAAGGATAAGGAAAGCTAAAGGGAAGTACAAAGTGAGGCTAGAGGGGATGGAGGAAAATAAGTGGCCAAAGAAGGTATACAGATGGGCGAGCGAGGGAAGTAAATGGAACAGGGAATGCAAAAGAAGGCTGGAAAGGATAAATATAATACAGGACCTGTGGGAGGGGAATTTAGAAAAAGAAATGGGAGGGATGATTGGGTAATAATTGAAAATGGGAGAGGATGTATCAGAGAGATAGAGAAAGCAGAAAGGGATAACAGAGGAGGGAAGAAGGAAATGGAGGGAAGGGGTAGAAAACAAAGCCACGCTGTCGTATTACAGAGAGAAAGATAAACCAGCTAGAACTTTTTTATGATGGGGGATGGGGATCTAAATTGCTGTTTAAGGCAAGGACAGGATCCCTAGAGACAAATGAAAGAACAAGGAGGTGGAATGGGATAGGACCGCACTGTAACCAATGTGAACTAGGAGGACACCCAATAGTCGAGGATATAGAACACATAGTAGCAGAATTACAAAATATGAAGAGGAGAGAAAAGAGTTGGAGAGATATATGAGTAATAGAGTTGGGGAACTAAGGTGGGAGGAAATAAAGCAGAGAGATGATAGAGGGGTAGAGGCATTGCTGGGGCTAACAAACGATATGGAAACGCAAGACATGGAGATGAAGAGGACACTAGAGAAGATATGGAGAAAGAGCAATGGGTAGGTGGGGGGGGGGGGGGGGGGGACATGGTAGGTAGAGCGGCAGAAAGGAGCATAGGAAGAATAAGAAGATGGACAGGAAAAAGAAAACAAAAACCATGGTGGAATAGGGAAATAAAGCAAGCAAGAAGTGAAAGAAGGGATGAGAAAGGAGAAGGATGATAGAGATAAATAGGAGGGAAGGCGGAGAGAGGGAAAGAGAAGAAAGACGAGCGGTAAGGGCATACGAGGAGAAAAGGAAGAAGGTAAAAATACTAATACAAGAGGCAATGATAAAACACGAGAAAGAAGAAGTAGAAAAGATCAGAAACAAGGGGAAAGAGGGACAAAAGGAGTGGTATAGGATGTTAAGAGGTGAGACCGGTAGAGAGGAAGAAAGCGTGGAACTAATAGTGGGAGATAGAATAATAAAGACGGAGGAAGAAATAAAGATTGAAATAAAACGATACTGGGAGGAAATAGGGGGGGTAAATGAACAAGGGGAGGGGAGGGAATGGAACTTGGAAATGAGAGAGAGAAGACTACCGTCATCTGGGGTGGCTTCGGACAAGTGGACAACTTCGGACATTTTGGATAAAAAGTAAAACAAATAAAAATAGAGAGAAGAGGAGTTTGGTTTTGAAAAATAGATGTGTAGCATTCAAGAGGAATGTTGTAACTATATGTAGGATGAACTAATAATTTAAATTAATTAATTTAATTTGTGGTAAATATTTGTGAATATGTAACAAAGAAAACACATGTTTTTGTAAGTGTGTCAAACTTCTACTGAGCATAATTAATGGGATGTGAGGAAGACAATTAACCTACACCAGAATGTTCTACAATTATCTGCGAGACCATACACACAGTAACTCTTTCCCCAAAGTTCATAATACACAGCCTATAGCCCTAACAATTTACTTTTATTGTTTTCCAGATTTATTGGGGTGTTTTCGGACATAGTTTGGGGTGATTTCGGACATGAGGTGACATCGGACATCTAATATTAGTTACAAGGTCCTTCCAATATGAACAACAATTAGTACCTAAGTGTATGGTACTCTTACCTAGCCATACATAGCGAGCATCTGTCGAATCATGTCATCACAGGGATCTGCCTTGTATGGGCCGATCGGCTTTTTGCAGACTCCCATTTTCTTATGTTCTTATCATCTGTCATCTTGCTCCCGTTTGAGTAACGCCAATTAAAGGATGCTTAAGACTGAGTAAGGTGTCAGATGTTGACATGATTTGGTGGATGTTTGCTGTGTAAGGTTAGGTAAGAGTATCATATTACATTTCTTTTCATTCACAGGAGTAAAAATGCCACGGATATATAAACCAAAGCCACACAACGAGAAAAGGAAATACAACAGTCATGTATGTCAAGACAAATTAAAGAAAGCAAAAGATGATATACAAAAGAAGAACATGAGTGTACGTGAGGCTGCTAAAAAGTGGAAGTTAAGTAAGAGCACCTTACATGACTATTTAAAGGGAAACATAGTAAACCTGCTGGTTATTGTTAAAGTTCCGTTTGATGGTAAGAAGAAACATCGACATTATATTGCAGTCATAGTAAAGGTTCTACCAGAAATACATGTTCGTTTCCTAAAGCATGTGAAGGGCACAAGTAACGTCTTCATTAACCCAGTTATTGATGATTACAGTGATATAGACAAGGGTGAGATAGTACAAATCCTGCCAGAACCAATACTAGACAAGAAGTGCAGAATGCTGTTCAGTGTTGATGTAAATAAATGGCCAAAATAATAGAGAGAGAGAGAAATAGAGAGGGTTGAAGAGCTATAGAGAGGAGAGAGAAAGCGAGCGAGCAGGGGGAGAGAAAGTGAGAGAGAGAGGGGTGGGAGAGAAAGCGAGAGAGGGTGGGGCCAAGAGAAGGGTGGGAGAGAAAGCGAGAGAGAGAGAGAGGTGGTAGAGGGCGGGGCCAGGGGAGGGCGGGGCCAGGGGAGGGTGGGGCCGGGAGAAGGGTGGGAGAGGGCGGGGCCAGGGGAGGGCGGGGCCAGAAGGGTGGGAGAGAGATCGATATCGAGAGCGAGAGGTGGTAGAGGGCGGGGCCAAGTGAGAGAGGGGGGATGAATAAGGAAAGAGGCAATAATGTGATACAAAGTTATATTTTTTGTAAGGTCCTTTTTATTTCATATTATGATTATTTTAAGGTATATACCCTGAAAGGGTTAATTAGTATTTCGGGCCATTAATTAGCCAAGATGGCATCTAGTCGGCTGTGTGCCATTAGTATTCCTTTAATATGCAGTCATTAAGATATTATTGCTAAGCTTTAATGATATCAGTATTATTTTTTTAGAAGTTTGGTCACAAGTGTGAAATACGTTTTCAAGGAGTCATTATGTGTAATTTGAATGAATTAATTGTATTTTTTTTTTGTATTAGAAAAGTGCCTATACATACGGTGTACCTGAATGCATTAGTGATAATAATATAATTGCTTTGTTATTGAGAATACATAACAATTTATATGAAGGTGCTAAAATGCACAGAAACTTGGAATCTAATGTATATGCTACTCTAAGGGCTACAAATGTAAGCATTTCAGTTTGTATTTTTTTTTTTAAACTCCGTCTTGTGTCCGAAGTCGCCTCTGCATTGTCCGAAGCCGTCGTTCAATACACACACTCAGATTTAAAGGGGAAAACCATTAATGTCCGAAGTCACCTTACCCCAGTCCGAAGTCACCTCATATCGATGATGACTTCGGACACCATTATAAATATTAGTTATAATTAAGCCAAAGGCCTATAATTTTTCCACTGTACACAAGATTATTGTACGTTTCTAAGCTATACATATAGATGCAAAAGATTGCATTATTAAGGCTTTACCTATTGAGTTAGGCTTAAAATTAGGTCAAATAGGTCCGAAGTCACCCCGAATGACGGTACCGGAACAAGATAAGATGGAAATGGAAAGGGAACTCACAATCGAAGAAATGCTTAGATTGATATGCAGGATTCGAAGTTGCATAATAAATCGTAGGCAGTGTCCACCAACCTTTAACTGTCTTCGTGGTGCGATGTATAAGGTGTTGATTTTCGGTGTGAGCATCCTGGGTTCGAATCCACGGACTGCCACATGTGTTTGTAAATTTCATTAATCGATTTTAGGAGTATGGTTGGTTGTTGGAAGGAACATAATAATTGATATTGGTTCAGGAGTAATTTATCGAGAGGACTTCCCTAAGTGGTTAAGGCCCCATTAATTGCTCTTTCCATTCACATATGCATAGCCTACGTGAGTTGCAGTTGGGATGTGTGTACATGCTTAGATTGATATGCAGGATTCGAAGTTGCATAATAAATCGTAGGCAGTGTCCACCAACCTTTAACTGTCTTTGTGGTGCGATGTACAGTAGGGTCCCGCATAAAACGAGAAATTGGTCGATAAACGAGGCCGGTCTATGCGATTTCGTTCTATGTGAACACGGCATTTTGGTGGCCCAATATGGTCAATGTTCACTGTAAGCGTAAATTTCCGTCAGGAGCGTACGATATTTCGTACGTTTTGTACGATATTTCGGCGCTCTATATGAGAACTCCTCGGGTTTGCCCCACTTTGGCGGCGGACTCATTTTATGTGATCACATTCGTTCTTATCAAAAATTAAATATTAATATTTTAGGTCGCTCGTTTTAATCGAGACTCGTTTTATCTGAACACGTTTTATGCGGGACCCTACTGTATAAGGTGTTGATTTTCGGTGTGAGCATCCTGGGTTCGAATCCACGGACTGCCACATGTGTTTGTAAATTTCATTAATCGATTTTAGGAGTATGGTTGGTTGTTGGAAGGAACATAATAATTGATATTGGTTCAGGAGTAATTTATCGAGAGGACTTCCCTAAGTGGTTAAGGCCCCATTAATTGCTCTTTCCATTCACATATGCATAGCCTAGGTGAGTTGCAGTTGGGATGTGTGTACATGCTTAGATTGATATGCAGGATTCGAAGTTGCATAATAAATCGTAGGCAGTGTCCACCAACCTTTAACTGTCTTCGTGGTGCGATGTATAAGGTGTTGATTTTCGGTGTGAGCATCCTGGGTTCGAATCCACGGAATGCCACATGTGTTTGTAAATTTCATTAATCGATTTTAGGAGTATGGTTGGTTGTTGGAAGGAACATAATAAGTAAGGAGAGGGATCAAAGCGCTAAAAAAGGGAAAGGCGACCGGCCCGGATGGGATACCAAATGAAATGTACATAGAGGGGGGGGGGGAAAGAAATGGGAAGGCTAAAGAAAATGTTTAATGAGGTAAAGGGAAATGAGAGAGTCCCAGAAAGATGGAATGAAGAGAGAGTAATGCTATTACACAAAGGAGGGTACAAGAGTAAAAAGGAAATGAAAAGCTACAGGCCAGTGACAGTGACAAACACAATAGGGAAACTCTTCTGCGGAATATTGAAGGAAAGGATGAATAGAGCCATAGAGGGAAACGGAATAATAAGTGACGAGCAAAATGGGTTCAGAAGAGACAGGAGGGGGACAGATAATATATATATACTAAGCGAAGTGGTAGGGAAAATGAAAAGAGGGAAGAAAACGGGTTACTGTGCATTCCTGGATATAGAGAAAGCTTATGATAGAGTAAATAGGGAACTGCTGTGGAAAATAATGGCAAGGAGTGGAATACCAGAAAAATATATAAACATCATAACATCGATGTACCAGGGAACAAAGGCGAAGTACGTGCTAGGAAGTATAAAAACGGGATGGGTAGAAAACAAGAGAGGAGTAAGGCAGGGGTGCGTACTATCGCCGTTATTATTTGCGCTCTATATGGAAGAAATGACACAGAGGATAAAAAGAGTGGGAGAGGGGATCCAGATAAACAAGGAAAGACTGGGGGTACTCCTGTTTGCTGACGACGTAGTTCTGATGGCAGAAACTGGAGGAGGGTTGCAGAGACTACTAGAGGAAGCAACGAGATTCGGAGAGGAACTAGAAGTAAGATTTAGTAAAGCGGCTCGCTTGGTGTAGTGACTAGCGTCTCGGACTTCCACCCAGAAGGCCCGGGTTCGCGCCCACGCTCGGCACATTAAAGATTTTTCACAAGCATTGAGTCGTTACCATCCCTCATGAGCAAAGGGATGGGGTAGTAGTACAGGACCCCAATGGAAATACGCCTAATTGGCCTTATTGAGCTATCCTTAGCTAGCTTAGCATGCGCTAGCTTTAAGAACTATTATTATTATTATTATTAAAGAAAAGAGCCAAGTAATGAAAATGAATGGACAGCTCCAAGAGGACGAGGAATGGACACAGGAAGGAAGCAGAATGAAGAAGACAAGAGAGTATAAATACCTGGGGGTAACAATTACGGAGAAAGGGTTTGAGAAGGCGAAAAGCGAAAAGATTGGACAAATGCAACAATGGCATGGGAGATTATGGAGCGCGACAAGGTTAAGAGCGAATAGCTATGAAATAGTGCGCGGGCTGGGGAAAGGACTAGGAGTACCTGCAATTATGTACGGCATGGAGGCGGTAGAAACGACAGAGGCGGAAACGAAGAAATTAGAAACGGTACAGAATAAAATCGGGAGGACAGGATTGGGGGCAAATGAATACGTAGCACAAGAAGCAATCCGAGGGGAGATGGGGTGGAGTACGTTTGAAGAAAGGATAGGGAAAGCAAAAGGGAAGTACAAAGTGAGGCTAGAGGGGATGGAGGAAAGTAGGTGGCCAAAGAAGGTATACAGATGGGCGAGCGAGGAAAGTAAATGGAACAGAGTGCAAAAGAAGGTTGGGGAGCATAAATATAAAACAGGACCGTGTGGGAGGGGAATTTAGAAAACGAAATGGGAGAGAGGAGTGGGTCATACTGGAAAATGGGAGAGGATGTATCAGAGAGATAGAGAAAGGGATAAAAGAGGAGGGAAGAAGAAAGTGGAGGGAAGGGGTAGAAAACAAAGCCACGCTGTCATATTACAGAGAGAAGGAAAAACCAGCTAGAGAGCTTTTCTATGATGGAGGATGGGGATCTAAACTGCTGTTTAAAGCAAGGACAGGATCCCTAGAGACGAATGAGAGAACAAGGAGATGGAATGGAATGGGACCGCACTGCAATCAATGCGAAATAGGAGACCCAATAGTAGAGGACGTAGAGCATATAATAACGGAGTGTACAAGATATGATGAGGAGAGAGACGAGTTGGAGGGATACATGAGGAATAAAGTTGGGGAGAGGGGGTGGGAGGAGATAAAGCAGAGAGACGAGAGGGGTAGGGGCACTGTTGGGGTTAACACAAGAGATGGAAACACAAGACATGGAGATGATGAAGAGGATACTAGAAAAGATATGGCGGAAGAGAAATGGGTAGGGGGGGGGGGGGGAGGAAGTGAGGGGTAGGTCTATAACAAACAAAAAATTGTCCCTTAAACTATCCTTCTACTCTAAACTTTCCCTCCTACTAACATTTCTGAGCCAGTACCGATACAAAGGTCAGCCCTGTGTGCGGGCGGGTTCTAAAGAAGAAGAAGAAGGTAGGTCCAAAAAAACTGTCCCTAGTACTATCCTTCTACTCGTTATAGACTGCATCACCGTTGATTCATTTAAACTCCGCCTAGACAAATATCTCGCTTCAAACCCGCGACTGACTGCGTTTGTAAATGAATAACTTTATTTTATCCCCCCCTCAGTTACTAACCCATCTGTCCCCTACTAACTTCCTAATCCTGCCACGGACATTAGTTCCAGGGCAGTAATTCCCTTTCCAATGTTCCCTTACCCACTCTAAACCACTGTTTGGACACTTGATCCTCAGCGTTTTGGAGGACAAGCAACCTAGAAGGGTCACTAGATCTGTTGTTGCTTGATTTCCTTTGTACTCTAAACTTTCCCTCTTACTAACGTTTCTGAACCAGTACGCAGTACCGATACAAAGGTCAGCCCGGTGGATCTACACGATCTGCGGGCGAGCTCGAAAGAAGAAGTACAGAATTAGAACCATCGAAGCCTTAATTCGAAGGTTTAACCGTTTCGAAATTGTTTCTCGAGTCTGCAGCAAAGTCGGAATGAAGAGGAATAAGAATAACTACATATTCATAATGTTTCAATATATAAGCTTCTCCAGTCGAGTAAGAACCTACCTATTAGTCAATACAACCCCAGTAAAAACCTGGTACCGTATAACAATAGGCTAGTTGCAATTAGCACATCTATATTAGGCCTAAACATAAAAATATTATAAGTAGCCTACCGGTAGTCAACAAATACAGTTGAAAAATAGGCTAGACTACATAGCCTAGTAGGCTAGCCTAAATATATAAATAAATAAATAAATATTTAGGCTAGCCTATAAGACGTTTCGACGGTACCGTCGAACCGTCCAAATAGCACCGGCGAACTGACACACCGTCGAAACGTCCTGTATTCGGCCTAGGCTACTAAGAAAAATAAAAAAAAATAATAGCCTAATAATAATAATAGGCCTAGCCTAGGCTAATCATGGGAAAGATGTAGTATCCGGTCATACGATCGTCATGTTTACATAGGTTGTGAACTCCCGGTCGAGTTCCCGTATATTTTGACTGCTTAATGCCTTAATTTTCTGTTATTTGGCCCCTGCCGGCAATAGGCTAGGCAATATATATATGATGATGACAGTAAGTCCCCCTAAATTATAGTAGGCCTATTCCACGGCAGTCAAAATAGAAGGGAACATGATCACGAGCAGTGTAAACAAAGCGGGCGATACGCCCAAATACTACATCCTTACCGAAATAATTCATAAACTTACTTGTTATAGTTGGTTTGTGAGCCAGGCTGAGGATTTAGAAATGGAGTCAATAGCCATGTCTTGCTGTCATAGCCACGGTCTCCTAGTAGGTGGCAGGATCTAGGCGGTACATGGTTATCTTCAAATGCTACTTTCAACCCAGATGCATTCAACATTCGAGAATCATGAACTGATCCAGGCCATTTTGCTATCATGTCAATGATTTTGTACTGGGCATCAAACACAATTTGAACATTTATGCTATGGTACCTTTTCCAATTGACATACTCGGCTTCATATTCACTTGGCGCTACTATTCTAATATGTGTCCCATCAATGACCCCCACAACTCCGGGAAACTCTGCTATGTCCTTAAACTGGCCTTGGTTCCTCTGAATTTCGGGTCTAGTTAATGGGAATTTGACAAACCTTGCGTAGAGGTTTGGTTGCAAGAGAGCGTCTATTACTTGGGTAACCACGTGGCTTACGGTTGCCTGCGATACACCAACATCCTCAGCATTGCACAGATGCATGTTGCCCGTTGCTAAATAATGGAGGGTAATGCACACTTTCATCTCTGGGGTGAGAGCTTCGTTTCTGCTTTGTAAAGTTGCTCTCAGCATGTCTGTTATCATAAGGATTCCTTCACGGTTAAAGCGGTATCTTTCAATCAACTGCAAGTCGTTATATTCATCCAAATGTATTGGCACGTGGTGACGGATTTGTTGTTCAGCCATCTTTCTTTCGTCCTCTAAAAGCCTTCTTCTTCTATTGAGCCGCTAAAAGTGTTTTGACCCAACTTTTAAGTTTTAAAAGTTGCCGCCATCTTTAAAAGCTATTTTAGGCTCCGTATGCGGTCGGCCGAGTATTCCTACCCCAGCCACGCCTTTATATCGGCTTCCTCCCATTTAGGGAGAGCTAGGGAAAAAAGCAGGAAGAAATATATCCAATAGACAGAAAGGGGGAGATAATGAAGAAGTAGGATAAGTTTGAAACAGGAAACTCCTCTCATCCCTTACACTCTCCTCTCTCTCTCTCTTTTGTTTTTCATCTTCACTCCCCATATAGGCTATTCTTGTACTCTTTAATGCACTATGAATCAACAATGGAGGCTAGAATAATGGAAGGACATATCAAATATTTAAAATACTTAAGAGGAGAGGAGAGTTGGCTAATTATAAAAATTACTGAAGATGAATTTTAAAAAAATAAAATAAAAAAACATCGGACAGCAGAAATTAGGAAATATAGGCCTATAAGAATATTAAACTTAGGAGAAGTACATATTGTAAATATTAAGATACTAAGATAGTAAATATACAGAATAGATGAGGCATAATGCCTGTTTATAATTCTGGTTTTAATGATATGGTTCATCATATGATTTTCCTTAAAATTTTCCTTACTGCTTCCTCATCGTGAGGTAGCCTATCTTACAAGTTTACACAAGTATGTATATGTACATAATGTAGGTAACACAAACAAAATTACATGAGTTAATACTTTATTGACCTATATTATGGAAGAATATATCTTATCCTCTGCCAGTGCTTGTCCAGGTTGGTCTTGAATGTGTTGAGAGTATAGGGCTGTCAACAACGTAAGCCGACAGGGAATTCCAGTCATTGCCTATTCTCTGACTGAATACATTTTGTCTGACACCAAGTCTTGAGTTCTCCTTGTAGATCTTTTGGCCATTTCCTCGGGTTGATGAATCTTGCATGATGGTGAAGAAGTTCCCTGGATCAAGTCTGGCCATATGCTATTTATAGGATCTTCTAAACCTGGAGCATGTCCCCTCTTTTCCTTCGATACTACAGCGATGGCATGTTCAGAATCTCAAATTATTTGTTTTTCATATGGTAGGTTACTCAGACATGGGACTAGTTTGGTGACTTTTTTTTGTACATTTTTTTATTTCCAGCCTGTCTCCTCTGAATCTTGGATGCCAGCTAAGGTTACCATAATAATAATAATAATAATAATAATAATAATTCTTTATTCCAGACACATAAGATAGATACAGTATAAATACAGTACGACCTAATGGTCCATATCACATACACTTCTCGTCAGAGCACAGATAATAATTATACACAGAGATATATTAATAAAGACACAATAAAATAAAAAATACAGTAGGCCTATTTACAGAATAGAGCACATATCACATTTTGTCACAATATAACACAGATAGGCTAACTAAGGCTATTGCTCAATGTTGGTTAACACCTATTGCACAGATCATTGCTCATAGTTCAATTAGACCTATATATTACATTACATACTATGTGTGCAGCAGCTTCTGCCAGTGAGATATAATACGGGATTCATAGATATGATCACTAGACCAAAGAGCTACAATCAGCGTGTTACTGGAGGATTGCAGTCGCTGCGAAAAGCTGTACACCAGTCTCCTGATGACAGCCCGACAGCACTGCACATCCAACAGTGTGCACACCATACTAGTGCTTTCATATTTAGAGAGACCAATGAACATCTTGAGTATATTATGATAGGATGTACACAGACCATTTATGGTGGCTCTCTTATACTTCCACCACAAATGGGCCGTGTACATAAAGGAACAATATGTCCGGAACAAAGTGACTTTAGTTTCCCAATTACACATGTGGAATTTTCTCAAGATGGTGTTTCCACGTAAATATAGCTGTCTGCGCTGACGGCCGATATCTGCATCATCTGAGCAATCGTTTGAGATAATGTGTCCCAGGTATTTTATTTTGTTTACCTCTTGAATAATTTGATTATTGAGTGAGAAATTTGGCAGTTTACTTTTATACAGTAATTTTGATCTAAATATAAGAACAGCACTTTTCAGTGGGTTGAATTTAACACAATGTTTACTACCAAAAGATTCACATATATCAAGAAGTTTGCTCAGACCCGCAGAAGACGGTGCAATAATGACCAGATCATCAGCATACATGAGATGGTTGATGATTTTATTCCCACCATAACATCCAATCTGCTCTTTATTCAATTTATCACTTAATTCATCCATATATACATTGAATAAGTAAGGTGAGAGAATACTACCCTGTCTCACTCCATTGGTTACTGTAAAGGAATCCGAAATAATGTTACCCCATCTTACATTAAATGTTTGATTGGCGTACCAGTACTTCAAGATTCTCAGTATATAGGATGGCACTCCCCTTGTTGCTAATTTATCAAACAGGATATTGTGGCAGACTCTGTCAAATGCCTTACTAGCATCAAGAAAGCATGCAAAAATAGAGCTGTTCATTTTGATGTACCCATCCACTAGCTCCTTCAGAGTGTAGATGCACTGGTCCGTACCATGATTCTTTTTAAAACCAAATTGATTACTATTAGTTGAGATATACACTGAGATTCTGTCTAAAATGATTAACTCTAGTATCTTACTTACAATACTGGCAAGGGCAATAGGTCTATAGTTGTCTTTTGATGTAATTTTGCCAGCCTTGTCTTTAATTACTGGTATCAAGGTAACGGACATCATAGATTCTGATAGGAAACCATGGATTAGAAAGCTGGTAAAGCAACTGCTGAGTTTCTCCAAGAGGAGAGTGGAGGAGTACAGTACTTCAAATGTTCAGCATATATACCATCAAAACCACAGGATTTGTTAGCATCTAGCCTACTTATTGCAGCCTTGATTTTTTCACTTGTAACTTTAATTGTGTCATATTTTTCTTCTTTGTTACACTCTGTTGTAGCAGCAATGGTATTTCCTTGGTGCCCAACAGAGTTAAACAAAGTTTGGTAATGTGTTTTCCAAAGATTGGCTATGTTATTAGTACCAGAGATCCCATCTACACTAACGGGTAGAGGTGTGCAGCTATTATGCATTTATTTAATATCCTTCCAGAAGGCCAATGTGTCTTTGCTAGCAAAGTTTTTGGCCAATGCTTCTCTTCTTAATACATTTTCATTGTTTTTTTATATATCTGATTGCATACTTGCATCTAGCCTTTAGTCTGGTGAACATGTCAAAAATGGGTCCCTGTCTCGGTTTGTTATGATCCAGCCATACACTACGAGCATCTCGGGATGCCTGGTATAGTTCTGAAACATGGTCATTCCACCCAGGTTTGTTAAAAAAAAAGAGTAATTTTTGTTATGCTTGTGAAATCCTATGTCACTAGCCTTAGTAAGACAAGATATAATATTATTGTACAGCTTGCTGACCTCTTCTCGATGACTAGCATTAACACAATTGGGGTCTTCACAGGTAATGGCATCCTCACTGTCAGGATCAAGCTCAGAAAGGAGAGTGTGTGTTAAAGTGCAAAATTGCTCACACTCCTCCTCGTCAAGCCCGCCCCATGGCAGTTTTGGATTTACACTATTGTTTGACTGGGTTAATTCTGGCGCTCTTTCCAAACTAGCTGTTAAGGTCAATGGGATATGATCTTCATCTGTATATGTATACTGAATTTCCATATTTGTTATCATATCATGGAAATCAGCACTAGCTACGGTATGATCTAGCCAAGACGTTGAGCCCCATGCTGCACTGACACATGTGTAACTACTATGAGGGAACATGAGCTGAGAAGAGATAATTAGATCATGCTCACCACAGAAGTTAGTCATATGACTAGCAAACAGAGAGTGGGAACCTACCATGGTGGTGAATAGTTTGGGGATTGTGGACATACCTAGACAAGTAAAGGTAGACCTAACTAGTCCTAGCATCATTGAGGCCTTGCCAACCGCTTGATGTAAGCGTGATGATGGAATTTTAATTCATCATCAATGATGATTCTAAGGTCCTTTTCCTTTTCGGCTCCTTCAAGTACTGTGGAGTTCATTTCATAAGTGTGTATTGTGTTAGAGTGCCCTTGCATCTTATTGCATTGAAGCCCAACTGCCACTTCTGAGAGCATTCTGCTAGATGCTTTAAATCCTCTTGAATTTGGTCCCGGTCTGCAGGAGATTTTATCCCTTGGAATAACTTTGTGTCATCCCAAATATCTTCACTGAACTCCTTGCAGCATCAGGCAGATCATTAATGTGCATTATATATAGCCTACAGTGTATGCATTAAAAATTAGGAAATTAGAAAGAAAGTTATGGAATGGGGTACAAGACAATGGAAAGAAGAGTTAGGAGAGAAAAGTAGTTTAAAGATAGGCCTATATAGAACCTTCAAAAATTAAATAAAGGTAGAAGAAATATATGATAACACACAGGCTTCAATCCTATATTATAGAAGTAGAACAATTAAGTTAAATATAAAAGATAACTACATATGTATAGGAGGGATAAATAATGTGACCTTTGTAAGGATGAGGTGAATATTAAGCATTTTATATTTATATGGAATAACATGTGAAGGAGCTATTCTACAACAACCATATATATAGAAGATGAAAACCTATTCATAGGAAACCTGTATACTGTTTAAAGAGGAAAACACAGAGAGAGCAAAGGAAACCATCTACTGAATGTGGAAGACAAGATAAAAACAAATTAAATAGATTAATTGAGAAGATATAAGAGAAGAAACCAAATATAGAAGAGAAGAAAGAAAACTAATCCAGAAAAACAAAGGATAGAAGAGAAGAAAGAAGACTAATCCAGAAGAACAAAAGAAGATAATGAATTGTAACTTGAGAAAACTAAATAAAAAGGAACAAGTCACAAGGATAACTTACATTTTCAGGGAAGTGCAGTTAGTAAGTCATCTTACTTACCGAACCTCAGCTGAACTCGAGTGATGGTCTTGCGACGGGACAGGAAAAACACGCCTTATTATAAGGGATGATCATCCCCATGCAATACTATCAGAGACATATGACTCATGAGCTCAATACGACTGGGCCATTCCACAGTGTGAGGCGCGGAGAGACATGGTGTATCCCTAATCTGTCCACGCTAGGGTTTTAAATGAGCTCTTGGTATTTTACATGTTATTTGATGTACATGAATTAAGATGTGTTGGACAGTTGCTCACGCGTTTGGGGCTAGCAACACGTAGGCCTATTATGAAAAAACATGTAGGCCTATCCCTCTGGTGTTTGAAAGGGATCTGTCTTGTGTAGGCCAATCAGCTCCCTGCTGACTCGCTTTTGATTATGTTCTTGTGTTTTTCTTAACCACAATTTACCAAAGGCTTTTCACAACACGTAGACGAAGGTTGTTTTACTAAAACTTGTGGATCTGGCAACACTGATGATGATCTGGCAAGTTGGCAACAGTGTCGTTCATAAAAAAACGGGACGAAAGGGTAACCTTAAGGGGTGAAATAAATAGGAGCCTTCTATTCTTACTCTGTCCCATCTAAACGCCTGTGCAGTAATCTGGAGACAACCCTCCAAGCAAACTGCACATTTAAACAATAAGAAGAAGAAATAGGAGCCTCATCAATGGAGGCGAGAATTATGGAAGGTAATATAAAATATCTTAAATATTTAGTAGGAGAGGAAAGGGTTATACTGATGTTTTGGACGGACAGTTAGCCCATCGCTCTTTTTAGGCCTAATAGGTTCGGTAGAGCATATGGTAAACCTGACTTTTTGGACCGACAGCGATTTCAGTAAGTTTTATTTTGTTTTTTGTAATTTTTCCTTCAGATATAGTGTTGTTTTATACTGAAGAGGAGCTGAAATGAGTATTTACCCATTATCCAACAATCTAAAAACACGCCCCCCACTAGTGGGGAGGGCTATGAAGTTCAGGGAAAATGAGGGGTTAAAAGCGTAAAAATACAATAATATAGCGTTTTGTATCAAAACTTGGCTCGGGTTTTCCCAAATTGCAAACCCATACAACCCAATTTTGTGAATACCCGAGCCAACTTTTGACGAAAGATGGCTCGGATTTCACGGGGTGGAGTTGGTAGCCTAATATTTCATGTTATAAAAATAGTCAACTTTGGGAAGACATTAGCCTAACCTAACAACCTTACCTAACCTATCCTAGTATTATGGGTGGGGGCTGCCGCCCCCACACCCCCGCTGGTTGGGTTAGATTTTTTTTTTTTTTTTTTTTTTTTTTTTTTTTTTTTAATGTTCTAGGCTATTAGCCTAACCTAACAACCTTACCTAACCTAACCTAGTATATGGGTGGGGGCTGCTGTCCCCACACCTCCGCTGGTTGGGTTACTTTTTTGTTTTTGTTTTTTTGATGTGCTAGCCTATTAGCTTAACTTAACAACCTAACCAAACCTAACCTAGTATATGCGTGGGGTCTGCCGCCCCCACACCCCCGCTGGTTGGGTACTGGCTGAAAAACTTATTGTTATTAGGAAGCAGAGAGTCAGCATAAATGGTACCAAGTCAGAATGGGGAGCAGTCAAAAGTGGTGTCCCCAGGGCGGTTATTAGGTCCCCTGTTGTTTCTTATATACATAAATGACCTTAGATTAGGTATAACTAGTAGTATAAGTAATTCGCAGACGATACTAAATAGGGAGATCATTGATTCAGATAGCGATATAGACCTCCAAAGGGATCTAGATACCTTACATGAATGGTCAGTAAATTGGCAGATGAAGTTAACATTGACAAATGCAAGGTTATTAAAGATAGGGAAGATGCAAACAAATGTTAAATATAAACTAGCTAATTTAGAATTAGAAAATTCAGACTGCGAGAAAGATCTAGGTGTGTTTGTTAGCAATGATTTGAAGCCTAGAAAACAGTGTATAAGCGTCCGTAATAAGGCAAACAGGATTCTCGGGTTCATCTCTAGGAGTGTGAGTAACAGAACTGCTGAGTTATCTTAAAACTTTACTTGTTAGTGAGACCCCACATGGATTTGTCCAATTTTGTGTCCTTATTACAGAATGGACATAGATGCATTGGAGAGAGTACAGCCTAGAATGACAAACATGGTCCATAATATTAGAAATGTTTCATATGAAGAAAGGTTTGAAGAAATTAGGTTTACATTCGTTAGAGAGACGCAGAGTTAGAGGGGATAATAGAGGTGTTCAATGGGTTAGTGGATTAACAAAGGGGACATGGCAATGTACTAAAGCTCAGTGATAGCGAAAAAACTCGTACCAATGGTTTCAAATTAGATAAATTTCGTTTCAGAAAAGATATAGGCAAGTATTTTGGTAACAGAGTTGTAGATGGGTGGAATGGATACCAAGTGCTATAGTGGGATCTAAAACTGTAGGGGAGCTTTTTAAGATAAAATTAGATAAGCATATGGGACGAGAAGGGTTGGGTGTGAAGGGGGATCAGCCGGGTTGGGCCAATCAGCGCTCTGCAGACCTCCATAATCCTGCGTTAATCTCTAACCGTTTTGGTAAGATGATCCTCAGGGTATTAGAGTGTGAAGCCTATAATTGGGCTTTGTAATTGAATTGGGGTTGTGTGGGACAGGGATCTGCCTTGCTTAGGCCAATCGGCTTTCTGCAGACTCCCATTTTCTTATGTTCTTATGTTCTTATGTTTTACAGTAGCCTAGGCCTATACATGTATTTTAGGGTTTTTGTTTTTTTCTCCCTTATAATACATTTCAGCTCTTAATGCCATATATAGCAATGATGTATATGCTCTACCGGACCTATTAGGCCTAAACAGATCGATGGGCTAACTGTCGGTCCAAAACATCAGTATAACCGAGCATGTACACCATTGCTATATATGTCATTAAGAGCGGAAATGTAATATAGGCTAAGGGAAAAAACAAAAAACGCTAAAATACATATATACTGTAAAACAATTAGTTTTTCAGCCAGTACCCAACCAGCGGGGGTGTGGGGCGGCAGCCCCCACCCATATACAGTACTAGGTTAGGTTAGGTTAGGTTGTTAGGTTAGGCTAATAGCACATAAAAAAAGATAAAAATAAAAATAAAAAGTAACCCAACCAGCAGGGGTGTGGGGGCAGCAGCCCCCACCCATATACTAGGGTAGGTTAGGTAAGGTTGTTAGGTTAGGCTAATGTCTTTTTTACGCTTTTAACCCCTCAGTTTCCCTGAACTTCATAGCCCTCCCCACTAGTAGGGGGCGTGTTTTTAGATTGTTGGATAATGGGTAAATACTCATTTCCGCTCCTCTTCAGTATAAAACAACACTAGCCTATATCTGAAGGAAAAATTCAAAAAAACAATATAAAACTTACCGAAATCTCTGTCGGTCCAAAAAGTCAGGTTTACCGAGGAAAGTAATGACTTGCTAAGAAGAATCACAGAGGAAAAAGTTAGAAATAGTAAAGATCCCTGGACTGCAGAAATTCGAAAGTATGTAGGGAATTTGAAGTTAGGAGAATTTTTTTTTAGCAAATATTAAGAAGGACGACATTAGAAAAAGAGGGAAAAATGTTATTTTAATAGCACGAATTGGTAAATCTACAGTTATACTACCCCTCCCCCACTACCCCCCACCACCTCCCCCCCTTCAAAACACGCCTTTTAGCGTGTTTTTTGGATGGTTCAGCAGACGTGGAAACTGGAAACAAAATATTTTAATAAAAAATTATCACCAACCAGATACAAGTTTTTCAGGTAATTTGTTGTTGTTTTTAATGTTTTCTTTGATATACAGTGTTGTTTAATACCGAGGACCGTCGCATTTTAGTATTTTTAACATTAGCCTAACCTAACCTAACTTAACCTAACCTAACCGAAAAGTAACCTGTCTCCGCGACGGTCTAAACTCCCCCTCACGTTCCCTGTTTATGGGTGCGCGACGGTCTAAACCTGCACGTTCCCTGTTTATGAGTTTGCGAAGGTTTGTAATACTTCAATGTATCTATTTCAAGTCAAATATACATTTTCGCGCATCATCAAACCATACTAAGTCTACTACTAATAATATTAACCCATTAGTACCAACAGAATAGCGACAAAATAGGGGTAGTATAACTGTAGATTTATCCACGAATTTTCCGAGTGTTTTTTTATAAACAAAATTGGTCATTTGCATCAATATATAGTGTTTGTAATTAATTAGAAATCTCGGGAAACCTATTTTCCCCATTAGGCCTATCGATCGATGTTGAGACATGCCCCCCGATAGTGATTTGAAAAGACATTAGCCTAACCTAACAACCTTACCTAACCTAACCTAGGTACCCTCACCTAAAACCCGTCCACCTCTCCTCCCCAGCCCACCTAACCTTCCCATATCATCCACTCCCCCCCCTAAAACCCGTCCACCTCTCCTCCCTAACCCACCTAACCTTCCCATACCATCCAGATCCTCAACAACACCACAATCCTAATCCATTCCAACCCCCATCTCCTGCTCCCCAATCCCACCTCACCCATCCCAACCCCCAGCCCCTCCCTCACCCCCTCCCTCACCCCCAGCCCCTCCCTCACCCCCACCCCCACCCCATCCTCGTGCAGCAGCACCCAACATACATCGTGCACATAACATTAACATTCTTCAACTGAACATAGAAACACGAACACAAAGAAACACGAACTCTCACACTTCATCAAACAACACAACATACACATTGCCATCTTACAAGAAACAAAACTCCGCACAACACAAAAAACACCCACATTTCATAAGACCGGGCTGTCGGCGGGGGCGGTGGACTCATCACCCTGGTACACAAAGAAATATCATACGTAACCAGTGTACAAACCAATCCCTCCTCCCCCCAAATGATAACACAACAGAAATACAATCAATTAAAATACGCACTGGCAACAACTCCAACAGTCCCGCGGCGTCCACCCCGGCCGGCCCCAGCCATACGTCCCCGCAACTTTCCCCACGGTCCTCCCCACCTCTCCCGCCTTCAACATGTCTTCCTGAAGAAGTCTTTGAGCTCGCATCACCAATACCTGGCCCTAGTGACAGTGAAACATTGCTTTCTGTCACTCGTCGCAGGCCAAGGAGCCCGGGACCTCGGGGGGACACAGCCTCACCTGCCACTCCTTCCCCACCTCGCCCACCCGCACGCCGCCCACGCATCACTGGTTCCCCGCCAGATTATGTGGGGGCCACTGATGATGAAGGGCACCTCTCTGAAGACTCTGGCCATGATTACATAGGTCCACCGTCAGGGCAAGATGACCACTCTGACGATGACTATATGGACATCGACGACCCTCGACCCATCCGCTTGGCCCGGCGTCGTGCTGCCTGTCGTGCTGCCCACCGCCCTGGCCGCCGCCCTCGCCGCCCTAGGGCGCGCGCCTCCCGAGTTGGCCGTGGGCGTGCTGGGCCACCAGCTGGAGCTCCTCGTCAGCGTAGACAAGACCCATTCTACGTTTTTCAGTGGCAAGACGTAGTTGATGAGGATGCATACAACCCTGATGTGCCAGCTTTTGATGAGGTACTGGAGGGTTCAGGCGTTACCCCCAATTTTCCTGCAGGCCCCAATGCTCCACCACACGAACTGTTTGAGGCCTTCTTTGATGAGAAGGTGGTAGGCTATGTTGTCAAAGAGACAAATAAGCAGCACCAATTCCAGGTCCACTTTTTGGGAAAGGTGACCAAGGGCCACATGAGGCAGTGGACCCCAGTGACTCATAAAGAGTTCATGGTGTTCCTGGCACTCACCATGCTAATGCCTCATGTCAAGAAGCATAGGTTGCCTGACTATTGGATCACCAATGATCTGATATCCACCCCTGCCTTCGGGAAATATATGTCTCGCGACCGGTACCTTGATATCCTCGCAGCGCTCCATCTTGTCACCAACCTTGACGTCCACCTCCCAGACAAGCTGTGGAAGATTAGGACGTTGTATGAGATGATGCGAGAACGCTTCACCTCCTACTTCAAGCCCTTCCGCAAGGTCGTCATTGACGAGTCTCTTGTGCTGTTCCGGGGAAAACTCAGCTTCCGGCATTACATCCCCTCAACAAGACATCGCTTTGGCATAAAATTCTTTGTGCTGTGCGACTGCCAAACTGGCTATGTCCTGGACTTCCTGGTCTACAGCGGGAAGGAAGGGGACTTGCTTGTGGACCCCCTCATTGGCTTTGGCGGAGCAGTGGTGCAAGCCATGATGGACCGCTACTTTCATAAGAATCACGTCCTCTACACGGACAATTATTACACGTCCCCCACTCTCTCACAGTACCTGCATGAGCGCAAGACGGGGACTGTAGGCACAGTACGAGGGAAAAGGAAGGGCATGCCACCTTTCCCTCCAAAGACCAAAAAAGGTGATGTGTTCAAGAAGAAGTCGGGGCCCATTCTGGCTATCCACTGGCACGACCAGCGGAAGGTCAACCTCCTGACCACCATCCACAAGGGGGAAATGGTGGAGACTGGCAAGGTGGATCGCCGCACCCAGGCCAGGGTGACCAAGCCCGATGCTGTCCTGGACTACAACATCAACATGAGGCTGGTGGACAAGTCCGACATGCAGATAGGCTTCATTGACTGCCTGCGTACCTCGTGCAGATGGTACAAAAAGTTCTTTCTGCATATGGTGGACATGTCAGTTCTGAATGCCTACAACATATACAAGCTTCGGAATGTGAACACACCCATGAAGTTCAATAGCCTGCGGAGGTTCCAAAAGCAGGTGTTGACGGAGCTCCTGGAGAAGTATGCTATGCCACAGAGGGCAGTGGCACATCCTGGGCCCGCCGTTATTGACCGCTTGCAGTCTGCTCAATACTTGACTAGGCACAGGCTTGGTTCCCTGCCTCAGAATGAATCCGGAAGAACACAGCAGAAGCGGTGCCATGTCTGCTACAACAGCAGGGTGAAGCCGAGGTCAGGTAAAAAGTCAACCCTGGAGTGTGTGGAGTGCAAGGTGGCACTCTGTGCTGTAGATTGCTTCTTTGATTACCACTCCAAGCTGGAGTTCTAATAATCATACTGAAATTGCCAAATAAAATGACAATATGTACACTATAATTATATATAGGCAAAAAGTGGAAGAAAACCAATGTATTGTAATACAAAAGTCATGTATTATGAGAACATTGATACAAATACAATTACACCATAATAATATGTGAAAGTGACACATATGTATATACCAAGTGACATTCATATGATTAGAACCTATAGAAATATAGAAATCAGTGAAAAAAGACACAATAAATTGTATATAAATCGTTTACAAATCATATAACTAAGTGAAAGTGACACAAGACCTAATATTTGATGGCCAAAGTATAATAAACACCTGTGATAACGAATAATCAGTGCCTAATACAACAATAACCTACCTCAATTACTAATAAAATGTACGGTATCGAGTGAAAATGAGCATTATCAGTGACAGTGACACTCTCTAAAGCATATTTGTCAAAGTGAAAGTGACACAAGACCTAATATTTGATGGCCAAACTATAATAAACACCTGTGATAACGAATAATCAGTGCCTAATACAACAATAACCTACCTCAATTACTAATAAAATGTACGGTATCGAGTGAAATGAGCATTATCAGTGACAGTGACACTCTCTAAAGCATATTTGTCAAAGTGAAAGTGACACAAGACCTAATATTTGATGGCCAAACTATAATAAACACCTGTGATAACGAATAATCAGTGCCTAATACAACAATAACCTACCTCAATTACTAATAAAATGTACGGTATCGAGTGAAAATGAGCATTATCAGTGACAGTGACACTCTAAAGCATATTTGTCAAAGTGAAAGTGACACAAGACCTAATATTTGATGGCCAAAGTATAATAAACACCTGTGATAACGAATAATCAGTGCCTAATACAACAATAAGCTACCTCAATTACTAATAAAATGTACGGTATCGAGTGAAAATTAGCAATATCAGTGACAGTGATACCCTAATAAACATATTTTATATAATTGGCCTCAAAATAACTAGAAAATATCAAATAAACATCACATTCTCAATATCAAACACTAAAATCGTCTAAGGGAGATAAATACTTTGGCGCGGCGAGCGGCTAGGTGCGTCGTAGCCATGGCCGAGGCGACGCGTCCGAACGCGGGAAGAATTTGCCGCCGAAAAGCACTCGTCTTCCCGCGCTCACCATTATGCAACCAGAGGGGCTAGAGACCTCTACTCAACGCCATTCGACAGAGGAAGGTTTGTGGAACATTATTCTTTTTTATTTACAACATTACATGACATATTCATTGACTTACAGAGTAGTTAACATAGGCCAAAGATCGTCAAAACACCCGGTACCGGAGCACAGTCGCAAGCTATAGCCCCCGGGGCTGGAGGGTTAAGAGTCTTCCCGCAGTTCCCGGGTTAATAAAAAAAAAAAAAAAATTGGCTGTCGATTATACGAAGGTGAAAGAAAGTCGATGAAGTCTATGGTGTTTACTCTGCAATCTTCAGCTTGATTGTACATTGATAACGGGAAAGTACCGTATTGACAACCTTGTTACGAAAATTAAATTTTAGTACCATACTTTTATATTAGGTTTTTCCGAGGGTTTAACACATTTGCATATGATCTTTAGAGCTATCGATGACTGAAAGTACCGTATTGACAACCTTGTTACGAAAAAGACATTTTAGTACCACACTTTTTTATTAGGTTTTGCCGAGGGTTAAAACAAATTTTCTTATGATCTTTAGAGCATATAGATTCATTATTTATCTTCAAATATATCAAACAAATTTGTGGTATTAAAATAACATTAAACCAAAAAGAGTTCTGGACTGGGATTCGGGAAGATGGCGAGAGGAGTTGGCAGAGAAGAGTAGCCTAGAAGTGTATAGAAGTTATAAAAAGGAGATTAAGAGCGAGGAAGATATTTATGACAACACACAGGCATCTATAATATTTTACAGATGGACAAATAACTTAAATCTAAAAGATAGAAATAGGCATGTGGGAGGAGAGACACAATGCGATCTGTGTAAGGAAGGAACAGAAGACCTAAAACATTTTCTACTACACTGTTCATTTTATAAAGCATACAGAATAAAAGATCCAGGGTTCCAACAGCCTTATATTGAAAATGAAAACCAAGTTATCGGACATCTTTTGTTTAACAAAGAAATAAGCGATAGAGTGAAACAGACAATCTATCAAATGTGGAGAGTACGAGAGAAAAAATTGAAAGAACTGAAATAAGAAGAAGGAAGACTTAACCTCTGAAGTGCGCATGGGGGTAATTGGAAACGTCCCCCTGTGCTGACGTATTTGAGGTGTTTCCGTCACTAAAATATTCATTGTGCCATTAATAGCATTAATATTTATCCATATGCGCCTATTATGGGTTGATTATAAAGGTATTAACCTGAAACAACAATAAAACGAGTGAAAACAGCGTTTGGATGGTCAAAATCGGAGATATAGCCCGCGAGTTGTATAATGTATGGGTGAGGCAATCTGCTTTCCCGCCAATTTCCCCCAAGGCCACTGAGACACAGTCGATCGATACTCTCTCTCTCTCTCTTGCACTCGCTTGCTATCAGTGATGACCACACCCTCCAATCGGATTTCTAATGTTAGCACGAAAATATACCTCAGAATAAGGGAATAACAGGGAAAATAGGTGATAACTGAAGGAGAGGAGGAAAGTGGGGAAGGAGGGGAGGTAGAGGACTGAGATTTTGCATGGCCCAGGGGCCAAAAAAAAATAAAAAAAAAAAAAAAAAAAATATAAAAAAAAAATTTTTTTTTCGATGTCAAAAGTTGATTTTTATTTTCTCTGACTCTTAAGAGTCTTCCCGCAGTGCGCCGGGGGAACTCTTAAGAGTCTCCCCGCAGCTCCCGGGTTAAGAGAGAAGAAACAAAAATGAAGGAAGAAGAGAGAAGAAACAAGACTGAAGAAAGAAGATTTCAGAAAAAGGGATGAAAAGTGAGATATATTTATTTTTAAACAAATAGAGCACGTCACAAAAAGAAAAATAACAAAACCTCTTAGGGAAGTGCCGATGTTAAGGCTAAACTTCCTGAATTCCAACTGAACTGAACTGAACTACCTGAATGGTTCACACAAATATTGAAATATCAGGTAAGGTGTATTTTGGGTAACATTTAAGGAGACTACAGCAGGACTCTTCTTCGGTAGCATTCAAGGAGACTACAGCAGGACTCTTCTTCTTCTTCTTACCTCTGACCGGGTATAAGCTATCCTAGTGTTTACTAGCCTATACCCCTTTGAAAGGACCTAACAACCTTACCTAACCTATCCTAGTATTATGGGTGGGGGCTGCTGCCCCCACACCCCCGCTATTTGACATCTTTGACAGATTTTTGGTGTATTTTTTCTGTGAAATCGGGTTTTTTCAAGTGTCGATAACGAAATTCCTCCATGCGGACTATAATGAGAAAAATATGGCGAATCTGTTGGTCCCTATTTTCCCTAATACATTTTTTCTAATAAGGCGGATGTAGTGTCCTTGAAGATTATCGTATTTTGATATAATTACATAATTATCGCCTTCTAAATTACGGAATTCGGAATTTTTCTAGTTATAACACTGGGTCGAAACCATCGATATATTATTTAGGCTTAGGCCTAGCCTATATGGGAAAATATAACCGAAACTACCACTAATTTTGGTTCAATGTTATTTTAATACCACAAATTTTATGATATATTTGGAGATAAATATTGAATCTATATGCTCTAAAGATCATAAGAAAATTTGTTTTAACCCTCGGCAAAACCTAATAAAAAAGTACAGTATGGTACTAAAATGTCTTATTCGTAACAAGGTTGTCAATACGGTACTTCCAGTCATCGATAGCTCTAAAGATCATATGCAAATGTGTTAAACCCTCGGAAAAACCTAATATAAAAGTATGGTACTAAAATTTAATTTTCGTAACCAGGTTGTCAATACAGTACTTTCTCGTTATTAATGTACAATCAAGCTGAAGATTGCAGAGTAAACACCATAGACTTCATCGACTTTTCTTTCACCTTCGTATAATTGACAGCCAATTTTTTTTTTTATTTACCGTAAAACCGGGTCGCTTCGGACATCGGCGATAATAAGTAATTAGCCATTGTCATTATATAATGGAAACGCTTTTTATTTATTTTTTTGTGGGGTCCGTTTAGAGAAATGGCAAAGGAAGAGCATGTAAAAGCCCTAGGGAATTGACATGAGTATATGTACACTAAAAAATATTATATATCTGACGAAAATTTGTACAAATTTCGCTACCCTGCCAAACTTCTATCACCCTGAAGATTTTTTTTTGTATGAATGATGTTGTGACTGATATAATTTTGTAGTAAAATTACCAGAGACAACATCCACCAAAGGAAACTTGTTACACTTGTATAACGCTCTAGCTAGAACACTATCATTTAACCTATTGTGTTTTCCACAAAAAAAAATGGTAACTTTATTTGCCCTATGAAAATAATTCATAATACTTGTCCATCATTAAAATGGTGGTTAATTAACCCGCAGAGTGCCAGACAATTTTTGACCCTATGCATCTGCCAGTGCCAGAGGATTTTTTATTTATTTTTTTGGGCTAAATCTATCAAGTTGGTTGAGAAAGGAAGGATAATGGTAAAAAACCCACTCCCCTTGTCCATTTTCGCCAGAAATCAGGTCCCCGATGGTCCCAAATGTAGCTGAAATTTTCAGAGTAAATCATCGACTTTTATGGTATCGGAACATATAGGTGGGAGGGTGGTTTGGGGGATGGTGGGGGGAAGGTAGAAGCGTAATTGACTCGTGTTACAAATATGAAGCCGATTGGTGAGGTAGTTTCGCCACCACGGATTTTCCTTTTTTTCCTTTTCTTCGTACAGATACGCTGGAAGTGGGTGGTGGGAGGCGGTGGGGGGAAGTCAGAAGG
The DNA here is from genome assembly GCA_032716605.1 of Paralithodes platypus. Lineage (NCBI taxonomy): Eukaryota > Metazoa > Arthropoda > Malacostraca > Decapoda > Lithodidae > Paralithodes > Paralithodes platypus. The sequence continues at coordinate 20,288,892 of CM064481.1, forward strand.
GTAAGGGACTTGTCACACAAATATGGAACCGATTGGTGCAGTCGTTTCGCCGCCACAGATTTCCCTTTTTTTTCCTTGTGAGGCGACCGATAGTCAGCGAGTGGGTGGGGGGAGGGGGTTGTGTTGGTGTTGGCAAGAAGCCAGAAGGGTAAGGTACATGTGGTACAAATATGAAAGCCATAGGTGCAGTCGTTTCGCTGCTACGATTTTTTTTCGGCGAGTCCGTATATATACGGACCTGGCACTGGGCGTGACAAGACCCTAGTCCGTATATATACGGACCTGGCACTCAGCGGGTTTAAAGATCAAATAATCATTCTCTGAGTCCAAAAACCCATAAAAATATGATAATATGCTAACCGATTTATGTATTTAGGATAATTCTGGATATATAATATATATAAATTAGGAGAGGCATATATCTTGTCCAAAAAAATTATTATCTGCCGTAAGAAACACCAACACATACGTTATACCTATAAAAATGCTCAAATTCATAAAAATGTATATGCAGTGATAGAGTGGGAGGTTTGACGTACCTCCCAACCTACCAAATAGGAAAACCTACTATTTGGTAGTAGTCTTGGAAAATCCAACGTCAAGGCTATTAACCTAATTGCAATGACGACTTGTCTATTTTGACTGCTATGTCGTCATTCCAACCGCGGTTAAAAAAGAAAACGTCTAGAGTCTACTCCTTATCTTGCTCTAGGAGACGTTGTACATTAACCAAAACTACCACCGAAGGTGAAAAAAGCATAGAAGAAAAGAAAAAGGGGTTTACCTTAGTTACCGCTTAAGGCCCATCCCGTGTTCCGTCATGTGCAGATCCCTGTCGAACGTGCGCATGAGCGACCCTCTCTTGTCATCACATCTCACGTCAGCAGAAGAACTCGGATGGGCAGGGGTCCGGCGTGAGGGAGGGTATTATGTACGTTGGATTTTCCAAGACTACTACCAAATAGTAGGTTTTCCTATTTGGTAGGTTGGGAGGTACGTCAAACCTCCCAATTTGTTAGTAGTCTTGGCAAATCCAACGTCAAGGCTGCATAACAAATAGGAGGAGGACATCCAAGCCCAACATACCAAAAAAACAATGCATAAAACAAAATTATGAATGACAAAGACACAATTTAAACAAGAGAGTTTAATAAAAGAGTGAAAAACTGAGGAGTAGCTAAAAAGAACAGTTTTAACACATGCCCGTCATTCATAGTAATGCAAAAACATAGACTTGTCTTAAACCAAAAAGGTACTGTACCCAAAATCCCTTTTCTTCCAAAACCAACAAAAACATTGAACACAATAACTAAAACACAATTTTCAATGTGGCAAAAACACTTACGTACTGTAACAATACATAATCCCAAACTTGCAATAAAGTGTTGCAAACCCGTACTCCCCCCCCCCTTTGTCAAATAAAACAAAGTAAAAGAACGAGGGACAAGGGGGGAAGACCAGGTATCTTCGCCAGAGCACTAGGAAACACGACCCCCGAGAGCTATCACCGGCCGAGGGGGTCGAACACCGGACATGGAGAGGTAGGAGGAGATGAAGGAATAGATAGAAGACCACAAAACTGCTGAGGCGATGTCAGGTAAGGATCAACTTTGCAGGAACCGGAAGGAGGCATCAAAGGATCGCACATCGCGCGCAGAACCCCTACAAACAGGGTGACTGGCACGAATGGTCCGACAAATGTGGCGTCCCATCCGCACCTGCGAGAGCCTCCCACCTGTCCGAGGAGACACCCACACAGCAGTACCCGAAGGCGGCGCCACAGACGCAACAGAGGAGTGCAAGGCTGACACCGGGCACAACACATGGCGAGTATGCCCACGCTGTAAAGCCTGGACGGTGAAAGGCTGGAAAACGCGGGTCTCCCTCTCATTCGTGGCAACAAAATGAGGGGAGGAGGCGAACGTGACGCCATGCAAGGACGGGGAGAATCGCACGCAGCCATGGGGCCGTGACAATGCCGCTAGTGCAGACACCCGATCCCCAGTGGCCAGAGCGACAAGGAAGAGCGGACGCCCGAGCAACGGAACCGGTGTAGCGGCCCGTGTATACGTGGGTGAAGCTAGAAGGTTCAGAGCCCGCCCCAGATCCCACAGTGGAGGGACCTGGCGTGGAGGCGGTCGGTCCCGGAAGGCAGCCGTCATTAAGGAATCCAGCTCCTGCGGCGAAACGACCAGCCCAGCGACGGACTCAAAGACCCCCCGGACGGCAGACAAGTGGTTACGTATAGCGTCGACGTGAAAGTGACGTGTACGGAAGAGGTGAAACAAGGAGTGTAGGACGAGGGAAGGAGAGCCAACTGTCTGGCGAGTGTCCTGTAACCACCTAGTAAAAGACCTCCAGCGGGACCCGTAAGTCCCCCAAGGAGAAGGCGGCCAGGAACGCTTCAGGAAGTCAGTCAGGTCCCGGCCGTGGACTGGGAGCCACCGTGCCCCATGAACATTCACGATGCGAAGGCCAACGAGGTCCGCAGGTCCCCAACCTAGCTCAAGTGGAAGTCGGAGACAGGGAGAGGGACCGGACTCGGGCACCACCGCGTCAACCGGGCGTACCAAGCCCGTGCCGGCCACAGAGGCGCGACTAGCCAGACGCTGCCGCGGTACAGCCGCAGCCTCGCGAGGACTTTGCACATTAACAGTGAGTCTGGTGGCGGAAACAGGTATATCGACCGCCACCTGTTCCAGTCTACCATGAAAGCGTCCGGACCCCCCTCCGGAGTGCGAGGCCGGAGGGATAGGTACTGAGGCAACTGGCGCGGCACCCCCGATGCGAACAAGTCGACCTCCGGAACACCCCAGGAAGCCGCGAGGTCGTCGAACACAGTCCGTTGCATTGCCCATTCTACAGAACGCCCAGTCCTCTCGACAGGGCGTCCGCCCACAGGGTAGCAGTCCCGGGCAGGGAGGAGGCATGCAAGGAGAAGGTGTGTCGGTTCGCGAGGAAGAACAACTCCACCGAGATCCCCAATAGAGTCAATGACCTGGAGGACCCCCGCTTTAGGGAACAGTGGACAGCTGTCTGATTGTCCATCCCGAAGGCCACCGACTTTCCCCGAAGGGCCAGCGCGTGGTCCCTCAGGAAGAACAAAGGAACCAACAGTTAGAGGGCATAGACGGGTAAGGGGAGGGAGACCCACCCATCTGCCGGGAAGTGGACGTCTCAGGTTTGATTGGGAACCTCACCCAACCTCGCTCGACGCATCTGTGTCTACCCAGATCGTCGGCGGGGGGGCGGTCCAGGGCACAGCCGTAGAGAGCGTGCCCCGAGCAACCCAGTGCCCGAAGCGTCTGCGAACGGTACGCGGGAGCGGCAGGAGCCGATCCATAGGGGTCAACGGAAACACCACGGTGCCCATGAGGAGGAGGCGGCGTAGCCTGAGGCTCCCTAAGGGAATGGGCAGAGCGGCCCAATGCAGCGAACCCACTAACGAGTCCCAGAGCCACCCCGGGAGGGAGACCGAGTGCAACACGGCGAAGACCTTCCGCCGAAGGTGCACCGCGTCCGGCAGACCCTGGGTCACCGTAGCGCCGGACAAAACCCATGCGAGACCGACCCATGGCACGACACGCGACGGGGTCAAGTGTGACTTGGGAACATCGATGGGGAACCCTAACCGTGCGACTTGGCGAACGACCGTGAGGGCGTCGCGTACGCACAGGCCGAGGGCTTCGGAAACTATCAACCAAACGGCCAAGGAAAACAGGAGCTGGAGCCCGCTCCTGAGGAGAGAACCCAGAGCCTGTCCCACCAGTGCGGAGAAGATCCGCGGCGCGATGTGGAGACCGAAGGGAAGGCCGGCAAACAGGAACACACGATCGGAAGTCCGAACGGCCAAGAATCGCTGGAAGCGAGGATGGAGAGGAACGAGCCAAGACGCATCCTGGAGGGCCAGCGACACTACCCACGAGAGAGGGCGCAGGGCCAGGCGTACCTGGGGTACCGGCAGCATCCGAAACCGTGTGTGCACGATGCGCCCGGAGAGGGCCGACAGAGCCACCACCGGGCGCATCGCGTCGCAGGTCTACTTCGGTACCAGAAATACTCGGGAGAGGAAAACCGGGTGACCGGCGGTCAACTCCCTCGACGATACCCTGCTCGTGCATGGATGTGAATACGTGGGCCACCTCTGAAGAGATGGGCCGGCGTCTGTGACAAGAGCGGAGTGGGGGTCTGGACGTCCACCTCCAGGTTAGACCCCTCCGCGCAATCCGCCGCCCCCAACGTCCCTCGCGGCCACCGAGGGGCGCAAAGGCGAAAACAACCCGTGGGAGCTCCCGAGAGGAGGGGAGCGACCCGGGCGGCCAGGCGAGAAGGAGAACAAGGAGACCGACCCAGAGAACCTACACATCGTTTTGACGTGGAGGTACCCCCGGTACGGTTCGTGCGGGCATGAGCGCCACGTTGACCTCCTCTACCTCCCCCCAACCTCGTCGAAAAGGGCGGGCAACCCCAACCCCTGGCCGTCGCGGGGCTGACCCCGGCGAAGGGCGGCCAGAAGTGGAAGGCCGGCCAGCCCCGACACGGCGGGGATGAAAAGGGGGCAAGAACAGAAGGGCGAGGCGGAACTGACGCACCGGCCTGTAACGACCCTGTCCTGCGCCCGTGCATGGCGGCAGCACTTGCAGCAGCACCCCGAAGAGGACCGGCAGAAGGACGGGACTGAGAAGACCCCGCTCGCGACACAGCGCGTCGGTGCGTGTCGTAAGCAGGGTCCGCCGATAGAGAAGCGTAGCGGCCCCAAGCATCCCGCGCACAAAAGCCCCGACGGAGAGAGCGTAGAGTACAACAAACCCTGACGAATATCCAAGGGGGCTGTCCGGCAGAACGAGGACCGTACCGTCCGGCGTTGCCGAGTTGCCACGCACAAAACCGCCTTCAGCTCGGGAACCAAAGACACCGCGAGCCGAAGGGGGATTCGCCGAACGTGGCTCAAACCCTCGCGAAGATCGCCTGGTGCAGACGCCGCGAGAAGCCGCAGGTGGTGAACAGAAGTCTGGAGGGAACCAAAAGACAAGAGAAGAAGTCCGGCACCCACCGCCGCAAGGGAAAAACCCTGTTGACAGAGGACTGAACTGGGTGAGAGAAGAACGGGGTAGCAATAGAACAAAGTTCAAGAACGGGCGCGCTGAACCAGGACCAGAACGCGCCGTCCAACCCGCCGACAGACACAAGAGGAGGCAAAAGCAGTGATGACTCCGGGGGAGGGACTGAAGGAGAGCCGGCGACGGAACGGCCGGCGAAGTCGAAGGCCTCAGCAAACCAGGCCCCCAATGGGAGAGGGTGATCGAGCAAGATGGCTAAGCCAGGCGTACCGTCGTCGCACAAACCCGTCCCATAGGAGGACAGTCCCGTCAACACAGCCTTTGACTGAACATCCTGAAGGATGTCCCGGCGGCTGAAGTCTGACCAGAGCGTAGGCCTGCAGAAGGGAGGGGGACCGTAGCAGAGGTAGGTAGGGTGAGGCGCTGAGGGTGTGTCACCGCCAAGAAGCGCGATAAGAGGGAGTCTTGCATCGACTCCAAGCGCCCGTCGATGCGTGACACAAGCCACCCCTGCATAGCCGACAATCGATCCGAGAGAGGCGACCCCCCCCCCCCCCCCCCAAGAAAGGTCGGCCCGCAGGGGTGAGCGCGAGCGGGAGCGAGATCCATGACACGAACCAGCAGAGTCGCGGCCCAAGGAAGGCGAGCGACCACGGTTGTGTCGCCTGAGAAAGGGGACCCCGAAACCACGCTATACCCCACCGAGCCAAGAGGAGGGGTATCCCCGTGGCGAGACGGTAAGTGAAGGGCAGGGAGAGAAGAAGGAGGAGGAGCAGGACGACGGGAGGGGGAAGGCTGGCCGGGTGAAAAGAGGTCAGAAGGAGCCGCGGGGGTAAACAGAGCAAGGATCCCCGGGGCAGAGATAACAGGGCGGCCCGACACCGAGGCGGAAGAGGGAGGGACCGCCACCGTGGGACGAGACCGTGAAGGAAGAATAGGCACCGAAGCAGGTGAAGTAGGAGGAGAAGCAACTACATCCTGGCGGACCCTCCTGGACAGTGTAGGAGGAGGGAGCAGAGGGCCAGCTACAGCCTGAACCTCCGCGCACATAGAGGACAAAGGAAGAGGACGTCGTTCGAGCAGGGGAAGCGGCCGGAAGGTAGTAGAGCCCCGACCCGGAGAGGCCAGGGGAGGGCGCACAGGGGCAGAGCCGCTAACCCCGGCCGCAGGGCGAGAACCATGACGAGGGCGATGGGCGCCGTCAAGGCGATTAGGAGGACAACGAGGGGCAGGAGAGGACGGGCGACGAGGCGAGCTAGAGAGTGGACGGAGCAGGGGATCCCCCCGACGATGTAACGACCGGCTGCGGGACCCAGGGGAGAGGGCCAGGCGAACGGCCTTCAGTCGGGTCAGGGATACCCAGGGCGACGCGGATCCGGGCGGCAACAAATGCCGGGGAACGGTGGCCCACAGTCCAAAAGTGGCGGGAGACTATCGCCCACATCGACTGAAGGGAAGCAGAGGCCACTGCCGCCGCCGAGGAACCAGGGCTATGGTGCACCACATCCACCAGGGCCAGACACGGGCCACACAGAGCAGGGAGGTAGGCCGTAGAGGACACACAGTGCGAGTGGCGCAAGCAGGACTTGTGGCTCTCCAAGCACAGGGAGCTACAACCATGGCGAAAGCAAGGCAGCCTACCTGCACTGGAAGAACACACACCATAATCAGCACGTCGAAGGAGTAAGTGGAGAGAATGTCCAAGAAGAACCAGGGAAGGAGCATGGGGAAACAGGAACACACATGCAAACAGGTATCCGTACTCACCCTAAACCGGGAGCACAGAGGTAGGTGAGTAGGGCGGGCGAGGTGGAAGAGCACTAGCAGAACCTGCAAATATGGAGAAAGTGTTAACCACCACTCAACATCTTACATGCAGGGCCTATAACACCAGTAAAGTGCACACACCAAGATAGTTTCAGGCAACAAGATGACATAAAAAATTTCAACAGTGAAAGCCAACTGTTACCGTAAATTTGCGGGCCAATGGAGGCATAACCGTACCGACACAACCCTCCCGCATCTTTGAGGGACCCCCCAGCGATCTCCGCAAATTTGCGGGGAGCCGAAACGAGCTCCCGCAAATTTGCGGGACCGGCCGAGATGGTCCGGCGCCGAAAAAGCGAGAGGAGCGTCTAGGGAATACCAAAAAAGGGCCACAAAAATGCGTCATCTCCTTATGAACTCCAAGCGATGATGGCCATCAAGCTGAGCAGTGTCTTCCTTGAATTTATCCTAACTCAACCAGTAAAGGGAGAGGCAAGGAAGACACACCAGGGGAGAGGAGGCACATCCCCCAGGAACCACCCAACCCACAGAGAGAGAGCAAAGCCCATGAGGAGAAGTGGCAGGGAGGGTGGTTTCGCACAAACAGGGGCCCCCGTGGGGTACCCCTGGATTGGGCAAAAGGACTATGAAAGGATGGAGGTGAAACAGGAAGAGAAAACAAAAACCAGTAAATTAAACTGGTGAGAAAAAGGGTGGCCTAGCCGTGAGCAGAGAATGTGTCAGGGGCGAAAAACCCTGTGGTGTGAAGGAGGGGCCCCCGTGGGGTACCCCTGGATATCACGAACCACCTGTCGCCCAGGCCCTTGAGACACAGTGAAGGCTCGAAAGGGGGGACTCTGGAATAACGCTAATAATGCGGCCGACACAAACTCTACAAACAGCACCGCCACCAACGAAATCTCAGATTGTTTACCAACGGTACACCTTAGGCTATGAAAAAATGAAAACTCATAGGGGCATAGCAATTCCTGAATGAGAAAACGAGCTAGGCTAAAATAAGCTAAAAGCTAAACTATGCCCAGACTAACAGGAAAAAAGAATATGAAAAGAGAAAGAATGAAAAACATATACGAGGAACGCCAGGCGCCCCCGTACTTTCGGTAGGCTATTTCCACACGCGTCTCCATTATACACACTTAGGAGCCCATTTACGTGTGCCCTAGATCACGTAACATCTGTCTAACAAAAAAGAAGGCCAGATAAGCCGAAACGAACCTAAAACAGGGTGAATTGAAGGAGCACAACAAAAGCGGACTCAACATGGAGACGCGTGAAAAAATGATGACAAGAGAGGGTCGCTCATGCGCACGTTCGACATGGATCTGCACATGACGGAACACGGGATGGGCCTTAACCCTCCAGCCCCGGCTACGCATTACATAAATATTGGCCGAAACCCGGGTGTTTTGGCCGAAAAACGTCTAGGCTAGGCTACCGTATCATTGTTATGCTGACTGCTTCCCGCATCCCCAAGCGTAGCTGTGTTATTTATCTGTAGAATGGCGTTAAGTAGAGCTCTCTAAGTCAACTGGTTGAGTTGTGAGGATGATTTCAGTGGAGATAACTTACAGCAACAACAGCCACTTTACAATACTTTTCGATACTTAACAACAACATACCGGCACACACGAACAAGCGACGCTCTCCTTCTTGTATTTACCTAATTGTATTTACCTAATTGTAGTTTACAGGAGTTGAGCTAAGCTCGTGTTGTCCCGTCTCTCAGTCTACTTTTTATCCAATTTTTTCTTGAAAATATGGATGTTCCTTGCCCCTACCACCTCCTCCTCCAGCCCATTCCATTTATCAATACATCTATAGGGGAAGCTAAACTTCCTGATATCGTTCTTGCAGGTAGGTCTTTTTACTTTGTAGCTGTGGCCTCTAGTTATTCCTGTATCCATAATTAATATATCCTCCCTATCCAGCCTCTCCAGCCCCCGGGTACATTTGTACATCATTATCATGTCTCCCCTCTCTCTCTCCTCTCTTTTAGACTCGGTAGATTTAATTTGTCTAGCCTCCCTTCATATGGCAGTTCTCTGAGACTTGGAACCAATCTAGTGACTGCTCTCTGGATTCTTTCTAACTTGTGAATATGCTTCTTTAGATGCGGGGACCACACCACTGCTGCATACTCCAATCTTGGTCTAATCATACTCTTCATAATTTTCGCTACCATGGTCTCATCCAAATAGTTCAGAGCAACTTTCATATTCCCGGCCATTGCATACATTCCGCTAAAGAGCTTGTTAATATGTTTCTCTGGCGACAAATTATCTTGTATAATCAACCCTAAATCTTTTTCTTTTTCGGCCTTGCTAATTTTATTATCTCCCATCCTGTACTCCCAATTTGGTCTATTCACACTTCTTCCCATATTTAACACATGACATTTACTTATATTAAATTTCATTTTCCACTTGGTGCTCCATTCGTATATTTTATCTAAATCCCCTTGCAGCTCCTCACAACTACTTTTATTTGTTATTTGTCTCATAATTTTTACGTCATCTGCAAACATTGACATGTAAGAGTTTATGCCTATCGGCAGGTCATTCACGTACATAAGGAACATGAGAGGTGCCAACACAGATCCCTGCGGCACACCACTCTCAACTTTCCGCCACGATGAGTAAGTTCCTCTAATGTTGGTCCTCATTTCCCTATCTGTTAAATAGCTCTCCATCCATTTCAGCAAACTCCCCCTGACACATCCTAGCGTCTCAAGCTTAGATAACAATCTCTTATGTGGTACCTTATCGAATGCTTTGGAAAGGTCTAAGTAGACGCAGTCCACCCATCCGCCTCTTTCTTGGAGTACATCTATCACCCTACTGTAATAACATAGCAAACTGGTAACACAAGATGTCCCTTCTCTGAATCCAAATTGCTTTGGGGTTATTATTTTCTTTCTCTCCAACATTTTCATCCATCTCTTCCTAATTAGCTTTTCACAAATCTTGCATACAATACTAGTAAGTGAAACTGGTCTATAGTTTAGAGGGTCCTCAGGGTTTCCATTCTTGTATATCGGAATGATATTAGCTCTTTTCCATTCAACAGGAACCTGTCCTTTATCTAAGGAAGCTTGAATTATGTCCCTCACTGGCTCCACTAATTGCTCTGCACACTCCTTTAAAACCCAGGCAGACACTTCATCCGGTCCCATAGCTTTCCTTACTTCAAGTCCTCTCATCGCAGATAACAGCTCATCTCTAGTTATTTCAATCTTACTAAGACCACTCTCCAGTACTCCCGCCTGTGGTTCGTCAAAACCTTCCTCTCTAGTAAAAACTGACCCCAATTTGTTATTCATTACCTCACACATGTCCGATACATTTTCATACGTCCTAGCATCAACTCTTAATTTAGTAATTTGTTTCTTTACCTTCAACTTACTGTTTATATATTTATAAAATAATCTAGGGTCACTTTCACATTTATTTACTATGTTCTTCTCATAGTTCATTTTAACTTGCCTAATTATGTTAACATATCTATTCCTCTCCTGTTTATATTTATTCCGATTACTCTCAGTGTTCCTTCTTCTTAATCTAGCCCAAGCTGCATCACGCCTACCCAAAGCTCTTTTGCATTTCAAATTAAACCAATCTTTCTGCTTAGTAAAATTTCCAGTTTTATATCTTGGGACAAACATATTGGTTCCTACTCTATAAATTTCGAGGAATCTACTATATTTACCTTGTACGTCCCGTTCCTTCAAAATAAGATCCCAATCTACTCCCTCTAAATATCTTTTCAAGGATACATAATCAGCTTTACTATAATTTAATCTGTCATTTATGTAGCTATTGTCTAATCTATTGGCATTACTCGAGGTCAACTTCCATTTTAGTAATAGGTGATCACTTTTACCTACAGGACATAGATAGATTATATCACTAATTTCGTGAGGATCTTTTGTAAAAATCAGATCGAGTTTAGAAGGTTCGTTATTACCCCTCATTCTTGTATTTTCCTTCACATGTTGTGTAAGTACATTTTCCGTAACCAACTCCACTAGCCGACTTCCCCAAGATCTCTGATTTGGCCCTGCATCTCCCGATTCCCAATCAACCTCACTACAGTTGAAATCTCCTACCAAGATCAATCGATTCTTCCTTAAAAGCAATCTTCTCAACGACTGAATCATATCCTCTACCATCTCCTCAAACTCCAACTCCCTCCATGCTCTGGTCTTTGGTGGCATGTAAGCTACTGCTATGTCTAGCTTTTTTCCTTCTATATCATTGAGTTCAACTGCCATTATTTCTGCCTTGTCATTATTTAACTCCACGTGCTTTGCTGTCATAGGGTTCTTAACTAATACTGCCACTCCACCTCCCCTTTTACCCTTTCTATCATTTCTCCATATATTATATCCTTCACTAAACACTATGTTGCTGTCAAAGTCCTGGTTCAGCTTTGTCTCTGTCAAACAGACTATCTGTGGTTGATCTTTTCTTAATATATTATCTAACTCTACCTTTTTACTGTTTATTCCATCTATATTAGTGTAGTAGCACAGTATATTTGAATCCACCTCCTTGTTTCTCTTCCCTCTCTGCCTCCTACCAGGTTCACCTCCTCCTCCTCCTCCATCCCTTCCCTGACCCAGTTCCACCTCCCCCACTAATTCTATTCTCCTCCCCCCTCTCTCTCCCTCTGTTCCACCCTCTCCACCACACCCTGGCTCTCTCTCCGGTCCCCTGCTCCCTGCATTATCTCTCGCTCCGTCTCCTTGCTTTGACTTCGTACTTGTCTCTCTGTCTCTTTCCCTATCACTCCTCTTACTTTCGGTTCTTGGTGGCTCCTGATGTACCACTTCCTTACTTGCCCTTCCCTTATTCTCCAAAAAAATTTCTTCTTTTGCTCTTCAGACAACTTTCCATTCTCTTCATCAGCCTTAGCTTGGAGTTCCCTTAACTGTTCTCGTTCTTCTACACTTAGGTCCTTTTTTACCCTTATATGATTCAGCTCTGTCGAATTTAATTTCCAGCTCACATTGGCTACTGCTTCTGCTGTTGATCTAAACTTTAGTTCCACTCTTAGTGGTCTCATCTCGCCCTTCTTATATTTCCTAACCTTCTCACCTCCTCCAGTTCTTTTACCCATCCATAACCCTCGTCTAAGTAATCCAGTATCCCCTTGACTTTCACAACATCCCTTTCCTTTCTTACCTTCATATCTGCCAGGTGCTCTTCCACATCTCCAAAGATTACTACACACTTACCTCTATCTATTGTCTCTCTCACTACCTTCTCTTTCTTCTTTAAAACTTGCACTACATTTTTTTCAAACTCTTTCTTTTCCTTTTCTCTCTCTTCCTTCTGCTCCTTCACAATTTCTTCAAGGGCTACCATCGTGGCACTCTCTACCCTTGTCCACTCATTTTTTACCTCACTAATTCCTTTTACTTCCTCACTCAGGTGGCCCTCATATTCCTTAAGCTGAGCCTTGAGTGCCACATTTTCTGACGCTAACTCGTCTACTCTGGCCATCACTGCCTCTAGGCTGTCACTTACTGGCCTAGGCCTATCCACCCCGCTAGTAACGCCACACATATCGGACAAAACTTCTACTTTAGCCCCTAACTCCTTCCTCCAATTTTCCATCACTCCCCTCCATCTCACAAGACCCATTAATTGTTTTTTCATACTTGCCAACTGATCATCCTTGTCCTCGGTGATAAAGCCTTCAAATTCATAATCCTCCTCATCCCCAGCTAGGCTTTCACGCCTTCCCGCCATCGCGAGGTGGTCGTCTGCCAGCCTAAAAACAACAATCGCCCCACTATCCCATCTCACTCCAGGAACTGTTTTACTTAATCCATATTTTCAATTACTTGGAATATCCAATTAAATCTGAATTGCTCATAAAACACCTAATTACTTATTGAAATGCACATATAAATTTCCGGGACAACACTTAGACACTCCTATCAACTTCACACAAGGTAACTCATTATCGGGGAGCAGCTGCGAGGTGTTGACAGCTCGGAGGTCGGTGAGGTGTGACCGGAGATGCGGGGCGTCGGTCCAGCCGGCTGTTGTTTACATGCGTCGGACCGACGCCTCGCACACCAAGCTCACAGGCTTTCAACCACTGGTACAATGTTGTACCACCCGGGTTCCTGGGGGCAAAACATAATGGTACACACGTGTACCATCCGAGTTTGAAGGGTTAAGCGATAACTAAGGTAAACCCCTTTTTCTTCTCTTCTATGCTTTTTTCACCTTCGGTGGTAGTTTTGGTTAATGTACAACGTCTCCTAGAGCAAGATAAGGAGTAGACTCTAGACGTTTTCTTTTTTAACCGCGGTTGGAATGACGACATAGCAGTCAAAATAGACAAGTCGTCATTGCAATTAGGTTACCGTAATAGCATTGACGTTGGATTTGCCAAGACTACTAACAAATTATACATACCTATATATTTTCACTAGGCCTAGTTAATAATAATAATAATAATAATAATAGTTCTTAAAGCTAGCGCATGCTAAGCTAGCTAAGGATAGCTCAATAAGGCCGATTAGGCGTATTTCCATTGGGGTCCTGTACTACTACCCCATCCCTTTGCTCATGAGGGATGGTAACGACTCAGTGCTTGTGAAAAATCTTTAATGCGCCGAGCATGGGCGCGAACCCGGGCCTTCTGGGTGGAAGTCCGAGACGCTAGTCACTACACCAAGCGAGCCGCTTAATTTTCGAGTTATTGATTTGACAGCATTGGTTATTTTTCCTGCTCAATATTTTCTAAGAGTGAGTTCAATGCCTAACGAGAACAGATCCAAACAGAATATTTGTTTAACATCGTATATAACCCCCTCCTATACTAATTATACAGGCCTAAAAGTATTGACTGTGCATTTTCCAGTAAGACATCGGACAGGAATAAGCAGCAATAATAAAATATTCATATAAAATAGTAGGAGCCGAAAAATTAATGAAATAAAACCACGAACGTACGTCCGAAGTTCCCCTCCGCTTGTCCGAAGCTATCCCAGCTTTCTTGGCAATAATTTTCCATAAGAAATCACTGTTGTCCGAAGTTATCCATACATGTCAGTTGCCCTCTGACCCTTGACCAGTGCGGACGTCCCCAGTGACCGCTAGTGTAACTGTTTACCCTTAGTGAGGTCCTAGTGAACTTTCTTAGTGATGGCTGTTGTTGATGAGTCTGCTGTCTCCTCCCATACTCTCCAGCTTTGTCTTGCTTTGCAAGAAAGACTGGAGAGTGTGGAGCAGGAGATTCAGTGTCTCAAAGATGAAAATTTGGCCTTGAGACTAGCTATGGCGGAGAAGAAGTGTGAGGCTACCGGAAGTGTTCCCAGGGATCGTGAAGCCCCTTGGAAAGTGGTGTCAACAAGTGCAACGGCCTGCAAGCTGAAAAGGCAGCCACTCAAGACCCACAACAACTTCAGCACCTTGGCTGATGAGAGTGATGGCGACGAAGTGGCGATCATCGAGGCAGTGAGAGGGGAGGGGTGGGGGGGGACGAGTCTGCTGCTGTTGCTGCAACAACTGCTGCTACAACTCCTGCTACACGCCGACAACGGAAAAGAGCTAAGTTCATTGTCGGTGATTCAATGGTTAGGTACCTTGACGGGGCTACTAACACTCATGTTAGTAAAGTTGTCTGCCTACCTGGAGCCGGAGTCGGAAGGGTGGCAGAGAAGATGGATGGTGTCCTAGAAGGGGGTGGGGAGGACCCCATCATCTTCATCAACGTGGGGTCCAATGACATATGGAGATGCAGGACTGAGGACTTGCTGACCAAGTACAGTACCAGGAAATGCTGGAGAGGATCAAGGAGAAGGGTGGATTTCCTGTGGTACACAGTATCCTGCCAAGAAGAGGGGTACGGAAGGAATGGTCCTCCAGGGCTATTGGTGTAAATAGCCGGCTGGAGAAGTATTGCAAGGCAAAGTCAATACCATTCCTAGATAACTGGACCCACTTCTATGGTAAGGATGAACTGTATGCCCAGGATGCAGTACATCTTGCTCGACTAGGAGTTTCGACCTTAGCCAGCTCACTGGACAAGATTGTTGCGGGGTTTCGTTAAAATAACCTGGGTGTGTAAGTAAAATACTGTCTCCATATGGAGCAGGTACTTCATGTGACAAACCAGTGAGTAAAATAGAAATAATCAGTCAAGATAGTGCGGATATAGTGATGTGTAATAGTAGTATCGATAACACTACACATGTAACTGATAGTAAAAATTAGAATACTGATAGAGTAGAATTTCCGTCTAGAGCTAGTAGTTCAACAGGAAATAATAAGTTAGCTAAACACAATAGAAAATTAGTTGCAAATAAAAGTAATAGGTTGAGGGTATATTATACAAATTGTAGGAGTTTATGTAACAAAATGAATGAACTTAGAGCACTCGTTAGCACAGAAAATATAGACATAAACGTGGATTAATACAGAATCTAGGCATTTTTTAGCAGAATTTGATATTCCAGGATATAGTTTGTTTAAATATGACCGAACAAGTAGGAGGGGCCCCCCGCCCCTCCTACTTGTTCGGTCATATTTAAACAAACTATATCCTGGAATATCAAATTCTGCTAAAAAATGCCTAGATTCTGTATTAATCCACGTTTATGTCTATATTTTCTGTGCTAACGAGTGCTCTAAGTTCATTCATTTTGTTACATAAACTCCTACAATTTGTATAATATACCCTCAACCTATTACTTTTATTTGCAACTAATTTTCTATTGTGTTTAGCTAACTTATTATTTCCTGTTGAACTACTAGCTCTAGACGGAAATTCTACTCTATCAGTATTCTAATTTTTACTATCAGTTACATGTGTAGTGTTATCGATACTACTATTACACATCACTATATCCGCACTATCTTGACTGATTATTTCTATTTTACTCACTGGTTTGTCACATGAAGTACCTGCTCCATATGGAGACAGTATTTTACTTACACACCCAGGTTATAGCAGTGTTTGTCAGGAGTACATTAAAAAGCTGTATTAAATCAGGTATTAGACTAAATAATTATAATGAAAGTGTTTGGGTAGAGGTTAACGAAGGTAGTGAGACCATAGTTATTGGAGTTATATATAGACTGCCTAATATGAGTAGAAATGGCGGAACATCGTTATGGGAGGAAATTAAAATAGCATCAAGGTTTAGCAATGTGTGCATTATGGGGGATTTTAATTTTTCGAACATTGATTGGCAGCACCAAATAGGCGACTCCGATTCAGTAGAGTTTATTGAGGAAGTACAAGATAGTTTTTTATTTCAATTCATAGATACGCCGACTAGAGGTATTAATATTCTTGATTTAGTTTTCAGTAACAATGAACATATGATAAATGATGTAGAGATTGGTGACCACCTAGGAAATAGCGATCATAAATCTATTTATTTTAATATACAATGGACAGGGAATGCTAAAGAGAATACGACACTTATCCCAGATTTCAGAAAAGCCGATTATGGTGGGCTAAGAAGAGACTTAAGGGTGGACCCTATTGTTAGGCAATTAAGTCAGGATATGCCAGAGTTAAACTTGCCACCTACATATAACCAGTTTATTGCTTCACTCCACAATGCTCAAAATAAATATATCCCTAAAAGAAGATTTAGATCGACGCAGAACCAACCAAAATGGATGACTAATAAGCTAATAGATCTTATAGGAAAAAAGAAAGGAATATATAGAAAAATAAAGAAAGGCGAAAATCATCTACATATATACTATCAGACTCTATCAAGACAGGTCAAAAAGGAAATCAGGAAAGCAAAAAGAAATTATGAAATAAGGATAGCCAGTGACTCAAAAAATAACCCTAAAGTTTTTTACCAACTATATAAATCTAAAGTTAGAGATGTAATAGGCCCCCTAAAAACTTCAATAGGAGAAATAACAGAAAGTGATTTAGAAATGTGCAGTACATTAAATAGTCAGTTTCTTTCCGTTTTCACTAATGAAAATTTGGCACAGATTCCAGAAGTCAATATGGTATATAGTGATAGTATAGAAAATATGTTAAGTACAGCTAGTATAAGTAGAAATGATGTGCTTAAGGAAATTGACAGACTGAAACCTCAAAATCGCCTGGTCCTGACGAGGTATATGCTAGAGTATTAAAAGAATGCAGAGATGAGTTAAGTAGTCCATTAGCATTTTTATTTAACAAGTCATTAGAAACAGGTTTAGTTCCTGATGCTTGGAAGCTTGCAAATGTAGTTCCGATCTTCAAAAAAGGTGATAAATCGATAGCATCCAATTACCGTCCCATTAGTCTCACATCAATCATAGGAAAGTTGCTAGAGTCTATTATTGCTAGGAAAATTAGAAGCCACTTAGAAAAATTTAACTTAATAAATTCTTCTCAGCATGGATTCACTCAGGGACGTTCTTGCCTTACTAATTTGCTTAGCTTTTTCTCAGAGGTATATGAAGCAGTAGATAGTGACAAGTCATATGATATTATTTATTTAAATTTCAGTAAAGCTTTCGACAGAGTCTCTCATGAGAGATTGATGAGAAAGGTTGAGGCACATGGAATAGGAGGATCGTTGTTGGGATGGATTAGGTCATGGCTAATTGGTAGGAAACAGAGAGTCAGCATAAATGGTACCAAGTTAGAGTGGGGAGCAGTCAAAAGTGGTGTCCCCCAGGGATCGGTATTAGGTCCCCTGTTGTTTCTTATATTCATAAATGACCTAGATTTAGGTATAACTAGTAGGATAAGTAAATTCGCAGACGATACTAAAATGGGGAGATCAATTGATTCAGATAGCGATATAGAGTGCCTCCAAAGGGATCTAGATACCTTACATGAATGGTCAGTAAATTGGCAGATGAAGTTTAACATTGACAAATGCAAGGTATTAAAGATAGGGAAGATGCAAACAAATGTTAAATATAAACTAGCTAATTTAGAATTAGAAAATTCAGACTGCGAGAAAGATCTAGGTGTGTTTGTTAGCAGTGATTTGAAGCCTAGAAAACAGTGTATAAGCGTTCGAAATAAGGCAAACAGGATTCTCGGGTTCATCTCTAGGAGTGTGAGTAACAGAACTGCTGATGTTATCTCAAAACTTTACTTGTCATTAGTGAGACCCCATATGGATTATGCTGTCCAATTTTGGTGTCCTTATTACAGAATGGACATAGATTCATTGGAGAGAGTACAGCGTAGAATGACAAAAATGATCCATAATATTAGAAATCTTCCGTATGAAGAAAGGTTGAAGATATTAGGTTTACATTCGTTAGAGAGACGCAGAGTTAGAGGGGATATGATAGAGGTGTTCAAGTGGGTTAGTGGGATTAACAAAGGGGACATGACAAATGTACTAAAGCTCAGTGATAGCGAAAGAACTCGTACCAATGGTTTCAAATTAGATAAATTTTGTTTCAGAAAAGATATAGGCAAATATTGGTTTGGTAACAGAGTTATCGTATAAATACGATAGAATATGACTCTTTTGTGATCTCGTATGTCTGTGACGTCACGATCTCTCCTACAGCACTACGTAGGACGGGTAGATCGTATATTATAAGATTGTAAATAAGTTAAGTTATAAAAGGCCTAATATGCTATTAAGCAATATTGCCATGGTCTTCTGTAGTATATATGAATTTATCGTATATATTAATATAATTTATCGTATAGAGCAACCTAGATGCGGTACGATAATTTGGGCTCCTGGCGGTTTGCCAAGGCAGCAAGGTGTGCTTTTGAGGTACGTCAGAGCCTTCACGAACACCAACCAGTTAACATCTAATTTTCCGCCCTCAGTTGATCGAGCTTTTGTGCCTCTATCACAATACACATACAGCAATACACTCAGCTACACCATCACGACGCTCTCATCGACATCATGACTGACTGATAGATAAGCATAAATTATAATAATCATGTCCATTCCCATGTAATCATTTATTCTTTCTTTAACTTGACTCGAGTCTTGGGACCGAAGTCTCGTTCCCCATTGTCCACCGCCATATTGGGTAAAACGTTCTCCCTTGCCTCATTGCCACGTGGAACTATTGGTGAGTTAATTCCTGGCTAATATTAACCCTTATAACCTTACCCTATATATACATTTATTATGTGAGACCTTTGGATATAAATTAGCTTGTTTCAGATTGAATTCAATTTAGATATAGAGTATTCATTTAGATTGATTTTATTTTGATTCATTATAGCTTAGTAATATTTAACTTCCATTGATAGTATACCACAAGAGTTGTAGATGGGTGGAATGGACTACCAAGTGCTTTCGTGGGATCTAAAACGGTAGGGAGCTTTAAGATAAAATTGGATAAGCATATGGACGAGAAGGGTTGGGTGTGAAGGGGGATCAGCCGGGTTGGGCCAATCAGCGCTCTGCAGACCCCCATAATCCTGCGTTAATCTCTAACCGTTTTGGTAAGATGATCCTCAGGGTATTAGAGTGTTGAGCCTATAATTGGGCTTTGTAATTGAATTGGGGTTGTGTGGGACAGGGATCTGCCTTGCTTAGGCCAATCGACTTTCTGCAGACTCCCATTTTTCTTATGTTCTTATGTCCGAAGTTAGCCACTTTTCAAGATGACTTCGGACACCATTTAGGATAAGGATAGCTCTCTTATTATTGGGGATAATTTTAGGAGGCTTCCTGGATTACCGCGCACTATCACCACACATCACTTGACCTAGTTATATCTCTATAGTGTGTTTACAGTCAGGAGATATCGTTAAAAAAAACTCGAAAAATGTCCGAAGTTACACGGTTTTACGGTACTAAGAGATTAGTACTCAACCAGCGGGGGTGTGGGGGGCCAGGGCCCCAGGAGGCGGCAGCCCCCACCTATAATACTAAGTTAGGTTAGGCTAATGTCTTTTCAAATCACTATGGGGGGGCGTGTCTCATACTTACTTACTTACTTGTACTTACTTGTGGTTCTTCTTTATCTGGTCCCACTCCGCCAAAGCGCTCTGCAGGACCCACGAATCTCCTCTTCAATTGCGACATTATATAAATATCCGACTACAATCCATCAGTGAAGAATTACAGTGCGTAGGCTTCAGTAATGGTCATGTCCTCTAAATCGAAGCACTTGGAGAACAGATAAGTCTTCAACTTTGTTTTGAAATTCTTGATAATCTCAGTCCTCCTGATGTCTGGCGGAAGGCGGTTGTACAATCTCGGGGCGGCGGATTTAAAGGCACGAAAATCAACATTCGAAGAACATCTCGGTTCAAACAGCGTTATTCCATCCGTGGCCCTCCGTGTATTAACGCCCTCCAACGGCTGCATCACTTGTAACAGTTCTCTCAAATACGGTGGGCAGCCAGTATTCAGCGCTTGATGAGTCAATACGCACAACTTAAATATGATTCTGGCTTTTACAGGTAACCAGTGGAGCTCAATCAAAACAGGAGTGATTCGTTCTCAACGTGAAACTCCTCTAATAAGTCTTGCAGCCCTATTCAAAATCATCTGTAACTTCTTCAGCTGGAACTTTGGCAGCTCATAGTAGAATGAGTTGCAATAATCCACTCTTGAGATCATCATACAGTCTCAACATCAATCGATAGGCCTAATGGGGAAAATAGGTTTTCCCGAGATTTCTAGTTAATTACAAACACTATATATATATTGATGCAAATGAAAAAATTTTTTTTATAAAAAAACACTCGGAAAATTTGTGGTAGGCCTATTAAAATAAAAAAAATCCCTAATTTTCCCATGGTTTTTCTTTTTAGTTTTAGGTAGTTTTCATCATTATACAGTAGTTGAAATTAGGGCAAGAAAGTTAAGTGCGGGCGTACCGCCAGCCTTGTTTACGCTACGCGTAGTGGCGTCGGACCTTTCCCATCATGTTCCCGTCTACTATGACTGCCTTTGGATATAAAAATACATTAGCCTAACCAAACAACCTAACCTAACCTAACCTAGTATTCATGTAGTAATGACAGGGGGCAAATAGCAGAAAATATAGCGTCGAAAAAGACGGGAACGTAACTGCGAGCGCACATGACGACCGTACGCCCGATCACTACATCCATCCCGAAATTAGTTACAATCGCCGGCAAGTGTTATTTCTCCCATTATCCAACGATCTTAAAACACTCAGATGTAAGTCATTTTCAGACTAAATATATAATTTGTTTTGCCTTTGTATACAGGATGAGTTGAGAGGGGGCTGTGCCCCCCCCTCAACTCCCCCCCCCCCCCCCATGATTTATTGAAATCAGCATCTATTTTTAAAGTAAGGGGCTTAATAAGAGTTTCACTGCTGTCAATAGGGAGAGTTATAGGGAGAGTTTTTTGTTTGTACAGTGCTTTATATAGTGCACATAAAATGTATCTCCGGGGGTTGAAACGCATTTTGATATGATCTTTGCAACATCCTTATTCTATAATAGCCTTCAAATATTGAGAAATAATTAGTGGTAGTTTCGGTAATAAGTACCCCCCTGGGGGTTAGGGAATAGAATATGCCCCACGTGCCTTCTGCGTGTCGTAAGAGGCGACTAAAGAGGTTGGGTCGGTGGGCTTGCGACCCCCACCCGGAAAAAATATCTAAGCAAGGAAAACGAACGAACAGCCTCGGATGCGGACGGAACCAACGTTGACGAACCACGACCGACTAAGGACATGCCTTCGGACATTCTGAGAATGGCTACGTGGAATGTTAGTGGCATGAATGATGGCACAAAAGAGAGAGAGGTTCTGGAAGTGTTAGTGAATGCCAGGCTGGATGTATGTGGAATGACAGAGACCAAATGGAAAGGTTCAGATGTGAGAGAGTGGGAGTATTGAATGGGTGTGTGTGCTGGAGTGAGTGAAGGAACAGCGAGAGAAGGTGCATGTTTGTTTGTAAGTAGCAAATGGAAGGAATGTGTAAGAGAGTATGGGTCTGTGGGTTCAAGGATTGTGTGGGTGAGAATGAAAGTAGGAATACAAACGTGGGTGATTGTATGCGTGTATGCCCCGACAGAGGATATACTTGAAAGAAAGAAAGAGGAGTTCTGGATGAATGTGGAGGCGTGCCTGGAGAAGTTTGACAAGAACGAAAGAATATTTCTGATTGGGGATATGAATGGTAAGGTGGGTGATAGGAAAGTTGAGGGAGTGGTGGGAGGGTGGGGGGTACCATCAGAGGTGAATGGGAATGGTAGTGCACTTGTGGACGTATGTGGGGAGGAGGCTGTGGATAGCCAACACCTTCTTCCGACACAGAATGATCCACAGGTACACGTGGAAACGGATGTTGACGATGAAGGATAAGACAGTGGTGGAACGAAAGTCATTGATTGATTATGTATGTGTGGATGAACGAATGAAGAAATCTGTGATGGATGCTAGGGTGTATAGGGGTATTGGAGGGGGTCTGTCTGATCATTATGTAGTGGTAGCTAAGGTTAGGATACAAAAGAAGTGGGTGAGGAGAGCGGGAGGGAGGCGAGAGGAGGGTGGAATGGTGAGGAGGGTGGAGAGGTTGCAGGAGGAGGAAGTCAGGGAGGAGTACAGGAGAGCAGTGGAAAGACGACTAGGTGGGTTCGACCTGGAAGTTATGGAGGAAGTGGAGGAGATGAGCAAGGTGTTTAAGGATGAGATCTGTGCAGCATGTGAGGAGGTGTGTGGAGTGAGGAGAAGAGGGAGGGGAGTGAAAGGTACAGCATGGTGGACAGAAGAGGTAAGAATAGCTGTGGAAGAAAAGAAGAAAGCATATAGAGAGTGGTTGGGTAGTAGAGGGAATGAAGATTCCGAGAGGCAGAAACGAGCGAGGTACGTGGAGAGTAAGAGGGTGGTGAAGAGAGTAGTGAAGGAAAGTAAGAGAAGAGTAGATGAGGAATTTGGAAGGAATCTGAGTGTAAAATGGAGGGAGAGTAAGAAACTGTTCTGGAAAGAAGTCAAGAAAGTTAGGGAAGGTAGCAAGGGAAACAGTAAGGGTGTGAAAGATAAGAATGGGAGAATGCTAGCCGAGAAGCAAGAGAGAGTCGAAAGATGGAGGGAGTACTTCAGTGAGTTGCTAAATGAAAGGAATGAAGAGCCAGCAAACATAGCTGGATATGGTATGGGAGGGAGAAGAAGAGAAGTAGTGGAGGAGGAGGTGGGGATCAGGAGGTCAGAAGTGTGGGAAGCCATGAAAAGAGTGAAGTTGGGGAAAGCACCAGGAACAGATGGAGTGTGTGGGGAAATGTTGAGGTATGGTGGTGAGATAGTGATAGAATGGGTATGGAAAATGTGCAAACTAGCATGGGAGAAGGGGAGTGCACCCGATGACTGGAAGACTGGCATAATAGTCCCCCTATATAAGGGCAAAGGGGAAAGAGGAGTGTGTGGTAACCACCGAGGAATATGTCTTCTAAGCGTAGTAGGGAAGGTATACAGTAGGGTAGTGATTGAGAGAGTGAGAGTGAGAACGGAGAAATGGATAGGCGACGAGCAGGGAGGTTTTAGGAAGGGAAGAGGATGTGTAGATCAGATTTTTACCCTGAATTGTGTTGTGGAGAAGTATCTGGAGAAGAAACAAAAGGTGTATGTTGCCTTTATGGACTTAGAGAAGGCCTATGACAGAGTGGATAGAGAAGGTTTGTGGAAAGTACTTAGAATATACGGAGTAGAGGGCAAGTTGCTGAAAGCAGTGAAGAGCATGTATGAGGGTGCAAAGGCGGCAGTACGTGTGGAGAGTGAGCAGAGCGAGTTCTTTGACCTGCATGTTGGTTTGAAACAGGGGTGTGTGATGTCCCCGTGGTTGTTTACTGTATATATGGATGGAGTTATGAAAGAAATACTATCAAGAGCAGTGGATGTTGGTGTATCGCTGAAAAGGGAGGGAATTGAGTGGAAGCTACCTATACTGCTGTTTGCGGATGATACAGTTCTGATGAGTGATAATGAATGGGAGTTGCAGGGTCTGGTAAATGAGTTTGGAACAGTGTGCGAAAAACGGAATTTGAAGGTAAATACGGGGAAGAGCAAGGTTATGGTCTTCGAAAGGGGTGAAGTCACAGAGTGTGAGGTGAAGCTGAACGGTCAGGCTATGGAGATCGTCAACTCTTTTAAGTATCTGGGCAGTGTGTTGAGTAAAGATGGGACTATGGATGAAGAGGTGGGGAGAGGGTACAACAGGGGAAGAGGGTTGTAGGAACGCTAAAAGCAGTAACAAGAAATAGGGTGGTCAGTATGGAAGTGAAGAAGTCCTTGCATGACAGTGTGGTAATCCCGACACTGACTTACGGAAGCGAAGCATGGACGTTGGTTGAGAGACTCAGACCAAGAGTGAGAGCAGTGGAAATGAATTACTTAAGGAGTGCGTGCGGAGTTACATGGAGGGATAGACAGACTAATGAGGAAGTAAGAAGGAGGTGTGGTGTGGAGGTAGATGTGCTGGAAAGTGTGAAAAGGAACAACTTGAGATGGTTCGGCCATATGGAACGTATGGAAAGCGAGAGAATGACTAAGAGGGTGTACGAGAGCGAGGTGGAGGGACAGAGGGGGAGAGGTAGACCGAATATGAGGTGGAAGGATGGAGTGAGGAACTACATGAACGAAGGCGGTGCTGGTGGGGGGGAGAGGCGTCGACTGACTGGGGACAGAGGTGCATGGGGGCGGTTCGTTCGTGGCCACCCCTTCGGGGATCACGGCGTCAGGCAATAGATAGATAGATAGATATGTTAGTTATATCATGTAGGCTACTTCATTGGCATATACTGTATGTCCAAACCATTGGTAATTCATTGTAATATGCGCCCTAAATCACTAACAAAAAATCTAAGGATATAGTATCCGGGCTACGGTCGTCATGTTTGAATAGGCCTAAGTTGTATGCTCGCGCTTTCGCTTTTGTTTTTGTTCTATTGTTATTTGCCCCCTGCTGGTAATATATATGATGATGACAATAAGTCATGGGGGGGTGAGGGGGGCAAAACCCCTCCTCTAATTATTTTTGTATCCCATGGCATTAAAAATTGCGGGAAATGTTATCGCGAGCGAGCGAATATGTTTTGTTGCTTTGGTGTTTTAACCTTTAAAAGGCGAGCTGTGTGTAGTGAACACCCTACTAGGCGGCCATATTGGCTTCATTCCCGCCTAAAATCATAATTTTACGATAAATATTGTTATTACTTATTCATATGCACCTATTTTACGTTTAAAATGAAGATATTAACCCATTCTCTGCGGGATTATTTGCGCTATTTAAGGCATATTCAGGCACTCCTGAATGATTAATCAAGCATCTGAATTAAATTAACTGTATTCTGCCGAAAACTAGGCGAAAATCGCTTCAAAATGTCACCAGAACGAGCTTCGTAGGTGGCGGGGTTCACCCGCAGCGTTGTCCATAGACATTCGGGAAAACTCGCTAATTATTTGCACTCGCCCACTCGGCAACACTGTCGAGACACCCGCGCAAGACCACAGTCTCCCTCAGTGAGCAGCTGGCTGCTCTGAGGGTCGGACGGAGGTCCCTCACGCTCCCGCCCACTGACACTCGATTTCTACTGCTTTTACAGGCTTCTAAAGCCTGGAAATTGCTGTAAATTGCCTATGCGTTCCAGAACGTCACCCGCAGGGAAAGGGTTAACGTAACAAGAATAAAACAAGTGGGAATAGCCTAGTGTTTGGAGGGTGAAAATCGCGATTTATTGCCGACTGTTCATTCATGAAATGTGAGCCAGACCCGACGTACACCTTTCCAAAATAACCCAGGGGCTTTCAAAACAAAGGAATATGTGAGAAAATTTCCCTCTAGTAATTCCTACCACTCAACCCCATGTGAGGAACGCCTCCCATTTCCTCACATCACAAGTCTGACATAGAATTCCAGGATGACTTTCCCTAATGACAGAAACTACAGTACTGTATATGCGCAGCCACCTGGTTTTTACTTAATTTCATATTAGTCTCCGGCGATACCCACAAATGTGTCGGATTTATCGGTTCAGACGTGAGCATATATGATTTATGTGCCTTAACCGGGCATTGGAGAGGGGTGTTCAACGCCCCTCTTCAAAGCAGGTACCGAGAATTCTCGGGACACATGATATTCGTGTTCGTTTTTGGCAATAAATCTTGGATCTGAGGCAATAATGCCTGAGGGCATTCTCGGGGTGAATTTGAGACAGTTTGATACCCGCAACATTGCTGTCAACTCCGAAACTCGATCGCCTATCGTGATTGCCATAAAAAACAATGCTTACTTTAGCAAACGGTCAATGGTGGGCTGTCGGGTATATGAGGGCAATTTCAGCGCTACCAATATACGATCGAGTGACTACACCGGCATGAGTTGTCAAGGTGGAGGACAGAGTTGGAAACAAGCTTGCATAAAGTTCTTCTCCTCTGCCTGAGGCATGGATAGACCTGTCATATCATAAAAGAGGGCTCTGATTGCTGTCAAATTATTTCGAACAGTTGCACGAAAAGTTGTTGTTGCTCAAAGAGATAGTCCAAATATTTGAAAAGGAGAGCTATCGAAGGTATCCTTTGATCAGTTTCGACAATCCACGACGTAAAAGCCTTCCAATGAGGCTGGTATTGTTGTGTTCTGGATTGTGCATTACATTTCAAGAATTTAATGGTGACACTACCTCCGTAAAAGTCGAGCCACTTGGCATTCTGAATGTCCACAAGGCAAAAGTTTGAGAGGTCTTGAGGTTCCCAATCGACTGTAAGTGGAAACTCGTGACTGAGAGCGACACTCGGTTCTGTCACCATGTTTTCAGGTGCAGATGCCATGCCTGAGCTGGCCACACCGGTGCTATCAGATAGACTGTCCTGTGATATCCCAGCAGTTTGTTGACTACGCGGCACATCAGTGATGCGTCTGGAGGTGGAAATAGATAGATGGACGTCCACTGTTCCAACCCTCGGAGAACGTGTTGGGACCCCCTGCTCGAATATGTGTCCAACAAGTCAAGTAGTGGGGTAACTTGCTTGTCTGTTTGAATGCAAACAGATCTATAAGTGGGTGGTATTTCAATGCAATCATCTCTTGAAAGACATTTTGCTTAAGGCTCCACTTCACCAGTGTGTTCTGTCCTCTCAACAGGTTTGCTACACCTGACAGATACGTCGCATGTACAGTATGTTTATTCGTAGTTTGTGGGCTACATTAAATATCCGTTCCGAGAGATGTTGGAGCACTCGCGACCTTGCTGACCCTTGCTTCTAAATGCATGAGACCACATTCAGGTTGTCCATTCTGAAAGCTAGTGACCTGCCTTGAAGGGAGGTGTCGTGAATTTTGAGAAACTAATGGTACTAACAACTCTTTCGCATTTATGTGCCAATCGTTGTGAGTGGCCCTTTGACCCTGACTCTGATACCGGTACCCCTTGGTTGACTGAAAGCCCCACCCGAGAGTCCCTGATGCATCTGTGTCTATCCATACCATCGGTGGTGCTTCGAACCACGGCTGAACTGATATCGGGATATGTTGCTGAACCCAGAATTATATCAATTTGATATAATGTCTGTCAGGACTGGCCAAAACCGATCATCGGGAAATAAGGAGAAGGTCTTGTTTCCCTCGAGAATCAAGTGTTTTGGACGTAGGTGGCCTAAAGGAACTGTAAGTTGGAACCAATTTAGCGTGCCTATTACCCCCCAGGGGGTAAGGGGGCCTTCACCTATGGTGGAGGAAAAAAGAATATGCCTCTCGCATCCTACTGCGTATCGTACAAGGCGACTAATAGGGGGGATGGCATTAGACTTGCGGACCAACAGCCATTACTATACAATGAAGCCTTGTTATAGGCGCTGGCATTGTTTTCATATGACAGTGCTGTGACGGGTTTCATTGTTCTTGTTCCAAGTTGCCTAATGGCGGCACACTGGCGGTGGATGTCGCTCCCTCTGGACCCGGACCTGGTGCCTTGGGCCCAACCTGGACGAAATGGATCCAGAGGGTACAGTGCGTAGTGTTTCCCCGGACTGGCACTTTCCACCCAATAGTATAGGGGCCCGAACCTGGTGGTAGCGCTCCAGGAGGCTGCCCTGTCATTGGGCGAAAAATACCAGACCAGTCGTAGTGCCGTGTACGCGCACGGGGTGCGTCCCTGCAGCTGGTTCTGGTGGGGCGCACCGAGGCCACTTGATCCTACCCCCTTGTAATCTCTTGGGGGGAAGGTACTGGGAATTGTCCCCGGGGTAGACTGGAGCCGGAGTTCTTGGGGGGTGATGCCCATTTGCCAGCCAATTTACCAAATATGACTAAACCTAAAGAGAAACAACGTAAGTCCGATGATCCAAAACCGCACAGGATAAGGACAAATGCCCCCCACAATCTCAAACTTGCTAGTGTGAATGTTGGTAGTTTGAATCTGTGTGCAAATGAAGTGGCTGAGATGTGTGAGAGGAGGCAAGTGGACGTCTGCTGTGCCCAGGAAACGCTCTGGAAAGGGCATGGGGTACAGTGGATTGTTGGAAGAAAGAAAAGATATAAGATCTACTGGAAGGGGGTTGAGACTGATAAAGCGAAAGGAGGAATGGGTGATTTAGTAGCAGTCTCTACGTTTCCAACGTAGGGCTTAAGATCTCATCCGCTACCACAGCGGGCCGATTTATCGGTACTAACGCGAAGTACTAATAATCTCTAGAGTTGCACCTCAATTCACTACTAGGAACGTTGTACACACTCCGAGACGACTAAAGAAGGAAAAGAAATTAGGATAGCGAAGGAGAGAAAAATTAGTTATAGTTACGGTACCCATTTATTCTAGCTGCTCTCCTCTAAGCCATGCTCCATTTTCTATGAGCCTGCACCAGTACATATAACAGTATCAGTCTCTTCGCGCCCACCGTCGATGACACACGCCTTTTTTGTCTGTGTTTCGCGAGTGCCTGATATTGCCTGCCCCTTCGCTTCAACTAAGTGAGTGTGAGCCTTTTCAGGCTGTTGAGGTTTTAGAGGGATGTTTCAGTGATGTAGGCAGCACTTTACGGATTTATGGCGTGTTTTTGGGTGTGCGCGGAGTGCTGGAGACGTATTGAATTATATTGTTTACTACGAGGGTGGTTGGTCCTCAGCGCCGCGTAGCGGTCGTTGAGTGTACTATTCTACCCTCGCTTTTCGGGTTCATGTTCACTTTATTAACCCTTAATGTAACTTGGGGGGGGGGTGGATGTATGCTTCCCGCATGATGCATTATGTTTCTTTTCCCTTTTTTGCATGATTTTTGTTTTTATTTATTTTTTCGTATGACTGCGTGTCTAAGTTTTACAAGACTTGAGCATGGAGTTTCTCCAGATTCTGCTTTTGTGAGAGCATAGGGCATACAGCCTTTATTCTCTTTCAAACATGCTGCTTTGGTCTCAACTGACCTATAAGCCCTTCTGACTTGTTTTTCAACATGTCCATAGTTGGTGGTCTTGTAATTCGTCCCCTGGTTCACACTTTCGTCAGTTCCTTTGTGTTTCCCCGGGCCTACTTGACTCAAGGATACGTGGTTCTGGTAACAGTGTCGGTCGCTCGCGTGCCCTAACTTTTATTTTATTTTTCCTTTAACGTAATTGTGGGTTTTTTCGGGCAGTGTTTAGCTTTGTTACTAGGTTCTTTCACTCGGGGATTGACGCTGCCCTAGTGTTTTCTATTTTTATGTGTATTGTGTAACTAAGCTAGGCCTGTTTTTTACCTTGAGCAGACCGCCGTCGGAATGGTCCGACGGCGGTGGTTTTGGTGGTTTGGGTCTTATCGCTCTTGTTAACCCACTGAGCCCTAGCGACGCACTGTTTGCGTCGGCAATGTTTGTAACGCTAAACCCCAGCGACGCATAAGGTGCGTCATGGTTAATTACTCCGGTCCTATGGCACCTAGAGGGCTCAGATTTGTATGGGAACTGTGTAAGTATCCCACGCAACAATGCCGATGGTTGAAAACTCTCAAAGTCCAACCGCGTGCATGTGAGCGCGCAAAAACCTGTTTTTGCTGTTTTTGCCTACCCATTTCCCCATGTTAATTCCGACTTTCGGGCGCACCGTAGGACCCCTTAATGACCTAGGGGATCGTTTTTATTTGTGGGTTTTCCTTCATTTCTAACCTATTCCTGGTGTTTTCTGAAGATTTTTTTTTTTTCACAACCTGCCAGTCCTGGGTGGTACATTTATTATTAACTACCTGGGGTTCAGTGGGTTAAAATTCTTGCTTTTCTTACATGCACACTGTTTCTGTTCTTCCCCTGCCTGTGTTAACTTGATCATAGGGGGGGATGTCTAGAAACTGTGTAAGGGTCCCACTCACAGGGAGGATAAGCTTGGACAAGTTGACTCGACATTCGTTTTACACACGTTTTTTCGCCACACAGGCGGGGGTCTTCAGATGTCCTCAGCTCCTTCATATTTTTTAGATTTCCACTATACTGTACAAGCAAAATTCTACTTTTGATGTACCCTGTACCATGTCAAGGAATCGGCCACATAGTTTTTTGCCTTGGTTTTTGTGTTGGTGCCCTTTATACCCCTTTTTAAATGTTCCTGGACACAGCTACTTGGCTGTTTCCTCTCCCTTGTGTCCTTCTGTACCTAGTTTCCACCCTACAGGTGGCCTCCTAGTATACTAGGTGGACCCAAGGATCTCTTGTAAAGTCCTAGGACTCGACCCAAAGTGGCGATTGTCCTGTGTGTATTGGATTCCCTCCCCTCCCCTATTTCCAGGGTACTGTTGGGTTGCTCACACTTGATCTTTTTCCTTCCAGCTGGCGCCCGCTCTACTGCCGGCCAGACCTACGCCGTCGCCGCTCCGCCCCCTCCTCCCTACGCTCTCCCAGAGGGTTCTCAGGTAGTTTGGATGGGGTCTCTTTTCCCCAAAGGAATTGAACCTGTTCACCAGGGTTGGGTCTTGCCAAAGGGGCTTGTCCCAGCCCTGGTGTTTA
Source organism: Paralithodes platypus (assembly GCA_032716605.1). Lineage (NCBI taxonomy): Eukaryota > Metazoa > Arthropoda > Malacostraca > Decapoda > Lithodidae > Paralithodes > Paralithodes platypus. The sequence continues at coordinate 20,319,602 of CM064481.1, forward strand.
TGGTCTACTGTGTGGGTGTTTTTACTTGACTTTCCTTGTTATCTTTGCTACTTGGCATCTTCCTGGATATTGTCTTACTTGGGCTTCAAATGCTATTTTGGCTATACTGCCTCATTCTTTTACCCTGTCTCACCTCCACTGGTGTGTAACGCTCCCCCCATTTTTCAGTGCCGTAATGCCGGCTCCTCCCTGCTTCCGCCCGACATGCAATCGGTCGGCCATGCTGGACCATCGGGGGTGCTGCCTCCACACGGCCTACTACGGCAAGGATATCTACGACTCCCGCCGATGTGGAGTTTGTCTCTCCGCCCTTCAACTCCTGGAATCGCACCCTGCATCGGAGGAAGGACGACGGGCCAAGAGGTCTCTCCGTCAATCATGGGATATCATCTCCTGTTACGTGCAAGTGGTCCTGCACAGGGCTCCTTCCTTCCGTGATGATGACGTCCGGGTTTTGTTGGGGATACGGCCTTCATCCCCTTGCCTGCGGTAGAGCTCTCCAGAGAGGTTGCAGGGTCCCACGACCTTCAGGGCGATTCATCGTCCTGTCCTACTGCTGTCCTATACCTCTCTACCGCCCTAGGGGTGCTCTGCCTTCCCAGGGTGGGGTTCTTGTTCCACCCCACTTATGCAGATGGTGGGTTTGGGCTGGCCCGGTCGTATCTCTTCCTGCCTCCCAACCTGCCACGGGTATGGGCCTCTTCCCTTTGGCAGCTCCTGCTCCGGTGGTCCCTGCGACACTGCCCTCCACTTTCCCCACCCTCAGGGCCCTCTGACGCCTTACCTCTGCCCTGTGTCCAGCCCTGCCCCATTTGTTTGCTTGTTATCAATCTAGCTTCATTATATGAAATATAATGAAGCTAGATTGATAAAATGTGAAACAAATACTGTTAAACGTAGATGCTTTGAGTCATCTCATATCGTAATGAATGATACCATGAACTTAAATAAAGGTTCCTTTTCACTAGCCAAACCACTTGCATATTTATTAACGAGTCGAGAACCAGACTAAACTATTTGAACATTTCATGCTGTTGTTTTTATTGTGTTGTTTCCTAATGGTAAGAGATATATTTTGTTAACTGTACTCCCCTACTGTATGTTATTCCTGAAGAAGGCTACATGGCAAAACGTTGAATAAACTGGGTCTCTGCTCTGCATTTGTGTCTTAATTCCCACATCTGTTGCAGCCAATGCTGTTTCTTCACCATACTGTATATACTGTATATGATGATGAATGATGCAGTATTTACCACCATGCACTCCCTGCTCAAGAGCTGGGCTAGGGTGGGTGCCCTGATAATCAGGGACTTTAGACATGTGGACCAACAGCCATTACTATACAATGAAGCCTTGCTATTGGCACTTTCTTGGTATGGCACTGCCGAGGCTGGTGGGGCATGGATAAGTCCCACAGGGACTCGATAAGTCTTACCTGGGCCCCGTTTTGTGCCAAGCCTGAGTCGGCCAATGTTTTCAGGAGTACAAAGTACAAAGGAGTACAAAGGAAATCAAGCAACAACAGATCTAGTGACCCTTCTAGGCTGCTTATCCTCCAAAACACTGAGGATCAAGTGTCCAAACAGTGGTTTAGAGTGGGTAAGGGAACATTGGAAAGGGAACTACTGCCCTGGAACTAATGTCCGTGGCAATGCTAGGAAGTTAGTAGGGGACATATGGGTTAGTAACTGAGGGGAGGATAAAATAAAGTTATTCATTTACAAACGCAGTCAGTCGCGGGTTTGATGCGAGATATTTGTCTAGGCGGAGTTTAAATGAATCAACGGTGCTGCAGTCTATAACGTCTCGGGGAAGCCCATTCCACAAGTTGACAACTCGATTGAAGAAGAAATTCTTAGATTCGTGTGAGTTAAAAGATTTACCAATAATTTTGCAACCGTTTCCCCGCGTGTAATTAGATTGGTCGATAGTGAAGTACTTACTACAGTTCATATTGTCGATGCCTCTGATGATTTTGAACACTTGAATTAAGTCACCTCTTAATCTGCGCTGGGTTAAAGGAAATAGATTTAATTCTCTAAGACGCTCTTCGTATGGTTTGTTCTTTAGGCTAGGTATCATTTTGGTAACTCTATGTTGAACTCGTTCTAGTTTGTTTATGTCTTTTTGGTAATAAGGGCACCAGCGTTGAACGCAGTATTCCAGAAGAGGGCGGACTAAGGAATTGTAAAGGGTTAGGATTACGTCTTTGGATTTATGCTCAAATGATCTGCCTATAAAGCCAATTATTTTGTTTGCCTTCTTAACAACGTCTGAACATTGTTGACTCGGTTTTAGGTTACTCGATATTGTTACTCCCAGATCGGTTTCTCTGTTTACATTCTTAAGCTGAGTGCCATTCATCGAATAGTTTGCTTTCTCATTTAGGTATCCGATATGTAGTACTTTACATTTATCCGCATTGAAACTCATTTGCCAAATTTGGGCCCAATGTGACAATTTATCTAGATTGTGTTGCATATCGTCAACTTGATCTTTTGAGAGTACGCTATTTGCAATTTTTGTATCGTCAGCAAATGTTGAGATTGTACAGGTGAGACCCTCATCTATGTCGTTGATGTAAATTAGAAAGAGAATTGGTCCTAGTACCGATCCCTGGGGTACCCCGCTACTTACATTGGTCCATTTAGATGCCTTACCGTTTATGACTACTCTTTGCTTTCTGTCGCTGAGCCAATTTTCTATCCATTTCAACACACCGTCTTGTATTCCATGCGCTTTTAGTTTTAGCAGTAAACGTTTGTGGGGAACTTTGTCAAAGGCCTTTTGAAAATCAAGGTATATAATATCTACAGCTTTACTCTCATCGTAGAGGTTGAGGATATCGTGGAAGAAGTCTAAGAGGTTTGTTGTTGTTCCCTAAGCTGCCTGGCCGAACAGCCCCGAGTCCCTGAGAAAGGCCATGGCCACGATCGGGCTTTCCCACAGAGCTCTCATTGAGTGTAGATTGTGTTGTTGGCGTAAGTGGTTGTGTGAAATGCAGTCTTCTATGATGTGTTTAATGGTATGGGGTGCTGTGTTACATCCCGGGCAGGCGTCGACAACGGAGTCATCCAGTCTCTTCTGATAGCTCAGGAGAGCTGGATGGTGTCCGCATCTCAGCCTGGCCAGGTGGACTCTGTCCTCGCGAGGAAGGGAGGATTCGGAAGGATGGATTTCGGGAGGTCGTGCATGCAGCTGCGTGTTGTCTGTGAGTGAGTGGATGGATCGGTGAGAGATATGAGTATGGATGTGCTTCTGGAAGTTGGTTCGGGGTGGGCAGGGAGGGAGAGAGGACAATAATTGTGTGTGATACCATGTGCTGGGTGTTGTTTTGATATTTCTTGGTGTCTGTGGGTGTGTTGCCATGTAGTTTAGTGGGTGGTCTTGGTTCGTGGAGGCTGCTGCCAGGAATTGAGTGCCTCTCATGTCCAGATGGTCTTTGACTTTGAGAATTTTGGTTTCTTGATGTAGGTGATCTGTGGGTGAAGTAGCTGTGCAGCCTGTAATGATCTTCAGGGCTTTGTTTTGAATAGTCTGTAAGGTCTTATGATGTGTTTCAGCTAGGTTAGAAGCCCAGGCTGGGCTTGCGTATTCCATCACTGATCTTATGTATTGTTTATATACTGTGGTGGTAGTTTCTTTGTTGTGTCCAAATTTTGTGTGAGCAAGTGACCTGAGGGCGTTAAGTCTGGGTGTCAGTTTCTTTTTAATGTTTGTGGTGTGCTGTTTGAATGTCATATGAGTATCATATGTTACTCCTAGGATTTTGGGTGTGTGTGTATGTGTTAGGGGTGTGTTGTTTATGGTGAGTTGAGGGATGTATTCGTGTTCTGTCCAACTTGTGAGCAGGGTTGCGGTGGATTTGGCTGGGGCTAGATTAAGTCTGTTTGTAGTGCACCAACCATGTAGTGTGTTGAGATAGGGTTGAAGGAGATCTGTTGATCTTTTTGGGTCATGGTGTGTGCATGTGAGTGTTATGTCATCTGCATAGGAGGCTAAGTTTATTTGGGGCGTATTGGGTGTAGTTATATCGTGCATGTACAGATTGAAGAGTGCGGGTGATAGGACGGATCCTTGTGGGACTCCGTTTGGAAAGTTTCTGATTTTAGATGACTGACCGGCAAAAGATACGTGTGCACATCTGCCTGCTAGGAAGTTGGCCAGCCACCTTTTGTGTTGTTGTGCATGTTTGTGTTGTAGATTTTGTTTGTTAGGTTGTGGCGGGGGATGGCATCGAAGGCTTTACTAATGTCGAGTGTGGCTAATAGTGATCTGTGTGGTGGTCTAGCTGAGTTGATGCCGTCGAAAGCTCTTTGTGTAAGGTCTGTGAGAAGAGTGTTTGTGGAGTGCAGTGGCCTAAAGCCATGTTGTGTTGGAGCTAGGGGTAGGTCAGGTGTAATTAGTTGTAATACTAGGCGTTCCATGACTTTGGAGGGGGAGCAAAGAAGTGTGATGGGGCGGTGCGAGGAGGGTAGCGTGGGGTCTTTGTTGGGTTTGGGGAATGTGATGATGATACCATGCTTCCAAATGTCTGGTATTGTGTTGTGTGAATAGCTGTAGTTTGATATGTTAGTGAGTGCTTGTATGCCTTGTGGTCCCAGGTGTCTGAGGTGTATGTTGCTTATGTTGTCTAGGCCACAGGCGGGTGAGTGCTTGAGATTGTTGATGATATGCTTTGTCTGGTGATTGGTGAAGGGTGTATAGTCAGGGTCTGTGGGAATTGTCTCTTACGTCGGATGACACGTCGGTCGTCTTTGTGAGGTTTTAGGTGGCTGACATGTGAAAAGTGATTGATGAGAGTTTGCTTGTTGTTTACATGAAGGAGTAGAGTCTGTTGTTGTGATTGCAGCATGTGATTGTGTTGTGTTGCTGTTGGAAAGTGTGATGCTGTTTAGTGTTTTGTAGAGTTTTTTGGGGTTTGTTTTGTGATCAAGTGTTTGTAGGAAGTTATTCCAATTTAGTTTTTGTTGTTCTTGTATTTTGTTGTTAGTTTGGGTGTTGAGTGCTTGAATTTGTTGTGTGATGTCTTGTGTGTGGGGTGCTGGGGAGTGTTTCAGTATGTCGCGTTGTCTGATGAGGTTTTGAATTTCTGGTGTGAAGTTGGGGTTGTGTCTTTTCCTGTTACCTCTTGGAATGTGTTTCTTGTTTTGTTTCTTGTAAGATGGCAATGTGTATGTTGTGTTGTTTGATGAAGTGTGAGAGTTCGTGTTTCTTTGTGTTGATGCCATCTATGTTCAGTTGAAGAATGTTAATGTTATGTGCACGATGTATGTTGGGTGCTGCACGATGGGGTGGGGGTGGGGGGTGAGGGAGGGGCTGGGGGTTGGGATGGGTGAGGTGGGGGTGGGGATTGGGGAGCAGGAGATGGGGGTTGGAATGGATTAGGATGGGGTGTGGTGTGTTGAGTTGAGGATGTGGATGGTATGGGAAGGTTAGGTGGGTTAGGGAGGAGAGGTGGACGGGTTTTAGGGGGGGGAGTGGATGATATGGGAAGGTTAGGTGGGCTGGGGAGGAGAGGTGGACGGGTTTTAGGTGAGGGATTTGACTGGGAGAGGGAGGGCATGAGGAACAGGTCCAGGTGTTTGTGTAGTGTTTCTTGGAGGCAAGTGATGTGCAGGTGAAGTGGGTCCAGTTCCCGCATGAATTGCAGAGGACTGAACCCTTAGTATGGCGACTCGAAGTGATGGGTTTTGAGCAAGTTGGACATATGTATGTGTACGTGGGTCCTGGGTTGCTCTCAATGTCTCCGGCTAGAAGAAGTCTTCGAGAAATTACAGCCGGAGAGTCATTTCTCGGTGTAGGAAAAACTGTGTGATGTGTGTGGTGTGAGAGGTGTGGAAATTCCCGGCGCGACCGAAGCCGCTCCAAGGACCCGTGCCCCCAGGGAGGGGGCAGGGGATGGTTGTGACGGTTTGGCTCCCGAAACTGCTCCCCGCGGCCGGCATCCGGTTTTCCTCCACTGGTCGTTGATTTTGTCTTCGGCCGTGGAGGGTCGGCAGCCTCGGGAGGTGGCCCCACGGCGTAGACGCCGCCACATCAGGACCTCTAAGAGGTTTGTTAAACAGGAACGTTTTTTACGAAAGCCGTGTTGAGTATCTTTAAGTATGTTATTTTCCTCTAAGTGATTTACGAGTCTGTCTCTTATGACCGTTTCTAGCATTTTACATACAACTGAGGTTAAGCTAATTGGACGATAGTTACTGGGTAGGGATTTGCTGCCTTTTTTTAATATCGGTGTTACGTTGGCTATCTTCCACTGATCAGGCATAGTTCCAGACTGCAAGGATTTATTGAATAGTAATGTCAGTGGTTTGGAGAGCTCATCCTTAGCTTCCTTTAGAACTCTAGGCGAGATTGTATCAGGTCCAGGCATTTTATTTACCTTGAGTTTATCTAAACAATTCAATACTTCTCTCTCTGTAACGGTGATATTGCTTAGAACATCTGAATTATCAATCTGAATCGGCGATGGTGTAGGGATATCACTGAGGTCTTCTGTTGTAAAAACTGATGCAAAGAAGGTATTGAGGGCATTACTCATTTGTACTTCATCTTTGGTGTATTCTCCATTTTCATCGACTAACGGTCCAACAGTTGAAGTAACTACTTTTTTCTTTCTGATATAACTATAGAATTATTTCGGGTTTGTTTTACTTTGATTCGCAATATGTAACTCTAGGGTCTTTTTACTTTGCTTAATTAACTTTTTGGCTTTGCGTTGTAGCTCTACAAATTTCACCCGTTCTTCGTCATTTTGTGAGGATTTTAATCTATCATTAGCAAATTTTTTAGCAAGCAGGCAGTTTGAAATATCTTTATTCCACCATTTGGGCTTATTATTATGGCCTGGACGCCGTATTTTCGATGGTATGCAGTCTTGCACTGCTTTTAGGTAAGTGGTTTCGAATAACTTCCAAGATGTATTTATGTCGTTATTGTTAATTAAAAAGCTCCAGTCAGTTTCTTTAAACATAGCTCTAAGTTTATGAAAGTTTGCTTTCTTGAAATTAGGTACTTTTTCGATGCTACTATTTGGTTCGTTACTAGTAAAGTTTAAAGTGAAAGTTATCGTACGATGGTCGCTGTTACTGAATTCATCACCAACATTCAAATTCTCTATTAATTCTTCTTTTGTTGCAAGTACAATGTCAAGAACGTTATTACCACGGGTCGGTGTTCGAACAAATTGATAAAGCGAACTCTCTTGCAAGTTCGTATACAAGTCATGTCCGGAGTGTGAAGTAAGAGTATCGCCCCACTTGGTCACAGGTAAATTAAAGTCGCCAATAAATACGGTATCTTGTGAGTTACTTACATCTGCAATTTGTTCATAAATTTCTCGGTCAGTTTGCACTGATTGAGCTGGAGGTCTGTATATTAATGCAAGTATTATTTTTGTACCTTTATTATTCTTTATTAGCACAAAAGATGTGTCGACGTTCACAATTTGAGGTTTTGACAAGAGGGTCGGGTTAAGACTTTCTTTGATATAAAATAAAACGCCACCTCCATTTTTATTTATTCGGCTTTTCTCAAACATTACATAACCGGGAAGTGAATACTCTGCTAAAAAGTCTCTATCTACTGTATTGAGCCAAGATTCTGTTATACCAATCACATCATAATTTTCAGTAAACACTAGTTCCTCTAAATCTGAAAATTTATTGCGTATGCTACGAGCGTTTGCATAGAAAACCTTTAAAGTTGCGGTTTTAGAACTCACAGAACGTTCTTTAATCAAATTTTTGGTTCTGGTCGGATCTACATTTACATTCATGGCTGACATCGGTCCTCGGTCGTTATCCCTGGCGGTTTTGAATTTGGGTCGTGTTGGTGGAGCTTTATCCAAATTCGCGGTTCTTGACAGATTAGCATTTAATTCCTTCGCAGGTTGCCGCCCTCGCTGTCTTCGGTCCTCCTTCCTGGTTGTCCTGTGCTGAGTCGATTTCTTCTCCGAAAATCCTTCACCGCATCGTTGAGAAGACGCCCAAAACGTGCTGCTCCCACCTGGTTCAGATGAACTCCATCGTCCGAAAACAAATAGTCATCGTAGTAGAAATTGTCCCAGGTGTCGACGAATCCCACGTTTTCCTTCCTGCAGAGGTTTGCTAGACAACGATTTGTGCTGGTGGCTATGTTGTAAAATCGGCTCTCTACACCAAGCCGGGGGACGATTCCTGAGACGATGATCCTTGATGACTTCTCCTTAAACGACTTGATCAGCTGCTGGTACTTTAAAAGCAAATCTTCCGACCGGGTTCGCTGTACATCGTTGGATCCAACGTGGATGACGTACATTGCATTAGCAGGGGCCAGCTTAGATACTTCATCAACTGCAGCAACTACGTCGTCCACACCACCACCAGGGATACAAAAACGCTTCCTGGTCTTAGGTGCTCTGGCGCAAAACTCTGTGAGCTGACCACGTATCATCGAGTCTCCCACGAGCCGGACTTCTTCTATTTCCGCTTCGTCATCTGAGTCTGCGAGTATCTGGAAGCAGTTTTGACACTCGGTAATCGGTATGTGTTTCCTGGTCTTGGGGCAAACGTTGTTCCTCACGACACGGAAGTTGTCTTGAGGGGGAAGAGAGTTACTATTTCTTTCTTGAGTATCGGAACCATCAGATGAAATGGCTACAGCAGGCGTTGAATTGTTGGCAGTTGACGTTGGGGCGTTGGTGGCTGCTGGAGTTGCGGTGACAATTGAAGTTTGTGGTACTCCAACGTTGAGTGTTACAAACTCTTGGAGTGATTCCAGCTTCATGGTGAGGATGTTGATCTTGTTGTAGGCTTCATCTAATTTCACTGTCAAATTCTCTCGTTGCTGGCAGAGACAGCAGACTTGAAGATCGACAGTAACAAACATGGACTCACCAAACTTACCGGCGCAGTTCGTACAAGTGCGAGGCATGGTAACAGTCAGTTTCTTCAGATCACTTCACTCACTTTAAAACACTTAACTCACTTTAAAACACTTCACTCACTTTAGAAACACTTCAATCACTTCAACCGAAAACAAATATGTTGAATTACACAACAATAGGTTATCAGGGGTGCCTAACCGAAAACAAAAAATTTGAGATACGCAGAATTAGGCTTCCAGGGGCGATAGCCTAACCAAAAGTTTAAACAAATTTGAAATACGCACCAATAGGCTACCAGCGTTGAATAGCCTAACCGAAAATAATAAAATTGAAATACGCAGAAATAGGCTACCAGGTGTGATAACCTAACCTTAAACAAATATATATATATAACAGAATATGTAACTAAATATACAATTCACAAAATAGAGATTATATAAAAATAAAGTGTGACTGCACACAAGGGGTTAATATACTGTATCAACAGATGGCCCTGGTGTCACTGTAGCCTAGTAAAGCAGTAGCCTACTCTTTTTAGATAAAACAAAAACAAATTATCAGTCAAAGGTTACTACAAGATCGTGCAAGCAACAACTAAAATTACAGATATATATAGCTACAGTAGGATACTAAATATAATATCTACTAGAGTTAATAAGAACAACAGATTGGCTGGCTATAGGCTAGGCTAGGTTTGGATTAGGTTAAAAGCTTGGCAGGTTGGGTTAGGCTAGGTTAGTTTGTACAAATACCACCCTTAGCTTAAAGTAAAATCACTCTGAGGAGAAAAAGTCAAGAATATATCTAGGGGGAAAAGATAAATGAATGCACTTAAATTTACTACAAAATTGGCTGGAATTTAATATGTATAATCCCCCAAAAAAGGTTTGTTTACAAAATGGCGTCGGCGTTCGTTCCTGTAGTCAGGTTAGTTAGTACACAATATTGTTTATTAGCAAATTAATATGCAAAGCTTTACTTACATACAAGGCAGTTAAATAGATACTTACTACAGTAGGTAATGGGTAAAATTAGGGGCTACGATTTTATATCAAATAAGAAGAGAGCGTTTGTTTACAAACAAAACAAAACAAAACAACAGATGGCGCTAGTGGCGCCCTGTCCGAGCAGGAGTCTTGTGATAAACACAAAGTTTATCAGTCAATACACAGCGAAATATCGTGCAGTGTTACTTACTAAGCTACAGGATGGTTAAACGTGCTGTTAACCACCTTTCATGCACAAGAATGAAGAGGATGAGTAGTTAATACTCAAATTATGATCGATATCGTGAGAGCGTTGACAGAGCGTCTGCAGCGTCTGGCGGTAGTGAGGTGAGGTGAGGTGGGCAGTGTTGTGGCAGGATTTTGTGGTCTTAAAGTTTAAATTGACTAATGTACAGTAGAGTCTTGGTATGGTACTGTCTTGTTGGGGCTGGTGTGGTTTGCAGATACTGCAGGTGCAGGTACTGCAGTTGGACTTGGTTGAGTCTTGCTACGGCACAGTTAGCCCTATGCCAACATCAGCCAAAATGATGACATGATGGGGCGGTGTTGTGACGGAATTTTATTGTATTATATTCCAATTGCGGAAAGGCAACCACGTCTGAGCCGTTACAATGAATATAATAGAAAATGACAATAAACTACTGTATATGTACTTACACTAGTTGTTGTACTTACACTAGTTGTATTTGCGGGAGTGAGCATGCTCGTTAATTCCCACCTCCTAAGATATGTTTGTCATACCGTGCTTTGAAACTATGCACTGATGGTGCAGACACTACTTCGGCTGGCAATTTGTTCCACCCACTAATCGAGTTGGTAGGAAATCTTTTACTTTTCAGATCAGATTTACTATTAAGCACTTTTAGTTTGTAGCTGTGACCTCTTGTTCTCTCACCTCCATCCCTCTCTATGAAGTTTTCTTGGTCGATTTTGTCAATACCTCTAACACATTTGTATATCTGAATTTGCTGTCCTCGCGTGTGTGTGTGTGTTCCCAAGGGGATAGTTGACTTCAATTGACCAAGGCTGCCTCATGCATTGTGGTTTAATGTCAGCTTTTATTCCAGGTCCACAACAGGAGGCAAGCATAAAAAAAAAAATCAAGTGTGCAGCTGTCAAGAACTACTGTACTAATATACCTTTTTGGAGTTTGTTTTCTTCACTCTATATAACCTTTGACCATCATTCATGCAGAAGTATTTGAGAGAGAAAAGGACATCAGAGATGCTAATTATGATTAAGATGATGGTGAAATGTTTTTGGAATAATTTCTAGATAAAGATTGAAACATAGTATCAGAGGTTAAATGATGGAAATAACTGAAAGAGGATTAATTGTTAAGCTGGAGAGTGAAGAGGGACTGCCAGTGTTGGAATGTGATGGATTTTATGAAACAATTAAGCTCAAAGAGGAAGTTATGGAAAGTGGTATATCACAGAAAATAATCAAAAGTGATGGGGATATGTTAAAGAATATGAAAAGCAAGAAAATATCCAAGTCTGAAGATGTATTTCTTGAAATTAGAAATACAGTATAGAGAGAAAGGAGTGTACTAATAGGAGTATATAGTGTCTGACAAGGCATTTATTAACTCATTCGGGAGAGAAAAAATTCAAGTGTGATCAATGTGATCAATGTTTCACTCAGAAGGGTGACCTAACAAGACATTTACAGACACATTCAGATGTAAAGAAATATAAGTGTGAAAATTGTGATAAATATTTCTCAAGGAAGGATGCATTCACCAGTCATCTATTAGTACATTCAGGAGAGAAGAAATTCAAGTGTGATCAGTGTGATCAATATTTCACTCGAAAGGGTAGTCTCACCGCACATTTGGTAATACACTCGGTAGTGAAAAAGTTCAAGTGTGATCAATGTCATAAATGTTTCTCAAGGAAAACTAATCTCACCAGTCATATGATTGTACGTTCAGGAATAAAGAAATTCAAGTGTGATCATTGTGATAAATGTTTCACTCTAAAGGGCGACCTCACCAGACATATTTTAATACATTTAGGAGTGAAGAAATTTAAATGTGATGTGTGTGATAAATGTTTCTCACAGAATAGTGACCTTACCAAGCATTTAATATTACATTCAGGAGTAAAGGAATTCAAGTGTGATCATTGTGATAAATGTTTTTTTTTCGGAAAAGTCACCTCACAAGGCATATTACAATCGTACACCATATAAAATTTAATTGATAAGTAGTAGCCTAGGCCTCCAGGATTGGATACAGATATAGAATAGGAATAAATATAAAATTATAAACTCGGTCTTCCTCAATATGGACATTATTTGTATATAATAATACTGTACTCTTTATTTTGCAGCTTGATTTGACAGTTTTCAACATTTTCCATCGATGATTATGCAGTTAACATTTTGCACTCAAATTTAACAAATGACAATTTGACCTGCAACAATCAATCAAGACAACCTTGTGGTAGATATTAGACATTCATTAATATATCAACACTTTGTATAAATATTCTACAGTTTTGCCTATGTAAATAACGTTATCTATTCTAACAACTTACTGCATGTAAATACAACATTTCAAACTTCAAATATACATCCATACATACATTGGTTTAACATCACCTATCTATTACATTGTGCTGTATTGACTCATTGGGAGCAGTTACTACAAGAAAGTTCTGTCATAGCACTGCCCCATCATGTCATCACTGTGGCTGAAGTAGGTATAATGCTAACCGTGCCTCAGCAGGACTTAACAAAGTCCACCTGCAGCACTTTCACCTGCAACCACACCTGTCTCAACAGTGATATAACAAGACAGTGCCATAACAAGACATTAATTTTCATACTTGTGCCATCCCCTCTTTTAGTCACCTTGTGCGACACTCATTAAGATACATGGGGGCATATTCTTTTTCCTTAACCCGTTCAGTACCGGTGGCATTTTTTCATTATATTCTGGTAATGATAAGACTATTTTATTCAGTTTAGGCAGGACCTGTAGAAATAATAAGACTTCAAAATATCTAATCCAACCCTTTTAACGACCACAGATCCTTCGTAAGTTGTATAATAACGTCTAAATATAGCTAGAATGAAAATACTCAAAGGGTTAACTAAATGTGAAAGCCCCCTGTGTGGGGGGGGATTTAACTAAAGCCACAAAAAATATAGCTACAGCTCTCCCTTAACCCTTCTTGCCCGGGCTCGCCATCCTAAGAATATTATTGAGATCTAGGCGATCTGGCCAAAAAACGTCTTTAACCCTTGTCTAGCGGGGTATTTTGGGCATATTCAGGCCCTCCTGAATGATCAATCAAGTATCTGCATGAAAAAAAAATTATTTAGCAAAAAACTAGGCGCTAAAAGCTTCAAAATGAGACCAGAATGAGCTACATAGCACTCGTGGTTCTCATACAGTGATACCAGTAACATGGGAGTTTAGCATATTTCGGCATATTTTTCCCAGCTATGCTCACTACTGGCTACACTGCCGGCCTCTTGAGAACACAGGGAACATGAGTTAATGGGCGGCGGTAAGCCCTGGGAGTCGGCTGTCTGGCCCGCTGCGCTCCCGGCCATTTGCACTCGATTTTAACCCTTTAAAAGTCTTAATAATGCTCCTAACTTGCTGCAAATTGGTGCACGACTTAAGTCTAGCGCCGCTCTTTAAGGGTTAATAGGCTACCCGTATCTTTGTTATTTTAACTGCTAGAGAATTCCCACGCATCTCTATGACAGAGCTCCAGAGTATCTAAAGAGTGATTTTGTTAAAGCAAATAAGAGGAGTGGACATAATACAAGAAACAGGATGTTTAATTTTAAGGTCCCGAGAATCCAAGGACAGGGTAAGCAAACATTCTTCTTCACTGCCATCAAAGACTGGAACGACCTACCCCAGTCAGTCTGTGAAAAGAGAACACTGTATTCCTTCAGACATAGCCTGAAGGAACACCTGAACCGGACAGCTGCGAGAAGGGAGCACCAAGCTTATGTCTACTACTAAATACGACATAAGAGATAGGCAAACCAAACTGAAATGATTACTGATTACGGATTACTGATATTTACTATAGGATGTAAGGTAGGACTATCTTAAAGGTGGGTGTGCATGCGAAATTAAAATTAATTTATAATGTATTTAACCCTTCCTGCCCGGTTGTCATTTTAAAATGACACCACGAAATAAGGGCAGGTGCCCGGGTGTCCTTTCAGGACTTTTAAGCTTGAAAGCCTATTCAGCTTGGTCTGAACGCCGTGCGTCCGACGCATGTAAACAAAGCCGATCGTTGCGTCACCGCACCTCCGAAAACAAGAAGGAGAAGATTCGTTTGTTATTGTATGTCTGTATGTCGTTGGTTCAGTAGTGAAAAGATCGTCGTATTGCTAACATCGCCTGAAAATGCTCTCCACTGAAATCGTCATCACAACTGAACCAGTTGACTTAGAGAGCTCTACTCAACGCCAGTCTACAGATTGGAAACCACACTACATTTATAGATGTGTGGGAAATTTCTAGCACTTAAAATTTAAAAAAATACGGTAGCCTAGGCCTAGACGTTTTTCGGCCAGATCGCCCGGGTAGCCCACCCTGTCCTTTGGAAATACAGCCCGGGCCAGGAGGGTTAAAGAGATGTTTAGATCTCCAGTAATCAACCTGACTACTCCTTTGTCAAAACTAATCTTCAATATTAGAGAACAAATAAAAAATAGATATTGAATTGCGACCCCTTGCATCTAGTACTCACGTGAGGATGTGACGTAGGCCCAGGCCAACATTTTTTTTTTTTTTTTTTTTTTCTCTATATTCCAACTTACTCCCTCTCGGGCATAGGCTGAGAGCCTTAACATTCACCGCTTTACAATGAACAGTGAAGCCCGTGAGGTCTTGTTCCAGTCTAGGGAGTGAGACATGTGAAGCACGTAGAGTACAACAAGCACCTGCCATCTTGCCTTCACATGAGGCACGGTGCTCACTCATGGCCCGAAACGACCCCATCTCTGAAGCCACCTCGTTCCCGTGCTTCACTGTCTCACCCCCTACACTCGGACTCTCACACTTACACACACACAACGCCACCTGTTGAGCAGATAACTCACCAGGCATTGCACCCCTATAGCATATTTTGAATATGGGAATATTCATACAGTGCTATTTAATCAGGGAACAATGAGGGTATTTTATTGACGTTTCGGTGGGCTTGTGGTAATGCACTGATACCAGGTACAGCACAAATTCCATCCCAATAATATCTTCCCATTGATACATCGGGATTTGAACCCGGGACCTTTGGATTACCAGGCCAGTGGCAAGACCACTCCACCACACCTCCACTGGGAAGTAAACATTAGCAAGTATAGCAACAATGGTGAATAGGTGTGCTGTTTTTGGGTGTAGCAACATCCCTGGACCAAACATAACACTACACAAGTTTCCAAGTGATCCATACCATTGTAACAAATGGGTGAAGTTTATACAAAGAACCAGAGTGTGGGAGGCAAAGCCCAAAACAAGCTTCATATGCAATGGACATTTTCGTGATGAATGCTTTGACAATAAAGTGTGGTGGAGTATGGGTATGGCTAGATGCTTACTGCACCTATGGCTTTCATATTTCTACCACATGTACCTTACCCTTCTGGCCACTCGCTGACTATCGGTCGCCTCACAAAGAAAAAAAAAAGGAAAATATGTGGCGGCGAAACGACTGAACCAATCGGTTCCATATTTGTGTGACAAGTCCCCTACCCTTCTGTCTTCCCCCCACCACACCCCCACCACCCTCCCACCACCCACTTCCAGCGTATCCGTACGAAGAAAAGGAAAAAAAGGAAAATCCGTGGTGGCAAAACTACCTCACCAATCGGCTTCATATTTGTAACACGAGTCAATTACCCTTCTACCTTCCCCCCACCATCCCCCAAACTACCCTCCCACTTATATTTTCCGATACCATAAAAGTCACGTTGTTTACTCTGAAAATTTCAGCTACATTCGCGACCATAGGGGACCTGATTTCTGGCGAAAATGGACAAGGGGAGTGGTTTTTTTTTTTACCATTATCCTTCCTTTCTCACCCAACTTGATAGATTTAGCCAAAAAAATAAAAATACAAAATACTCTGGTACTGGCGGTGACACAGCTTCACTAATTAGCTGGCACTCGGCGGGTTATACCTAAAAGCTGATGCCATACCCACAATTTACCCTGCAGGTACATGTGCTACAAGTGTTCCTACAGTGTCATCAGAGCAGAGACCAACTGCAAGGAAGCGTCAAGTCCAAGAAGTGAGTGATAGTTTTTTGGGGTGGGGAAATTTCCCTGTAGGCTACAGCATTGGGTACATCTTTCCATAGTGTACGGTAGGCTACCGGGCATTAGCGAATTATGATATTTTAGATAGCCTAGCTAACTAGCTTAGTGACAGAAATAGAATTAGCCTAGGCTAGTAAGATCAGAAATTAAGGAAAATTTGCATGTAGGCCGGTAGGCCCTAGTCTAGGCCTAAGTGCTTGCCAATTTCAGGAGTCAGGAGAGTGGATAATATGGGCTAACTTAAGCCTAGCCCAAATTATACAGTCAGCGTCGATGGATATAGGCCTAACCTAGGCTAAAGAAATTTATTGGCTGAAATTCAACTACTAGCAACTAGGCTAACAAAAAAAAAAAACAGTGAGTGGTGCAAACATTGCTGGGAAGGATATGTAGTGACCAGGCGTACGGTCATCATGTTTACATAAGTCGATCGCCGCGGTTAAGTTCCCGTCTATTTTTACGGCGATTTTTTTCTGTTATTTGCACCCTGTTGGCAATGTATATGATGATGACAATAAGTCATAGAGGCGTGAGGGGCGGGCTTTCATTATTGTATCCAAATGCAGTCAAAATAGACGGGGACATGATCGCTAGCGTCCGCCTCAGCTCCGAGTAGTGTAAACAAGGCGGGCGGTAATCACAGCTGCTTCTCCCTCCTCTCCTGCTACTGGATCTCGTCCTACAGGTTCATACATATAAGCCTGGACACCACCAATATTCATCACTTGAGGTTCTTCGCCATAATCACGGTTATCACCCTCAGTATTGGCAAACGAATCGGAACTACTGTCACTATCCTCCATTTCCACCTGTCAGAAGAGCTTGTTGTGTTGCTGGGCATACGTCATCAGAGCGCTTAAACTCCGAATCCAGAAAAGTGTCACCCATATCCTATTTTGGCCATTATATAAATAATTAAGCCATTGTAGCAGAAAATATTGCACCAAATGCTATAGTGCACACTGCCGGTAATGATTGTGGAGGAAAATAATAGCATGCACACCCACCTTTAAAATAACTCCCTAGAAATACTTTCTCTAAAGTATCTATTTCTTTTATCCTCCTCTTTTCCCCAGCTAACCTAATCCCACAAGGACCCCAATGGAAATACGCCTAACGGCCTTATTGGGCTATCCTTAGTTGGAATTATGCAAGGCTGGTACATGTCATATTTGTAACATACTATGTGGTACCATCTCTGTAAATTGCTAACTGAATAGATATTATTATTATTATTATTAGGTGTGTTTCGTATCTGTAGACTGGCGTTAAGTAGAGCTCTCTAGGTCAACTGGTTCAGTTGTGATGACGATTTCCGTGGAGAGAGATTTGATGCGATGTAAGCAATATCGGACCTTTGCAGACACTAATCTCGTCATAGCATACAACAACAACATTGATCCGACGTCTCCTTCTTGTTTTCGGAGGTGCGGTGTCGCAAAGACAGGCTTTGTTTACATGCGTCGGACGCACAGCTTTCAAAACACGCTTAATAGGCTTTCAAGCTTATGGATTTTAAAATGACACCCGGGCTCCTGATCATCTGCCGCGGTGTCATTTTAAAATGACAACCGGGCAGGAAGGGTTAAAGCCACAGGAATAAAATTGACTTAGAACATTTGCTCTGACATATGACAGTCTCTTATATGATCTAAATTAACCCATCGGATCCGGGGGCCCTCATATGATCCCGATCGCTGTGTCCGGGGCCATTTTCGTACAGTAAAGCTTCATAATTCAGTAGCTACTGATTGAGACCACCTAGAGCACTCAATTTTTTTGCAAATTGGAGAACTTTTTGTTGTCTCTAGACTGCCGTTGAGATGACATCGCTACGACGCGTGGTTGCCGAGTTATGATTATTTTAGCGTCTATTTTTAGCCGCGCATTTTGTCTCATATGAGGCCTCCCGGATTCCTGCCAATATTTTGTTTTGCCTCATATGAGGTCTCCCGGATTCCGAGGGTTAATGTAAACTTTGAAATTTTTTTTTTTTTTTTTTACACATTGGACAATGGTTCAAGGGCTCATAGCTACTTAACGTGGAAATTGCGATAGGCCTAATATTTATTAGTGGCCCCTCCATCATTGACGATTATGCCTATTACATAAGGCATCCTCTTCAAACACTCATTTACCGTAGTTTGAATCTACCGCGCAGAGCATAACAAATTGAGGAGCCTTCATCATGAGCGCACGCAACCTCACTCATGGTTCGTCATTATGAAATTGGGTACTCACTACGAAAAAACTTCGTAAAAAATAACAAATAAAAAGAAAATAAGAATAACTAATCATAAGCTTTCCATAACTTCGTGGATGTACTTGTGTGGATCTTTGACCAGACGCTGACTTCAGGCGTCATTCTTCCTTCTCTGCTCTGCGCTCAACCTGCCCTGATGTGTCTCCCCACGCTCCGCTCGTTCCGCATTTGCTGCGTCCCTAGTGAGTTTTTTCTCTTTGTTTACTCTGGGATGTATCGAGTAAGGTTAGGATATGCGTAGCAGGAGTGTCATGGGCGGGCTGCCCGCAGTTCAGTGTGTTTGGGACGCCTATTTCGGGCGTACCCTCGTGGTCCCGTGGTGGACGCGTGAAACGTTTTCGCGGCTAGCTAGCCTAGTTATTTAGTTGGCTTTAACTACACGTTATTAGGCTTCTTTTTATCTTTCTGATGAAGTTGCCTTATTTGTTTGTTTTCTGACGTTCAAAGCGTATTTTTCTTCACTTAGTGAAGTTTTTTTTAGGTCCCGTGTCAGTGCTTCCCTCTCCCGGGTTTATTTCTTCGAGGTGTGTTGGCGGCTGTTCCTGCTGTGATATAATTCAGTGTTTTTATTTTTATTACGACATGTTTAAGCGATACTCCGTCTGCTTAGGCCTAGCCAGCCTCTCGTAGCTTTTTTACATGTGCAAGTGTTATTGATTTATTGTATAAATATGTACTACTGTGTCATGTGTGTTCTGGATAAGTTGTGTATTGGGAGGTTTGACGTACCTCCCAACCTACCAAATAGGAAAACCTACTATTTGGTAGTAGTCTTGGAAAATCCAACGTCAAGGCTATTAACCTAATTGCAATGACGACTTGTCTATTTTGACTGCTATGTCGTCATTCCAACCGCGGTTAAAAAGAAAACGTCTAGAGTCTACTCCTTATCTTGCTCTAGGAGACGTTGTACATTAACCAAAACTACCACCGAAGGTGAAAAAAGTATAGAAGAGAAGAAAAAGGGGTTTACCTTAGTTACCGCTCAAGGCCCATCCCGTGTTCCGTCATGCGCCGATCCCTGTCGAACGTGCGCATGAGCGACCCTCTCTTGTTATCACATCTCACGTCAGCAGAAGAACGCGGATGGGCAGGGGTCCGGCGTGAGGGAGGGTATTATGTACGTTGGATTTTCCAAGACTACTACCAAATAGTAGGTTTTCCTATTTGGTAGGTTGGGAGGTACGTCAAACCTCCCAATTTGTTAGTAGTCTTGGCAAATCCAACGTCAAGGCTGCATAACAAATAGGAGGAGGACATCCAAGCCCAACATACCAAAAAAAACCAATGCATAAGACAAAATTATGAATGACAAAGAAACACAATTTAAACAAGAGAGTTTAATAAAAGAGTGAAAAACTGAGGAGTAGCTAAAAAGAGCAGTTTTAACACGTGCCCGTCATTCATAGTAATGCAAAATCATAGACTTGTCTTAAACCAAAAAGTACTGTACACAAAATCCCTTTTCTTCCAAAACGAACAAAAACATGGATCACATAAACAAAACACAATTTTCAATGAGGCAAAAACACTTATGTACTGTATACATATAACATAATCCCAAACTTGCAATCCAGTGTTGCAAACCCGTACTTCCCTCCCCCCCTTTTCTAAAGAAAACAAAGTAAAAGAAAGAGTGACTAGGGGGGAAGACCAGGCAACTTCGCGAGAGCCCTAGGAAACACGACTCCCGAGAGCTATCACAGGCCGAGGGGGTCTAACAATGGACATGGAGAGGTAGGAGGAGACGAAGGTATGGACAGAAGACCACAAACCCGCCGAGGCGACGTCAGGCAACGAACGAGTCTGCAGGAACCGTAAGGAGGCAGCAAAGGATCGCACATCGTGCGCAGAACCCCGACAAGCAGGGTTACTGGCACGAATGACCCGACAAATGTGGCGTCCTATCTGTACCTTCGAGAGCCTCCTACCAGTCCGAGGAGACACCCACACAGCAGTACCCGAAGTCGGAGCCACAGACTCAACATAGGAGTGCAAGGCCTGCACCGGGCACAACACATGGTGAGTATGCCCACGCTTTAAAGCCTGGATGGTGAAAGGCTTGAAAACGTGGGTCTCTCTCTCATTCTTGGCAACAAAATGAGGGGAGGGGGCTAACGTGACGACATTCAAGGACGGGGAGAAGCGCATGCATTCCTGGGACCGCGACATGGCAGCTAGTTCAGACACCCTATCCCCAGTGGCCAGAGCGACAAGGAAGAGTGTACGCTCCAGCAACTGAACCGGTGTAGTATCCCGTGTATATGTGTGTGAAGCCAGAAGGTCCAGAGCACGCCCCAGATCCCACTGAGGAGGGATCTGGCGCGGAGGCGGTCGCTCCCTGAAGGCAGCCTTCATGAAGGAATCCAGCTCCTTCGGTGGAACGACCAGCCCAGTGACGGACTCAAAGACCTCCCGGATGGCAGACAAGTGGTTACGTATAGTGTTGACTTGAAAGCGACGTGTACGGAAGAGGTGAAACAAGTAGTGTAGGACGAGGGAAGGAGAGCTAACAGTCTGGCGAGTGTCCTGTATCCACCTAGTAAAAGACCTCCAGTGGGACTCGTAAGTCCCCCAAGTCGAAGACGTCCATGAACGCTTCAGGAAGTCAGTCAGGTCCCGTCCGTGGACTGGGAGCCACCGTGCCTCACGAACATCCACGATGCGAAGGCCAACGAGGTCCGCAGGTCGCCAACCTGGCTCAAGTGGAAGTTTGAGAGAGGGAGAGGGACCGGACTCGGGCACCACCGCTTCAACTGGGAGTACCAAGCCTGGGCTGGCCACAGAGGCGCTATTAGCCAGACTCTGCCGCGGTACAGCCGCAGCCTCGCGAGGACTTTGCACATCAACAGTGCGTCTGGTGGCGGAAATATGTATATCGACTGCCACCTGTTCCAGTCTTCCATGAAAGCGTCCGGACCCCCCTCCGGAGTGCGAGTCCGGAGGGATAGGTACTGAGGCAACTTGCGCGTCTCCTTCGATGCGAACAAGTCGACCTCCGGAACACCCCAGGAAGCTGCGAGGTCGTCGAATACAGTCTGTTTCATTGCCCATTCTACAAGAACGCCCTGTCCTCGCGACAGGGCGTCCGCCCACAGGTTGGCAGTCCCGGGCAGGTAGGAGGCGTGCAGGGAGATGTTGTGTCGGTTCGCGAGGAAGAACAACTTCTCTGAGATCCCCAACAGAGTCAAAGACCTGGAGGACCCCTGCTTTTGGATACAGTGGACAGCTGTCTGATTGTCCATCCTGAAGGCCACCGACTTTCCCCGAAGGGCCAGCGTGTGGTCCCTCAGGAAGAACAAGGGAACCAACAGTTCGAGGGCATTGATGTGTAGGTGTGTGTGTCCCACCCATCTGCCGTGATGTTGATGTCCCAGGTTGGATTGGTAACCCCACCCTACCTCGCTCGACGCATCTGTATCTACCCAGATCGTCGGCGGGGGGGCGGTCCAGGGCACAGCCGCAGAGAGCGTGCCCCGAGCAACCCAGTGTCCTAAGTGTCTGTGAATGGTACGCGGGATCGGCATGAGCCGATCCATAGGGGCCAACGGAAACACCTTGTTGCCCATGAGTATTAGGCGGCGCAGCCTGAGCCTCCCTAAGGGAATGGTCAGAGCGGCCCAATTCAGTGAACCCACTAACGAGTCCCAGATCCTCCTCGTGAGGGAGACCGAGTGCAACACGGCGAAGACCTTCCTGCGAAGTTTCACCGCGTTTGGCTGACTCTGGGTCACTGTAGCGTTGGTCAGATCCCATTCGAGACCTACCCACGTCACGACACGCGACGGGGTCAGGCGTGACTTGGGAATATTGATTTTGAACCCTAACTGTGTGATGTGTTGAACGACTGTGAGGGTGTCGTGGACGCACTGTTCTAGGGTGTCTGAAACTATCAACCAGTCGTCCAAGTAAAACAGGATCTGGAGGCCGCCCCTGAGGAGAGGATCCAGAGCCTGCTTTACCAGTTTCGAGAAGATCCGCGGCGCGATGTTGAGACCGAAGGGAAGTCTGTCGAACATGAACACACGATCGGAAGTCTGAACGGCCAAGAATCGCTGGAAACGAGGATGGATAGGAACGTGCCAATACGCATCCTTGAGGTCCAGCGACACTACCCACGACAGAGGTCGCAGGGCCAGTCGTACCTGGTGCACCGTCAGCATCCGAAACCGTGTGTTCACGATGTGCCCGTTGAGGGCCGACAGATCCACCACCGGTCGCATCGCGTCGCAGTCCTTCTTCGGTACCAGAAAAACACGGGAGAGGAAAACCGGGTGACCGGCTTTCACCTCCTTGACGATTCCCTGCTCGTGCATGGATGTAATCACGTCGGCCACCTCCGAAGAGACAGGCCGGCTTCGTTGACAAGAGCTGAGTGGGGGTCTGGACTTCCATCTCCAGGTTAGACCCCTCCGTGCAATCTTCCGCCCCCACGTCCCTCGTGGCCACCGAAGGGCGCAAGGGCGAAAATAACCTGTGGGAGCCCCCGAGATGAGGTGAGCGACCCTTTCTGCGAGGCGAGAAGGAGAACAAGGAGGAGACCGACCTGGAGAACCTACACATTTTTTGACGTGGAGGGTCCCCCGGGACGGTCCCTGCGGTCATAAGAGCCACGTTGACCACCCCTACCCCCCCCACCTCGCCGAAAAGGGCGGGTCACCCCATCCCCTGTCCGTCGTGCGTCTGACCCCGTCGAAGTGCGGCCGGAAGTGGAAGGCTGGCCAGCCCCTTCTCGGCGGGGATGAAAGGGAGCAGGAGCAGAAGTGCGAGGCGGAACCGACGCTCTGGCCGGCAACTTCCCTTTCCTGCGCCCTTTCTTGGCGGCAACAGTGGCGGCAGCACCCCGAAGGGGACCGGCAGAAGGACGGGACTGCGAAGACCCTGGTCGCGACACAGCGCGTCTTTGCGTGTCGTAAGCAGGGTCCGCTGACAGAGAAGCGTAGCGTTCCCAAGCATCCTGCGCAAAAAGCCCCGATGTATATAGCTCAGAGTATAACAGACCCTGACGAATATCCAAAGGGGCCTTCCGGCAGAACGAGGACCTTACCGTCTGGCGTTGTCGAGTTGCCTCGCACAAAACCGCCTTCAGCTCGGGAACCAAAGACACCGCGAGCTGAAGGTGGATCCGCCGAACGTGGTCCAAGCCCTCGCGAAGATCGCCAGGTGCAGTCGCCTCGATAAGTCGCAGGTGGTGAACAGACGTCTGGAGGGAACCTAGAAGACAAGACAATAAGTTCGCCACCCTCTGCCGCAAGGTAAAATCCCTGTCGACAGAGGACTTATCTGGGTGGGAGAAGAACGGGTTAGCAATAGCACAAATTTCAAGTTTGGGAGCGCTAATCCAGGACCAGAACTTGCCATCCAATCCGCCGACAGATACCAGAGGAGGCAAAAGCAGTGACGACTCTGGGGGAGGGACTGAAATAGATCTGTCGACGGAACGGTTGGCAAAGTCTAAGGCCTCAGCAAACCAGGCCTCCAATGGGAGAGGATTATCGAGCACGACGGCTAAGCCAGGCTTACCGTCGTCGCACAAACCCGTCCCATAGGAGGACAGTCCCGTTAACACAGCCAGGGACTGAACATCCTGAAGGATGTCCTGGCGGCTGAAGTCTGACCAGAGCTTAGTTCGAGGAGCAGACGGGGGCTTGGGCTTCACCGAAAAGTACTGAAGGTCAGTCCTTGTCGGGTACGCCCGCACCTCCACGTCGGCCACCTGACCATCCACCCTGATCGCCCTGAACTGCATTTTATCATTAATTTGGACCGACCAGTCCGAAGGTAGGGCCCTCTCACCTGACGGGAAGTCGGTAGCACGCTCCGGGTGGGAGGCCTGCACCCCCTTCCAAACAGCCAAGGAGCCATAGAGGAGCGGCATAGTCCGCGACGGGACCTTGGCCTTCTGGATGGGGGGCAGACGGAGGACCCCCGCATGTGAGACAGCAGGGGCAACCACCTGAGCCAGGGCAGGAGCAGTACTAGCCGACGACCGGGCAGGCGGAGAAGCAGGGCGAGAAGGAATGTGGTCCACCGCAGAGGGGAGGGGGACCAAAGCAGGGGTAGGTTGGGTGAGGCGCTGAGGTTGTGTCACCGCCAAGAAGCGCGATAAGAGGGATTCTTGCATCGCCTCCAAGCGCGCGTCGAAGTGTGACACAACCCACCCCTGCATAGCCGAAAATCGATCCGAGAGAGGCGACCCCCCCGAAGATAGTTCGGTCCGCAGGGGCGAGCGTGAGCGAGAGCGAGACCCACGACACGAAACAGCAGCGTCGCGGCCCAAAGAAGGCGAGCGACGACGGCCGTGGCGGTCCCGAGGGTCTCGTTCCCGATCACTAACGCCCGAGGGGGAAACATCACCATCCCCCTCTTCCAGCGACACGTCAGCCCCCGAGAAAGGGGACCCCGAAACCTCGCTATACTCTACCGAGTCAAGCGGCGGGGTACCCTCACGGGGAGCCGGCAAGCGAAGATCAGGAATAGAAGAAGGAAGAGGAGCAGGATGACGGGAGGGGGAAGGCTGGCCGGGTGAAAGGAGGTCAGAAGGAGCCGCGGGGGGAAACAGAGCAAGGATCCCCGGGGCTGAGAGAACAGGGCGGCCCGACACCGAGGCGGAGGAGGGAGGAACCTCCACCTTGGGACGAGACCGAGAAGGAAGAAGAGGCACCGAAGCAGGAGAAGTAGGAGGAGAAGCAACTACATCCTGGCGGACCCTCCTGGACAGAGTAGAAGGAGGGAGCAGAGGGCCAGCTACAGCATGAACATCCGCGCGCGTAGAGGACAAATGAAGAGGACGTCTTTTGTGCAGGGGAAGCGGGCGGAAGGTAGTAGACCCTATCCGGAGAGGCCAGGGGAGGGCGTACAGGGGCAGAGACGCTAACCCCGGCCTCAGGGCGAGAACCATGACGAGGGTGAACGGCGGAGTCAAGGGGAGCAGGAGGACGAAGAGGGGCAGTAGAGGACGAGCGACGAGGAGAGCGAGAGCGTGGACGGAGCTGGGGATCCACCCGACGATGTGACGACCGACCACGGGACTCAGGGAGGAGGGCCCGAGCAGGGAGAGGGCCAGGTAAACGGCCACCAGACGGGTCAGGGATGCCCAGGGCGACGCGGATCCGGTCGTCAACAAAGGCCGGGGAACGGTGGCCCACAGTCCTAATGTGGTGGGAGACCACCGCCCACACAGACTGAAGGGATGCAGAGGCCACAGCCGCGTCAGAGGAACCAGGGTGATGGTCCACCACATCCACCAGGTCCATACACGGGCCACACAAAGCAGGGAGGTAGGCCGTAGAGGACACACATTGAGAGTGGCGTAAGCAGGACCTGTGGCATTCCAAGCACGGGGAGCCACAGCCCTGGCGAAAGCAAGGCATCCCACCTGCAACGGAAGAACACACACCATAAGCAGCACGTTGACGGAGTAAGTGAAGATAATGTCCAATAAAAACCAGGGAATGAGCATGGGTAAACAGGAACACACATGCAAACTGGAAGTCGTACTCACTCTAAACCGGGAGCACCGATGGAGGTGAGGAGGGCGGGTGAGGCGGAAGAGCACAAGCAGAACCTGCAAAGATGGAGAAAGTGTTAACCACCACTCAACACCTCACATGCAGGGTCCATAACACCAGGAAAGGGCATACACCAATATAGTACCAGGCAACAAGATGACACAAAAAAGGGTCACCGTGAAAGCCAACTATAACCGCAAATTTGCGGGCCAATGGAGGCATAACCGTACCGACACAACCCTCCCGCCTCACCGCGAGACCCCCCAGCGATCTCCGCAAATTTGCGGGGAGCCGAAACGTCCGTGGACCGAATCGAGCACTCCGCAAATTTGCGGGACCGGCCGAGATGGTCCGGCGCCGAAAAAGCGAGAGGAGCGTCTAGGGAATACCAACACAGGCCCAGAAAAAAGCGTCAACTCCTTATGACTCCAAGCGACGATGGCCATCAAGCTGAGCAGTGTCTTCCTTGATAATATCCTGACTCAACCGGTCAAGGGAGAGGCAAGGAAGACACACCAGGGGAGAGGAGGCACATCCCCCAGGAACCACCCCACCCACAGAGATAGAGCAAAGCCCATGAGGAGAAGTGGCAGGAAGGGTGGTTTGGCACAAACAGGGGCCCCCGTAGGGTACCCCAGGATTGGGCAAAAGGGAATGAAAGGATGGAGGTGAAAACAGTAAGGGAACACAAAAACCAGTAAATGAAACTGGCGAGAAAAAGGGTGGCCTAGCCGTGAGGAGAGAATGTGTCAGGGGCGAAAAACCCTGTGGTGTGAGGGAGAGGCCCCCGTGGGGTACCCCTGGATATCACGAACCACCAAGCGCCCAGGCCCTTGAGACACAGTGAAGGCTCGAAAGGGGGGACTCGGGAATAACGCTAATAATGCGGCCGACACAAACCCTACAAACAGCACCGCCACCACGAAATCTCAGATTGTGAACCAACTGTACACCTAGGCTATGAAAATATGAAAACTCATAGGGCATAGCAATTCCTGAATGAGAAACAAGCTAGGCTAAAATAAGCTAAACTATGCCCAGACTAACAGGAAAAAAGAATATGAAAAGAGAAAGGAATGAAAAACACATACGAGGAACGCGAGGCGCCCCCGTACCTTCGGTAGCTATTTCCACACGCGTCTCCATTTAACCCACTGAGGAGCCCATTTACGTGTGCCCTAGATCACGTAACATCTGTCTAACAAAAAGAAGGCCAGAAAAGCCGAAACGAACCTAAAACAGGGTGAATTGAAGGAGCACAACAAAAGCGGACTCAACAATGGCGACGCGTGAAAAAATGATAACAAGAGAGGGTCGCTCATGCGCACGTTCGACAGGGATCGGCGCATGACGGAACACGGGATGGGCCTTGAGCGGTAACTAAGGTAAACCCCTTTTTCTTCTCTTCTATACATTTTTCACCTTCGGTGGTAGTTTTGGTTAATGTACAACGTCTCCTAGAGCAAGATAAGGAGTAGACTCTAGACGTTTTCTTTTTAACCGCGGTTGGAATGACGACATAGCAGTCAAAATAGACAAGTCGTCATTGCAATTAGGTTAATAGCCTTGACGTTGGATTTGCCAAGACTACTAACAAATTGGCTTATTCCAGGCACTATTTGTGTACCTCCGATGGCATCTGGTTGGTGTGGGTTACCGTTTCCGGCGGGTTTTCTCGATTGCTCCGTGAAAATCCGGCTGGTTCTCAGATTGCGTCTGGCGGGTGTGGGTTGCCTTTTCCGGCGGGTTTTCTCGATTGCACCGAGAAAATCCGGCTGGTTGCCGAGTTTTAATCACGCGTGGTTAAAATAGGCTAGTTTCCCCCGGCGAGTGGTGGCTTGAGGGCTCTCCAGAACTGCGTCTCTGTAGTGGGGCCTGTTTTCAGGCTTACTGTGTGTTTCCCGGCGGAATGGCTTTACCCGATTCAACTAGGGGTTCATGCGGACACCTGTTGACTATAGTTTTCCCGGTTTTGCAAAGCTGTTAAAAATCTGGGCTGTTTTGTTTGATTAGTCTTTCCACCCCGGCGATCTTTTGCAAAGAAGTGGGGATAGGAACAATTGGGGTTAACTTTTCTATTAATTTTCACCCGGCGGTTGAACCTCGGGAGGGTGGGAATCACGGATTTGCAATTCGGTAGGATTAGCCAAACAATTGAGGGATACAATTGGGTATCGAGACATTCAACTTACGGCGATCTTTGAAGGCTTCGAGAGGAGTCAGATCTAATGATTAAGATGGGCTTAACCTGGTTAACTGCGTTATAATAAGGAGGCCGGCGTCTTATTATGGGTTCCCGGTGAACTTTTTATCACAGGGAAGACTGCGTCATTTATAAAGAACTGCTCGTCTTTATAGCATGTCAGAGGATATTCTTAAATCTTTTGGACACGTAAAGATATTCAAACAATCTTTACATATGAACCTACAGGGTAACGAGAGGTAATAGTGGTGTATTACGTCTCGTTGCCCGGCGGTTCATTAACACTTGTGTTAGAACATTTTGGGGTAACCTTATGAGCATTAATTCCTGGAAATTTTATTTTTTTCAGGGCGGAGTTCCGGCGGGTCCACAGAGGACCAAGTCAGGCCCGGGGGGAGTTAGCTTTTACCCAGTCTCTGCCATGGCTGCTCTAGCCCCTGTTTTTGCTCTTTGCTCAACGCCCTCATGTTCCGGGATCCCTATTTTTGCACATACTCTTTGCATTCGTTGTGTCAAATGCTTGGACCGATCAAGGGGTTTGTGGGTAACGAAGAATTGTACCTTTTGTAGTCAGCTCAGTATTAAAGTATTACAGCACGACAATCTGGCCGCGGCGGTTGCATTACGCGAGGTCAGACAACTTCTTACTAATTATGCTACTACAGTGGCTCATAAAGCACTGCAGTGTGATAACGTAATTCTATGGGACCGTTTGTTGGTTCAGCACCCCCCCAATTAAACGTCCTCCTTCCCGAAGTAAAGTCAATAAGTCGGCAGAGACTGGGCTGGGTAAAGGGCTTCTTCCCTCTCCCGGCACATCTAAGAGACCGCGAGAGCCGTCTCCCCCGGCGACAGCTTCGGAGTCAAGATCTAGGTCCAGGTCACGGTCTCCTCTCAGAAAGCAGACACATAGTCACTCGACTTCACCTTCGCGGAAGAAGAGTAGGACAGACAAGACCAAGGACAATTCTAGTGATACATCGAAGTCGGGGCGGAGTCACAAGTCTTCTAGGAAAGAGTCTCATGAGCGAAAGTCCTCCCGGCGTTCGCCGGAGCCTCGAACCTCGCTTTCAGCCTCTACTCCCGACATGTCTCATGTTCAATCTGACAGGTCGGAAGTGGAGTCAGAGACTGTGGTGGGGGATATACCGGCGGACAAGTTGTCCCCAAATATTATTCCCAGTTCCAATATTCTCACTTTAGATTTAGAGGGTTCTCCCGGCAGTGATAACCCGCTAGAGGGCTCGAGTGAGGGCTCAGTCATTGGTGTGGGGCCTGGCTCACAAGTGAGGTCCGGCCAAGACCGGGGAGTTTGGAGATACTCCCAGCCATGGAGGGGCAGCTCACTTCCGTCTCAGGCAACACAGGTAGTGGCTGACGTCCACCGGGACGCGGAGACCCCGTCTTCCATCCCTGACTTAACATGGCAACATGAAGGGGTCCCAGCCTCGGCGGAATCCTCTCAGGAGGGACCGGAGGCAGGGGAGGAGGGTTCTATTATTTCTGAGGTGGGAATTCACGAGTCTAGTTCAGTCGTAGATAACTCTCAGAATAGGGATGCTTCACCTAATAGTTCTTCCTCTGCTCAATTTGTCACGGCGGATGAGATTAATGGGTTACTAGCGATTGCTTTAACTAAGTTTTTTGGCCAGCAACCGGAGCCTCCTATAGTTGGTCTGGGAGCTTCCACGCCAACATCGACTGTCCGACCTCTGGCTACTTCCATTGCTTTGACACAAATTCCGCTCACTCCCCTTGTATCACCTACTATTGTTACTAGGCCAACTTCGGCGGCACTAGCTACTTCCAATGTGCGAGTAGTAGCAGACATAAATCCTCCCCCGTTAGACAAAGCCCCGATCAGAAAAGGGGCTATGCCTCTCTTATACGGGCCAGACGATTCGTGGGTATCATTGGTACCAACAAAGCCAGAGGTAGCACAGTCCACTATGTCAGGGGAGCTTCCGGTACCACGAGAGTGGGTAATCCAAGGGAATAAATCTAGGAAGTTAAGGGCTCTAGATATGCTGGGAAATGTACTTGATGTTAGTATTAAGGCCATCCCCAACTATTATCATCATGATTATTTTGTATATTCTTCTACACCTGCCCTACCCCCTGCGTCAGCTTCAAAACTGTTTTCGGACTGGACAAAACATGACGGGTTCAATGATATCAAAGCGCTGTCGGCTCTAACACCTGAGTTAGGTTTAAAGACATTCACAGACTCAGCCGCGAATCCAGTTTTGACGGTGGAGCAGTTGGGTCCGGGACCTTGGGTGGACTGGGAAGTCGAGGCGCAAAACTTTGCAACTACATTCACTTCTAAAGCTTCACACCAAATTCCACAAGAAAGCCATTCTTGGTTCTCTCTCCCGGTAAACTCTGCCGGCGGAGTTCCCTCTGCTCTATTTGCTTTTTTAGCTGCCCCTAAAATTAATCTATGCGAGCTTAAAGATCCCTTTTCTACACCTTCCACTGCTCACCTAGACCGGGAGTTTAGGCTACGGGGAAAGGCGTATAGACTATTTTCTCAGTATATAGTTACGCAACAGGTAGCAAAGTCAATGCTAAGATCTGCTCAGGCTATCGCGGACACAGAAGTCCGAAAGGCGATCGAACTGTCTAGACGCTTGCTTCTCCAGACTTCTATACAGTCACTAGGAGATATACGCACGGCCTTGTTAGAGGCGGTGCGGGAAAGACAAGATCTAAGGATGTCTCTAGTCCGAAAGCTCCCGGATAGGATTGCAAATCAAGTAATAATGTCCCCAGTTCTGACTGCCTCTTTAATGTCCCCGGAGGTGTGGAGGACGGTGTTTAACATGGCTCAGGCCTTGAAGCACAGTCCCGCCCCGTCTAAGAAACCTGCTTTCACTTTTACCAAGCCCAAACCAGTTGCTAAAGCTCAGTATGGTGGGGCAAAATCCTTTCATTTGCCTAAATCCTCTTCCACCCAAGGTCAGTACAGATACAAGCAAGGAAAGTCTTCAGGTAATCATAAAGGACAGAGGTATCAAAGGCCGGGCCAGGGCCCGTCTCCAGCCAAACCCGGCCAGTCGTCTAAACTTACACCACCACCACCACCAAAAAACTAGGGTCTCCCTCACTCCCAGGGCCAATCTTCCGGCGGGTGGATCAGAGGGTAGTCCAGCCGGCGAACCCTTGTCTGCTAACTGGGTCGTTCCGGGCGAATCATCGCGCATGGCCTTTAAACACATGGGCGAGGATGGTGGCACGCAAAGGCATCACCTGGCAGTGGCTCCGGCGACCTCGCTTACGTCAGCCGACAAAGGCAAATTTTGTTTCATTAGAGGTGGAGTCACTGATCCAAGAGATGGTGGCCAAGAATGTTATCATCCCGGTTCCTCAAAATTACCCAGTTTTTACATCCAAACTTTTTCTGGTACCCAAAAGGGACTGTTCAGATGAGGCCGGTCGTAGACCTGTCTTATCTGAACCTCCACATTCACAACGTGTCCTTCCGGATGCTGACAGTGAATCAAATCAGGCTAACACTTCCGCCGGAAGGGTGGATGTGTTCTTTAGACCTGACGGACGCGTATTGGCACGTCCCGGTAAACAAACGGTTTCAACTTTTTCTGGCCTTAAGAATCATGCATCAGACTTATGTCTTTCAGAGGATGCCGTTCGGTTTAAACCTAGCACCTCGCATATTCACGAAATTAGTCCGGCAAGCCCTGATGCCCTTGTTGCAACAAGGGATCAAGATTTTGTGGTATCTAGACGACTGGCTGGTGGTGGCGGAGACGGAACAGTTATGCATCAATCATGTCAACATAACATTAAATCATGTAAAATCTCTAGGATTCAAGGTAAACCTGGTAAAGTCAAACCTTGTTCCCTCACGAGTGGTCCAGTGGATAGGGCTGGTCTGGGACACAGCTGCTCTCACTCTGAGTCAGAGTGTGGACAATCGAAACAGGTTTCGCAAGAAACTGTTTCTGTTTCTTCACAGTCTGACTACGACACGGAGAGTCTGGGAATCTCTGGTCGGCTCTCTCAACTGGATTCAACTAACTGTAAAGTTGGGCCGGTTGAAAGTCAAACGTTTAATTTTGGAGGGCAACAAATGTTTTCCACTATTGCCGGCGGAAACATTATGGCCCATCCCAAAATTAATACACACCTTACTAGCGGTCTGGGCGAAGAGGGAAACATTGCACTCAGTCATGTCATGGACCTCTCCTCCGCCGACGGTGTGGGTGGACACGGATGCGTCAGGCACGATAGGTTGGGGCTTTCAGTCAAACCAAGGGCATCAGGGTCAAGGGCTTTGGTCCCATTCAGAATCCTCCCACATAAATGTCAAAGAGTTACTAGTCCCCTTGTATTTCCTTCAGGCTCACGGCTTTTCTTTGCGGGGCAAATCAGTGGCCTTCAGGATGGACAATCTGAATGCGGTTCACTGCGTTCAGAAACAGGGGTCAACACGATCTCGGAGGTTGCTAAACGTGTCAGAAAAGATTTTTGTACTAGCCGACAAGCTGGACATTCAGCTTCATGCTTCTTATCTACCCGGCGTAGCGAACGTTTGGGCAGACGCTCTATCTCGGAGACAGAGCACAACAGTAGAATGGGCACTCAAGCAAAACATTTTCGACCTAATGATTGCGAAGCCTTACCGTCCACAAGTGGATCTATTTGCGTCCGAGGAGACTCACAAACTCCCGCTGTACCTAACCCGCCGGACAACCACGCCGGCGGGAGGACCCGACGCACTGGTGACGGACTGGAACATGTGGAGTTCCATTTATCTGTTTCCGCCGCCAGACGCTTCTCTGATGTGCCAAGTAGTAAACAAACTACAGGATTATCGGGGCGTAGTCTCGTTAATCGCGCCCCTGTGGCCGGCGCAGGCGTGGTACCAGCAATTAAAAACATGGTGCCCGAACCCGGTGTCGCTCCCGGTCGGGTATTTCCACTTAGACACGATTGGCAACCTTGAGACCTCGCTGACTTTTGCATTATGGACATTCAGGAGGCCAAATGGCTAGCTCCGTATGGTAGAAACGTGACCGATAAATTCATGAATCAATACACACAATCTACTAAAAGACAGTATCATTTGCATTGGCAGTCTTTCACTTCTTGGATACTCAGAACAGAACAATCCGTGCCTTCGGTGGCTTTGGTTTTTGATTATTTAAACTATCTGTTTGAGCAGAAACGTCTATCTGTAGTAACGTTAAAGAATCACTTAACAGCAATTAGGATGCCATTCTTTGACCTTACAGGTCTAACCATACCATTAGCGGAGGAGACAGGTTTCATGAGGGCATGTTTTAAACTCCGCCCACCTCCCCGTCAGCTCATGCCTACCTGGTCTCTTGACAAAGCGTTGTCATTACTTCATTCCCGGCGGTACCAAAATACTGCAGATTCTGACTTACTTTTAAAAAGGGCAGTATTCCTTATGGCTTTGGCTACCGGGAACAGGGTGTCTGAGCTGGCGGCGATCAGCAACACACCTAATTGCATCAGGTTTGGTAGGCTCAATGATTGTATTCATATTGCCCCTTCCCCGGGGTTCATCGCCAAGAATGAACACAGTGATCACGTGTTTTCAGAGTTCACGGTGCCGGCGTTGAAAAGGGGAAAGGTGCACCATAATTTATGTCCAGTGCAAGCGCTAACCAAATATTTGAAAGTCGCACCTAGGAATCAACAAGGTGCTTTATGGGTATCTAGTACGGGTAAACGCGTAATGAAGCGTAAACTGGCTTCTCTCTTAGTTAACATCATTCAGGAAAGTAATCCCGGCGTTGTGGGTAGAGCTCACGATTTACGCAAATGGGCGACCTCTTTACGTTTCCTTAAGAATTTTTCTGTTGAGGACATAGCAGCCACGCACCTCTGGTCCTCTAATCATACTTTTTTGACTCGATACCTTTCAGTAGCTTTAGACAGGCCTTCCATGCCATGTATAGCTTTACGGCAGAGGGTCTAGGTGGCCTCTGGGTCACTTAATGTTTAGATGAAGAAAAGATAGGGGGGGGGGGTGCAGTCAGTGTAACATAGGACACCCTAGACCCCGCCAGAGTACGTGTGCGGAGCTTACGATCTGTGATACAGGGTGTAGGTGCTGTGATATAAAATTTCTCTGTAGTATTCATTACAGGAAATTGTGCTAACGTACAATCATAGTAGAACGACAATGCTTGTTGTAAATAGTTTTGGCTGTGAAGCAATATAAATTTAAGTAATCTTAGTAGTTGCGGCCGCAACTTGTATTTGTTATGTAAGTACCTCTGCAGAAGTACAAGAATTCAGTACTTCTGCGACAGTACACGAGATCCTTTATTTTTAGGGTATAATTTTAGATATATATCCACGAGTTAATGGGGTTTATATGTGCACATGCAAACTTTGATGTTTTTATTTGTCACCACTTACTTTAAGTGGGGTGCCTTCTTAACTACCAGCTCTGTGTACAGAGTCTAGGAGTTAACCCCTTTTTTGTCCAAGCAGGCTCTTCGAAGCACGTTCCTGCTTGTCACCTTTTTTGTATATTTTTATGCTGTATAAAGTTTATGCACACAAATATATATTTTTTACAAAGTAAGAATACTATGTGGTTGTTTGATTATCTGCTTTTGCTAGAGTTGTGATATGATTACGAATGTCCCCCTCCAGTCTTAGATATCAGGCATAATCGTCAATGATGGAGGGGCCACTAATAAATTATAGGTTTGACTCCTGCAAGGAGATAAAGAAAACCTAATATTTAGTAGTGGCCCCGTAATCATTGACGACTGGGGCCCTCCCGACCATCCCCTCCCCATTCGTTGATGTATTAAGGATTTTGGTTTACTTGATATGTCAGTGAAGGAAGAATGACGCCTGAAGTCAGCGTCTGGTCAAAGATCCACACAAGTACATCCACGAAGTTATGGAAAGCTTATGATTAGTTATTCTTATTTTCTTTTTATTTGTTATTTTTTACGAAGTTTTTTCGTAGTGAGTACCCAATTTCATAATGACGAACCATGAGTGAGGTTGCGTGCAATTTTTTATGCTCTGCGCGGTAGATTCAAACTACGGTAAATGAGTGTTTGAAGAGGATGCCTTATGTAATAGGCATAATTGTCAATGATTACGGGGCCACTACTAAATTATAGGTTTGACTCCTGTAAGGAGATAAAGAAAACCTAATATTTAGTAGTGGCCCCGTAATCATTGACGAACATGCCTATTACATAAGGCATCCTCTTCAAACACTAATCCGCCGTAGTTTGAATCTACCGCGCAGAGCATTTAAAAACTGAGGAGCCTTCATCATGAGCGCACGCGACCTCACTGGCTTCAGTCATTATGAATTGGGTTCTC
Source organism: Paralithodes platypus (assembly GCA_032716605.1). Lineage (NCBI taxonomy): Eukaryota > Metazoa > Arthropoda > Malacostraca > Decapoda > Lithodidae > Paralithodes > Paralithodes platypus. Next base: position 20,355,106 of record CM064481.1, read on the forward strand.
ACTACGAAAAAAACTTCGTAAAAAATAAAACAAAAAGAAAATAAGAATAACTATCCAATAAGCTTTCCATCATATCGTGGATGTACTTGTGTGGATTTCTGACCAGACGCTGAATCAGGCGTCATTCCTCCTTCACTGACATATCAAGTAAACCAAAATCCTTAATACATCAACGAATGGGAAGGGGACGGTCGGGAGGGCCCCAGTCGTCAATGATTACGGGGCCACTACTAAATATTAGGTTTTCTTTATCTCCTTACAGGAGTCAAACCTATAATTTATTAGTGGCCCCTCCATCATTGACGAACATGCCTGATATCTAAGACTGGAGGGGGACATTCGTAATCATATCATAACTCTAGAAAAGCAGATAATAAAACAACCACATAGTATTCTTACTTTTTGAAAAATGTATTTAATACGGCGTAGGCCGGAAATATACAAGAAAAAGGGGTTCAGGCAGGTGCGTGCTTCAAAGAAGCCTGCCCGACAAAAATGGGTAACCCTGAAGATTCTGAACACAGATCTGTAGTTACAAAAGGCACCCCACTCAACGAGTGGTGACAAAATTAATAAGTTATAAGTTTATATGTGCACATCATAAACCCCAAAATACATGTGGAGATCAATTGCCAATGAACTCCATTGAACTAATATTACATTGCTTTCGCAGCTAAAACTACTATAACAACACCGTTGTTTTTTGTTTTTATTTTTTACGAAGTTTTTTCGTAGTGAGAACCCAATTCATAATGACTGAAGCCATGAGTGAGGTCGCGTGCGCTCATGATGAAGGCTCCTCAGTTTTTAAATGCTCTGCGCGGTAGATTCAAACTACGGCGGATTAGTGTTTGAAGAGGATGCCTTATGTAATAGGCATATTAGGTTTTCTTTATCTCCTTGCAGGAGTCAAACCTATAATATGGCTCTCCTGATGGATGGTGATAAGCCTCACAACAGTTTTTCAAGGCGTTCAAAAACCTCTGCAAAGGTGGGATACATATGGAAATTTGCAGAGGTGGGCGCGCTCCGGTGGGACCGGTAATGCGGCAGCACTCTGCGCTCATCAGACATAAGGTAATGCGGCAGCGCTCACGCGCTCCTTTTGTCAGCAGACCTGATGCGCTTCCCGCTCCGCGCTCCTGCGCTCCAAGCTCCCCAAAATAGGTATATAAAAAACAAAACAAACAAAACAGCTTCTAGAAGTTATTTAATTATTTACCTTTGTCCTTCACTTTGTCCTTTGTCTTTCACTTCACTAAATTCCAAGAATTCAAAACATTAAAAAAAACTCAAGTCATGGTGTCTTTCTGAAGTTTAACTGTTTAAGTTTCTCACTTTCTCAGTTTCTGTTATTCTTTATGTCATATCAATGAATCAAATGTCAATGATATGATATGATTGATATCATTGCAAATGTCAATGATATGATATGATTGATATCATTGTGAGTTTGTGACATTGTGACTGTCCATTGATATCTATGATATGACATAAAGAATTACAGAAACTGTCCAAACTGAGAAACTAGGTCCGAAACTGCCAGGTCCGACGGTATATAATTTATAATAATTATATATATACGGCCAGGACTAGGGTCTTGTCAGATGTCAGTTGTCACGCCCAGTGCCAGGTTCGTATATAATTATATACTGACTCGCCGAAAAAAAATCGTAGCAGCGAAACGACTGCACCTATGGCTTTCATATTTTTAGTTGTTGTTGTTGTTGTTGTTGTTGTTGTTCCCCAGGCTGCCTGGCCGAACAGCCCCAAGGTCCCGAGCAAGGCCAAGGCCATAGAGCGCCCCCACAAAACCCTCCCTGCTTACCACTAACAAAACCCAGGTGACCGAAGCCACTCTAAGGCAGGGAGCTGAGGAGGGCGCGGAAACGCCCGGGAAACCAAAGCCCCACCCAAGGCCCTGTGCCCCTCAGCAATTATGAAGGGAAAGTTGAGGGGCAAGGGAAAAATGTGACACTTTGGCTCCCAATCTGCCAACTTTTAGGTTGGCAGTAGGGAGGTCGATCCACGGAAAAGACGCCGTCACTTGAGATCTAGAAGATATATAAGTAAAAGGAACAGTCAGAGTAAGCTATGGGTATGGCAGAGATCGCTCAGCTCTCACTCTGATAGACCAGCCCATCACCACATGAGTAGAACCCAATCCTCTCAGCATCAGCTAGGAAAGGCCCTAGAAAGCCGCCTTTGGCGGGGGGATAGCTCCCCTACTTCAACTCCTTTCGGAGTTGGGCACCCGCCCATTTTAGTTGTTTACCACATGTACCTTACCCTTCTGCATACCCACCACGGCACCACCACTACCCCAAACCCCTCCTCCCACCCACTCGCTGACTATCGGTCGCCTCACAAGGAAAAAAATGAAAATCTGTGGCGGCGAAACGATTGCACCAATCGGTTCCATATTTGTGTGACAAGTGCCTTACCCTTATGCCTTCCCTCCACCACACCCCCAACTGCCTCCCACAACCCACTTCCAGCGTATCCGTACGAAGAAAAGGAAAACAAATAAAATCTGTGGTGGCGAAACTACTTCACCAATCGGCTTCATATTTGTAACACGAGTCAATTACGCTTCTACCTTCCCCCCATCATCCCCCAAACCACCCTCCCACCCATACATTCAAGTAACATTCCGATAGTATCGATACCATAAAATGATGAAAGTATCTGAAGTCTATAGTGTCTTTTGACTATCAGACAGTCAGACAGGCTCGGGCTATACCACTGCCAGACTTACCCTTAGGCCCCTTCGTAAGCCGTAACTTGCCCGTAAGGTTTACTTTGCGTTAGCAAAAGCCAAAAAAAAAAAATAACAAGTTAACAACTGTAACACTGTCAGTCTGTCACTATCATAGTATCACTGTATCACAGTTCACTAACACCGTGAGTAACACCGTACGAACGGTACGATGACTGTACACGATAATGACGTTCTTGTACCTGTTGTTGACAGGAAAAATCGGCTCCGGAGCGCCAGAAAGGAGCGCGAATTTCTAGCTGCGCTCCCCGCCTGCACTCCGATTTCAGAATTTTGCCGCTCCTCGCTCCGCGCTCCTCTATATTGGTAATGCACACCGGATCGCAGAGCGCAGAGCGCCAAATGACGCGCACCTGCCCACCTCTGGAAATTTGGTGACAACTAAGACTAAGTGTTAGCTCTCCTACCAACATCATAATACACTCACACCACACCATTACTCCTCCCTCATCATTATGGAGCAGCACTCCGGGACCATTTATCAACCCCAAATATATCCTATATCCTGTGTAAATATACAAGAGAGGAGGAGGTACAGGACCGGATCCAGCAAAACCACTTTACAAGCAGGGAAGGGGAGGATGCGTGCAATTTTGCTCCCTCCTCCCTCCAGCTCACAGCTCTGCCATTGTTTATCTGACTGTTCTTCACAAACACATTATCTACAGTACACCTACTTTCTATCTATCTATCTATTACCTGACGCCGTGATCCCCGAAGGGGTGGGCACGAACGAACCGCCCCCATGCACCTCTGTCCCCAGTCAGTCGACGCCCCTCCTCCCAACCAGCACCGCCTTCGTTCATGTACTTCCTCACTCTATCCTTCCACCTCTCTTTCGGTCTACCTCTCCCTCTTTGTCCCTCCACCTCGCTCTCGTACACCCTCTTTGTCATTCTCTCGCTTTCCATACGTTCCATATGGCCGAACCATCTCAAGTTGTTCCTTTTCAGACTTTCCAGCACATCTACCTCCACACCACACCTTCTTACTTCCTCAATTAGTCTGTCTATCCCTCCATGTAACTCCGCACGCACTCCTTAAGTAATTCATTTCCACTGCTCTCACTCTTGGTCTGAGTCTCTCAACCAACGTCCATGCTTCGCTTCCGTAAGTCAGTGTCGGGATTACCACACTGTCATGCAAGGACTTTTTCACTTCCATACTGACCACCCTATTTCTTGTTACTGCTTTTAGCGTTCCTACAACCCTCTTCCCCTGTTGTACCCTCTCCCGCACTTCTTCATCCATAGTCCCATCTTTACTCAACACACTGCCCAGATACTTAAAAAAGTTGACGATCTCCATAGCCTGACCGTTCAGCTTCACCTCACACTCTGTGACTTCACCCCTTTCGAAGACACCTACTTTCTGGTTTCTAATTCTTCACATGTGCCTAGAGCTTCAAAGCTATGCTAATGTGCTTCAATAATATTATTTATATGCGAGATATATGGGATATTACGAAAATACCCCCCCCCCCTCCCACCTTCTCCTCTCGTCTGCATCTTTGCTAGTTGCCTATGTTTTCTTACAGTTTCTTACAGTAGATCCTCTGGAAAAAGGCAAACTATGCCTGTGTATCCAGCTCAGTACCAGTACCAGTACTTGCACTGCTGCGGTCGTTCACGGTGTTGGCGGCGGCGGTAGCAGACGCAAAAATTTTACTATTCTGTATTTTTGTTTTATAATCAAACTTCAAATCTTGTCTTCCCCATGCTTTATCAAGATTACTTTCAAACTCCCTTATTGATTCGGAATCGACTACATACTGGGGCAGTGCGTTCCACTCATTTACCACTCTATCACAAAATGAGTTCTTTGCCTTCTCAAGCCTATTTCTTTCTTTATAAATTTTCTTAGAGTGTCCTCTCGTTATTGTTCCCTCCCGCATCAAGAAGATACCTTCACACACATCCTCATCGTACTTTCCTGACACTATCTTAAAGTCTCTATCATATCCCCTCTCTTTCTCCTATATGCCAGTGTCGGAAGCCCCAGTGTCCTCAACCTCTGCTCATAGCCCGCGTTCTTCAACGTTGGTACCAGCTTGCTAGCTCTCTTCTGCACTTTCTCCACTGCTTCTATATCCTTTACCATATATGGAGCCCACACCTGGTTCGCATATTCCAGGTGCGGCCTAACCAGCGCTGTATAGAGATTCCTGAAGATTTCTTCGTCAAGTGACACAAATGTCCTCCTTATCAGCCCTACAATTCTATTGGCTTTGTTTATCTTTTCCGCTAAATGTTCTGAGAAATTTAACTTATTGTCTATCACTACTCCTATATCCTTTTCTGCATTCACTTCCTCCATCGCTTCATACATACTGTATCCTACCTTGTCTATCTTGCTGTGTGTCAGCTACCTCAGCTTCTGACCACAACCACACTTTTTTTGTTTAGAAAACAAATAATTATGTTGGGATGGGGGAATGCATTTCAATTGTGTTTTGCAAGATCATAGTTATGGCGAGAATTGCGTACCACAGATAGGTAATTTCAAACTTACTGTTGAACGAACAATCGGTCTCGGATGCGGACGGACCCTGTGTTGACGAACCCCGACCGACTATGGACAAGCCTACGGACATTCTGAGAATAGGGACATGGAATGTGAGTGGCATAAATGATGGCACAAAAGAGAGAGAGGTACTGGAAGTGTTAGTGAATGCCAGGCTGGATGTATGTGGAATGACGGAGAACAAATGGAAAGGTACAGATGTGAGAGAGTGGGAGAGTGGAATGGGTGTGTGTGCTGGAGTGAGTGAGGGAGCAGCGAGAGAAGGTGCGTGTTTGTTTGTAAGTAACAAATGGAAGGAGTGTGTAAGAGAATATGGGTCTGTGGGTTCAAGGATTGTGTGGGTGAGAATGAAAGTAGGAATACAAACGTGGGTGATTGTGTGTGTGTATGCTCCGACAGAGGACAAAAAAGTAAGAGAGAAAGAGGAGTTCTGGGTGAATGTGGGAGGCGTGCCTGGATAAGTTTGACAAGAATGAAAGAATATTTCTGATTGGGGATATGAATGGTAAGATGGGTGATAGGAAAGTTGATCGAGTGGTGGGAGGGTGGGGGGTACCGTCAGAGGTGAATGGGAATGGTAGTGCACTTGTGGACGTATGTGTGGGGAGGAAGTTGTGGATAGCCAACATCTTCTTCCGACACAGAATGATACACAGGAACACATGGAAAGTGGTGTGGACGATGAAGGATAAGACAGTGGTGGAATGAAAATCACTGATTGATTATATATGTGTGGATGAAAGAATGAAAACATCTGTGATGGATGCTAGGGTGTATAGGGGTATTGGAGGGGGTCTGTCTGATCATTATGTAGTAGTAGCTAAGGTTAGGATACAAAAGAAGTGGGTGAGGAGAGCTGGAGGGAGGCGAGAGGAAGGTGGAATGGTAAGGAGGGTGGAGAGGCTACAGGAGGAGGAAATCAGGGAAGAGTACAGGAGAGCAGTAGAAAGACGACTATGTGGGTTCGACCTGGAAGATATGGAGGAAGTGGAGGAGATAAGCAGGGTGTTTAAGGAAGAGGTCTGTGCAGCATGTGAGGAGGTGTGTGGAGTGAGGAGAAGAGGGAGGGGAGTGAAAGGTACAGCATGGTGGACAGAAGAGGTAAAAATAGCTGTGGAAGATAAGAAGAAAGCATATAGAGAGTGGTTGGGTAGTAGAGGGAATGAAGATTTGGAGAGGCAAAAACGAGCGAGGTACGTGGAGAGAAAGAGAGTGGTGAAGAGAGTAGTGAAGGAAAGTAAGAGAAGAGTAGATGAGGAATTTGGAAGGAATCTGAGTGTAAAATGGAGGGAGTGTAAGAAACTGTTCTGGAAAGAAGTCAAGAAAGTTAGGGAAGATAGCAAGGGAAACCGTAAGAGTGTGAAAGATAAGAATGGGAGAATGCTAGCCGAGAAGCAAGAGAGAGTCGAAAGATGGAGGGAGTACTTCAACGAGTTGCTAAATGTAAGGAATGAAGAGCCAGCAAACATAGATGGATGGGGTATGGGAGGGAGAAGAGAAGTAGTGGAGGAGGAGGTGGGGATCAGGAGGTCAGAAGTGTGGGAAGCCATGAAAAGAGTGAAGTTGGGGAAAGCACCAGGAACAGATGGAGTGTGTGGGGAAATGTTGAGGTATGGTGGTGAGATAGTGATCGAATGGGTATGGAAAATGTGCAAACTAGCATGGGAGAAGGGGAATGCACCCGATGACTGGAAGACTGGCATAATAGTCCCCCTATATAAGGGCAAAGGGGAAAGAGGAGTGTGTGGTAACCACCGAGGAATATGTCTTTTAAGCGTAGTAGGGAAGGTGTACAGTAGGGTAGTGATTGAGAGAGTGAGACTGAGAATGGAGAAATGGATAGGTGACGAGCAGGGAGGTTTTAGGAAGGGAAGTGGATGTGTAAATCAGATTTTTACCCTGAATTGTGTTGTGGAGAAATATCTGGAGAAGAAACAAAAGGTGTATGTTGCCTTTATGGACTTGGAGAAGGCCTATGACAGAGTGGATAGAGAAGGCATGTGGAAAGTACTTAGAATATACGGAGTAGATGGCAAGTTGCTGAAAGCAGTGAAGAGCATGTATGAGGGTGCAAAGGCGGCAGTACGTATGGAGAATGAGCAGAGCGAGTTCTTTGACCTGAGTGTTGGGTTGAAACAGGGGTGTGTGATGTCCCCGTGGTTTTTTACTGTATATATGGATGGAGTCATGAAAGAAATTCTAGGAAGAGCAGTGGATGTTGGTGTATCGCTGAAAAGGGAGGGAAATGAGTGGAAGCTGCCTATACTGCTGTTTGCGAATGATGCAGCTCTGATGAGCGATAATGAATGGGAGTTGCAGGGTCTGGTAAATGAGTTTGGAACAGTGTGCGAAAAACGGAATTTGAAGGTAAATGCGGGGAAGAGCAAGGTTATGGTCTTCGAAAGGGGTGAAGTCACAGAGTGTGAGGTGAAGTTGAACGGTCAGGCTATGGAGATTGTCAGCTCTTTTAAGTATCTGGGCAGTGTGTTGAGTGAAGATGGGACTATGGATGAAGAAGTGCGGGAGAGGGTGCAAAAGGGGAAGAGGGTTGTAGGAACGTTGAAAGCAGTAACAAGAAATAGAGTGATTAGTATGGAAGTGAAGAACTCCTTGCATGACAGTGTGGTAATCCCGACACTAACTTACGGAAGCGAAGCATGGACGTTCGGCAAGAGACTCAGACCAAGAGTGAGAGCGGTGGAAATGAGTTACTTGAGAAGTGCGTGCGGAGTTACATGGAGGGATAGACAGACGAATGAGGAAGTAAGAAGGAGGTGTGGTGTGGAGGTAGATGTGCTGGAAAGTGTGAAAAGGAACAACTTGAGATGGTTCGGCCATATAGAACGTATGGAAAGCGAGAGATTGACTAAGAGGGTGTACGAGAGCGAGGTGGAAGGACAGAGAGGGAGAAGTGCACCGAGGGAGAGGTGGAAGGATGGAGTGAGGAAGTATATGAATGCATGTGGTGCTGGTTGGGAGGAGGGGCGTCGACTGACTGGGGACAGAGGTGCATGGGGGAGGTTCGTTCGCGGCCACCCTTTCGGGGATCACGGCGTCAGGCAATAGATAGATATATAGACTGTTGTACTCCTTGGGTTATTGCCTTCCAAAATAAAACTTAAGAAAATTTCTGTGGTGTTTATTACCTGATCATGACAAATTTTAGTTAAACCAAGTTGTTGTTCTGTTTATTAATAGTATGTGCAATTTAATATATTCAGTGTACACCTGTACAGTATGTTATAGTTATCAAATCTCCATCTATTTACAGTTGTTGTTGTTGTTGTTGTTGTTCCCTAAGCTGCCTGGCCGAACAGCCCCGAGTCCCTGAGGAAGGCCATGGCCACGATCGGGCTTTCCCACAGAGCTCTCATTGAGTGTAGATTGTGTTGTTGGCGTAAGTGGTTGTGTGAAATGCAGTCTTCTATGATGTGTTTAATGGTATGGGGTGCTGTGTTACATCCCGGGCAGGCGTCGACAACGGAGTCATCCAGTCTCTTCTGATAGCTCAGGAGAGCTGGATGGTGTCCGCATCTCAGCCTGGCCAGGTGGACTCTGTCCTCGCGAGGAAGGGAGGATTCGGAAGGATGGATTTCGGGAGGTCGTGCATGCAGCTGCGTGTTGTCTGTGAGTGAGTGGATGGATCGGCGAGAGATATGAGTATGGATGTGCTTCTGGAAGTTGGTTCGGGGTGGGCAGGGAGGGAGAGAGGACAATAATTGTGTGTGATACCATGTGCTGGGTGTTGTTTTGATATTTCTTGGTGTCTGTGGGTGTGTTGCCATGTAGTTTAGTGGGTGGTCTTGGTTCGTGGAGGCTGCTGCCAGGAATTGAGTGCCTCTCATGTCCAGATGGTCTTTGACTTTGAGGATTTTAGTTTCTTGATGTAGGTGATCTGTGGGTGCAGAGTAGCTGTGCAGCCTGTAATGATCTTCAGGGCTTTGTTTTGAATAGTCTGTAAGGTCTTATGATGTGTTTCAGCTAGGTTAGTAGCCCAGGCTGGGCTTGCGTATTCCATCACTGATCTTATGTATTGTTTATATACTGTGGTGGTAGTTTCTTTGTTGTGTCCAAATTTTGTGTGAGCAAGTGACCTGAGGGCGTTAATTCTGGGTGTCAGTTTCTTTTTAATGTTTGTGGTGTGCTGTTTGAATGTCATATGAGTATCATATGTTACTCCTAGGATTTTGGGTGTGTGTGTATGTGTTAGGGGTGTGTTGTTTATGGTGAGTTGAGGGATGTATTCGTGTTCTCCTGTCCAGCTTGTGAGCAGGGTTGCGGTGGATTTGGCTGGGGCTAGATTAAGTCTGTTTGTAGTGCACCAGCCATGTAGTGTGTTGAGATAGGGTTGAAGGAGATCTGTTGCTCTTTTTGGGTCATGGTGTGTGCATGTGAGTGTTATGTCATCTGCATAGGAAGCTAAGTTTAATTGGGGCGTATTGGGTGTAGTTATATCGTGCATGTACAGATTGAAGAGTGCGGGCGATAGGACAGATCCTTGTGGGACTCCATTTGGAAAGTTTCTGATTTTAGATGACTGACCGGCAAAAGATACGTGTGCACATCTGCCTGCTAGGAAGTTGGCCAGCCACCTTTTTGTGTTGTTGTGCATGTTTGTGTTGTAGACTTTATTTGTTAGGTTGTGGCGGGGGATGGCATCGAAGGCTTTACTAATTTCTTACAGTAGTTTCTTACAGTAGATCCTCTGGAAAAAGGCAAACTATGCCTGTGTATCCAGCTCAGTACCAGTACTTGCACTGCTGCGGTCGTTCACGGTGTTGGCGGCGGCGGTAGCAGACGCAACATTTTTACTATTCTGTATTTTTGTTTTATAATCAAACTTCAAATCTTGTCTTCCCCATGCTTTATCAAGATTACTTTCAAACTCCCTTATTGATTCGGAATCGACTACATACTGGGGCAGTGCGTTCCACTCATTTACCACTCTATCACAAAATGAGTTCTTTGCCTTCTCAAGCCTATTTCTTTCTTTGTAAATTTTCTTAGAGTGTCCTCTCGTTCTTGTTCCCTCCCGCATCAAGAAGATACCTTCACACACATCCTCATCGTACTTTCCTGACACTATCTTAAAAGTCTCTATCATATCCCTTTCTCCTATATGCCAGTGTCGGAAGCCCCAGTGTCCTCAACCTCTGCTCATAGCCCGCGTTCTTCAACGTTGGTACCAGCTTGCTAGCTCTCCTCTGCACTTTCTCCACTGCTTCTATATCCTTTACCATATATGGAGCCCACACCTGGTTCGCATATTCCAGGTGCGGCCTAACCAGCGCTGTATAGAGATTCCTGAAGATTTCTTCGTCAAGTGACACAAATGTCCTCCTTATCAGCCCTACAATTCTATTGGCTTTGTTTATCTTTTCCGCTAAATGTTCTGAGAAATTTAACTTATTGTCTATCACTACTCCTATATCCTTTTCTGCACTCACTTCCTCCATCGCTTCATACATACTGTATCCTACCTTGTCTATCTTGCTGGTCCCAATCCGCATGTACTTGCATTTTTTTGGATGAAAAGGCATTACCCAATGCTCAGACCATCCCTTCATGCCCTCCACTTCTCCTTGAAGCAAACCCATATCTTCCTTACTCCTCACTCTTCTATACAGTTTAGTGTCATCCGCATACAGGTATACCTCACTTCCATTAGTTATAACTTCAGGCAAGTCATTGATAAATATAACGAACAGCAGTGGTCCCAACACAGATCCCTGAGGTACCCCACTTGTAATTTGTCGAGTGTAATGTCTATTTACAGTATATGTATATACCTGGGAAGCTAATTTCACTGAATACGGAATATAAGATGATAAACTAGCCACTGCATGTGTTTCTTGTTTAGAATCATGTACAGTGGGGCCTCGTGTTTGGTGTTATTTAGTTTATCAGTTTCCATTTTAGTGACAGTATTGAAAAATTCCTCAGCTCATAGTTTCATGATAAAGTTAGTGCTGTGCTCCGGCACATCCTTTTATCACTGTGGTAGATGTATAGCGCTAGCTGTGTCTCAGCAAGACTCGACAAAGTCCCCCTGAAGCATTTGCACTGCAGTATCCGCACCACACAAAACTTACTCATGCTACAACAAGGCAGTAACAGGGAGTTACCGTAACTGCTACAGAGGCTGACTGCAGCACTGCAATGGTGGGCAGTGGCATCGCCACATCCCTACGCCAGAGAGAGAAAGGCAGACTTGTACCAGTGGGCTGTGAGAGCGAGACAATGGGGAACCATGGGGTACATCATCATGGCCCCACTGCATTCTCCACTCTCAGAAAAAAAAATAGAAACAAGGGTAGAGGAATTTGGAGCAGAGAATGTGGCATTAAAGGAGCAGCTGATGGAATACGAAGGACGATTCAAGGAAGTAAAGGAGTCAACTGCATGGACGGTGGTAGGTGAACAGAAAGTTAAGGATTTGGAGGAAATTGTGAAAGAACAAAAGGAGGAAATGAATAAGAAAAAAAAAAAAAAAAAATTGAGAGAGCAGTCGTAGGTGTCATGAAGAACAAGGAGAGTGTCGTGAGGGAGGCCATGGACAGGGATAGAGGTATAATCATGCATGGAGATATAGAGGCTCATTTGAATGATAATGGAGTGAGAAAAGTGAGAGATTTGGAGAAAGTGAAGGAGGTCATGAAAGCTGTTGATGTAGATGGATGTGGATGGGATGGGCAGGTGGAGGAAGTCAGTAGGATAGGTAGATATAGAAGGGGGGAGATGAGACCTATAAGGGTACAGTTTAAAACCAGGGCAGTGGTAGAGACAGTGACAAATTTTAGTTGGAGACTAAACACAAATGAAGAACTGAAACATATAAGATTAAAGAAGGATTTGAGCATAGAACAAAGACAAAAAAATAAAGGAACTACAGGAAAAGGCTGATGAGGAAAATAGAAAGTTGGGTGAGGTGGATAAGAAGTTTTTCTGGAGAGTGAGGGATGGGAAATTGAGGAAGTGGTTTATAAGAATAGAAGGGAGAAGGAGAGCTGGGAGGGAAGAGAATGTGACAGAAGTTGTGGCAGAGGTGGAGAGCAGGGTGGAAGCGTCTCGGGGAGAGACAGAAGAAGCTGCAGACCCAGTACCAGTAGTGTGAGTGGGGGAGTAGGGCACGGACAGGAGGAGCGGGATGATGTAGCTGCTGAAGGAATGGTAGAAATATTAAGGATTATGTTTAGTAATGTTGATGTGTTTACCCAGGACAAGAAAAGAGAACTGATATGTAGGTTGCAGGATGAAGAGGAAAAACCTGATGTCATAGCCTTACAAGAAGTAAGACCAAAAAATGCTAGAATTGAAAGGGAACTGGTGGAGTATAGTTTGGAGGATTTTGAGTTGTACGAGAGGAATGCTATTAGAGCAGAGGTTGGAAGAGGACTGTTTATTTATGTAAGAAAAGAGCTCAAGGTAAATGAGGTGGATATGAGACAGCAGTATTGTGAGTATTTGTGTATTGAAGTAAAATGTACAAGAGGGTCAATTCTAATTGCCTCTATATATAGAAGCCCAAATAATAGTAGGGAAGAGGATGATAACCTACTGAAAGCAATGGAGGAAATAGATAATAGAGAGAACAAATATAAGATTTTGATTGGAGATTTCAATTTGCCAAGGATCAACTGCGCAAATTGTACTACTCCAGCGGGACAGTGTAGCCTGGAAAACAAGTTTATAGAGAAAGTAAGAGATTGTTTTTTAACGCAACATATTACAGAGATGACAAGATATAGAGATAGGAAGCAGGGGAGTGTACTTGATTTAATTTTTAGCAATGAGGAGGATATAGTGGAACATGTCAATGTGGATAGCCCTATAGGTCGTAGTGACCATGCCTGTATAAGTTTTAGTTGCAATATTAAAACAGAGAGGGATGATAGAAGCAATACAAAAATATACATGTATGACAGAGCAGATTATGAGCTGCTGAGAAGGTGTCTGGACATTGACTGGGGGGAATACTTGAACGGTGAAGACGCTGAAGGAATGTGGAGGAAGTTTAGAGTCAAACTGGAGGATGTTATATCCAAATGTGTACCAGTAAGGGAATATAAGGATAAAACAAAATTGAGGAAAAGAACGAACCCAGAATTACCAATGAAAAGAAAGCTGTGGACTTTGATAAGAAGAAAGAAACGATTGTGGGATAGATTAAAAGTGTTAAAAAAGAACAGGGGGTCTAGTATAGAAGCTAAAGTAGTGGATTTGGAACGTAGACAGATAAACAATAAAATAAGGTGGGAGACAAGGAAAGGGAGAGAGATTGCAAGAAATGTGAAGGATAATCCAAAAATATTCTGGAAGTACATTCAGGAAAAGTTAACGAGAAGAGTAGGGATCCCGGAGCTGGTAGGGGGGTTGGATGATGGGAGTAGAGCGGAGACGGATAAGGAGAAAGCAGAGGTGCTGGGGAAATACTTTGGGGGGTACTAACAGTAGAGTCGGATGATGCAGTGCCAAATATTCCCATCAAACAGGCACCTGCACTAGAACTAATAGAGTTTTCCCATGCTAGAATAAGAAGGGCTATAGAAAAAATGAACAGAAGTAAGTCCCCGGGACCGGATGGGATACACCCAAGAATCATAAAGGAAGGAGGTGAGATGTTAGTAGAGCCATTGAAAATTTTATTTGAGGTATCGTTTAATACAGGATAAATCCCGATGGACTGGAGAGAGGCGAACATAACAGCTATATTTAAGAAGGGAAAGAGAAATGACCCAGGAAATTATAGACCAGTCAGTTTGACAAGTGTTGTGTGTAAACTAATGGAAACGGTAATTAGAGAAGGAATAATGGAGCATATGAAATCAAATCAACTTTTCAGTGGGAGACAGTTCGGATTCTTGCCGGGGAGGTCGACGGTACTACAGCTAATTAAGGTGGTAGATGATTGGATGCAAATTCTAGAGGATGGTGATGTAATAGACGTGGTATATTGTGATTTTATGAAGGCCTTCGATAAGGTCCCACATAAAAGGTTAATAGAGAAAGTTAGAAGCTATAATATAGGGGAAAAATGTGTGAAATGGATAGAAGCCTTCCTGAAAGATCGGAGACAGAGGGTGCTGGTGAATGGAATAGGCTCGGGGTGGAGGGAAATTACAAGTGGGGTTCCTCAGGGATCTGTGTTGGGACCACTACTGTTCGTTATATTTATCAACGACTTACCTGAAGTTATAATTAATGGAAGTGAGGTATACCTGTATGCGGATGACACTAAGCTGTATTGAAGAGTGAGGAGTAAGGAAGATGTGGGTTTGCTTCAAGGAGATGTGGAGGGCATGAAGGGATGGTCTGAGCATTGGGTAATGCCTTTTCATCCAAAAAAAATGCAAGTACAGTAGGGTCCCGCATAAAACGTGTTCAGATAAAACGAGTTTCGATTATAACGAGCGACCTAAAATATTAATATTTAATTTTTGATAAGAACGAATGTGATTACATAAAACGAGTCCGCCGCCAAAGTGGGGCAAACCCGAGGAGTTTTCATATAGAGCGCCGAAATATCGTACAAAACGTACGAAATATCGTACGCTCCTGACGGAAATTTACGCTTACAGTGAACATTGACAATATTGGGCCACCAAAATGCCGTGTTCACATAAAACGAAATCGCATAGAACGGTCTCGTTTATCGACCAATTTCTCGTTTTATGTGAGACCCTACTGTACATGCAGATTGGGACAAGCAAGATAGACAAGGTAGGATACAGTATGTATGAAGCGATGGAGGAAGTGAATGCAGAAAAGGATATAGGAGTAGTGATAGACAATAAGTTAAATTTCTCAGAACATTTAGCGGAAAAGATAAACAAAGCCAATAGAATTGTAGGTCTGATAAGGAGGACATTTGTGTCACTTGACGAAGAAATCTTCAGGAATCTCTATACAGCGGTTAGGCCGCACCTGGAATATGCAAACCAGGTATGGGCTCCATATATGGTAAAGGTTATAGAAGCAGTGGAGAAAGTGCAGAGGAGAGCTAGCAAGCTAGTACCAACGTTGAAGAACGCGGGCTATGAGCAGAGGTTGAGGACACTGGGGCTTCCGACACTGGCATATAGGAGAAAGAGAGGGGATATGATAGAGACTTTTAAGATAGTGTCAGGAAAGTATGATGAGGATGTGTGTGAAGGTATCTTCTTGATGCGGGAGGGAACAATAACGAGAGGACACTCAAAGAAAATTTATAAAGAAAGAAATAGGCTTGAGAAGGCAAAGAACTCATTTTGTGATAGAGTGGTAAATGAGTGGAACGCACTGCCCCAGTATGTAGTCGATTCCGAATCAATAAGGGAGTTTAAAAGTAATCTTGATAAAGCATGGGGAAGACAAGATTTGAAGTTTGATTATAAAGAAAAAAAAAGAATAGTAAAAATTTTGCGTCTGCTACCGCCGCCGCCAACACCGTGAACGACCGCAGCAGCGCAAGTACTGGTACTGAGCTGGATACACAGGCCTAGTTTGCCTTTTTCCAGAGGATCTACTGTAAGAAACTGTAAGAATGATGGAAAAGGTAAAGTCAGAACTGGCTATGGGAGGTAGAGGACACAAACCTTCACTCTGATAGATCCGGAACAGATGGAGTATGTGCTGAGATGCTAAAGTATGGAGGTGAGGTAGTGATTACATGTGTATGGAAAATGTTTAGACTAGCATGGGAGAAGGGAAGTGTACCTGAAGACTGGAAATCAGGTATAATAGTCCCCTTGTATAAAGGGAAAGGGGCGTGAGGAGTGTGTGGAAATAAGAGGAGGATTTATCTCCTTAGCACAGTAGAGAAGATATACTTAGGATAGTGATCGAGATAGTGAGATTGAGAACAGAGCGATAGGTAGGTGAGAAACAAGGTGGGTTTAGGAAGGGAAGAGGCTTGTATGCTGCCTACATGGACTTAAAGAGTAAGGATGGTTTTCCAGTTATTTTTGTATATGGGTTCCTTTGTCATGCCATGCATTTTATGGGTTAATCTACCAAGGCTTCCTCAGCCAGTCATATCTAATATCAGCTTTTGTTACAGGTCTACACAATGAGTCGAGCATAAAACTCCAAGCGTGTAGCTGTCAAGAACTACTAATACACTACTACAGTATAACACATTTTGGGAGTTTCTTACATCATTTATGATCATCGTTCAACGAGTGGTTGCTGAGAGGGATCAACAGACTAGAGATGTTGCTGCTAATGATGATAGTGATTAAGATGAAGTAGTGTACTCTAAAATATTTAACTTGATTTTGGTTTAATCATCGGAGGTTTAGTAATGGATATGACTAAAAGAGGATCAGTTACTAAGTTGGAGAGCGAGGAGGTTATACAGAGTGAAGAGGGACTGGCAGTGTTGGAATGTGATGGATTTTATGAAACAATCGAGTGTAAAGAAGAAATTATGGATTGTGGTGCATCACAGAAAGTAATAAAAAGTAAGAGGGATCCATTAAAGAGAGAACAGAAAAAATCCAAATATGATGATGAACTACTTGAAATTAGTAACATAGAGAAAAATTGTTGTACACATAAGAACAAAGTAAGTCAGATTAACAACATCCTGACACCAAAAGATAAGAAATACCAGTGTCAGGTGTGTGGTAAAGTGTTTGGTCAGAAAAGCAACCTAGACAGACATTCTGTAGTTCATTCAGGAGCGAAGGAGTTTGAGTGTTGGGTGTGTCTTAGAAAGTATGGAATGAAAAGCACTCTTACAAAGCATTTATTAATCCATTCAGGAGAGAAGAAATTCAAGTGTGATCATTGTGATAAATGTTTTACTCAAAAGAGTGATCTAAACAGACATTTACTAATACATTCTGAAGAAAAGAAATTCCTGTGTAATCAATGTGATAAATCTTACAATCAAAAGCGTAACCTCACCAGGCATCTACTGTTACATTCTGAAGTAAAGAATTTCAAATGCGATTATTGTGATAAATGCTTTTCAGAGAAGGGAAACCTCAGCAAACATTTCCTCATTCATTCAGGAGTTAAGAACTTCCAATGTGATCAATGTGATAAATGTTTCACTGAGAATGGCGCTCTCACCAAACATTTACTAATACATTCAGGAGTTAAGAAATATAAGTGTGATCAGTGTGATAGATGTTTCTCACAGAAAGCTCATCTCACTGGTCACATACGAATTCATTTAGGAGTAAAGAGATTCAAGTGTGAACATTGTGACAAATGTTTCTCAGAGAAGCATAATCTTACCAGACATATACTAATGCACTTAGGAGTAAAAAAATTTAAGTGTGAACATTGTGATAAATGTTTCTCAGAGAAGCGTAACCTCACCAGACATTTAGTATTACATTTGGGAATAACAAATAAATGAAATAAATCATTGTAATAAATGTTTGTCACAGACAGGGCAACTTACAAGCCATAGTATAATTAAGCATTGTGCTACTCATTAGTCTTTTTGACAGTAGTAGGCCTGTTGGATGCAGATACCATATACATACAGTAGTTATGTATAGTTATATCTCCTATATAGGTCTACCAAAAAAAAAAAAAAATCATCTGCATCTAGGCCGACCCCAGTTTGTATCTCCTATATAGGTTTACAAAAAAAAAAAAAAATTCATCTGCATCTAGGCCGACCCCAGTTTGTGAAGGCAATGGAAAAACAAATTATTGTAATAAAGCACCACATTTCTTGACATATACAGTATATATTATTCATGTATTCCAATAAACTATAGATACCGATACCGGTATTGACCTACAGTATATTGTTGAAAACATATTGTATTGCAGGTTAGCAATCCTCAAGTTGATGAGCTTCATCTGTTGAAGGCACTTCACAGTTTTTCAGTACCGGTACTGCAGTAATTGATTCATAATTTATTTTGATTACACTCTAACCTCCATTTAACGGATTCCGATTTAACGGATATCGGCAATAACGGTCAAAAAATGTAGGCCGGACAATGGACCCAGCAACGGACATAGTCCGTTGCTATAAAAAAGTTGGAGCAAAGTCCGTTGCTCTATCTATTTATCTCTCTAATGCACCTACCTAAATCCCTTATACATTAACATAACTATGTCTTATTTGGACTTTTTGTAATCTTTGAATCATTTCTAATATGATGGAATTGAAAAATATAATATCCTTCCAGCACATAGATAAATAATAAATAAGATAGTCAACAAAATATTTCAACTCTCCCCTCCGTGCCAGCAGAGACGGAAGATTTAGATTTTTTGTTTTGTTTTTTTCCCTCGATATACACACTCTTTCTATCTATCTATCTCTCTAATTCATCTACCTAAATCCCTTATACATTAACATAACTATGTCTTATTTGGACTTTGTAATCTTTGAATAATTTCTAATGTGATGGAATTGAAAAATATAATATCCTTCCATCACATAGATAAATAATAAATGAGATAGTCAACAAAATATTTCAACCCTCCCCTCCGTCTATGCGCCGAGCTTCCCAGACGGGAGATTTACGTTTGATAGATTTTTGTTTTGTTTTGTTCCCACGGTATACACAAAATGATGGGGAAATATTATAACATGTTTTAATTGACATTTGTGTCGTTTTTGCTGATTATGAGTTGGTGGAAAATAAAATCTTTAATTCTATCATATCGGAAATGATTCACAGATTATATAGAGACCAAATAATATACACTTTTAAGTGTGTTCAATAGTTTTACATTATCAATAGGGTGTAGCACAAGGGATTACCAGGATTTATTTCAGGTACAGTAAAAAAAAGGATATGCATAACAGTTAACCCGGGAACTGCCGGGAGACTCTTAAGAGTTCCCCCGGCGGACTGCGGGGAGACTCTTATGAGTGAGTGAAAAAAAAAATCAACTTTTGACATCGAAAAAAAAAAAAAAAAAAAAAAAATGGCCCCTGGGCCATGCAAAATCTCAGTCCTCTACCTCCCCTCCTTCCCCACTTTCCTCCTCTCCTTCAGTTATCACCTATTTTCCCTGTTATTCCCTTATTCTGAGGTATATTTTCGTGCTAACATTAGCGAGTTGCAAGCAGGGTGTTGTCATCACTGATGGCAAGCGAGTGCAAGAGAGAGAGAGAGAGTATCGATCGACTGTGTCTCAGTGGCCTTGGGGGAAATTGGCGGGAAAGCAGTTTGCTTCACCCATACATTATACAACTCGCGGGCTATATCTCCGATTCTGACCATCCAAACGCTGTTTTCGCTCGTTTTATTGTTGTTTCAGGTTAATATCTTTATAATCAACCCATAATAGGCACATATGGATAAGTATTAATGCTATTAATGGCACAATGAATATTTTAGTGACGGAAACACCTCAAATACGTCAGCACAGGGGGACGTTTCCAATTACCCCCATGCGCACTTCAGAGGTTAAATGTCACGATCCGGACACCTGTACTCAACACCGAATTTTTCTCAAGGAATTTCCGGATTACATCCGGACTGGACAGTATTTAGCAGCAACGGACATTTAGCAGGAACGGACAGGTGCTTGCACGCATTTGTCCGTTAAATGGAGGGTCGAGTGTATATTGTTTACTGGTGCTTAACCCCATCTTTACCGCAACGTCTTTTTAACTTTATTCTGGCTACTATTAGACGATATTATTTAATTTTTAAAGGGCCTTCAGCAATTAACAGGCTTCGAACTATCTACCTTAACCCTTTTTACTACCACAGATCCTTCTTAAGCGGCTGAAAATAGTCTAAATATAGTAAGAAAATCATAAAAAGACCTCACCGGTACAGAAGGGGTTAATGCTAAATATTTTTCATGTCTGAAGCTAAAAGTAGCACCTACGTATCCCTTCCCATCGTGCACAGATTTCAACTCCTGAAAATATTACCTATAAAGATAATTGACCGTCTATTTTTTGTCTACAAAATTTCCAAACTCCCAGGTGGCACCATAAGGTGTTCTCCATTTTGCACCATATAATCAAGATTTTAGCGGTCCCTATCAGCCTAGTCATGAAATAGGTTCCATCCTCCTGCAGCCCCCCCTCCCAACCCTCTCCCTACTCCCTCCACCCACAAACACCCCCAGCCATCTCCCCCACTCACAAGCACCCCCAACTATCTTCCCCACCCACCTCCCTATCATGCGACACACATCAGTAAACCACTTGCCTTTGTCAGTGAGTAACTGTCGTCTGTATCTCGCCTTGCATCCAACCACCACATCGATGGAGACACACAAACACATACGCACGCACGCAGTGAGTATTGATCACATGGCCCTCACACAATCGCACACATGCTCAAGCATTAGCTCGGACTGGAAAGGTACCATTGCTCACACAGCAACCAGACGACTCACAAAGCTGCAGTTTTCACCATTGTCAAACTGAATGAAGGTACGTGATCATATTTGGTTGGTTATTATAAGTTTATTATTTACAGAGATTCAGCAGGCTTAAAAAGGTGAATTTTCCACAAATATGCCCAGGTGGGGAGACTGGCTCACAATTTAAAAGCCCAGAGCCTTAACCCTTCCTACCCGGTCTGCCTTAGGTAAGGACAGCACGAAAGAAGGGCCGCTACCCGGTATGCCTTATCTAAGGCATGAGCTTAATAGCCTAATTAAGCTTGGTCTGAACGCCGTGCGTACGACGTATGTCAACAAACCCAAGCGTTGCGTCACCGCACCTCCGAAAACAAGAAGGAGAAGACTCTTCAATGTTATTGTTCTGACGTCAGACGAAATTAGTGTCTGAAAAGCCCCCATATTGGCAACATCTCTGCAATATTGGCTCCACTGAAATCGTCATCACAACTGAACCAGTTGACTTACAGAGCTCTACTCAACGCCAAAATACAGATTGAAAACCACACTACGATTATAGATGAGTGGGAAAGTTCTAGCAGTGAAAATAAACATAAATACGGTAGCCTAGGCCTAGACGTTTTTCAGCCATTTCGCCCGGGTAGGGGCGACCGTCATTGGGTAAGGCAGCCCGGGCAGGAAGGGTTAAGAGTTAAAACTCTACCTATACACGTGTATTTATTAGTGGCCCCTCCATCATTGACGATTATGCCTATTACATAAGGCACCCTCTTCAAACACTCATTTACCGTAGTTTGAATCTACCGCGCAGAGCATAAAAAATTGAGGAGCCTTCATCATGAGCGCATGCAACCTCACTCATGGTTCATCATTATGAAATTGGGTACTCACTACGAAAAAACTTCGTAAAAAATAACAAATAAAAAGAAAATAAGAATAACTATTCATAAGCTTTCTATAACTTCGTGGATGTACTTGTGTGGATCTTTAACCAGACGCTGCCTTCAGGCGTCATTCTTCCTTCTCTGCTCTGCGCTCAACCTGCCCTGACATGTCTCCCCACGCTCCGCTCGTTCCACATTTGCTGCGTCCCTAGTGATTTTTTCCTCATTTGTTTACTCTGGGATGTATCGAGTAAGGTTAGGATATGCGTGTTAGTCTTAGTAATAAAAAACTTGGGTATTAACCCTTCCTACCCGGTCTGCCTTAGGTAAGGACAGCACGAAAGAAGGGCCGCTACCCGGTATGCCTTATCTAAGGCATGAGCTTAATAGCCTAATTAAGCTTGGTCTGAACGCCGTGCGTACGACGTATGTCAACAAACCCAAGCGTTCGTCACCGCACCTCCAAAAACAAGAAGGAGAAGACTCCTCAATGTTATTGTTCTGACGTCATGACGAAATTAGTGTCTGAAAAGCCCCCATATTGGCTCCACTGAAATCGTCATCACAACTGAACCAGTTGACTTACAGAGCTCTACTCAATGCCAAAATACAGATTGAAAACCGCACTACGATTATAGATGAGTGGGAAAGTTCTAGCAGTGAAAATAAACATAAATACGGTAGCCTAGGCCTAGACGTTTTTCAGCCATTTCGCCCGGGTAGGGGCGACCGTCATTGGGTAAGACAGCCCGGGGAGGAAGGGTTAAAGTGAATATGTTATGACAAGATACATAAGTGGAAAAAGTACAATAAGAATAAGTAGATAAATGGGTATTAAGTAATTATGTTGTGAGAAAATACACAACATAAGTGGGAAAGTACAATAAGAATAATGTGGAATAAATACAATATATATTGCCTAAAAGGTACGTAATCGGAAAAGGAAAGAAAGATAAAAAACAAATGAATTCAAGTGGGGCACGGAAACTAGTGCGTATATGGAGCGTTGATATTGTGACGTCATGAGCAGGGCGATGAGTAACTGAGTCATGGCGTCGGAAGACAGTTGACCGTGAGTAATGATAGCGGATGGAAGTGCTGACAGTGGAGTCAAGTCCTGGCCAGGCAGCAAGAAATGAGTCAGCACTCAAAGCTTATTAGTGCACTGGAATATAATCTGCTCACCCCGCCCTGGATAATAATAATAATAATAATAAGCATGTTACTTATTTCTCATAAGCGCCAATTTTTCCGAAGAATTCACTAGCGCTCGAAAAGAGAAAGAAAAAAGAACAAAAATCAATGCATCAAAAGAAGGCTCATATACAACACACATTTAACAATCACTAGCAGTGGCAAAATAGCCTAAACTCTATAGCCATCTGTCATGACACCTCTCTCAAGATCATAGCTTCTCTCAAAGAGAAAAGTCTTAAGTTGTCTCTTGAAGCATTCAACAGAACTCAGTTGTCTCATGGACAGCGGCAACCTGTTATACAACCTCGGAGCCATGTAGGAGAATGACCTCTCAAAGAAAGAAGACTGCTGGAAAGCCCTTGGTTCATCAAGACGAAAAGGGTCATTGTCATGACGCACAACTACACCATGGTGTGCCGGTGGGCGCCTGAGCAGCTCCGCAAGGTACCTAGGCTCACCAAATTTGAGAACCTTAAAAGTCACCAAACACAACTTAAATTCTATTCTTGCTCTTACTGGCAGCCAGTGCAGTTCTATGTGAAGAGATGTAGTAGGAGTTCTAGGTGGAACACCAAAAATTAGTCTTGCGGCCCTGTTAAGAACAGACTGAACTTTCTTCAAAATATAATTTGGAAGACCCACCAACAGGGCATTGCAATAATCAACACGAGAGAAGACCAATGAGTGAACCAACGTCAGGAGGCAACGTCTGGTTATAAACGGCTTCACCAAATAGAGATTTCTGATGTGCAAGTGACAACTTTTAACTATCTGGTTTACATGCTCTTTGAAATCTAATCGGGAGTTCACATATACACCCAGATTTCGAACAGAGTTGGCCGGTCGCAGCTGAGATCCACCCACATTGATGGAGAGGGCACCTACCATATCATCAGCTCTTCTATTTCCTCGGATGATGAGAATATCAGTTTTACCATCATTTAGTTTAAGTTTTCTCGCTCTCATCCACTTCTTGATATCAGACATCAACAATTCCATCTTACTCCGTATATCAACTATATTTGTGATTCTCACATAAATCTGGGTGTCATCTGCATAAAAGTGAAAGGTGACATTATGTGCACGAAGCAGAAGAGACAAACTGCTAATATAAATTATAAATAGGATAGGACCCAAAACTGATCCCTGCGGAACACCATACTGCAGGGGTGTCGAGTCCGAGACCACTTGATTTACCATCACACTCTGGGATCTACCTGACAAGTACGACCCAAGAAGCAAGAGAGCGGAGTCACGCACACCACAATCATAAAGATCACTCAATAACAACTCATGATCCACTGTGTCAAAAGCCGCAGAGAGATCAAGCAAGACCAATAGTGAGGCCACACCATTGCAAATGTTCTCAACTAGATCATTATGTACTCTAATCAATGCTGTTTCAGTTGAATGATGCTGTCGGTAAGCAGACTGAAAAATTGGGATAGTTTCATTCTGCTGAAGTAGTGGTTGTAATTGGTCAAGTATTGCACGCTCTAATATCTTTGATATGAAGGACAGGTTGGAGACAGGACGATAGTTCAACATGTTCTCAACATCAAGTCCAGGTTTCTTTAGAGTAGGTCGGAGTAGTGCATGCTTTTCAGAATGTGGGAAGCTACCTTCAGAGAAGCACTTATTAATTATTTTGGAAATAAACTCAACTGTGTGATCATAGACTCTTGGTAGCTTGGAAACATTTATGGGATCCAACGGGCAAAATGTTTTATTGAGGTTTCTTATGTAGGACGAGATCATGTCCACCTCTACTGAGTGAAAGGATGAGAGGACATTATTAGGAATGTGTCGGGGTTGGAGTACAACTGAAAGTTCTTCACCAACAGAAGCATCATCCAATTCCTGTCTTATGCGATTTATCTTGCCAGCAAAAAATGCCACAAAGTTGGCAGCCAACTCGGCATCAGGTACAGAAGGTCTTAAGCTGACTCTTGTTTTTCCAAGTAAACTGTTTACAATTGAAGCCAACCTCCTCTGGTCGTTACCACACGAGTCAACTTTTCCCTGATAATACACTTTCTTTTCATCTTTGATTTTGTAGACCACAGCTCTTCTGGCTGACAGGTATTGCAACCATGTAGAGTCTGTTTTATTTTTCCGCCATTCACGTTCAGCTCTTCTACGCGCTCTTCTAAGAAATTTAACTCGAGTGCTATACCAGGGCGAATCATCTCGTACTATGATTTTCTTCTCTACTTCTGGACAGTGATGATCGAACACTAATTTAAGTGCATTTCCATGTACCTCCACCAGCTCATCTGAAGTAAGGTTGGAAGTATCAATACTTCCCAAGTACTGTTTTACTTCACTGCTAGCCAAATTTAGGTCTGCATTTTTATAATTTCTAAATCTGATTACTTTTTCATGTGTGAGTGGCTTAGGGAAATCAAAGCTGAAAGTAATCAAAGCATGATCAGAGGTATTAGGGTCAGCATTCTCAACATCAACATCCAGAACACCACCACAACCCACAGGAGAGAAAACCAAGTCAAGGGTGTGTCCTAAGATATGAGTTGGGTGGGACACATGGTTTACAAAATTGTTCTGATCAGTCAACTCAAGGAACTCAGGAGAGAATGGCTTCAGATGAGGGCTGTCAACCCAGTAATTAAAATCTCCACACATCAAAAGTCTTCCAGTTTTAGCAGAAAATTCCTCGAGAAACTGCCCAAACTCTTCCATAAAACCCCTATCTGTGCCACGATGGCCAGGCCTATAGACAACTGCCATTCTTAGAATTTGTTGATGGAGTTTTATTTCCACTTCCAACAGTTCATAATAAAGAGGGGCTGGGTTATGGCTTATTTGCAAGATATTCACCAGAGATGTGGAGTAGACAACTGCCACTCCACCACCCGGATGATCTCCCCTAGGCCTAGGAACATTTATTATGGAATGGGTTTTAGGCAATGCCGCCTGGATAATATTCAGATCTGACTCGAACAACCAGGTCTCAGTGAGACATAATACATCAAGGTTACGTTCATCCAAGATCTCGCAAATATGATCCATTTTGTTACGCAAGGAACGAACATTCAACAGACCCAGTTTCAACTGGCTCCCATGTGCATTTTTCAGTTTTTTGAACCTACAAAATCGGTGTTCTCAATAACTTTATTTCTCTGAGCTGTCATTAAAGGACAATTTCTACTTGAGGCGAAATGATTTGGCGGCTCCGTAACTGATGTGGAGCTCATACAATTTATACATTTGGGGGAAGTCTTGTTGGTGCAGTCTTTTGAGTTATGAGTACCAGCACAGAAGTTGCATTTTGGATCCTCATTTTTCCGATAACACCTGTCACTGGTATGACCAAAGCCCTGGCAATGGTAACATTGTGTTACCCAGAAGCGATCGTATGCACGACATCTCACAAGTCCAACATACACAGAATTGCCATCATCCACAATGGAAGAGCGTATTTCAGGTGACATTTTTACTACCGCAATCTTAGTGTGTGCATCACTCTTTTGCTTAGTGAATAGCAAATTCATAGCTAAGCCATCGTCGACCAGGGACTTTATTCTTGGGTTCTTGTTGAGGATGCTGGGAATGATCTCATTATCCTCAGCGTCATTAGCAATGCCTACCAGAGTCATTTTTGGCATCATCTTCTTTGGTTCGGAGACACTGAAGGCACTGTCCACCCCCAGATACTGATTGATGGCCCTTCCTGCATCTTCTTTGGCTTTCTTGGATGGAAGTCGTACCACCAGTACACCTGACTCAGTTCTAGTTAACTTGTTAACCGGAACCGAAGCCAAAGCAGTCTCGATTGCCTTTGTATCTGGTGGGCTTACTGGCTCGGAGGATCGGTCTTTTGGCTTCACTACCAGGACCTGATGGTCCCAGACAGTTTTTTTCTTTCCACCATCTACCACCTCAGTGGTGCGTTTGGTCGGCTCCTTTTTGGTCTCCGCTGTTTCCCTCACTACCTTTTCCTTGCTCTTCAAAACCTGCACTACATTCTTCTCAAACTCTCTTTTCTCTTTTTCTCTCTCTTCCACCTGCTCCTTCATGATTTCTTCCAATGCATCCACCTTAGCATTCCCCACCCTTGTCCACTCATCTTTCTTCTCACTTATTACTCCCTTTACTTTCTCACTTAAATGGCCCTCATACTCCTTTAGCTGCTCCTTGAGTGCCATGTTCTCTGCCTCCAGCTCATCTACTTTCCTTATCACTGCATCTAGGTTAGCAATTAATGGCCCATCTGCAGTTGCTACTGAACTGGCTCCACATATTTCTGTCAGTGACTCCACCTTCACACCTATATCTCTCCTCCAATTCTCCATAACTCCCTTCCATCTTAACAGACCCAGCATCTGTCTCTTCACTACAGTCAATTGATCCTCCACTTCACCACCCTCTGCCAGAAATCCCTCAAACTCATAGCTCTCTTCATCTCCCAATAAACTCTGCCTCCGTTTGCCTTGGCCTTGGATAATGAATTAAGTATTATCCGCCAACTCTGCCTGCAATACTCAGCATATGGACCTCTGCCGGTGATACAGCGAGGTAAGGCGAATACAAAGTGAGTTCAACAGTGGTAGCAGAGCGTAGTTCGCAGTTTTACCGAAATATGGCGTCAGTGATTAAAAATCCTCCACAAATGACTTCGGAAAAAGACTATGAGAGGTGGAAGAAAGATATCGAAATATGGCAGAAACTAGTGAGTGTGACACCGGAGAAGCAAGCATTGGCGGTTCATTTGACATTGACTGGCAGGGCTAGATATGTCAGCAGTGAAATAGATACAACAGTCTTGGCGAGTGACAAAGGAATGGAACATTTGCTGACAAGATTAGACTCTGTTTTTATGCTAGATACAATTAGACGGGCCTTTATGGCTTATTCTGAATTTGAATCGTTCAAGCGCCCCGCTGAGATGACGATAACTGACTATTTGGTGGAATTTGGTAGAAGATATTATAGATTCAAGAAACATGGTATGGAACTGCCAGATCAGGCGTTGGCGTTTCGGTTATTGAAAAGTTGTGATTTGTCAGATATTCACTTTCAATTAGCGATGTCAACTACGACTACCATCACATTCGAGGAGATGAAAAAGACATTAAATAGAATGTTCGGAGGTGGAATTGTAGACCACAATTTAAGTGGAGATGCACAGAATGACACAGTGCAGGTGCAGGTGAAATCTGAGCCCATTTTGGAAGTCAGTAGAGCTTCATTTCGAGGCACCGGAGGCAGGTATAGACGTGGAACACGTAACAGGTACTGGAGTCCTAGAGGTGTTGGTGGTGATGCCAAAAACCCAACAGGACCAAATGGTGAGCTCACAAAATGTTTCGTGTGCGGATCTGTTGACCACTGGGTGCGAAATTGTCCTAAGAGAGAGGATAGGGATATGGAAAATAAGGATTTGATGGAAGATACTGGCGAAGTGCAGCTGACATTGCTATCAGACGGGGTTGATAAGAGAGAAAAATTAATGTCGGAAGCTTTGGGAGCCCTGGTTCTTGATTCAGGATGTTCTACAACGGTGTGTGGAGAAGACTGGTTACAGGCTTATGTGGATACAGTATCATCAGATGACGTACAGTTGATAAAAAGAGAGAGATCAGAGACATCATTTAAATTCGGAGATGGAAGACAGGTGACATCAAAAGGTATTGTGCATATTCCCTGTTATATACATGGCATAAAAATCATGATTCGGACCGATGTGGTGGATTGTAGAATTCCACTACTAATGAGCAGGTCAGCCATGAAACGTGGAGGCATGATATTGCCCTTCAGAAAGGATACAGTGCGTATGTTTGGCAGAGAAAGTAAGCTGCATATCACCTCTACAGGGCATTATACACTTCCCATAGTGAAGACACCATGTAAGCAAATGGTAGACTGGGTATTGGCCACAGAAGATCATGAAGACATTTCCAAGAAGGTGTTGAAGTTACATCGGCAATTCTCACATCCCACTGCAGAGAAGTTAACGAGATTAATCAAAGAAGCAGGGATACTCAATGAACAATGGAAACTGGAAATAAATAAAGTGAGTGATAGTTGTGATATTTGTAGAAAATGTAAGAAAGTGCCTCCCTGTCCTGTGGTGGGACTCCCCATTGGTAAGACGTTCAATGAGGCAGTAGGAACGGATCTGAAGGCATGGAAGAGTGACTATTTTCTTGTCTTGGTTGACTTGGCAACAAGATATTGTGTGACTACGGTCATACACAATAAGAAACCTGAGACCATTATAAGAGAAGTAGTGATTCAGTGGATCAGCCGGTTTGGAGCACCTGACAAGTTCTTGACCGACAATGGTGGAGAGTTCAATAACAGTGATTTTCGGAGCATGGCCGAAAATTATAATATTCAAGTGATGTGCACAGCTGCTGAAAGCCCATGGAGCAATGGCGTATGTGAGCGGCTGAATGCCGTACTGTGATAATGTGGCAAAGATTGTGTTGGATGCAAAATGTGGTGTATCTACAGCACTGGCATGGGCTGTATCAGCACGTAATGCACTCCAGAACAACAATGGCTTTTCCCCAAACCAGCTGGTGTATGGATTCAACCCAAGTATACCTAGTGTGCTGAATAATAAGATTCCTGCTCTTGAAAACAGGACATCATTGGAAATCGTGGCTGAAAACCTTAATGCTATGCGTGTGGCCAGAGAAGTGTTCATCAAAAATGAGTCCAATGAGAGAATACGTAGGGCACTACTGCATAACGTAAGAGCAGACAACATGGTATGCTTGCAAAATGGAGACAGAGTATATTACAAACGAAACAGTGAAAACCAATGGAAAGGCCCAGGTGTAGTGATTGGAAAGGATGGTAAACAAGTTCTTGTGAAACATGGAGGAACATATGTGCGAGTGCATACTTGTAGGTTGCAGAATGCAAGTTGCAAGATGCAAGACATGGACGATATCAGTAGTGGCAAAACAACGGAGACAGGATTGCATGTTCCAGTTGAAGACGAATCAAATGATGTTAACATAGAAAACGAAACAGAGAATGAGCCTGAGGACGCTGAAATGGATGATAATGAGAAATGCAGTGGTGAACAGGAGTCCGGAGACGGAACCAGTGTAGCTGCTGAAGCTAGAATGCCTAGAATGCCTAGAGTGGAGGATAGAATAGAAGGATACATGGTGGAGAACAAGGAAAAAGTGATTATCACAATCTTAAGTAGAGCCGGTAAAGCAACTGGCAAGTACAAAACATGTTTCAACATCAGAGACGAAGCAAGTAATGTGACAAAATGGATTGATGTAGATAAAGACATCTATAATTGGCGGATTGTGAACGATACAGAGGAAGTCATGATTGGGAGGTTTGACGTACCTCCCAACCTACCAAATAGGAAAACCTACTATTTGGTAGTAGTCTTGGAAAATCCAACGTCAAGGCTATTAACCTAATTGCAATGACGACTTGTCTATTTTGACTGCTATGTCGTCATTCCAACCGCGGTTAAAAAGAAACGTCTAGAGTCTACTCCTTATCTTGCTCTAGGAGACGTTGTACATTAACCAAAACTACCACCGAAGGTGAAAAAAGTATAGAAGAGAAGAAAAAGGGGTTTACCTTAGTTACCGCTCAAGGCCCATCCCGTGTTCCGTCATGCGCCGATCCCTGTCGAACGTGCGCATGAGCGACCCTCTCTTGTTATCACATCTCACGTCAGCAGAATAACGCGGATGGGCAGGGGTCCGGCGTGAGGGAGGGTATTATGTACGTTGGATTTTCCAAGACTACTACCAAATAGTAGGTTTTCCTATTTGGTAGGTTGGGAGGTACGTCAAACCTCCCAATTTGTTAGTAGTCTTGGCAAATCCAACGTCAAGGCTGCATAACAAATAGGAGGAGGACATCCAAGCCCAACCTACCAAAAAAAACCAATGCATAAGACAAAATTATGAATGACAAAGAAACACAATTTAAACAAGAGAGTTTAATAAAAGAGTGAAAAACTGAGGAGTAGCTAAAAAGAGCAGTTTTAACACGTGCCCATCATTCATAGTAATGCAAAACCATAGACTTGTCTTAAACCAAAAAGTACTGTACACAAAATCCCTTTTCTTCCAAAATGAACAAAAACACTGATCACAAGAACAAAACACAATTTTCAATGTGGCAAAAACACTTATGTACTGGAACAATACATAATCCCAAACTTGCAATCCAGTGTTGCAAACCCATACCCCCCCCCCCCCCCTTTGTCAAAAAAACAAAGGAAAAGAACGAGGGACAAGGGGGGAAGACCAGGGATCTTCGCCAGAGCACCAGGAAACACGACCCCCGAGAGCAATCACCGGCCGAGGGGGTCGAACACTGGACACGGAGAGGTAGGAGGAGATGAAGGAATTGATAGAAGACCACAAAACCGCGGAGGCGAAGGCAGGGAAGGATCGACGTGGCAGTAACCGGAAGGAGGCAGCAAAGGATCTGACAGCGCGCGCAGAACCCCTACAAACAGGGTGACGGGCACGAACGGTCCGACAAACGTGGCGGCCCAGCTGCACCTGCTAGAGCCTCCCACCTGTCCGAGGAGACACCCACACAGCAGTACCCGAAGGCGGCGCCACAGACGCAACAGAGGAGTGCAAGGCTGACACCGGGCACAACACATGGCGAGGATGCCCACGCCGTAAAGCCTGGACGGCGAAAGGCTGGAAAACGGGGGCCTCCCTCCCATGCGTGGTAACAAAAGGTGGGGAGGAGGCGAACGAGACGCCATGCAAGGACGGGGAGAATCGTACGCAGTCCCGGGGCCGTGACAATGCCGCTAGTGCAGACACCCGATCCCCAGTGGCCAGAGCGACAAGGAAGAGTGGACGCCCGAGCAACGGAACCGGCGTAGCGGCCCTCGTACACGTGGGGGAAGCCAGAAGGACCAGAGCCCGCCCCAGATCCCACAGCGGAGAGACCTGGCGCGGAGGCGGTCGATCCCGGAAGGCAGCCATCAGGAAGGAATCCAGCACCTGTGGCGGAACGACCAGCCCAGCGACGGACCCAAAGAACCCCCCGGACTGCAGACAAGTGGGTACGTATAGCGTCGACTGGAAAGCGACGTGTACGGAAGAGGTGAAACAAGGAGCGTAGGACGAGGGAAGGAGAGCCGACTGGCAGGCGAGTGGCCTGTAGCCACCTAGTAAAAAACCTCCAGCGGGACCCGTAAGGCCCCCAAGGAGAAGACGGCCAGGAACGCTGCAGGAAGTCAGTCAGGGCCCGGCCGGGGACCGGGAGCCACCGTGCCTCATGAACAAGCACGATGCGAAGGCCAAAGAGGTCCGCAGGACCCCAACCTAGCCCAAGTGGAAGCCGGAGACAGGTAGAGGGACCGGACCCGGGCACCACCGCGGCAACCGGGCGGACCAAGTCCGTGCCGGCCACAGAGGCGCGAGGAGCCAGACGCAGCCGTGGTACAGCCGCAGCCTCGCGAAGACTGGGCACATCAACAGCGCGTCTGGTGGCGGAAAGATGGAGATCGACCGCCACCTGTACCAGGCGACCATGAAAGCGTCCGGACCCCCCCGGAGCGCGAGGCCGGAGGGAGAGGTCCAGAGGCAACTGGCGCGGCACCCCCGATGCGAACAAGGCGACCTCCGGAACACCTCAGGAAGCCGCGAGGTCGGCGAACACAGTCCGTTTCATCGCCCATTCTACAAGAACGCCCTGCCCTCTCGACAGGGCGGCCGCCCAAAGGGTGGCAGGCCCGGGCAGGGAAGAGGCATGCAAGGAGAAGGGGTGTCGGTCCGCGAGGAAGAACAACTCCACCGAGACCCCTAATAGAGTCAACGACCTGGAGGACCCCCGCATAAGGAAACAGGGGACAGCTTGTCTGAGTGTCCAACCCGAAGGCCACCGACTCACCCCGAAGGGCCAGCGCGTGGTCCCGCAGGAAGAACAAAGGAACCAACAATCCGAGGGCATAGACAGGTAAGAGGAGGGAGACCCACCCATCTGCCGGGAAGTGGACGTCCCAGGTTCGATTGGGAACCTCACCCAACCTCGCTCGACGTATCTGTGGTTACCCAGACCGTCGGCGGGGGGGGGCGGTCCAGGGCACAGCCGCAGAGAGCGAGCCCCGAGCAACCCAGCGACCGAAGCGTCGGCGAACGGTACGCGGGAGCGGCAGGAGCCGATCCATAGGGGCAACGGAAACACCGCGGTGCCCATGAGGAGGAGGCGGCGTAGCCAGAGGCTCCCTAAGGGAAGGGGCAGAGCGGCCCAATGCAGCGAACCCACGAACGAGTCCCAGAGCCACCCCGGGAGGGAGACCGAGTGCAACACGGCGAGGACCGTCCACCGAAGGTGCACCGCGGCCGGCAGACCCCGGGTCACCGTAGCGCCGGACAAAACCCATGCGAGACCGACCCATGGCACGACACGCGACGGGGTCAAGCGTGACTTGGGAACATCGAAGGGGAACCCTAACCGTGCGATGTCGCGAACGACCGTGAGGGCGTCGCCAATACACAGGCCTAGGGCGTCGGAAACGACCAACCAAACGGCCAAGGAAAACAGGAGCTGGAGCCCGCTCCTGAGGAGAGGACCCAGAGCCTGCCCCACCAGTGCGGAGAAGATCTGCGGCGCGATGTGGAGACCGAAGGGAAGGCCGTCGAACAGGAACACACGATCGGAAGTCCGAACGGCCAAGAATCGCTGGAAGCGAGGATGGAGAGGAACGAGCCAAGACACATCCTGGAGGGCCAGCGACACTACCCACGACAGAGGGCACAGGGCCAGGCGTACCAGGGGTACCGGCAGCATCCGAAACCGTGTGTGCACGATGTGCCCGTTGAGGGCCAACAGATCCACCACCGGTCGCATCGTGTCGCAGGTCGGCGACGGAACCAGAAAGACACGGGAGAGGAAAACCGGGTGACCGGCGGTCAACTCCCTCGACGCTACCCAGCTCGGGCATGGAAGTGAACACGTGGGCCACCTCTGAAGAGATGGGCCGTTGTCGGTGACAAGAGCGGAGTGGGGGTCTGGACGTCCACCTCCAGGTGAGACCCCTCCGCGCAACCCGCCGCCCCCAACGTCCCTCGCGGCTACCGAGGGGCGCAAGGGCGAAAACAACCCGAGGGAGCACCCGAGAGGAGGGGAGCGACCCGGTACGCCCAGGCGAGAAGGAGAACAAGGAGGCCGACCCAGAGAACTACACATTGTGTTGACGTGGAGGTACCCCCGGTACGGGCCGTGCGGGCATGAGCGCCACGTTGACCTCCTCTACCCCTGCCCCCCCCCCAACCTCATCGAAAAGGGCGGGCCACCCCAACCCCAGGCCGGCGCGGGGCTGACCGGGGCGGCCGGAAGCGGAAGGCCGGCCAGCCCCGACACAGAGGGGATGAAAGGGGCAAGAACAGAAGTGCGAGGCGGAACCGACGCACAGGCCAGCAACGTCCCAGTCCTGCGCCCGTGCAAGGCGGCAGCACTTGCAGCAGCACCCCGAAGAGGACCGGCAGAAGGACGGGACTGAGAAGACCCCGCGCGCGGCACAGCGCGTCGGAGCGTGACGTAAGCAGGGGCCGTAACGACACAGCGCGGCGTCGCGTGTCGGAAGCAGGGGCCGCCGACAGAGAAGCGTAGCATTCCCAAGCATCCTGCTTAAAAAAAACCCTGACGTATATAGCGCAGAGTACAACAAACCCTGACGAATAACCAAGGGGGCCGGCCGGCAGAACGAAGACCGTACCGTCGTGCGGTGCCGAGTTGCCGCGCACAAAACCGCCTTCAGCTCGGGAACCAAAGACACCGCGAGCCGAAGGTGGACCCGCTGAACGCGGTCCAAACCCTCGCGAAGATCGCCTGGCGCAGACGCCTCGAAAAGCCGCAGGTGGTGAACAGACGTCTGGAGGGAACCTAAAGACGAGACAATAAGTCCGTCACCCTCCGTCGCAAGGGAAAAACCTCGGCGACAGAGGGCAGATCCGGGTGAGAGAAGAACGGGGTAGCAATAGAACAAAGTTCAAGAACGGGCGCGCTCATCCAGGACCAGAACGCGCCGTCCAACCCGCCTACAGACACAAGAGGAGGCAAAAGCAGGGACGACTCCGGGGGAGGGACGGAAGGAGAGCCGTCGACGGATCGGTGTGTGAAGTCGAAGGCCTCAGCAAACCAGGCCTCCAATGGGAGAGGGTGACCGAGCATGATGGCTAAGCCAGGCGTACCGGCGGCGCACAAACCTGTCCCATAGGAGGACAGACCCGTCATCACAGCCAGGGACTGAACAGCCGGAAGGATGTCAGGGCGGCTGAAGTCTGACCAGAGCGTAGGCCTGCAGAAGGGAGGGGGACCGTAGCAGGGGTAGGTAGGGTGAGGTGCTGAGGGTGAGGCACCGCCAAGAAGGGCGAGAAGAGGGAGTCTTCCATCGACTCCAAGCGCCCGTCGAAGCGTGACACAACCCAGCCCTGCATAGCTTTAGATTTAGAGGGTTCTCCCGGCAGTGATAACCCGCTAGAGGGCTCGAGTGAGGGCTCAGTCATTGGGGTGGGGCCTGGCTCACAAGTAAGTTCCGACCAAGGCCGGGGAGTTTGGGGGTACTCCCAGCCATGGCGGGACAGCTCTCTGCCGTTTCAGGCAACTCAGGTAGTGGCTGAAGTCCACCGGGACGCGGAGACACCGTCTTCCATCCCTGACTTAACATGGCAAGGGGCCCCAGCCTCGGCGGAATCCTCTCAGGAGGGACCGGAGGCAGGGGATGATGGGTCTATTATTTCTGAGGTGGGTAACATAGATAACTCTCAGAATAGGGATATTTCACCTAATAGTTCTTCATCTGCTCAATTTGTCACGGCGGATGAGATTGATGGGTTATTAGCGAGTGCTTTAACTAAGTTTTTTGGCCAGCAACCGGAGCCTCCTATGGTTGGTCTGGGAGCTCCCACGCCAACATCGACTACTGGCTACTGTCCGACCTCTGGCTACTTCCGTTACTTTGACACAAACTCCACTCACTCCCCTTGTATCACCTACTATTGTTACTAGGCCAACTTCGGCGGCACTAACTACTTCCAATGTGCGAGTAGTAGCAGACGTAGATCCTCCCCCATTAGACAAAGCCCCGATCAGAAAAGGGGCTATGCCTCTCTTATACGGGCCAGACGATTCGTGGGTATCATTGGTACCAACAAAGCCAGAGGTAGCACAGTCCACTATGTCAGGGGAGCTTCCGGTACCACGAGAGTGGGTAATCCAAGGAAATAAATCTAGGAAGTTAAGGGCTCTAGATATGCTGGGAAATGTACTTGATGTTAGTATTAAGGCCATCCCCAACTATTATCATCATGATTATTTTGTATATTCTTCTACACCTGCCCTACCCCCTGCGTCAGCTTCAAAACTGTTTTCGGACTGGACAAAACATGATGGGTTCAATTATATCAAAGCGCTGTCAGCTCTAACCCCTGAGTTGGGATTAAAGACATTTACTGACTCAGCCGCGAATCCAGTTTTGAAGGTGGAGCAATTGGGTCCGGGTCCTTGGGTGGACTGGGAAGTCGAGGCGCAAAACTTTGCAACCACATTCACTTCTAAGGCTTCACACCAAATTCCACAAGAAAGCCATTCTTGGTTCTCTCTCCCAGTATACTCTGCCGGCGGAGTTCCCTCTGCTCTCTTTGCCTTTTTAGCTGCCCCTAAAATTAATCTATGCGAGCTTAAAGATCCGTTCTCTACACCTTCCACTGCTCACCTAGACCGGGAGTTTAGGCTACGGGGTAAGGCGTACAGACTATTTTCTCAGTATATTGTTACGCAACAAGTAGCAAAATCAATGCTAAGATCTGTTCAGGCTATCGCGGACACAGAAGTTCGAAAGGCAATTGAACTATCTAGACGCTTACTTCTCCAAACTTCTATTCTGTCACTAGGAGATATACGCACGGCCTTGTTAGAGGCGGTGCGGGCAAGACAAGATCTAAGGATGTCTCTAGTCCGAAAGCTCCCGGATAGGATTGCTAATCAAGTAGTAATGTCCCCAGTTCTAACTGCCTCTTTAATGTCCCCGGAGGTGTGGAGGACGGTGTTTAACATGGCTCAGGCCTTGAAGCACAATCCTGCCCCGTCTCAGAAACCTGCTTTCACTTTTATCAAGCCCAAACCAGTCGCTAAAGCTCAGTCTGGTGGGGCGAAATCCTTTCATTTGCCTAAATCCTCTTCCACCCAAGGTCAGTACAGATACAAGCAAGGAAAGTCTTCAGGTACCCATAAAGGACAGAGGTATCAAAGGCCGGGTCAGGGCCCGTCTCCAGCCAAACCCGGCCAGTCGTCTAAACTTCCACCAACACCACCATAAAAAAACTAAGGTCTCCCTCACTCCCAGGGCCGATCTCCCGGCGAGTGGATCAGGGGGTAGTCCAGCCGGCGAACCCTTGTCTGCTAACTGGGTCGTTCCGGGCGAATCATCGCGCATGGCCTTTAAACACATGGGCAAGGATGGTGGCACGCAAAGGCATCACCTGGCAGTGGCTCCGGCGACCTCGCTTACGTCAGCCGACAAAGGCAAATTTTGTTTCATTAGAAGTGGAGTCACTGATCCAAGAGATGGTGGCCAAGAATGTTATCATCCCGGTCCCCCAAAATTACCCAGTTTTTACATCCAAACTTTTTCTGGTACCCAAAAGCGACAGTGTTCAGATGAGGCCGGTCGTAGACCTGTCTTATCTGAACCTCCATATTCACAACGTATCCTTCCGGATGCTGACAGTGAATCAGATCAGGCTAACACTTCCGCCGGAAGGGTGGATGTGTTCTTTAGACCTGACGGACGCGTATTGGCACGTCCCGGTAAACAAACGGTTTCAACGTTTTCTAGCATTAAGAATCATGCATCAGACTTATGTCTTTCAGAGGATGCCGTTCGGTTTAAACCTAGCACCTCGCATATTCACGAAATTAGTCCGGCAAGCCCTGATGCCCTTGTTGCAACAAGGGATCAGGATTTTGTGGTATCTAGACGACTGGCTGGTGGTGGCGGAGACGGAATAATTATGCATAAGTCATGTCAACATAACATTAACTCATGTAAAAACTCTAGGATTCAAGGTAAACCTGGTAAAGTCAAACCTTGTTCCCTCACGAATAGTTCAGTGGATAGGGCTGGTCTGGGACACAGCTGCTCTCACTCTGAGTCAGAGTGTGGACAATCGGAACAGGTTTCGCAAGAAACTGTTTCTGTTTCTTCACAGTCTGACTACGACACGGAGAGTCTGGGAATCTCTGGTCGGCTCTCTCAACTGGATTCAACTAACTGTAAAGTTGGGCCGGTTGAAAGTCAAACGTTTAATTTTGGAGGGCAACAAATTTTTTCCACTATTGCCGGCGGAAACATTATGGCCCATCCCAAAATTAATACACACCTTACTAGCGGTCTGGGC
The DNA here is from genome assembly GCA_032716605.1 of Paralithodes platypus. Classification (NCBI taxonomy): domain Eukaryota; kingdom Metazoa; phylum Arthropoda; class Malacostraca; order Decapoda; family Lithodidae; genus Paralithodes; species Paralithodes platypus. Next base: position 20,393,157 of record CM064481.1, read on the forward strand.
AAAGAGGGAAACATTGCACTCAGTCATGTCTTGGACCTCTCCTCCGCCGACGGTATGGGTGGACACGGATGCGTCAGGCACGATAGGTTGGGGCTTTCAGTCAAACCAAGGGCACCAGGGTCAAGGGCTCTGGTCCCATTCAGAATCCTCCCACATAAATGTCAAAGAGTTACTAGTCCCCTTGTATTTCCTTCAGGCTCACGGCTTTTCTTTGCGGGGCAAATCGGTGGCCTTCAGGATGGACAATCTGAATGCGGTTCACTGCGTTCAGAAACAGGGGTTAACGCGATCACGGAGGTTGCTAAACGTGTCAGAAAAGATTTTTGTACTAGCCGACAAGCTGGACATTCAGCTTCACGCTTCTTATCTCCCCGGCATAGCGAACGTCTGGGCAGACGCTCTATCTCGGAGACAGAGCACAACAGTAGAATGGGCACTCAAGCAAAACATTTTCGACCTAATGATTGCGAAGCCTTACCATCCACAAGTGGATCTATTTGCGTCCGAGGAGACTCACAAACTCCCGCTGTACCTAACCCGCCGGACAACCACGCCGGCGGGAGGACCCGATGCATTGGTGACGGACTGGAACATGTGGAGTTCCATTTATCTGTTTCCGCCGCCAAACGCTTCTCTAATGTGCCAAGTAGTAAACAAACTACAGGATTATCGGGGCGTCGTCCCATTAATCGCGCCCCTGTGGCCGGCGCAGGCGTGGTACCAGCAATTAAAGACGTGGTGCCCGAACCCGGTGTCGCTCCCGGTCGGGTATTTCCACTTAGACACGATTGGCAACCTAGAGACCTCACTGACTTTTGCATTATGGACATTCAGGAGGCCAAATGGCTAGCTCCGTATGGTAGAACCGTGACCGATAAATTCATGGATCAATACACACAATCTACTAAGAGACAGTATCATTCGCATTGGCAGTCTTTTATTTCTTGGATACTCAGAACAGAACAATCCGTGCCTTTGGTGGCTTTGGTTTTTAATTATTTAAACTATCTGTTTGAGCAGAAACGGCTATCAGTAGTGTTACGGCTGGATCGGCAATACATATTCGGGATTCTTGATCGTAGGACAGAAATGGCTTAAGTGACAACGACACGCTCGATTCCAGTCCCAAATACTATATGCTCCAGACAACAAAAGCACCAACGCCCTACAGAGTTATCGTCTACGGTAACGAGGTACCTTAACTCGGCGAAAGTGTACAACAGGGGTAGGCTATGAGGCTAAACTCCCTCAGACATTTATAGGTTACGTTATTACTAAAGAAATGCAATACTCAAGAAACTACGTTAATATTAAGCCTCTAATAATGTAGAATAGAAGCAGGCTAAAGGTATGACAGTGAAATGCTAAATGACAAATGTACACGCCTACTTGAAAGCGCGTGCACTACAATAACTGTCCCCTACTAACATGCACTAGCATGTAGCATACAAGATGTTCATGATCCAGTAGATACCTAATAATACACATGGGAGGAACATAAATAGTAGTCACTTATTATAATAATGAATCTATACTTGGAATAACTAAAAGGTTGCAGGCAACAGTACTGCGCCGGTAGCCTACTACCGCATAGGCTACTTCGCTTCTCTCACTCTGTCTCCCCTCCGAGTCCGTATGCGCCCTACGCAACAGAACTCCGGACACAGCAGCAAAACGACAGTGCAGTTAATTGATACATGAAAGTATTAATAGTGTTGTCTTGTGTGTGAGTAATGTGTATTGTAAAGGGTTACATACATATACTTAAAGAGAGCTGCAATGCATAGTAAAATAAAGATATATCCCACTCATCATCCCCATGTGTTCTAGCTAGCAGGCCAAGTCACAGGAACAACGAGTCCCAGCACCGAAAGCGAGAACCCAGAAGACTGTAGAGAACACAAGGACAGATAAATTACGTTACTCTACTATACCGGCACTACGAGCGAGCTGTAGTCTCGGGTACTACACTCGCTCCTGGCTCGGTATGCAAATCAAGGCTAAGTCCTCGTCCCTCTACAGACAACTCCTGGGCATGGTCGGGCTCTTACACATGGCACCAGTCTAGTCACAAATGGGATGATGAGCGGGGCATATAACTCGTGCACATGTAGAACGTTCACCACCTATCCTCACCAAGAAGATCGCTGTTCACATTAACCCCTTAAATCTAATACATGTAAATATATGCTTGTCCTAAGAGTAATACGAGAGGTGAGTGCTGAAACTCCTTTAGGACCTCAAGGGAAGGTTATGCATTTAAATAGAGAGAAGAATGAAATGAGAGTAATGTCGTCAGAGAGAAAGAGTGCAACAGTGAGAAGTTGGGAGAGAGGGCAAGGGATGTTAGAATCTCAAAGGTTCTAGGCAACCTGGTCATGGAACACGCAGCCAGCCTCCAGGCAGTGTGCTGTACGACAACATGGGCCCAGCCCAGGCAGCGTAGGCAGGCAACAATGGACTACCAACCCTGTCGCGCCTAGCTATAAGCGCAGGGCTGCCAACCAGTCCATACGTCTGTCAACCCACCCGGCCGGCAGCGTGGCGCGTTGCTACCCTCTTGCTCTGAAGCCTAACTCACTCTCTCTCTCTGAACTCCCATTGTCTTATCTATCAACTTCTCTATTGATACTACATATTAAATGGAAGGTCTCGACATGGCTTAAAACAAAACCCACCACTGGTTAGCACATGACGAGACCTTTGCAAAGATACAAAGAACATAGTTATAAGTTGTCACACTCAATATACATTGCGGCTGACGGTAGCCAGATCACGGGCGGTACAGTCGAGTACCAAGGAGTACAATCAGGTTGCGTTGCAAAGCACTGGGGTGCGTCACAGCCCCCCCAAGATTTTAGATAATCGACCTTAGAAGCATTATCAAAATCTGACAGGCAACCAACTGACCTGCTACCCTTAGCTGCCACTAATTGCAAAAGGTGCACAACAACTGAAGTGTGAATTATACATAAAACACAATATCGCATGCATCATGCTACAACAATAAAGACTTACAAAACTAAAAAAAAAAAAAGAGTTTTCTCGTTTATTTTATTGTTTTATAATCTTTTTGGACGGCGTTATGATAGCCTAATTTTACTCCTGCTCAACCCACACACCGTGCACGATAATCTTGGATCATCAACCCTTGATAGACAATCTGCTATCACGTTCTCACTCCCGGCAATATGCTGAATGTTGAGATTATACTCTTGGAGCATTAGGGACCACCTGGTCAACCGCATATTCCGATTGTGAAACTGATTTAGGAATTTCAAGGGATGATGGTCCGTATAAATCGTCACTACCGGGCCGTAGGCTGGAACATAAACTTCGAAATGTTTGAGCGACAAAACGATAGCCAGAAGCTCCTTCTCTATAGTCGAGTAATTCCTTTGTGCCGAATTAAACTTGCGAGAAAAGAAGCTCACTGGGTGTTCCAAGCCCTCGGAATCAGTCTGCAGTAACACTGCCCCGGCACCCACACCGCTGGCATCAGTCGCCAGCTGAAAACTCCTGGAGAAGTCTGGGGCCCTCAAAATCGGATGTGTACACAGCAGGTGCTTGACTAGGTCGAAAGCCCTCTGACACTCCGCAGCCCAACAGAACTTCACTGACTTCGACAGTAGATCAGTTAACGGTGCTAAGACAGTAGAGTATCCCCGGATGAAGCGCCTATAATAGCCTATCATACCTAGGAACCGCATGACCTGGCGCTTAGTGGTGGGCCTGGGAAACATATTGATAGCCTGTATCTTGCTCAGGGGGGGGCACACCCGGCCTAACCCGATCACAAAGCCAAGATACTGCACAGTAGCCTTTACAAACTCGCACTTCCTCAGGTTCACCACCAGCCCAGCATCGTGCAACTTCCCAAACAGGGTCTCTAAGTGCCTTAGGTGATTTTCAAAATCGTCATCATACACTATCACGTCATCAAGGTAGACTGTGCAGTTAGGGATTTCGTCACAAATATCGTTCATCAGGTTCTGAAACGTGGCAGGTGCGTTCTTAACACCTTACGAGCGGCCTATGCGGTTTATTTATGTGTACCGCACAGCGGGGTGTTTTTAGCCAAAATAGGGCTGTTTACGTGATCATTTTCATGCCTAAATAAGACCCAGAACGTAAAACAAGTACCTATCCCTGAAAGGGCATAAACAGAGCTTTCGAATGACACCATAACGATCCTTGTATGATGGATAGTTTTCTTGCAATAACCGTGCAACGCGAGTGCAAAAAGCAGGTAATTCGGTACTTTCGGTACATAATTGAGTATGTAGCGAGTGAGAGAGGGAGGAGGGAGCTGAGATTTGTGTCAGTAGGTTCGGCGCGGTGGTCTGGAGCAGTCATACGCTCGCTAGTCTCCTGCCACCACTTGTCTCTCTCTCTCAGCCACATTACGTGCTGAAATTGCCACTCGAGTTATGTCGAGCGCCGCCACATAGTCCAGCTTTATTTAACTCGACTTATGTTGCTCGCCGCTAAATAAGGGTTAAGCCCATAAGGCATTACGTTGCATTGGTAGGTCTTGCCATCTATCACAAAACCACAAACTTGCTTAGCTCGGTCCGACAGGGGTACTTGCCAGTAGCCTTTTACAAGATCAATTTTTAGTAAGGTACTTTGCATTCCCTATCTTGTCAACGCTGTCGTCAACTCGAGGCAAAGGGTAAGGGTTGGTAGTGGTCAAGCCATTTAGCCTACGAAAATCTATGCAGAACCGCACCTTGCCGTCAGGTTTTGGCTGCAACGTGACGGGTGATGTCCACTTCATATAACCTTCAGTGATCATCCCTCTCTCAACCATGTACTCCTCCCGTAAAGCTGGCAACTTTACCGGGGGCACACGGTAGGGCACTGACTTGAAGGGCACATTATCACCGACGTCCACGTCGTGCGTTACCTGAGTAGTGAGACCTGGGTGTTCGGGCGAAAACAGAGGGGTATGACCTGAACAGGCCTAGGACAGCAGCACCCTGGTGCTCAGGCAGGTGACTTACAGCTTGCCTAGCCTCTTGTTCAGTATTCCCCGCCCACTGTTCCGCGGAAATGACACAGTCCCAGCTATCCTCCTCAGCACCATGACTGTCCCCACCTCCTTCTCCACCCTGGCCGCTGCAGGCCAGCACAGGGACAGTGAGAGGCTCTGAGGGGCGTCTCACATACTCTTTCATGAGGTTAACATGACATAACTGATGTTTTTTCCTACGGTCAGGTGTTGCAACGAGATAATCAAGGTCGGACAGTTTCTTAGCCACCACATACGGCCCAATGAACTTGGCAGAAAGGGGGTGTCCAGGCAAAGGTAAAAGCAACATTACCTCCTGACCCACCGAAAACTCCCGAAGCTTCACCTTGGCGTCATACTGGTGCTTCATGACCGCCTGTGCATTAACCAAGTTATTACCTGCCGCTGCCATGCAACCTATAAGTCTCTCCCGGCTCTCAAGGACATATTTAAGTACAGACCCCGGTTTCTCTTCGCCCTCCCAGATCTCTTTCACCATACTTAAAGGTCCTCTCACATTATGGCCAAAGACTAGTTGATTTGGACTGAACCCCAGGCTCTCTCCTGGGACTTCACGTGCAGCGAACAGAACATACGGCAGACCCAAATCCAAATCAGTGTCATGTTCTGCACAGTAACAGCGTAGCATACTCTTCAGGGTCGAGTGCCACCGCTCCAAGACTCCCTGACTCTCGGGATGGTAGGCTGACGACACTACAGAACATATACCGTGCAACTGAAGGGTTTGCTTGAACAATTTGGATGTAAAATTGCTCCCCTGGTCTGACTGCACCTCACGTGGAAATCCATAACGGGAACAGAACAATAATAAGTTTTTAACAACTGCCTTTGCCGAGCCGTTTCTCATGGGGTATGCGTCCGGGTATCTCGTAGCCACATCCATGATTGTCAACAGGAATTTATTGCCACTACTAGTAGGCGGGAAAGGGCCAACCAAATCTACTACAACTTTGCTGAACGGAGGCCCGGTGACAGGTATGGGAAACAAAGGTGCCTTCGGGATTGTCTGGTTAGGCTTCCCCGTTGTCTGGCAGGTCGCACACCCAGCCACCCATGCACAGACATCAGCCTTGACCCCAGGCCACCAGAAAAACCTGCCCAATGCCGCCAATGTTTTTGTTACACCCCAAATGACCCGCCACCGGCACATCATGCGCCAGACACAATAAGGACTCTCTATACTTATTTGGAACAACCACCTGGTCTACTACCCTCGCACCGCCCTCCCACTTCGATTTGGGGTCTAGAAATCTGCGGTACAATATCCTGTTGAGCCTAAAGAAATCTCCCGGCTTCGCATCCCCATCTTCCTCCAACTCTATGGCACCATTGCTATAACGAGCTAGGCTAGCGTCTTGCAGCTGCTGCTCACTAATGTCCCCGGGCGTCAATGCATCAATATGGTTTTGTAATAAGACATTACCCCGGCTAGTAGGCTCTACTGCCTTAGTGGCTCTCGCTACAGCTCTTGCCTCACGCGAAGTCTTACCCAACTCTGCCTTGTTACACACCATATCTGGGCCAGAGTCAACTCCCGTGTTTATTATAGGTCCAAGTACCGAATCACCGAGAAGTGCAGCAGAATCAATGTCCCTTTTCCTGCCCTTAGCAACCTTCTCCTGATCCTTCCTCCACTGTCCCCGAGGTTGAGTGCTAGGCTGTGCAGGAGCCGCAGAGCGAGATCGGGTTACCACACAGGCCATCTCATCCTGTTGGCACCTCCCAACCCATTCCCGATTCTCACCATCCACGTCGGCCGCCCTCTCGGCAACGACTAAGGGTGGAGTCCCGGAAGTGGGCACCGCAAAGTCGTTGCCGAGAAGAAGGTCGACGCCCTCAACTGGCAAACACTCAACGATCCCTACATCCAGCTCCCTGCACACCTCTCCCACTCTCAACTCCAACCTCACAAGTGGGTATGACCTCGTAGCATTTATACCCTGCACCACAACAACTCTGGCCGCATTTATCGGTTTCCCTGTGAAGTTCCTCAACAAAGTTTGCGAAGCCCCCGTATCCCTCAGCAAGTCAACCCTCCGTAGTTCACTCCCCCAGCTCACAAACCCGTGTCCCCGATGGCTACAGAAAGCGTCCCGGACAGGTGTCGAGCCTTCCGTACGCTTCTTTACCGCGTGTGCCTCAGCTGCTGACAACCTACCCCGGGCAGTTGCTGCAGCCTTCAGAGACACACCGATACTGTGAACCAATGACACCGGCTTAGCGGGAGTGTTACTAGGGAACTCACGTGAATAATGGCCTAGCTTCTGACATTTGTAACATTTCACATCCCCAATGGGCTTCTTCCCTTGTGCGGGCGAAGAAGGGGCCTGACCTTTAGTAAACGGGAGAGGCTTGTGTTTGTAGGTGTTATTAGGTGCAATGCTTTTAGTGTGGTTATGTGTGTCATAGGATTTGTTATTATCGAAAACTCTGGTGGGTGGGGTATAGCGCCCCTTCTGCCCTGACTCAGCCCTCTGAGCGGCACCGCAACCACGAATCAATGATAATCTGAGGTCTGCCATCTTGGCAGCCTCCTCTACTGTCTTGGGACATTTTTCCTTAATGTTCAGCGTTAGATCGGTTCCAGTACATTTGTAAAACTGTTCCAGATAGAAAAGTTGCTTAATTTCCTCAGCCGACTCTGCGTGCTCGGACCGAAACCAGTTATTACATGCATCTGTTAAATCCCGTGCGTGCTCCATAAAACTGACGTCGCTCTTCTTATTCACGCCACCGAACTTCAATCTATAAGTTTCGGGTTGCAGTTCGTAGGCCCGGAGCACAGCCTCCTTCACCAGTCCATACACGACACTCTCGTCCAGTGACAGTGCATCGTAGGCTTTCAACCCCTTACCCACTAGACGTGATGAAACTAATGCTGCCCATTTAACCTCCGGCCAGTCATACTCACGACACTTCTTTTCGAAACGAGCAAAAAACTCAGTCACTGCTGTCTCATCAAATGCGGGTACTAACTTAATTAAATGCGAAAGTGAGTCTGTAACCCGGTGCCCACCACCGAGATGACGCCCCGTGGTCTCTACTCTAGACTTCTCGACATCCATTTCAGCCTGGTACCTGGTTGCATCCTGATTGGCTTGGATTCTAGCAACCTCTATGCGTTCTATACTAGCCTGTTGTATCTGAGTCTCCTGCAGCTTAATCCGTTCTATACTAGCCTGTTGACTCTCTTGCAACTTAAGCTTAGCTAGTTCTAGCTGAAATAACATCTCAGGAGACTGGTCTGGGGGGAGAGAGCACAAAATGGGGGATCCACACCGAGACGTGTTTATGGGTAAGCCAGCTTGCCATTGAGAACCCTCCTGCTGCATCGTGCTAAGACTCGCTGGCTGAGGGCCCAGCTCAGGGGTAGAGTGGAATGGAGGCTTGGAGGGAACCCCCCAAGATCCCACTCCACCCACCGCCCCATCGCCATCACCCAACAAACATGCCACCAAATTCTTCTTGGGCCAACTGTCAGGACAGTCCCGCCCCAAAACCGTGGCTAAACAGCGAAGACCGTAACAATCAATAGCCTGCAGGCGCTGTTCGGTCAAAGGTGTCTGCAAAAATGCCCGGGCATCCCTCTCTCCACTTATAACACTCCCCTCCCTAAATATCTGCTGTACTTGCTGGTCACTAGGCTGTACCGTGTTATCCTCCCCCGTAAATGATGAGTCATTAGACATAGTGCTGGTTATACAATTGCTGTTCATAAAAAAAAAAAGTGCTTATTACTAATTGCAGTCTCGACTCACAAAATGTTAAAGATGCTTGAATGACTCTACTCTAGACACCTAACGAAACAATCTGCAAGTCCACCAATACAATAATGACACAATAAAAATTCCTCCAATATGCAAGAAAATTCTAGCCAGCTCTACTAGGTAGCATAGAATAGTTCTCCAAAAAAACATGTGATAGGATACTACTGAATCTTGTGCAAGGTCGCCATTTTGTTACGGCTGGATCGGCAATACATATTCGGGATTCTTGATCGTAGGACAGAAATGGCTTAAGTGACAACGACACGCTCGATTCCAGTCCCAAATACTATATGCTCCAGACAACAAAAGCACCAACGCCCTACAGAGTTATCGTCTACGGTAACGAGGTACCTTAACTCGGCGAAAGTGTACAACAGGGGTAGGCTATGAGGCTAAACTCCCTCAGACATTTATAGGTTACGTTATTACTAAAGAAATGCAATACTCAAGAAACTACGTTAATATTAAGCCTCTAATAATGTAGAATAGAAGCAGGCTAAAGGTATGACAGTGAAATGCTAAATGACAAATGTACACGCCTACTTGAAAGCGTGTGCACTACAATAACTGTCCCCTACTAACATGCACTAGCATGTAGCATACAAGATGTTCATGATCCAGTAGATACCTAATAATACACATGGGAGGAACATAAATAGTAGTCACTTATTATAATAATGAATCTATACTTGGAATAACTAAAAGGTTGCAGGCAACAGTACTGCGCCGGTAGCCTACTACCGCATAGGCTACTTCGCTTCTCTCACTCTGTCTCCCCTCCGAGTCCGTATGCGCCCTACGCAACAGAACTCCGGACACAGCAGCAAAACGACAGTGCAGTTAATTAATACATGAAAGTATTAATAGTGTTGTCTTGTGTGTGAGTAATGTGTATTGTAAAGGGTTACATACATATACTTAAAGAGAGCTGCAATGCATAGTAAAATAAAGATATATCCCACTCATCATCCCCATGTGTTCTAGCTAGCAGGCCAAGTCACAGGAACAACGAGTCCCAGCACCGAAAGCGAGAACCCAGGAGAAGACTGTAGAGAACACAAGGACAGATAAATTATGTTACTCTACTATACCGGCACTACGAGCGAGCTGTAGTCTCGGGTACTATACTCGCTCCTGGCTCGGTATGCAAATCAAGGCTAAGTCCTCGTCCCTCTACAGACAACTCCTGGGCATGGTCGGGCTCTTACACATGGCACCAGTCTAGTCACAAATTGGATGATGAGCGGGGCATATAACTCGTGAACATGTAGAACGTTCACCACCTATCCTCACCAAGAAGATCGCTGTTCACATTAACCCCTTAAATCTAATACATGTAAATATATGCTTGTCCTAAGAGTAATACGAGAGGTGAGTGCTGAAACTCCTTTAGGACCTCAAGGGAAGGTTATGCATTTAAATAGAGAGAAGAATGAAATGAGAGTAATGTCATCAGAGAGAAAGAGTGCAACAGTGAGAAGTTGGGAGAGAGGGCAAGGGATGTTAGAATCTCAAAGGTTCTAGGCAACCTGGTCATGGAACACGCAGCCAGCCTCCAGGCAGTGTGCTGTACGACAACATGGGCCCAGCCCAGGCAGCGTAGGCAGGCAACAATGGACTACCAACCCTGTCGCGCCTAGCTATAAGCGCAGGGCTGACAACCAGTCCATACGTCTGGCAACCCACCCGGCCGGCAGCGTGGCGCGTTGCTACCCTCTTGCTCTGAAGCCTAACTCACTCTCTCTCTCTGAACTCCCATTGTCTTATCTATCAACTTCTCTATTGATACTACATATTAAATGGAAGGTCTCGACATGGCTTAAAACAAAACCCACCACTGGTTAGCACATGACGAGACCTTTGCAGAGATACAAAGAACATAGTTATAAGTTGTCACACTCAATATACATTGCGGCTGACGGTAGCCAGATCACGGGCGGTACAGTCGAGTACCAAGGAGTACAATCAGGTTGCATTGCAAAGCACTGGGGTGCGTCACAGTAGTAACGTTAAAGAATCACTTAACAGCAATTAGGGGGCCATTCCTGGACCTTACGGGTCTAACCATACCACTAGCGGAGGAAACAGGTTTCTTGAGGGCATGTTTTAAACTCCGCCCACCTCCCCGTCAGCTCATGCCTACCTGGTCTCTGGACAAATCGTTGTCATTACTTCATTCCCGGCGGTACCAAAATACTGCAGATTTTGACTTACTTTTAAAAAGGGCAGTATTCCTTATGGCTTTAGCTACCGGGAACAGGGTGTCTGAGCTGGCGGCGATGAGCAACACACCTAATTGCATCAGGTTTGGTAGGCTCAATGATTGTATTCATATTGCTCCTTCCCCAGGGTTTATTGCCAAGAATGAACACAGTGAGCACGTGTTTTCAGAGTTCACGGTGCCGGCATTGAAAAGGGGAAAGGTGCACCATAATTTATGTCCAGTGCAAGCGCTTACCAAATATTTAAAGGTCGCACCTAGGAATCAACAAGGTGCTTTATGGGTATCTAGTACGGGTAAACGCGTTATGAAGCGTAAACTGGCTTCTCTCTTAGTTAACGTCATTCAGGAAAGTAATCCCGGCGTTGTGGGTAGAGCTCACGATTTACGCAAATGGGCGACCTCTTTACGTTTCCTTAAGAATTTTTCTGTAGCAGCCACGCACCTCTGGTCCTCTAATCATACTTTTTTGACTCGATACCTTTCAGTAGCTTTGGACAGGCCTTCCATGCCATGTATAGCTTTACGGCAGAGGGTCTAGGTGGCCTCTGGGTCACTTAATGTTTAGATGAGGAAAAGAGAGGGGGGGGGGGGGTGCAGTCAGTGTAACATAGGACACCCTAGACCCCGCCGGAGGACGTGTGCGAAGCTTACGAGCTGTGATACAGGGTGTAGGTGCTGTGATTTTAAAGAATTTTCTGTAGTATTCATTACAGGAAATTGTGCTAACGTCCAATCATAGTTCAAAGACAATGCTTGTTGTAAATAGTTTTGGCTGTGAAGCAATATAATTTTATGTAAATCTTAGTAGTTGCGGCCGCAGCTGGTATGTGTAATGTAAGTACCTCTTTAATGGTATAATTTTCAAATTATATCCAAGAGTTAATGGGGCTTATATGTGCACATGTAAACTTTGATGTTTTTTGTTTTTCACCACTTACTTTAAGTGGGGTGCCTTCTTAACCTGACAAGCGCGATATAGACGTAGGTGCTAGGGTAGTTATTTGTGCATTTCTAGCCCTGGATTCTGACAGAATTCGTTATATTTACAATATAAACCATTATTTGTTTTCGGTATGCTTTTATTTTTATGATGTATATGAACCTTCAAGAGTGCTAAAATAGTGGGAAAGCATTTGGGTGGTGAAAAACGAAGATATTGGCCACCCGGTCATAATCTCAGGCGAGAGAGAGAGACAGGCAGCCTTCCCCTCTCGCTGTCTGGGAGTCAACTGAGGAGAGCGGGGCGGTGTGTGCCGGTGTCTGGGTGTTGCATAACGATCTTTTATGCAACCCACTTGTGCTACATTATCGCGGGAGAGAAAAATAACCGATAAATGATGATAATAAGAGAAAAATAGGTGATAATTGAGGAGGGGAGGGAGAGGGGGGAATAAGGTGGGGAAGGAGGGGAGGGGGGTGGGTGAGATTTACATGGATGAGTACTGGAGGGGAATTATCTCACCTAGAGACAAATTCCTTTGTTTTGATAGGCCCTTTTTTTTTATGGAAGGCTTTTTTTATGGTCCTGCTTCCGTGAGGCCTATCGCGTTCCCTATAGGAAGCCTTCCGTTAGGCCTATCGCGCTTGCCGGGTTAACTACCAGCTCTGTGTACAGTGTCTCGGAGTTAACCCCTTTTTGTTCAAGCAGGCTTCTTCGAAGCACGCTCCTGCTTGTCACCTTTTTGTATATTTTTATGCTGTATAAAGTATTATGCACACAAATATATATTTTTTACAAAGTATGAATACTATGTGGTTGTTTGATTATCTGCTTTTGCTAGAGTTATGATATGATTACGAATGTCCCCCTCCAGTCTTAGATATCAGGCATAATCGTCAATGATGGAGGGGCCACTAATAAATTATAGGTTTGACTCCTGTAAGGAGATAAAGGAAACCTAATATTTAGTAGTGGCCCCGTAATCAATGACGACTGGGGCCCTCCCGACCATCCCCTTCCCATTCGTTGATGTATTAAGGATTTTGGTTTACTTGATATGTCAGTGAAGGAAGAATGACGCCTGAAGTCAGCGTCTGGTTAAAGATCCACACAAGTACATCCACGAAGTTATGGAAAGCTTATGAATAGTTATTCTTATTTTCTTTTTATTTGTTATTTTTTACGAAGTTTTTTCGTAGTGAGTACCCAATTTCATAATTACGAACCATGAGTGAGGTTGCGTGCGCTCATGATAAAGGCTCCTCAATTTTTTATGCTCTGCGCGGTAGATTCAAACTACGGTAAATGAGTGTTTGAAGAGGGTGCCTTATGTAATAGGCATAATCGTCAATGATTACGGGGCCACTACTAAATATTAGGTTTTCTTTATCTCCTTACTGGAGTCAAACCTATAATATACAGGTACTGTAAAACTACCTCATTTCGGACAGTGTCCTAATTTTGTACATTATGCGAAATGTTTTAACTAGTCCACGTTATGGAAAGATGGTTTAATATATGCAAAAAATATTTATATGAGTAGTTAGGTTAATGGATAAAAAACACCATCTGAGGAAGAGCACTTTATTGACAACGTTTCGCAGATAGCTTCATCAGGTGACCTGATGAAGCTATCTGCGAAACGTCAATAAAGTGCTCTTCCTCAGATGGTATTTTTTATCCATTCTGTCTACTTTTCAAGTACCACTCAACAGTTAGGTTAATCTTTAAAGATTATTATGTATAACTCCTATTGAACTATGTTGAATATGTGTGGGTGAAAAAAATCATGAATCGGATGGACAAAAAGGAAGTTTTAATTAACCCTGCAAAACTTTGTTTGCACAAAACAAACAATAATGCAGTACACTCGACCCTCGGTTTAACGGACCTCGATACAACGGATTTCGGATTTAACGAACTCCGTCTGTAGGCGGACAATCCATCTGGACCGGACCAAATGTCCGGTGCTGGATAGATTTGTCCGCTAAGTGGCAGGGCGAGTGACTCTTAGGCCTAGGCCAAGGCTATAGATACTCACAAAACTTCAACTGAGCTTCTTTGATAGCGAGAATATCCCAGGTATATTTAATAAACGTATATTAAGCGAGTAATCTTGACCAAACCGATTCATATCTCTTGTGAAATGCTTTGTTTACACTTTACTGGTCTGACGAACGATCCGCGACATACACACACACACACACACAGTGACCACGGGTCCAAAACTACTTTTATTTATTTTGCTCAATCGAAAAACACTTGATATACAGGTAGAACATTCTAGTCTTCACCATTCACAAGGTAAAAGTTATTTTTGCCTCCTGATATATTGTCTAAGCTAGGTTAGACCATTTCTTGGTCTGGCTAGCTAATAATAAAAGTAGTTTTGGACCCGTGGTCACTATGTGTACTTACACTAGTTGTACTTACACTAGTTGTATTTGCGGGAGTGAGCATGCTCGTTAATTCCCGCCTCCTAAGATATGTTTGTCATACCGTGCTTTGAAACTATGCACTGATGGTGCAGACACTACTTCGGCTGGCAATTTGTTCCACCCACTAATCGAGTTGGTAGGAAATCTTTTACTTTTCAGATCAGATTTACTATTAGGCACTTTCAGTTTGTAGCTGTGACCTCTTGTTCTCTCACCTCCATCCCTCTCTTTGAAGTTTTCTTGGTCGATTTTGTCAATACCTCTAACACATTTGTATATCTGAATTTGCTGTCCTCGTTTCCTTCTCTGTTCCAGTGTAGGTAGATTCAATCTCTCGAGCCTCTCTTGGTACTCCAAATTTTCCAAACCTGGGATCATCCTCGTAGCTGCTCTCTGTACCCTCTCAATTTGTGGATATGTTTCTTCATGTGAGGGGACCACACTACAAATGCATATTCCATCCTGGGTCTTATTATTGCCGTTAGTATTTGTTTCATGGTGTTTTCATTAAGATAATTGAAAGACATCCTGATATTTGCCAATAGTGCTAGTGATTCTCTCACTATCTTATTTACGTGGCTTTCTGGAGACATGTTATCCTTAAATTCTATCCCCAAGTCTTTTTCTTTTTCTGATTTGGGAATCACTTCGTTTCCTAGTTTATAATCTTTTCTAGATCTGTACTTACTTCTACCCATTTCTAGAGTCTTACATTTTCCTGCATTGAACTCCATATATTATTCCATTTGATGCTCCATTCATGGATCTTTTGCAAATCTGATTGGAGTTCAAGGAAATCCTCCTGGGTTCTGATCGTTTTAAGCAGCTTAGCATCGTCCGCAAACATGCTCATGTAGCTTGTTAGTCCCTCAGGTAAGTCATTTACAAATATTAGAAACATGATTGGGGCTAGGACATATCCTTGTGGTACTCCACTCGTAATTTGAGTCCAGTTTGACAATTTCCCCCTTACTGTTGTGTGTGTGTGTCATTCGTCAGACCAGTAAAGTGTAGAACATTCTAGTCTTCACCATTCACAAGGTAAAAGTGATTTTTGCCTCCTGATATATTATCTAAGCTAGGTTAGACCATTTCTTGGTCTGGCTAGCTAATAATAAAAGTAGTTTTGGACCTGTGGTCACTGTGTGTGTGTGTGTGTGTGTCGCGGATCGTTTGTCAGACCAGTAAAGTGTAAACTATAGGTTTGATTCCCAAAGGGAAGTAGAGAAAACCTAATATTTTGTAGGGCCCCGTAATCATTGACGACTTCGCCTATTAATAGTAATAGTCTCCATTCAACATCCTGCGCCAGCATTTTGAATAGCCCGCGCGGAAGCATCATGGAGTACTCATCATAAGTGCACGCCTAATTCCCTTATGGAATCGTCATTTTGATTGGGTACCATACAGAAAAAAACTGTAAAAAATAAAAAATAAAATTTAATTTAATATCTGTTATTATATGTTTATTATATGTCACCGTTTATAAAGGACAAAAGATGCCTTAAGGGGGATTACCGTTTATAAAGGACAAAAGATGCCTTAAGGGGGATCACCGTTTATAAAGGACAAAAGATGCCTTAAGGGGGATCACCGTTTATAAGGGACAAAAGATGCCTTAAGGGGGATCACCGTTTATAAAGGACAAAAGATGCCTTAAGGGGGATCACCGTTTTTGTTTTATCTTTCTCTCCTTTTCTCTCTTTCCCTGGCTTGTATCCATTCGGCCCCAATCAGCCAACTGTTTTAAGACGTTTATCCCCATCCAGGTGTTTATTTCTTCCTGGTGAGCAATAGCGACCCAGCATTGTATGGAGAAACCATGCTTCGCCGGAGAGATTTTTCTATCAGAAAATGTACAAATTTAGCTTGCTGTCAAAACAAAAATATATATATGCTGGCTCGCTACCGCTCGCCAGGAAAATATTGCCACCTGGATGGGGGTAAACGTCTTAAAACAGTAGGCTGAATGGGGCCGAATGGATACAAGCCAAAGAGAGAGGGAGAGAAAGACAAAAAAAGCTAGGTGGGCTCCCTTAACACTTACGCTGCGGGCATATTTGGGCTATTTAGGGCATATTCAGGCACTCCTGAATGATTAATCAAGCATCTGCATTAAATGAACTGTATTCTGCCGAAAACTAGGCGAAAATAGCTTCAAAATGAGACCAGAACGGGCTTCGTAGGTGGCGGGGTTCACCCGCAGCGGTGCCATAGACATGCGGGAAAACCGCTAATTATTAGCTCTCGCTCGCTCGGCAACACTGTTGTGAGACACCCGCGCGAGACACAGTCTCCCTCAGTGAGCGGCTCGCTGCTCTGAGGGTCGGAGGTGGGTCCCTCACGCTCCCGCCCACTGACACTCGATTTTTACGGCTTTTACAGGCTTTTAACCCTTAACCATTTTGAGCATGTAATGTGCTCTGAGAGAGAGCTGAGCGGTGCGAGGAGCATAGATTGCTTCCTGACCGCTCGCCACCACCGCCGTGGGTCGACTGAAATTTATTACACCCTCCTCCACCCTCTCACTCGCTCCACAGGAAATTATGTAAGGAAATTACCTTATTTTAGGGTTTTTGCACTCGTGTTGCACGATCGTTGCAAGAGAACCAGTGGTCGTAGAAGGATGGTTCGGGTGTCATTGGAAAGCTCTGTTTACGCCCTTTCAGGGATAGATACTTGTATTACGCTCTGGGTCTTGTTTATGCATGAAAAAGAGCACGGAAACAACCCCATTTAGGGTAAAACTACCCGCTTGGCGGGTAGTAGAAGTTACCAACCCACCCGCTCGTAATGTGTTAAAGCCTGGAAATTGCTGTAAATTGCCAGGACATTCCGGAACGTCACCCGCAGCCAATGGGTTAAACAGCAGACTCAAAGAGAGACTATGCTACTCATACATGCAAAACAACACTTGAAAAGGCATAATATGACATGGAAAATGTGAGTATGAGTGTGCATGAAGCAGCAAAAAAAATGAAACTTGTGTGTGTGTATGTACAGTAAATAGTGGGGGCACGGGTCCTTGGAGCGGCTTCGGTCGTGCCGGGAATTTCCACACCTCTCTCACCACACACACACATCACACAGTTTTTCCTACACCGAGATATGACTCCGGCTGTCATTTCTCGAAGACTTCTAGCCGGAGACATTGAGAGCAACCCAGGACCCACGTACACATACATATGTCCAACTTGCTCAAAACCCATCACTTCGAGTCGCCACACTAAGGGTTCAGTTCTCTGCAGTTCATACAGGAACTGGACCCACTTCACCTGTACAACACTTGCCTCCAAGAAACACTACACGAACACCTGGACCTGTTCCTCATGCCCCTCCCTCTCCCAGTCAAATCCCTCGCCTAAAACCCGTCCACCTCTCCTCCCCAACCCACCTAGCCTTCCCATATCATTCACTCCCCCCCGTAAAACCCGTCCACCTCTCCTCCCTAACCCACCTAACCTTCCCATACCATCCACATCCTCAACTCAACACACCACACCCCATCCTAATCCATTCCAACCCCCATCTCCTGCTCCCCAACCCCCAGCCCCTCCCTCACCCCCACCCCATCCTCGTGCAGCAGCACCCAACATATATCGTGCACATAACATTAACATTCTCCAATTGAACATAGATGGCATTAACACAAAGAAACACAAACTCTCACACTTCATCAAACAACACAACATACACATTGCCATCTTACAAGAAACAAAACTCCGCACAACACAAAAAACACCCACATTTCATAATTTCACCACCATCAGACAAGACCGGGCTGTCGGCGGGGCGGTGGACTCATCACCCTGGTACACAATGAAATATCATACATAGTAACCAGTGTACAAACCAAATCCCTCCTCCCCCCAAATGATAACACAACAGAAATACAATCAATTAAAATACGCACTGGCAACAAATCCAACATAACCATCATAAACACATACATCCCTCCCCAAACATCCCCTACAGTACCAAATGAATACAGACCACACTTACAACACATCACAAACACCCCACACATCATCCAGGGTGGTGACTTCAACACCAAGACGTCGGCCTGGTTTGTCGACAACCCCGACACAGACAGAGGGCTGGTACTACAAAACCAAACAGATAACCTCATCATCCTTAATGACATCCATCAACATACCCATATTCCTCACCAAGCCCTCTATAACCCATCATCTCCAGACATCACCTTTTGCTCCCCAGAACTCGCCCCCACAACATCCTGGAGGGTGGTCAGAACCTTAGGCTCTGACCACCTCCCGATCATTATCACCACCAAAACCAGACTCACTCCAGCTAGCCACAAACACACATACACCAATTATAAAAGAGCTAACTGGGAAGCATTCACAAATGAGACAGAACAACACTTCACAACTCTAAACAGTACACCCATCACTAACATCAACAATGCTGTACACATACTCAATAAAACTATCCAAAACGCTGACAAGAAACACATTCCAAGAGGTAACAGAAAAAGACACAACCCCAACTTCACACCAGAAATTCAAAACCTCATCAGACAACGCGACACACTGAAACACTCCCCAGCAGCCCACATACAAGACATCACACAACAAATTCAAGCACTCAACACCCAAACTAAAAACAAAATACAAGAACAACAAAAACTAAATTGGAATAACTTCCTACAAACACTTGATCACAAAACAAACCCCAAAAAACTCTACAAAACACTAAACAGCATCACACTTTCCAACAGCAACACAACACAATCACATGCTGCAATCACAACAACAGACTCTACTCCTTCATGTAAACAACAAGCAAACACTCTCATCAATCACTTCTCACATGTCAGCCACCTAAAACCTCACAAAGACGACCGACGTGTCATCCGACGTAAGAGACAATTCCCCACAGACCCTGACTATACACCCTTCACCAATCACCAGACAAAGCATATCATCAACAATCTCAAGCACTCACCCGCCTGTGGCCTAGACAACATACACCTCAGACACCTGGGACCAGAAGGCATACAAGCACTCACTAACATATCAAACTACAGCTATTCACACAACACAATACCAGACATTTGGAAGCATGGTATCATCATCACATTCCCCAAACCCAACAAAGACTCCACGCTACCCTCCTCGCACCGCCCCATCACACTCCTTTGCTCCCCCTCAGCTTAAGAATGTAAACAGAGAAACCGATCTGGGAGTAACAATATCGAGTAACCTAAAACCGAGTCAACAATGTTCAGAAGTTGTTAAGAAGGCAAACAAAATAATTGGCTTTATAGGCAGGTCATTTGAGCATAAATCCAAAGAAGTTATCCTAACCTTTACAATTCCTTAGTCCACCCTCTTCTGGAATACTGCGTTCAATCCTGGTGCCCTTATTACCAAAAAGATGTAAACAAGCTAGAACGAGTTCAACGTAGAGTTACCAAATGATACCTAGCCTAAAGAACAAACCATACGAAGAGCGTCTTAGAGAATTAAATCTATTTCCTTTAACCCAGCGCAGATTAAGAGGTGACTTAATTCAAGTGTTCAAAATCATCAAAGGCATCGACAATATGAACTGTAGTAAGTACTTCACTATCGACCAATCTAATTACACGCGGGGAAACGGTTGCAAAATTATTGGTAAATCTTTTAACTCACACGAATCTAAGAATTTCTTCTTCAATCGAGTTGTCAACTTGTGGAATGGGCTTCCCCGAAACGTTATAGACTGCATCACCGTTGATTCATTTAAACTCCGCCTAGACAAATACTGTATCTCGCATCAAACCCGCGACTGACTGCGTTTGTAAATGAATAACTTTATTTTATCTCCCCCTCAGTTACTAACCCATCTGTCCCCTACTAACTTCCTAATCCTGCCACGGACATTAGTTCCAGGGCAGTAATTCCCTTTCCAATGTTCCCTTACCCACTCTAAACCACTGTTTGGACACTTGATCCTCAGTGTTTTGGAGGACAAGCAACCTAGAAGGGTCACTAGATCTGTTGTTGCTTGATTTCCTTTGTACTCCTTTGTACTCCTTTGTACTCTAAAGTCATGGAACGCCTAGTATTACAACTAATTACACCCGACCTACCCCTAGCTCCAACACAACATGGCTTTAGGCCACTGCACTCCACAAACACTTCTCACAGACCTTACACAAAGAGCTTTTGACGGCATCAACTCAGCTAGACCACCACAGATCACTACACTCGACATTAGTAAAGCCTTCGATGCCATCCCCCGCCACAACCTAACAAACAAAATCTACAACACAAACATGCACAACAACACAAAAAGGTGGCTGGCCAACTTCCTAGCAGGCAGTGCACACGTATCTTTTGCCGGTCAGTCATCTAAAATCAGAAACTTTCCAAACGGAGTCTCACAAGGATCCGTCCTATCGCCCGCACTCTTCAATCTGTACATGCACGATATAACTACACCCAATACGCCCCAAATAAACTTAGCCTCCTATGCAGATGACATAACACTCGCATGCACACACCATGACCCAAGAAGAGCAACAGATCTCCTTCAACCCTATCTCAACACACTACATGGCTGGTGCACTACAAACAGACTTAATCTAGCCCCAGCCAAATCCACTACAACCCTGCTCACAAGCTGGACAGGAGAACACGAATACATCCCTCAACTCACCATAAACAACACACCCCTAACACATACACACACACCCAATATCCTAGGAGTAACATATGATACTCATATGACATTCAAACAGCACACCACAAACATTAAAAAGAAACTGACACCCAGACTTAACGCCCTCAGGTCACTTGCTCACACAAAATTTGGACACAACAAAGAAACTATCACCACAGTATATAAACAATACATAAGATCAGTGATGGAATATGCAAGCCCAGCCTGGGCTTCTAACCTAGCTGAAACACATCATAAGACCTTACAGACTATTCTATCAGAGGCTGGTCTATCAGAGTGAGACCTGAGCGATCTCTGCCATACCCATAGCTTACTCTGACTGTTCCTTTTACTTATATATTTTCTAGATCTCATGTGATGGCGTCTCTTCCGTGGATTGACCTCCCAATCTACCAAGATTGGAAGCCAAAGCGTCACATTATTCCTTTGCCCCTCAACTTTCTCTTCATAATTGCTGAGGGGCACAGGGCCCTGGGTGGGGCTTTGGTTTCCCGGGCGTTTACGCACCCTCTCAGCTCCCCGCCTTGGAGTGGCTTCGGTCACCCAGGCTTTATTGTGGTCGGCAGGGAGGGTTCTGTGGGGGCGCTCGTTTATGGCCTTGGCCTTACTCGGGGCCTTGGGGCTGTTCGGCCAGGCAGCTTGGGGAACAACAACAACAACAGACTATTCAAAACAAAGCCCTGAAGATCATTACAGGCTGCACAGCTACTGCACCCACAGATCATCTACATCAAGAAACCAAAATCCTCAAAGTCAAAGACCATCTGGACATGAGAGGCACTCAATTCCTGGCAGCAGCCTCCACGAACCAAGACCACCCACTAAACTACATGGCAACACACCCACAGACACCAAGAAATATCAAAACAACACCCAGCACACGGTATCACACACAATTATTGTCCTCTCTCCCTCCCTGCCCACCCCGAACCAACTTCCAGAAGCACATCCATACTCATATCTCTCGCCAATCCATCCACTCACTCACAGACAACACGCATCTGCATGCACGACCTCCCGAAATCCATCCTTCCGAATCCTCCCTCCCTCGCGAGGACAGAGTCCACCTGGCCAGGCTGAGATGCGGACACCATCCAGCTCTCCTAAGCTATCAGAAGAGACTGGATGACTCCGTTGTCGACGCCTGCCCGGGATGTAACACAGCACCCCATACCATTAAACACATCATAGAAGACTGCATTTCACACAACCACTTACGCCAAACAACACAATCTACACTCAATGAGAGCTCTGTGGGAAAGCCCGATCGTGGCCATGGCCTTCCTCAGGGACTCGGGGCTGTTCGGCCAGGCAGCTTAGGGAACAACAACAACAACAACAACTCCCTTTTATCCAAAATTCAAATATCCAAAAATTACAGTTAACCAAAGTTTTTGCTATCCATATTTGTCACTAGTTTTCACATATTTAAGCCTCTCTGGGTGCTTAATTGCATCAATTTGCATCAATTTAACCCCTCTGAAGTAGACAGTTTGAATTAGATGATAATTTGAAGTTAAAACAGCCTAGAAATTGTTTTAAATGCATTGAAAACATATATTTTTGGCCATTTGTACACATATTTATTTCTATATAGAGGAACTCTTGTTTATCCGTAAAAATTGCTTATCCAAAATTTCAAAAGACTCATGAATTTTGGATAAAAGGGAGTTTACTGTACAGTATATGTGTGTGCTACAAAAGGCGGTGTATCCCAAGCGCTTTTTCCGGGAATTTTCGATCGCCAAGTTTTATATCGCAATGTTCCGAGGTTCTTATTAATTGGTAGCTGTGTGAAACTATATTAACCCCTTCTGTACCGGCGACGTAATTTTTGTTTTATTATAGCTACTGTATATTTAGATGATTTTATAAAACTTAGGAAGGATATATAATTATATATGGTAGCTAAAAGGATTAATTGAGATAGTCTGTAATCTTTGAATGAGTAGACGTCCTTCCTAAGCTGTAAAAAATTGTCTAATAGTTGCCAGAATAGATTGCAAAGTACATCACCGGTACAGAAGGGGTTTAGGGTAGATTAAGTTAGTTGGTTGAATTATGGTAAAACATAAAATTTTAAGTTGCCAAACCATAATTGCCCTTACAAAAGTTGTTGAAAATATGCTCGTGTTACACCGCCTTAGTGTGTGTGTGTCCGTCCACAACATGTGCCTGTGTATGTGTTTGTCTGTTGATCTGTGTGTGAGTTATACGTAGCACCAACGTACTTGACAATTATCTCGATCCCTGACCTTTTCGTAACTCAAAAGCACCTTGAGCAAACTGACTGTAAATTTCCACACCTATTTCCTGGTGGACTCTTCTCAAATGATAGAAATGTCAGCCCGATTGCTTGCATTCAGTTTGAGTTATAAGAAGTTAAGGGGTCCAGTTATTGTCAAGTTTGTTGGCGCTACCTATAGTGGGTGTGTGTGTATCAGTAGAACCAATATGATGTGTAAAGCTGGAGTCACACGAGCCCTTTCTTGAGCAATTTTCACGGGGAATTATGGTCTGGAAGCTTAAAAAATTGCACTTTATCCGAATTCAGCCGCCAAACTTAATCTCCCTTCAGTCTAATTACCGATACCAGTGTGAAAATGTCCCAAAATAATACGAGAAAAAACTTGCTCATGGAAAATTGATGGAAAAAGCACTCGTGTGACAGCGGCTTTATACTGTTATTACTTTATCAATACAGTAAGCATAAGTGAGGTTAGTGGGTTAGTAAATTGCTAATTATGTGAAGTTATGTGTTGGGAGTTGGAGCCCAGTTCTTCTTATAGTTTGGGGTATATGCGATGTATCTTGAAGTTAATTTTTGTTCTAAAAAAGTTTGTGAATAATCTTGTGAATAGTCTTTATAACCAGAATACCTCACTGAAATATGATATAATGGGAGGTTTGACGTACCTCCCAACCTACCAAATAGGAAAACCTACTATTTGGTAGTAGTCTTGGAAAATCCAACGTCAAGGCTATTAACCTAATTGCAATGACGACTTGTCTATTTTGACTGCTATGTCTTCATTCCAACCGCGGTTAAAAAGAAAACGTCTAGAGTCTACTCCTTATTTTGCTCTAGGAGACGTTGTACATTAACCAAAACTACCACCGAAGGTGAAAAAAGCATAGAAGAGAAGAAAAAGGGGTTTACCTTAGTTACCGCTTAAGGCCCATCCCGTGTTCCGTCATGTGCAGATCCCTGTCGAACGTGCGCATGAGCGACCCTCTCTTGTCATCACAATTCACGTCAGAAGAAGAACGCGGATGGGCAGGGGTCCGGCGTGAGGGAGGGTATTATGTACGTTGGATTTTCCAAGACTACTACCAAATAGTAGGTTTTCCTATTTGGTAGGTTGGGAGGTACGTCAAACCTCCCAATTTGTTAGTAGTCTTGGCAAATCCAACGTCAAGGCTGCATAACAAATAGGAGGAGGACATCCAAGCCCAACCTACCAAAAAAACCAATGCATAAAACAAAATTATGAATGACAAAGACACAATTTAAACAAGAGAGTTTAATAAAAGAGTGAAAAACTGAGGAGTAGCTAAAAAGAACAGTTTTAACACATGCCCGTCATTCATAGTAATGCAAAAACATAGACTTGTCTGAAACCAAAAAGGTACTGTACCCAAAATCCCTTTTCTTCAAAAACCAACAAAAACACTGAACACAAGAACAAAACACAATTTTCAATGTGGCAAAAACACTTATGTACTGGAACAATACATAATCCCAAACTTGCAATCCAGTGTTGCAAACCCGTACACCCCCCTCTTACCTCCTACCTCTCCCACTTTGTCAAATAAAATGAAGGAAAAGAACGAGGGACAAGGGGGGAAGACCAGGGATCTTCGCCAGAGCACCAGGAAACACGACCCCCGAGAGCAATCACCGGCCGAGGGGGTCGAACACTGGACACGGAGAGGTAGGAGGAGATGAAGGAATTGATAGAAGACCCACAAAACCGCTGAGGCGATGGCAGGTAAGGAGCGACGTGGCAGGAACCGGAAGGAGGCAGCAAAGGATCTGACATCGTGCGCAGAACCCCTACAAACAGGGTGACGGGCACGAACGGTCCGACAAACGTGGCGGCCCATCTGCACCTGCGAGAGCCTCCCACCTGTCCGAGGAGACACCCACACAGCAGTACCCGAAGGCGGCGCCACAGACGCAACAGAGGAGTGCAAGGCTGACACCAGGCACAACACATGGCGAGGATGCCCACGCCGTAAAGCCTGGACGGCGAAAGGCTGGAAAGCGGGGGCCTCCCTCCCATGCGTGGTAACAAAAGGAGGGGAGGAGGCGAACGAGACGCCATGCAAGGACGGGGAGAATCGCACGCAGTCCCGGGTCCGTGACAATGCCGCTAGTGCAGACACCCGATCCCCAGTGGCCAGAGCGACAAGGAAGAGTGGACGCCCGAGCAACGGAACCGGCGTAGCGGCCCTTGTATACGTGGGTGAAGCCAGAAGGACCAGAGCCCGCCCCAGATCCCACTGCGGAGGGACCTGGCGCGGAGGCGGTCGATCCCGGAAGGCAGCCATCAGGAAGGAATCCAGCTCCTGTGGCGGAACGACCAGCCCAGCGACGGACCCAAAGACCCCCCGGACGGCAGACAAGTGGGTACGTATAGCGTCGACTGGAAAGTGACGTGTACGGAAGAGGTGAAACAAGGAGCGTAGGACGAGGGAAGGAGAGCCAACTGGCAGGCGAGTGGCCTGTAGCCACCTAGTAAAAGACCTCCAGCGGGACCCGTAAGTCCCCCAAGGAGAAGACGGCCAGGAACGCTGCAGGAAGTCAGTCAGGGCCCGGCCGGGGACCGGGAGCCACCGTGCCTCATGAACAAGCACGATGCGAAGGCCAACGAGGTCCGCAGGTCCCCAACCTAGCCCAAGTGGAAGCCGGAGACAGGTAGAGGGACCGGACTCGGGCACCACCGCGGCAACCGGGCGGACCAAGCCCGTGCCGGCCACAGAGGCGCGAGGAGCCAGACGCAGCCGTGGTACAGCCGCAGCCTCGCGAGGACTGGGCACACCAACAGTGCGTCTGGTGGCGGAAAGATGTATATCGACCGCCACCTGTACCAGGCTACCATGAAAGCGTCCGGACCCCCCCCGGAGCGCGAGGCCGGAGGGAGAGGTCCAAAGGCAACTGGCGCGGCACCCCCGATGCGAACAAGGCAACCTCCGGAACACCTCAGGAAGCCGCGAGGTCGGCGAACACAGTCCGTTTCATCGCCCATTCTACAAGAACGCCCTGCCCTCTCGACAGGGCGGCCGCCCACAGGGTGGCAGGCCCGGGCAGGGAGGAGGCATGCAAGGAGAAGGGGTGTCGGTCCGCGAGGAAGAACAACTCCACCGAGACCCCCAATAGAATCAACGACCCGGAGGACCCCCGCATAAGGAAACAGGGGACAGCTTGTCTGAGTGTCCAACCCAAAGGCCACCGACTTACCCCGAAGGGCCAGCGCGTGGTCCCGCAGGAAGAACAAAGGAACCAACAGTCCGAGGGCATAGACGGGTAAGTGGAGGGAGACCCACCCATCTGCCGGGATGGGGACGTCCCAGGTTCGATCGGGAACCTCACCCAACCTCGCTCGACGGATCTGTGGCTACCCAGACCGTCGGCGGGGGGGGCGGTCCAGGGCACAGCCGCAGAGAGCGAGCCCCGAGCAACCCAGCGACCGAAGCGTCTGCGAACGGTACGCGGGAGCGGCAGGAGCCGATCCATAGGGGCAACGGAAACACCGCGGTGCCCATGAGGAGGAGGCGGAGTAGCCAGAGGCCCCCTAAGGGAAGGGGCAGAGCGGCCCAATGCAGCGAACCCACGAACGAGTCCCAGAGCCACCCCGGGAGGGAGACCGAGTGCAACACGGCGAAGACCTTCCACCGAAGGTGCACCGCGGCCGGCAGGCCCCGGGTCACCGTAGCGCCGGACAAAACCCATGCGAGACCGACCCATGGCACGACACGCGACGGGGTCAAGCGTGACTTGGGAACATCGAAGGGGAACCCTAACCGTGCGATGTTGCGAACGACTGTGAGGGCGTCGCCAATGCACAGTCCTAGGGCTTCGGAAACTACCAACCAATCGGCCAAGGAAAACAGGATCTGGTGCCCGCTCCTGAGGAGAGGACCCAGAGCCTGCCCCACCAGTGCGGAGAAGATCCGCGGCGCGATGTGGAGACCGAAGGGAAGGCCGTCGAACAGGAACACACGATCGGAAGTCCGAACGGCCAAGAATCGCTGGAAGCGAGGATGGAGAGGAACGAGCCAAGACGCATCCTGGAGGGCCAGCGACACTACCCACGACAGAGGGCACAGGGCCAGGCGTACCAAGGGTACCGGCAGCATCCGAAACCGTGTGTGCACGATGTGCCCGTTGAGGGCCGACAGATCCACCACCGGTCGCATCGCGTCGCAGTTCGTCGACGGTACCAGAAAGACACGGGAGAGGAAAACCGGGTGACCGGCGGTCAACTCCCTCGACGCTACCCAGCTCGGGCATGGAAGTGAACACGTGGGCCACCTCTGAAGAGATGGGCCGGCGCCGGTGACAAGAGCGGAGTGGGGGTCTGGACGTCCACCTCCAGGTGAGACCCCTCCGCACAACCCGCCGCCCCCAACGTCCCTCGCGGCTACCGAGGGGCGCAAGGGCGAAAACAACCCGAGGGAGCACCCGAGAGGAGGGGAGCGACCCGGTCGGCCAGGCGAGAAGGAGAACAAGGAGGCCGACCCAGAGAACTACACATTGTGTTGACGTGGAGGTACCCCCGGTACGGGCCGTGCGGGCATGAGCGCCACGTTGACCTCTACCCCCCCCCCCCAACCTCGTCGAAAAGGGCGGGCCACCCCAACCCCAGGCCGGCGCGGGGCTGACCCCGTCGAAGGGCGGCCGGAAGTGGAAGGCCGGCCAGCCCCGACACGGCGGGGATGAAAGGGGCAAGAACAGAAGTGCGAGGCGGAACCGACGCACTGGCCTGCAACGTCCCAGTCCTGCGCCCGTGCAAGGCGGCAGCACTTGCAGCAGCACCCTGAAGAGGACCGGCAGAAGGACGGGACTGAGAAGACCCCGCGCGCGACACAGCGCGTCGGTGCGTGACGTAAGCAGGGTCCGCAACGACACAGCGCGTCGTCGCGTGTCGGAAGCAGGGGCCGCCGACAGAGAAGCGTAGCATTCCCAAGCATCCTGCATAAAAAAAAACGACGTATATAGCGCAGAGTACAACAAACCCTGACGAATATCCAAGGGGGCCGGCCGGCAGAACGAGGACCGTACCGTCGGACGTCGCCGAGTTGCCACGCACAAAACCGCCTTCAGCTCGGGAACCAAAGACACCGCGAGCCGAAGGTGGACCCGCTGAACGCGGTCCAAACCCTCGCGAAGATCGCCTGGCACAGACGCCTCGAAAAGCCGCAGGTGGTGAACAGACGTCTGGAGGGAACCTAAAGACAAGACAATAAGTCCGTCACCCTCTGTCGCAAGGGAAAAACCTTGGGGACAGAGGGCTGATCCGGGTGAGAGAAGAACGGGGTAGCAATAGAACAAAGTTCAAGAACGGGTGCGCTCATCCAGGACCAGAACGCGCCGTCCAACCCGCCGACAGACACAAGAGGAGGCAAAATCAGTGATGACTCCGGGGGAGGGACTGAAGGAGAGCCGTCGACGGATCGATGTGTGAAGTCGAAGGCCTCAGCAAACCAGGCCTCCAATGGGAGAGGGTGACCGAGCATGATGGCTAAGCCAGGCGTACCGGCGTCGCACAAACCTGTCCCATAGGAGGACAGACCCGTCAACACAGCCAGGGACTGAACAGCCAGAAGGATGTCAGGGCGGCTGAAGTCTGACCAGAGCGTAGGCCTGCAGAAGGGAGGGGGACCGTAGCAGGGTAGCTAGGGTGAGGCGCTGAGGGTGAGTCACCGCCAAGAAGCGCGAGAAGAGGGAGTCTTCCATTGACTCCAAGCGCCCGTCGAAGCGTGACACAACCCAGCCCTGCATAGCCGACAATCGATCCGAGAGAGGCGACCCCCCTCCCAGATTGGTCGGCCCGCAGGGGCGAGCGTGAGCGGGAGCGAGACCCACGACACGAACCAGCAGCGTCGCGGCCCAAGGAAGGCGAGCGACGATGGTTGTGTCGCCGTTGAGGGACTCGTCCCCGATCATGAACGGCCGAGGGGGAAACAGCACCATCCCCCTCTTTAAGCGACACGTCAGCTCCTGAGAAAGGGGACCCCGAAACCTCGCGAAACCCCACCGAGGCAAGAGGAGGGGTACCCCCCTGGCGAGACGGTAAGTGAAGGTCAGGAAGAGAAGAATGAGGAGGAGCAGGACGACGGGAGTGGGAAGGCTGGCCGGGTGAAAGGAGGCCAGAAGGAGCCGCGGGGGGAAACAGAGCAAGGATCCCCGGGGCTGAGATAACAGGGCGGCCCGACACCGAGGCGGAGGAGGGAGGGACCTCCACCGTGGGACGAGACCGTGAAGGAAGAATAGGCACTGAAGCAGGTGAAGTAGGAGAAGCAACGACATCCAGGCGGACCCTCCTGGACAGTGTAGGAGGAGGGAGCAGAGGGCCAGCTACAGCATGAACAACCGCGCGCGGAGAGGACAACGTAAGAGGAAGTCGTCTGGGCTGGGGAAGCGGGCGGAAGGGAGTAGAGCTCCTATCCGTAGAGGCCAGGGGAGGGCGCACAGGGGCAGAGCCGCTAACCCCGGCCTCAGGGCGAGAACCATGACGAGGGCGATGGGTGTCGTCAAGGCGATCAGGAGGACGACGAGTGGCAGTAGAGGACGGACGACGAGGCGAGCGAGAGCGTGGACGGAGCTGGGGAACCCCCCGACGATGGGACGACCGGCTGCGGGACCCAGGGGAGAGGGCCCGAGCAGGGAGAGGGCCAGGTGAACGGCCTTCAGTCGGGTCAGGGATACCCAGGGCGACGCGGATCCGGTCGGCAACAAAGGCCGGGGAACGGTGGTCCACAGTCCTAATGTGGCGGGAGACCATCGTCCACACCGACGGAAGGGAAGCAGAGGCCACAGCCGCCGCCGAGGAACCAGGGCCATGGTGCAGCACATCCACCAGGGCCAGACACGTGCCACACAGAGCAGGGAGGTAGGCCGTAGAGGACACACAGAGCGAGTGGCACAAGCAGGACTTGTGGCTCTCCAAGCACGGGGAGCGACAACCAAGGCGAAAGCAAGGCAGCCTACCTGCACTAGAAGAACACACACCATAATCAGCACGTCGAAGGAGTAAGTGGAGAGAATGTCCAAGAAGAACCAGGGAAGGAGCATGGGGAAACAGGAACACACATGCAAACAGGTATCCGTACTCACCCTAAACTGGGAGCACAGAGGTAGGTGAGGAGGGCGGCCGAGGCGGAAGAGCACTAGCAGAACCTGCAAAGATGGAGAAAGTGTTAACCACCACTCAACATCTTACATGCAGGGCCTATAACACCAGTAAAGTGCATACACCAATATAGTATCAGGCAACAAGATGACATAAAAAAAAATCAATAGTGAAAGCCAACTATTACCGCAAATTTGCGGGCCAATGGAGGCATAACCGTACCGACACCACCCTCCCGCAATTTTGCGGGACCCCCCAACGATCTCCGCAAATTTGCGGGGAGCCGAAACGTCCCAGAGGACCGAATCGAGCTCCCGCAAATTTGCGGGACCGGCCGAGATGGTCCGGCGCCGAAAAAAGCGAGAGGAGCGTCTAGGGAATACCAAAAAAGGCCACAAAAAATGCGTCATCTCCTTATGAACTCCAAGCAATGATGGCCATCAAGCTGAGCAGTGTCTTCCTTGAATTTATCCTGACTCAACCGGTAAAGGGAGAGGCAAGGAAGACACACCAGGGGAGAGGAGGCACATCCCCCAGGAACCACCCAACCCACAGAGATAGAGCAAAGCCCATGAGGAGAAGTGGCAGGGAGGGTGGTTTCGCACAAACAGGGGCCCCCGTGAGGTACCCCTGGATTGGGCAAAAGACTATGAAAGGATGGAGGTGAAACAGGAAGAGAAAACAAAAACCAGTAAATGAAACTGGTGAGAAAAAGGGTGGCCTAGCCGTGAGCAGAGAATGTGTCAGGGGCGAAAAACCCTGTGGTGTGAAAGAGGGGCCCCCGTGGGGTACCCCTGGAGTATCACGAACCACCTGTCGCCCAGGCCCTTGAGACACAGTGAAGGACTCGAAAGGGGGGACTCGGGAATAACGCTAATAATGCGGCCGACACAAACTCTACAAATAGCACCGCCACCAACGAAATCTCAGATTGTTTACCAACGGTACACCTAGGCTATGAAAAAAATGAAAACTCATAGGGGCATAGCAATTCCTGAATGAGAAAACGAGCTAGGCTAAATTAAGCTAAAAGCTAAACTATGCCCAGACTAACAGGAAAAAAGAATATGAAAAGAGAAAGAATGAAAAACATATACGAGGAACGCCAGGCGCCCCCGTACCTTCGGTAGGCTATTTCCACACGCGTCTCCATTATACACACTTAGGAGCCCATTTACGTGTGCCCTAGATCACGTAACATCTGTCTTACAAAAAAGAAGGCCAGATAAGCCGAAACGAACCTAAACAGGGTGAATTAAAGGAGCACAACAAAAGCGACTTCATTCAATGGAGCGCGTGAAAAAATGATGACAAGAGAGGGTCGCTCATGCGCACTTTCGACAGGGATCTGCACATGACGGAACACGGGATGGGCCTTAAGCGGTAACTAAGGTAAACCCCTTTTTCTTCTCTTCTATGCTTTTTTCACCTTCGGTGGTAGTTTTGGTTAATGTACAACGTCTCCTAGAGCAAGATAAGTAGACTCTAGACGTTTTCTTTTTAACCGCGGTTGGAATGACGACATAGCAGTCAAAATAGACAAGTCGTCATTGCAATTAGGTTAATAGCCTTGATGTTGGATTTGCCAAGACTACTAACAAATTGCCTATATTGTGATCTCAATTTATGAACCATAAAAAGAAGATATTATTGGTTATTTTTCTAAACTTGTGTATAACTTTACACAGGAATGTCCAATTTTTTTGTTTCTATTTTTTAAATCTCCAAAGTGTCCGAAGTTTGGACAGTGGTGTCTGGATACAGTATTGCAATCATGTGGTACTTAGACGATTGCTTAATTCTGGCAGATTCCCCATGACAAATCATGCTCCTTCTCAGACTAAGCAGTGGGTAGGTATACTGTGGGATACCCAATCACTCACGATTCGACAGCTCCGACAACGCCTCTAAATTCAGACGGCAGTTATTCCTATTCATGCACAGCCACACAGTCATGAGACGCCAATGGGAGTAGTTAATTGGCACGCTAAATTGGGTTCAATTGATAGTCCCTTTTGGCTGCATAAGGTTAAACCAACTCATACTAAAAAGCAACTATCTCTTTCCACTCATTCCGGCAGGGAAACTTTGGCCAGTCCCATGCATTATTGTCAGCCTTTTGGCATTCTGGTCTCAGATAGACGTTCTGACCTCGGCACAGACATGGATCGATCCTGCTCCGCAAGTCTGGATAAACATGGATGTGTTGGGAACCCAAGGTTAGTGTTATCAGTCCTCCGAGGGACACCAATGTTCAAGGTCGGTGGTCTAAATTCCACAATCTGCACATCAATGCAAAAGAATCAACTGTTCTACTCTATTTTCTTTAAACCTACGGTTTGTGCTGGAAAGTGTGAATAGGAATCTGAGATGTAAAATGGAGGGAGTGTAAGAAACTGTTCTGGAAAGAAGTCAAGAAAGTTAGGGAAGGTAGCAAGGGAAACAGTAAGGGTGTGAAAGATAAGAAAGGGAGAATGCTAGCCGAGAAGCAAGAGAGTATCGAAAGATGGAGGGAGTACTTCAACGAGTTGCTAAATGTAAGGAATGAAGAGCCAGCAAACCTAGTTGGATATTGTTATGCCCTGATTTTCTACAGGTTTACCTGAGTGTAGGTAGGTTCGGCAGGACTGGGCTATGGGGCTTCATGCACAGGACACAAATGAAAGCAATAGAGGTCATAAATAATAGCTGAGTAAATGGTTTATAATGCAGCTTTATTCTCCGAAAAATCACTGGTAGAATATTGGTTATATGTGAATTCGAAACAATGGCAAATTGGATAAGTCTGTGTGTACTTCTGGACTTTTATAATCTCTTAGCACTGTTCGCGGATTTGGATAGAGTTCGTTCGCCTCCCACTTCCAACGTTCAGGAATAATTCTTCTGATCACCTGTCCTCAACGATACGTAGGCTATGGAAATCCTTAGTTATCTTGAGCTGGTGTGTCGGGGGTTAACAGCGACTCCGTGGCCATCCAAGTTGTCCGGTAGTGTAGAGAAGGTTTACAGTTGGGCTAATTTGTCTAGCCGTTGATGACACGTCGTTATGGGACTCCTACTGAAAGCCTTAAATGCCTCTGTCATCGGCATAGCCAGAGAAAACAGTGGATCGAAATAACATAAGACAATCGGGAGAACGACTTTTCTTACTAATTCTGGCCTTATGAGGAGGTTCAGACGTGCAAACGGCTTTTCGCCTTTCGGTCAAACAGACAATTGTTTGCCTAGGAATCTTCTCGTCGAGTTTTCTCCTAAACTCGCGTAATCCCTTCTAACATAACCAGATCTTTCTATCTGGGACCGGTTATGAGTTATGATTGCTCTTAAACCCAAAGTAGTGGCGAACCGGCTGACAATACGTTTATGAGACAATCAATAAGAATTTACGAATCGGTTGTTGAAAGATATAATCTTGCCCCTGGTTTCTCAGTTGCAACAATATATTGGTCAAGGATTGATTCATTCCCTCACAGAGGCACTTGGATCGCGAACACCGCAAATCACTGTATATCCTGAGGGTGGAGCTGGGTAATATATCCACGACTTGCGGCACTTCCGTGACGTAGCTTATATTCTCTCTAACTGGCTTGTTTTTTGGCGCGCAACTATATATATATGGAGGGGGGTTCCTTTGTCTAACTTTTGGATGTCGGAGGGGAATACAAGTTAATTTAATCCCTTGGTTGAAGAGGGTAGCATTAAAGGTCTATTATAAAGTTGGCATGTAGGCCGCAATAGGAATTACCTTTTTTCTGACATTTACTCTAAGACAAAATAATCATTAATATGAGTTGAGGGAGGATGTTGGGGAAACAAAAAGCTAGTTTGCCCAGCGCCTTTGGGCTCAAGCGGTAAGGCAGCCTACGTTAATATTATCTCTAGAATCCTCCTCTGAGTTAGCTGAAATGCTATTAGGAGTCTAAGACGGGTTAAGGGGGACTTGGGGGTTAGATAGGAACGGGATAAAAATAGGATTTAGGATGGAATCGAAAACTTGGAGGTTGGTATGGGTTGTAACTACCTGGAGTTTCTAGCAAGAATTTGGCGGGCATAAGGAGGTAGGTAGTCCTACGCGAGGGGGAGATGCTGGGCCTCTTTGAGGGGAGAAAAAAGGGGGGTTAGCCTCGAGCGCATTAATTCACTGCCCCAGGTTGTAGGGGTGGTTAGTTATGTTAGGGGATAGTTAAAGGAGGTACCAAATAGGTTTGTACTCTCTGCTTACGGAAGCTTGAGAAAATGACTTGCTCGGCACAATTTAACATGCTGATGGCATCCTTTATAGAGGGAGCTATTAAGCTCGGGTTGGTATGGAAAAACGACAGGGTGGATAAAAGGTTACCTAAGCATGCTTGTTACTACGCAAAGTATTGGTGGATTAATGAGAGTTAACTTAGGAAAAAATGACATGCATGAATTGGACGGTATTTTTGCCGTCGTTAATATAAAAGTATAGGACCTGGTTGAATAACTCAAGTTCAATTGTATAACTACTTAGGTGCTAGAACGAATCCCAGAGCATGGGGTAATATACGTTTATCATTTAAATGGAGAGAAAAACTAGGTGGCTTCCCTAGAGCTCTCTGAGAGGATTGTATTCAGATTTGTTAATTAATCTTATATAAAACAACAGAGTAGTGTGGACTGTGGACTACAAGGGATGACTGATTAGATGTATAATAGGTGTGGAAAGAGACGGAAAAGGAGGAACACAAGGGTGAAGGAAAAAGAAATACTTAACTTACGAAAACGAAATGCGGGTATAAAATGACGGTATTAGTCGTTAATATAAAGCGAATGAACCCTGGTTGAAATGCACGGAATACGATTCGACATGGGCAGTGCCTCTGTGTCAGATCATATCGATTGGGCAATTTCTGGTTCATATAATATCCTAGGCACTAAAACGAAACAGCTGAGCTTGGGGTCGGTGGATGTGACATATTTATGGCCTATACCCTCTTTCAAGGGGGTGGGAGGGGGGCATAGCCTCGCGCGTTCTACCCCTACGGTTCAGGTGGGGAGTGTGGTTTACTTAGGTTAGAGGATCGTGAACGAGATACTAGAATAGGTTTGCACTCTCGGTATACTGGGGTTCGAGTCGGAACTGACTCGGCACGGAATATAAAAACATCCTGATGGGCGTCATGCGAGAGGAAGGTTTGTGCAGTTGGGTTGGTAGGCCTACGGAGAGAGGACAAAAGGACAGGGTGGCTCAAAAGTTTACCACTGGGCACGCGGTCACTAAGCAGAGTAGCGTGAATAAAACTTTTTCTTTAACTTAGGAATGGGTACATGCATGAGTGACATCGATCTATCTCATAATGGAGAGAGAGAGACTAGGTAGTTTTCCTGCACTTCTCTGGAGATGATCGTATGCAAATTGGATATTAGTAATTATATAAATCAACAGATATGGATTAGTACAAGCACAGGGTTAGGTTAGTTTTCTGTGGATCGGTGGCATACATAGTAAAATGGGTTTTCATTGGGTAACAATTGTTGAGGCGGTTGTACCGAGTTCAACACCGTGGATACACACGATGCGGGTATTATAGTTTACGTCTTTAAAAATTAGGGGGCAGGGTTGTTACATAATTAAATACCTGACTGACCTAATCACGATCTGATTGGTTGTTGAATGGAGACAAGTTGTCTTTAGATCACCGTCGTACCTACACAATGAAAGTAACATATATAGTCTGTATGCATGGTTGGTACCTTCATTAAATACATACTTAGTCGGTACATCAAGAATGTTCATTGTTAAAGTAATGTGGTTTGTATATTAGAAGGCTGTGATTGAGGAGACGTATACATATGTGGTTATGTGAAAGGAAGAAAACGAAGTTGGTGTGTTGTGGGTGTCTTGGATGTGGGAACCTAGTACTTGTGGTCGACGTGCCTTTGGACCTTTTGTTTTCTGGCCGTGTTGGGGTCGATCCTTTGGTCCCGTCGTTTGAACCTAACATATTCGAAAGGTTGTGAGTATAACACCTTTGGTCGAAGTGTCTTTGTGATCTCTTGTTTTCCTGCCGTGTTGGGGTCGATCCTTTGTTTCCTTCGTTTGAACCTAACATATTCGAAAGGTTGTGAGTATAACACCTTTGGTCGAAGTGTCTTTGGGATCTCTTGTTTTCCGGCCGTGTCCTCTTCCTTTAATCCTGTGGGTGCGTATTTTTCTTTCCGGCTGTTGGGTCCTTTCGTCCCTGCCGGCTTCCGTTCTGGTTCTTGCGGAATTGTTACTGGGTTGTGGGTCGGGAGGTTGGTGGGGGACATTCTTCTTGGTGGTATTTTACTTCCCTCCCCTTCGTCGTAGGTTCGTCCCCGAGCCTCAAGGGTGAAGAAGAAAGAGAGTCCTTGGTGGTGTGTCATAGGTAGTGTATGTAGGAGTTCCCACCAATGGATGGAGCGGGCATCCGAGGTTTTGAGGGGATCGATGATTACCTGAAGGAATGACGTAGTGGTGTTTATTATGGAGGCTGTGATTGCTTCGTCGGGGGCTGGAATGCGGACTACGTGTCCAGAGTCTGTGGATATTTTAACTCTCTTAATGAATGGTGTCGTGTTCATTGGGGTGGCTAAGTGGTGAGTTGGGGAGGGTGGTGGGAGGTGGGGCTTTACTTTTATTGGTTTGTTTACAGTCTGGCGGACCGCTAGGTTTGCGGTTAGCGTAGGGTTTCCCTTTACGTCTGGAGGCTGTCTGGGGTACTGGGAGGGGGTTTGTTGTTGGGGGGGTAGTTGACCTTGAGTTTTTGTTGTCATGGTGGGTAGGTGAAGAGCGTTTACTGTTATGTTTTCTATGGGTATAGGGAGGCTGGGTAGACAGAGTGCGGTTTGGTGTTGGGGGTTGAATAGGGGCAAGTCGTAGTATAGGTGTGTGGATTGTTTGAGAGGTCGCGGTTTTGTTTGTATTAGTTGCGTGGATAGGAGAAAATCGGAGAGGTCGGGTTACTAGGCGTCCTGATGTAGTTCGTAGGGGGGGGGGGGGGGGGGGCGATTTATGATTTCGGGGCTTGATTCACTGGATGAGGTTCTGTATTGGGGTAGGGTTTGGTTGGGGTTTCGAGGAGGTGAGTTGGGAAGAGTGTTAGTGGGCGTATTTGTGGTCGATGAGGTAGGTGTTTTGTGGTGTTTCTTTATGGAGGAAGGGATGGTGGAAGGAAACGGTGCAGTGAAGGGGGGTGTGAGTCTAATCGGTAGGGAAAAGGGGTGTAAGTTGATGGTCATTTCGGAGCAGCTGGGTTGGTTGTCAATTATGCCGGTTGTTGGATTCTGGAGGGCATAATTGTGATCTAAGATGTTGGGGGGTTGGCGATGGGAGAACTGGGAGATGTGGATTTGGAGGAGGCTGGTTGTGGACTGGGGGTTGATGGGGGAGAAGGGGTTGGTGAGGAAGTTAGAGGTGTTTCTATGGAAGCGGCGGGGCTGTCTTTCTTTTGAAATGAGCAGGTCGGTGGGGGTTTGTGGGTGGAAGTAGAAGTTTTGTGTTGGTGGAAACGTGGTAATGTAGTTCTTTTCCGCAGGTGTTTGGTAGGCCGTGGTTTGGTAGGGTAGGTTTTGGATAAGACATGTGGCCGTAGTTGGTAACGGTGGGTGGCTTGAGAGTGTTGGGGAGGTATGGTTTTTGTTTGTTGATATTTGTTGTGCAGAGCTGAAGGAATAGGTACCGAAGGGGGGGGGTGTTACCGCGGGTGACAATGTGAAGGGGGCAGGGGTTCGGGGGGTATGCTGGCGAAAGGGATAGGTGGGGTAGGAGGGGATGGTGGTGTGGTGATGTTGGTCGGGGGGGGGGGGGGGGGGGGTTTCCACAAGAGGTGCGGTTGGGTACAGGGGGTTGTAAACTCGTCATCAGGGTTGGTAGGGGAAATACTGTCCTCGTTAGTAAGGGGTTTAAATATTCTAACGAATCTATTTCGGTAGGTGCGAGTCTCGCCGTGATAATTGATGGTGGTTTGGAAGGCATTTGGAATTTGGGTGACAATATAAGGTCCGAATATCTTGGGCCTAATTTATTGATGACCGGAAGTTTGGCCACCATCACGGTATCGTGAATGGCGAAGGGGTTCTGGTCAAGGGAATTGTCATTTTTTGTGTCTTGTCAGTTTTGGGCGGTGTGTAGGGTGTTTTGAAGTTGCTGCAAAGGGTCAATTTGGAGGGATGTAGTGGAGGGGTGTGCTTGGTGATGAAAGGGTAGCAGGAAGGGTGCTACGCCATACACACGTTCATGGGATGAAATTCCGTCTTCTTTGGGGCAGGTGTTCATACCCCACTGGATCATTTTTAACTGAGAGGGCCAGTCGGTGGTGTTGAGAGCAATCATCCGGGTACGTAATTGGTTGTTAATCGTACGGTGACTGTGCTCGCAGACGGCGTTTCCTTGCGGCCAGTAAGGGGAGGAGTGTTTGACCTTTAGTCCGCATTGCTTTGAGAATTCTTCCCAAACCTGACCACTGAATTCCGGAGCGTTGTCTGATAATATCGCAATAGGTAAGCCAAAAATGGGAAAAACTTCAGTGGCGAGGAGGGTGGCCACTGTGGTGGCAGTGTGATCTTTGGCGGGGCAAGCTATGAGAAATTTTTAGTAAATGTCAACAAAGGAGACGACATAACGGTTGCCGGCTCAAGCAGGGAAAGGGCCCATTACATCCAGGGAAAGTATCTGGAAGGGTTTCCGAGCTGAAATGGTGCCAGCGGGTCCTGCTGTGCGGCATCTGTCTTTACCCAGTGCACAGGGTTTGCATGCTTCGGTCACGCGCTTGGCAATTCCGGAGGGGTTGGGTGTCCAATACTGGTCCTGGAAGATTTTGAGCATTTTCTTTTAACCGAGATGCATTCCGTTCCCTTCATGAATGGCAATCATGTATTCTTGTGCGATTGTTGGGTCGAGGGCTATGTTTCCAGATTCCGTGGCGAGTTGATCTCCCCAACGTGTTAAAGTTGAGAACACATGCTTGGGCATCCAAATCGGTTTGATTCTCCTTTCCCAGGATTGGAGCAGTGACACAGCGGGTTTGTGTAGGTCCTGCACTACGGACGTATTGACAAACTGAGTCTGCTGTAAAGCGGCTAGGTTGGTGGGGGGATCTTCAGGTACCGGAAGTCGTGAGAGGGCGTCAGCATTTGTGTGGAGTTTTCCCGGTCGGTAGTGTATCACGAAGTCATATTCTTCGAGCGTTTCTCTCCATCGTACTAGTAAGGCAGAATTGGTCTCGCATTTCCGTAGCCATTGCAAAGATTGGTGGTCGGTAATAATGTCCAGTTTTGCTCCTAGGACAAATGACCGGAAATGGTTTAGGGCCCAAATGACCCCGAGACACTCGCGTTTGGTGGCAGCATAATTTTGTTGGGCTAGATTTAAAGTGGAGCTAGCATAGGCAATGATGCGTTCTATTCCTTCCTGAACTTGGGCGAGAACTGCTCCAATGGCGTATAATGATACGTCCGTGTAGAGACGAAATGATTGCTGGTAGTCGGGAAATGACACGGTAGGTGCTTGTACTAGTCTTTCTTTCAACTCTTCGAAGGCTGCGTTTCTGTCAGGTGTCCAAGAAAAGACTGTGTCCTTATGGGTGAGTTGATGCAGTGGGCGGGCTATTTCGGCGAAGTGTGGGACGAAACGTCTGTAGTAGGTGGCTAATCCCAGAAACGAGCGAACTCCTTTCACAGTAGTGGGGGGTTGTTGGTTATGGATGGCAGATAGTTTCTTGGGGTCAGGGGCTATTCCTTCGTCAGATATTACGTGACCTAAGAAATCGACCTTGTTCTTTGCCATTTCGCACTTGGAGGGTTTGAGTTTGAGTCCGGCCTCTCTTATTCTCTGTAGTACTTGTTCTAACCGACGCAGGTGTTCCTCCCAGGTATCAGAGTAGACTATTACATCATCCAAGTAGGCGAGACAGGTTTCCCAAGTCAACCCTTTGAGGACTGACTCCATCAGTCGGGAGAAGGTGGCAGGGCCATTGCAGAGGCCAAATGGTAGGACATTAAATTCGTACAAGTGGCCGCCGCTGGTGGAGAATGCCGTTTTCTGTTGATCTTCTGATTTTATCGGCACTTGCCAATACCCGGCTTGAAGATCCAACGTGGTGAACCATTTGGAGCCGTGGAGAGAGTCGAGGGAGTCGTCGATCCGTGGAAGAGGGGTGGCGTCTTTGATGGTGGCATCGTTCAATCGGCGATAGTCCACGCAGAAGCGAGTGGACCCATCTTTCTTTTTTACTAGCACGACGGGAGAGGACCAAGGGCTAATGGATTGGGTAGCAATGCCTGCATCCAACATGTCTTGTACTTGTTGTTCCTCTTCTTGTCGCTGAAGGGGGTTCTTCCGGCGGGAGGGTTGACGCAAGGGTGGGCCTGTGGTGTTTATGGCGTGTTGTTCTAGGTTGGTCTTCCCTATTTCGGTGGCAGTTTGGGCAAAAACGTCGCTAAATTCTACTAAGAGGGAATGCATTTGGTGTTTTTGTTGGTCTGAAAGAGATTCGGGAATGGAGGGTAATTTCAAACCACTGGGGGCCGGGGGGGGGGGGGGGGGGTGGTATGGCTAGGTCATCAAAAGTCTCTAGGTCCCCGATAATGAGACCTCTTGGCAAAGTGAGTACCTCCTCTGAGATATTGGCAATTAGTATGGTATTTGTTTGAGAGATGTTAGATGGTTGGATTAGGCAGCGGCCTTGATTGGTTGACAAGTGAGTGGGTGTCAATATCATGGAGTCCTGAGGAATGGGGTGGAGGTTAACCCATTTCTGGTGGTTAGGGGGAATGTTGCATTTATCCTGGATGAAGGCGGGGCTGACTACAATGGAATTGTATGGGACGGGAGATCCTGGGCCGTAGTTAGTGTTAGTGTGTGTGGGTATGTGTGTAGTCTGTGTTTGGTTAGTCATAGAAAACGCGGAGGGGAGGGGGGTCTGTGACATTTCGGCTTGAGCCGGAAGAGTGGGAAGTATAGAAAACAGAACTTCCGAGGGGGACTGAAGGGTGTTGGATGGTACCTGCACATGCATTTGATCATCAGATAGGGTATGTATAGGACGTGACATTGTATCAGGGGTGATCTGAAAAGATGGAGGCATGGAAAATTGTACAGGATGGTCATTGGTATGGGGAGTATTCAGCAAAACATGTGAAGAAGGGTGCTTGATGTTTTCTGGAAGAATGGTGGCAGAATATGGGTTAGGGGAACGAGCGTTATACAAATATGTGGGTTTGTCTCTTGAGGTTGGGAGGGGGATAGGGACTGACTGGAGGGCATTCTTTCGTTTACGTCTCGTATTCTTAGGGGGTATTTTGTGAATTTGGGGTGGAGGATTTTCTTTATTTCCGGACGAGGTTTGAGGGAGTTGAATTTTAGAGGTTACTTTGTTCTTACTTTGGGGGTGATTGGCTGATCCACAGTCTTGTGATTCAGAGGGCAACAGGACTCTTTGAATGAACTGGGGGGGGGGGAGGGGGGGTTTGTTTTTTATTTGGATTTTTTTTTTCTTGAATGAGATGAGTCGTTGGCCGCAATCTATTTGGGCATGGAGCTTTTGGAGGAGGTCAAGTCCTAAATATCCATCGTAATGTTGACAATCGGAAGCAAAAACTATGAAGGGATGGTAGCAATTGGCATGGGGAGCAGGAGTAGTCACGCTGAGAGGTTGTGTTTCTCCCCGGAGTGGCAAGGGAGTGTCTCCGGCACTGATTAACTTGGATTTAGTGGGCAACAGCGCCCCAAACCTGCGGTGATGTTGGTCAAAGAAAGAATTGAATAGGCATGATCTAGCGGTGCCAGTGTCGACCAAGAAACGGACAAGTACGTCCTGAACATAGACACGATGATAAACAGGGGCAGTCTTTTCACTGCGGGGGTCCCCCGCCGAGGCCATTGTGGGCGGGGGAGAATTAAAAATCCTGGTGGTCTATTTCTGACTCTTCCAGTATG
This sequence comes from Paralithodes platypus, assembly GCA_032716605.1. NCBI lineage: Eukaryota > Metazoa > Arthropoda > Malacostraca > Decapoda > Lithodidae > Paralithodes > Paralithodes platypus. The sequence goes on from CM064481.1 coordinate 20,435,533, forward strand.
TCGTCCGTAGCTGCAGGGCTCATGGGGTAAACGGCATCCTCCTGTTCAAAATTATCGACATCTTCTTCCTCAACAAACTCCTCCTCATTTACAGAAATGCGAGGTTGGTTTGGTCGGGATTTTGCGGAGTCGCGAATTTCATGCAGGGCACACCTTGGGCTACATGCAGGGAAATCATAGGGGTTTACAATGACAAGAGTGGGGTTCTTACTTTGGCTGCCGCTGTAGGCTTTGTTGCGGTTATAAATCCGCCGTAAGGAGTTGGGCTGGAATCGTGGTCTGTTAGGCTGAGGTTTTCCGGAGTTGTAGGCTGGTTTGGAGGTGGCAGTTTGAGGGTTGCGATAGAGGTTGGCGTCTCTAGGGTTCGTAGCATTTTGTGGGTGGGTGGTAAACCTTTTTATGGCGGCAATTTTTGGCGTCTTCGCGGGTTGCACTGCCAAAATTCGCCGGATGGTGACTAGATCTTTCTGGAACCCAACGGGGTCGTGCACTGCGAAATATTCTTTAACTGCTGAGGGCAACACTGAGACTAAGTTAACTAAAGTCTGCTGATCCTGTTGGACCTTAGGTAGGGTTGGGAATGAAGATTTGATATGTTGTGAAATGGTGCTCAACGTTGCATCCAAATCACCTTCGTACTTTGTATCCTGAATACGGGTGTGGGCGACGAAGATGCCCAATGAGGGTTTGATGGCTTCAATAACAATGGGCCTGAAGTCATCCCACGAGAGGTCAGGGGTTACCTGTGATGCGACTAAGGAAACGGCTTTTCCCAAGTGTGTAAGTAATATGGCAATTTTCTCTCGATCTGTAGTATATGCCAAATCTAGCACAGGCTTCACAATGGCCATGTATGTTTCTATTTCGTAGGTCTCCCCATCGTATTTCGGGATGGGAATGTGAGAACGGGCTGCCATTTCTCTTATTATTATGCTTCTATTGCTTCCAACAAATGAAGTGCAGTGAAATCCTTTTTTAGCCGAATCGAGAACCACCGCTAGCCGCCAATGTTATGCCCTGATTTTCTACAGGTTTAACTGAGTGTAGGTAGGTTTGGCAGGACTGGGCTATGGGGCTTCATGCACAGGACACAAATGAAAGCAATATAGGGCATAAATAATAGCTGAGTAAATGGTTTATAATGCAGCTTTATTCTCCGAAAAATCACTGGTAGAATATTGGTTATATGTGAATTCGAAACAATGGCAAATTGGATAAGTCTGTGTGTACTTCTGGACTTTTATAATCTCTTAGCACTGTTCGCGGATTTGGATAGAGTTCGTTCGCCTCCCACTTCCAACGTTCAGGAATAATTCTTCTGATCACCTGTCCTCAACGATACGTAGGCTATGGAAATCCTTAGTTATCTTGAGCTGGTGTGTCGGGGGTTAACAGCGACTCCGTGGCCGTCCAAGTTGTCCGATAGTGTAGAGAAGGTTTACAGTTGGGCTAATTTGTCTAGCCGTTGATGACACGTCGTTATGGGACTCCTACTGAAAGCCTTAAATGCCTCTGTCATCGGCGTAGCCAGAGAAGAGAGTGGATCGAAATAACGTAAGACAATCGGGAGAACGACTTTTCTTACTAATTCTGGCCTTATGAGGAGGTTCAGACGTGCAAACGGCTTTTCGCCTTTCGGTCAAACAGACAATTGTTTGCCCAGGAATCTTCTCGTCGAGTTTTCTCCTAAACTCGCGTAATCCCTTCTAACATAACCAGATCTTTCTATCTGGGACCGGTTATGAGTTATGATTGCTCTTAAACCCAAAGTAGTGGCGAACCGGCTGACAATACGTTTATGAGACAATCAATAAGAATTTACGAATCGGTTGTTGAAAGATATAATCTTGCCCCTGGTTTCTCAGTTGCAACAATATATTGGTCAAGGATTGATTCATTCCCTCACAGAGGCACTTGGATCGCGAACACCGCAAATCACTGTATATCCTGAGGGTGGAGCTGGGTAATATATCCACGACTTGCGGCACTTCCGTGACGTAGCTTATATTCTCTCTAATTGGCTTGTTTTTTGGCGCGCAACTATATATATATGGAGGGGGGTTCCTTTGTCTAACTTTTGGATGTCGGAGGGGAATACAAGTTAATTTAATCCCTTGGTTGAAGAGGGTAGCATTAAAGGTCTATTATAAAGTTAGCATGTAGGCCGCAATAGGAATTACCTTTTTTCTGACATTTACTCTAAGACAAAATAATCATTAATATGAGTTGAGGGAGGATGTTGGGGAAACAAAAAACTAGTTTGTCCAGCGCCTTTGGACTCGAGCGGTAAGGCAGCCTACGTTAATATTATCTCTAGAATCCTCCTCTGAGTTAGCTGAAATGCTATTAGGAGTCTAAGACGGGTTAAGGGGGACTTGGGGGTTAGATAAGAACGGGATAAGAATAGGATTTAGGATGGAATCGAAAACTTGGAGGTTGGTATGGGTTGTAACTACCTGGAGTTTCTAGCAAGAATTTGGCGGGCATAAGGAGGTAGGTAGTCCTACGCGAGGGGGAGATGCTGGGCCTCTTTGAGAGGAGAAAAAGGGGGGTTAGCCTCGCGCGCATTAATTCACTGCCCCAGGTTGTAGGGGTGGTTAGTTATGTTAGGGGATAGTTAAAGGAGGTACCAAATAGGTTTGTACTCTCTGCTTATGGAAGCTTGAGAAAATGACTTGCTCGGCACAATTTAACATCCTGATGGCATCCTTTTTAGAGGGAGTTATTAAGCTCGGGTTGGTATGAAAAAACGACAGGGTGGATAAAAGGTTACCTAAGCATGCTTGTTACTACGCAAAGTATTGGTGGATTAATGAGAGTTAACTTAGGAAAAAATGACATGCATGATTTGGACGGTATTTTTGCCGTCGTTAATATAAAAGTATAGGACCTGGTTGAATAACTCAAGTTCAATTGTATAACTACTTAGGTGCTAGAACGAATCCCGGAGCATAGGGTAATATACATTTATCTTTTAAATGGAGAGAAAAACTAGGTGGCTTCCCTAGAGCTCTCTGAGAGGATCGTATTTAGATTTGTTAATTAATCTTATATAAAACAACAGAGATACGAAAAACAGAGTAGTGTGGACTGTGGACTAGAAGGGATGACTGATTAGATGTATAATAGGTGTGGAAAGAGACGGAAAAGGAGGAACACAAGGGTGAAGGAAAAAGAAATACTTAACTTACGAAAACGAAATGCGGGTATAAAATGACGGTATTAGTCGTTAATATAAAGCGAATGAACCCTGGTTGAAATGCACGGAATACGATTCGACATGGGCAGTGCCTCTGTGTCAGATCATATCGATCGGGCAATTTCTGGTTCATATAATATCCTAGGCACTAAAACGAAACAGCTGAGCTTGGGGTCGGTGGATGTGACATATTTATGGCCTATACCCTCTTTCAAGGGAGTGGGAGGGGGGCATAGCCTCGCGTGTTCTACCCCTACGGTTCAGGTGGGGAGTGTGGTTTACTTAGGTTAGAGGATCGTGAACGAGATACTAGAATAGGTTTGCACTCTCGGTATACTGGGGTTCGAGTCGGAACTGACTCGGCACGGAATATAAAAACATCCTGATGGGCGTCATGCGAGAGGAAGGTTTGTGCAGTTGGGTTGGTAGGCCTACGGAGAGAGGACAAAAGGACAGGGTGGCTCAAAAGTTTACCACTGGGCACGCGGTCACTAAGCAGAGTAGCGTGAATAAAACTTTTTCTTTAACTTAGGAATGGGTACATGCATGAGTGACATCGATCTATCTCATAATGGAGAGAGAGAGACTAGGTAGTTTTCCTGCACTTCTCTGGAGATGATCGTATGCAAATTGGATATTAGTAATTATATAAATCAACAGATATGGATTAGTACAAGCACAGGGTTAGGTTAGTTTTCTGTGGATCGGTGGCATACATAGAAAAACGGGTTTTCATGGGGTAACAATTGTTGAGGCGGTTGTACCGAGTTCAACACAGTCACCGTGGACACACACGACGCGGGTATTATAGTTTACGTCTTCTAAAAATTAGGGGGCAGGGTTGTTACATAATTAAATACCTGACTGACCTAATCACGATCTGATTGGTTGTTGAATGGAGACAAGTTGTCTTTAGATCGCCGTCGTACCTACACAATGAAAGTAACATATATAGTCTGCATGCATGGTTGGTGCCTTCATTAAATACATACTTAGTCGGTACATCAAGAATGTTCATTGTTAAAGTAATGTGGTCTGTATATTAGAAGGCTGTGATTGAGGAGACGTATACATATGTGGTTATGTGAAAGGAAGAAAACGAAGTTGGTGTGTTGTGGGTGTCTTGGATGTGGGAACCTACTACTTGTGGTCGACCTGCCTTTGGACCTTTTGTTTTTCCGGCCGTGTTGGGGTCGATCCTTTGGTCCCGTCGTTTGAACCTAACATATTCGAAAGGTTGTGAGTATAACACCTTTGGTCGAAGTGTCTTTGTGATCTCTTGTTTTCCTGCCGTGTTGGGGTCGATCCTTTGTTTCCTTCGTTTGAACTTAACATATTCGAAAGGTTGTGAGTATAACACCTTTGGTCGAAGTGTCTTTGGGATCTCTTGTTTTCCGGCCGTGTCGGCTTCCTTTGATCCTGTGGGTGCGTATTTTTCTTTCCGGCTGTTGGGTCCTTTCGTCCCTGCCGGCTTCCGTTCTGGTTCTTGCGGAATTGTTACTGGGTTGTGGGTCAGGAGGTTGGTGGGGGACATTCTTTTTGGTGGTATTTTAGATATGGTATGGGAGGGAGAAGAGGAGAATTAGTGGAGGAGGAGGTGGGGATCAGGAGGTCAGAAGTGTGGGAAGCAATGAAAAGAGTGAAGTTGGGGAAAGCACCAGGAACAGATGGAGTGTGTGGGGAAATGTTGAGGTATGGTGGTGAGATAGTGATCGAATGGGTATGGAAAATGTGCAAACTAGCATGGGAGAAGGGGAATGCACCCGATGACTGGAAGACTGGCATAATAGTCCCCCTATATAAGGGCAAAGGGGAAAGAGGATTGTGTGGTAATCACCGAGGAATATGTCTTTTAAGCGTAGTAGGGAAGGTGTACAGTAGGGTAGTGATTGAGAGAGTGAGAGTGAGAATGGAGAAATGGATAGGCGATGAGCAGGGAGGTTTTAGGAAGGGAAGAGGATGTGTGGATCATATTTATACCCTAAATTGTGTTGTGGAGAAATATCTGGAGAAGCAACAAAAGGTGTATGTTGCTTTATGGACTTGGAGAAGGCCTATGACGGAGTGGATAGAGAAGGTATGTGGAAAGTACTTAGAATATACGGAGTAGATGGCAAGTTGCTGAAAGCAGTGAAGAGTGTGTATGAGGGTGCAAAGGCGGCAGTACGTGTGGAGAGTGAGCAGAGCGAGTTCTTTGACCTGAATGTTGGTTTGAAACAGGGGTGTGTGATGTCCCCATGGTTGTTTACTGTATATATGGATGGAGTCATGAAAGAAATACTAGGAAGAGCAGTGGATGTTGGTGTATTGCTGAAAAGGGAGGGAAATGAGTGGAAGCTGCCTATACTGCTGTTTGCGGATGATACAACTCTGATGAGCGATAATGAATGGGAGTTGCAGGGTCTGGTAAATGAGTTTGGAACAGTGTGCGAAAAACGGAATTTGAAGGTAAATGCGGGGAAGAGCAAAGTTATGGTCTTCGAAAGGAGTGAAGTCACAGAGTGTGAGGTGAAGTTGAACGGTCAGGCTATGGAGATCGTCAGCTTTTTTAAGTATCTGGGCAGTGTGTTGAGTAAAGATGGGACTATGGATGAAGAAGTTCGGGAGAGGGTGAAACAGGGGAAGAGGGTTGTAGGAACGTTGAAAGCAGTAACAAGAAATAGGGTGGTCAGTATGGAAGTGAAGAAGTCCTTGCATGACAGTGTGGTAATCCCGACACTAACTTACGGAAGCGAAGCATGGACGTACGGGAAGAGACTCGGACCAGGAGTGAGAGCGGTGGAAATGAGTTACTTGAGAAGTGCGTGCGGAGTTACATGGAGGGATAGACAAACGAATGAAGAAGTAAGAAGGAGGTGTGGTGTAGAGGTAGATGTGCTGGTGTGGGGATCGGTTTTTACATCATACCCGAAAGAGGATTTATGGAGCTCCGATCTTACTCTCAACCATCTGAACAATTTTACCAACACACCAAAACTTTGTTAAATGCGGAAATAGCCTCACGAAAATATCATGCCCTGGTGGGGGCACGAACTCTCAACCCTTGGGTGTGAGTCAGACACCTTACCAGTTAGACCAATAGAGATATCCCACTTGGCCTGTTCGGCTCAGGGTATTTCCGCATCCGAGGTCTGTTTAGGCTAGCCTATTTTCACTGACTTTACACTACTTCACCTTCCGGGAAGCGAAAGCTCCGAACAGAGAGGAACGAACAGAGAGGAACAAGCTTGAGCCGAATCGACCGAGAGTCCGTCAGAAAGATGAACGGGAATGGCGAGTCAACTTCACTGAGCGGTGCACCACACGCACCTACTAACTGCCCAGTTGGCAACTCGCTTGGGCGGCTGGCAACTTCCACAACCCTACCCAAGCGCGTCTCACAACACTCCCTGCTCTCTCCTATCCTCTTCCTTGTCCTGTGGGGATCGGTTTTTACACCATACCCGAAAGAGGATTTGTGGAGCTCCGATCTTACTCTCGACCATCTGAACAATTTTACCAACACACCTAAACCTCGTTAAATGCGGAAATAGCCTCACGAAAATATCAAGCCCTGGTGGGGGCACGAACTCTCGACCCTTGGGTGTGAGGCAGACACCTTACCAGTTAGACCAATAGAGATATCCCACTTGGCCTGTTCGGCTCAGGGTATTTCTGCATCCGAGGTCTGTTTAGGCTAGCCTATTTTCACTGACTTTACACTGGAAAGTGTGAAAAGGAACAACTTGAGATGGTTCGGCCATATGGAACGTATGGAAAGCGAGAGAATGATTAAGAGGGTGTACGAGAGCGAGGTGGAAGGACAGAGAGGGAGAGGTGCACCGAAGGAGAGGTGGAAGGATGGAGTGAGGAAGTATATGAATGAAGGCGGTGCTGATTGGGAGGAGGGGCATCGACTGACTGGGGACAGAGGTGCATGGGGGCAGTTCGTTCGTGGCCACCCCTTCGGGGATCACGACGTCAGGCAATAGATAGATAGTTTCACTCAGGCAAATCTCTGACATCTCGGATGGACAATCTGAATGTAGTCGCCTGCATTCAGAAACAAGACTCGGTGAGGTCTCAAGTGTTACATTATCTCACAGAACGGATATTCATGTTAGCCCAAAAGCTGCAAATATCTTTTCATGCTACCTATCTGTCCAGTGTTGCCAACCTATGGGCAAACGCTTTGTCAGGAGGACGGAGCACACTTATGGAGTGGACCCTAAAGCAAACCTTTTTTCAAGAAATGGTTATTTGAAATACTATGCACAAGTAGATCTGTTTGCATCCAAACAGACGAGCAAGTTACCCCATTACTTTGCTCATTGGGAGCAAACCCTGGCAGGAGGCTCGGATGCGTTTTGCGAGGTACTGGAACAGATGGAGGTCTATTTATCTGTTTCCACCTCCAGACGCATCAGACGTGTCACATTATCAACAATCTACAGGCATATCGGGGGATGGTTTCTCTGATGCCTCCAGTCTGCCTGGCTCAGGTGTGGTACTTCCCCCTGAAGGCATGATGCAGCAACCCGGTGTCACTCCCATTTTCGAATATTCACTTCAAGACGATTGGAAACCTTAAAACCTTGTTAACTTTGGGGGAAGTGTCACTTCAAAAATACGGATGGTTATGCAGAAACCAGAATGTCAGCAGTCAGATTGTGAGGGGAGGTAAAGGCCAGAGACTACCTGTTGAACAGAGTGGAAAGGCACTGTCTCGATCCTTCTAGAATCAATCTTTTGAGGTGGAGGTGGCCTTAAGGGATGGTTAACTGAATCCAATTTAGTGTGCATATGAGGGATTCCAATTGCCGACGAGTGACTGTCAGGCAGTAATTTGCGATGTAATCTGTACACATTGTCTTGACTCTGTTGCATGGTTAATTTCTGAGAGTCCCAAACTAGACCTACCCACTGCATTTGTTGACTGGGGAGATGACTGGACTGTCAAAAGTTGATTTTGAATCCGAGCATTGATACATGTTTTATGACTGTAAGAGTATGTGTTATTACAAGAGATAGAGAGTCTGCTATGACCAGCCAATCGTCAAGATAGAGTAGGATGGTGATACCTCTTGCCCACGGGGGGGAGTAGTGCCTGTCGGACTAGTTTAAAAGAGACCCTCGGTGCTAGATTGAGACCGAAGGGCAGCCGTTGAAACTAAAGTACTTGGTCTTTGTTCTGAATGGCCAGATACTATGGTCTATGGAAACATTTTGTTAATCTGAACGTGCCAGTAAACGTCAGACAGATCTTGAGTAATCATCCAGATAATAGGCTTGAGAGTTAACCTTACTTAGCTGATAATCAATTAACATCCTGAATATCGTATAAATACGATAGAATATGACTCTTTTGTGATCTCGTATGTCTCTGTGATGTCACGATCGCTCCTACAGCACGACGTAGGACGAGTAGATCGTATATTATAAGATTGTAAATAAGTTAAGTTATAAAAGGCCTAATATGCTATTAAGCAATATTGCCATGGTCTTATGTAGTATATATGAATTTATCGTATATATTAATATACTTTATCGTATAGAGCAACATAGATGCGGTACGATAATTTGGGCTCCTGGCGGTTTGCCAAGGCAGCAAGGTGTGCTTTCGAGGAATGGCAGAGCCTTCATGAACACCAACCAGTTAACATCTAAATTTCCGCCCTCAGTTGATCGTGCTTTTGTGCCTCTAATCACAATACACATACAGCAATACACTCAGCTACACCATCACAACGCTCTCATCGACACCATGACTGACTGATAGATAAGCATAATAATCATGTCCATTCCCATGTAATCATTTATTCTTTCTTTAACTTGACTCGAGTCTCGGGACCGAAGTCTCGTTCCCCATTGTCCACCGCCATATTGGGTAAAACGTTCTCTCTTGCCTCATTGCCATGGAACTATTGGCGAGTTAATTCCTGGCTAATATTAACCCTTATAACCTTACCCTATATATACATTTATTATGTGAGACCTTTGGATATAAATTAGCTTGTTTCAGATTGAATTCAATTTAGATATAGAGTAGTTTTCATTTAGATTGATTTTATTTTATTCATTATAGCTTAGTAATATTTAACTTCCATTGATAGTTTACCACATTGGTGCCCAGACCCGGGAATTAGCTACCAGTAAGGGATTTTAAGGCAATGAACAAGGGGACATATAACAGGATGCAGGAACAACTCTATGATAAACTGGCAAGGCTAGCCAAGCGATGGTTAGAGCCGGAATGCAGGGTCACATCGTTGTGCCTGCCTAAGTCCTGCATCCCACCCATCATCTTTCCCCAATAATTTTCTTTTCCGTTTCAGACTCCCTGTGACATATGACCTGACCTAACATTTTTTCTTGTTCAATATGATCCATTAGTAGGTATTGCTATTTAGTGTACTATTTTTTCTCCATAACATAGAAGTCCGCCGGTCGGCATCTCTTACCTAGACTATTATTTTGCCGTTGTCTTTGTAACTTAACATTTAGATACATAGTCTATAGGCTCACATGCAAAATGAATAAAGACAATAAAGAGACACCGTCTAGTGGGGTGCTGATCAAAGCCCCTAAAAATCAAAGGGCGGGACTTCGGGGAGTATTAAATAGGCTAATTGTGGACGTCAACATTTTCATCACTACTGCTGAACTAGAGGAATTGGAGGCTAGATTAGAAAACGTCCAGGCTACCCACGGTCGTATTATGGCTCTGAGTGAGGTGATTGTGGCTGACATGATAGAGGAGGAAGAGATAGTTACAGAGTGTGATAATCGCGCCCTCTATGACGAACCTGTCTTTAGAGTGAAGTACCTATTACAGCGTGCTGTCGCAAGTAAGAAGGGAGGCGATAATGAGTGTTATGCCCTGTTTTTCTACAGGTTTAACTTGGGTAATGTGAGTTCTGAATGACTGGGTATATAAGGCTGCATGCACAATACAAGGTATGAGGAATAGAGAACACAAAATAAACACACGGTAACACGACACAAGTTCACGTTTATTGAAGTAAATAAATAAAGAGCATAGATAGTAATTCTCGCACAAAACAAATAATAGAAGGGAACTGCTAGCATTAGCGGATCTGGATGGAGCCTAGTCTCCCACTTCCAACGTTCAGGTATATTCTTCTGATCACGGGTTTAATTAGCAAGTTTTTATTTTACTGGAAGACCTCAATATATTCGTGTAATTCAATTTCACTGATTTGATCTCTTACTGGCTGGTCGCGTGCCCAAGTAGCAGCTCACAGTTAGGATTAGACACGCGTATATTGTAGAACACGGAATCTCTAGTAACCTCATGGGGGTACTGATCTAAGTTTTATATTCTTATGGCAGAAATACGTAGAACACAAATCAGTGGGCGAACGTTAGATATCACTAGAGTTTTAATATCTGAATAAGGTAATTACGAGAGTCAATGTCGCCTGTTAATTAAAAAGCACTGATCGCTTAGTACGTCCCAAATGGAATGGTTAAATATGAATTACACTGGGCACGGTTTTAGCCACTTTATAGAAAGTTAATAAGTGAGTATCAAACTAGTACTATAACACTTAGTACTAGCAACATGAATCTTGAATAGTATTTGTAGATCTGGTCCTGGTTATCTTGCTTCCGGTGATGTTGGGGGCTAACGACTGGTTCCTCGGCCGTCCAGATGGTCCAAAATGTAGGAAGTTCTCAAGTCGGATCTCTTGACGATCGTTGCTGGCTACACACTTATATACCCACGAATTTGTGTGAAGGTTATAAGGTGCACGTTAGGACTTGTACATGGACAGATGCTTCTATTAGTCTTCTCTGCCATGGAGTCTGCCGGATCTGGAATCTCTCAACTCCGGAACAACACAAGGGCAGAGCCAGAGGTTAACTGCAGGGTAGTGACCACTGGTTGGTGTCTAGCTTTCAACTGATTTGAGTGGGGGTGAGAGCTAGATTTATAGGCTCGGTTCTGGACCCTGTAGACAGTAGGGATCTCGAGTCTTATGGACTTATTTGAGCTCTCAATAGATATGGGGACTAGGTAAGATGGTATTTACTGTTGTGGGCTTGTGGCACATGGCTATAGGAAGCCTTTATATTTTCATATAACTGAGCCTTAGTAAGAGGTACTATTTTGGCTATACTGGAAGTATTTAGGGGAGAGAGACTGGATCTACTTTGCGAGGAGGATGGGGACAGCTGTGATAGGAGCGTCTCTCTTAGATTGTTCAATCTTCATTCTATGGTATAGCTGAGGTGCTAATTTAGTGATCAGAGTATGCAAGAAAGGTAAATAGTTTATTGTGAGTTAATAGAGGTTAGTAAAGGTGTTAGTCATGCATGGTTAGTTCATTGATAGGAAGAATTCCTGTGCTACCTGGCAATGACTCAGAAGTCAAAACAGGGGCCAGGTATACCTCTGCGGGGGTGGGGGTCTCCCTCCCCGGGTGGGCAAAAAGGGGGAGCTGGGCGCCCTCTCTCTGTGATAGTCGTCCGGCGGCTGTGGCTAGGGGCTTGCCATATCACCAGTGTTTATAATAACCCTCTGTGTATGAGACAGATGTGGGTGTCCTTAATACCAAAACCGAAGGTGCCTTGGCTAGCTGGTTTTACTCGGCTGGTTGTTAATTGTAGGGTTTGCTGGATGTGGTGGAGACTGGGTTGCTAACTCTGCCACATTTATCTGGAAGTATGGCAATAGAAGTTAGTTACTGGCGAGGCGGCTAGCCTCGCACCGACGACCATTGGGTGCAGGGTTGTGAATGGGTTGTAAGAGAATAGATGGCATGCAAGGGGCTAGTAAAGTTCTAATGTTGTTCTGGCCTACTAAGTGAAGGTAGGCTGGATAGGAGTATATATATATATATATTTTTTTTTTTTCTTCTATATTCCAACTTACTTCCTCTCGGGCATAGGCTGAGAGCCTTAACATTCACCGCTTTACAATGAACAGTGAAGCCCGTGAGGTCTTGTTCCAGTCTAGGGAGTGAGACATGTGAAGCACGTAGAGTACAACGAGCACCTGCCATCTTGCCTTCACATTAGGCACGGTGCTCACTCATGGCCCGAAACAACCCCATCTCTGAAGCCACCTCGTTCCCGTGCTTCACTGTCTCAACCCCTACACTCGGACTCTCACACTTACACACACACAACGCCACCTGTTGAGCAGATAACTCACCAGGTTATATATAAAAGGTTGGAGAGCGTTAGCAACGGACAATTCAAGGATCTTCAAGAGGTATGAGAGAGAGGCTAGGTCGGACAAGAGTAGAGAAGCGCGGGGTCTTATAATGAGAGGGGAGGAGTGCAGGGGGGCTATAGGGGAATTTTGCCCCTAAGGTCCCTGGGCGTGGGGGTGGCATTAGGCTACAATTGATCTTGGAGTTTGAAAAGACAGTGAAAGTACGTTAGTCAAATGCTACCGGGGGATGCAACTACGGGGTGGTATATGAGTCTGGAAAAGATAGAATTATGTAGTCAGTATGAGGGGTTATGGATACTATTAGTTGGCCCTGGGAACTGCGTTTTCTATGAAATATATATATACCAACAACAGCGGCAGTTCGTAGGGGTACTTAGTTATTGTTTCGGGGTACTTATGACAGATACTGGTAATAAGGTTATCTTATACAATCTCTGGTTGGGGTAAGAGGTGTATGACACGAAGTAAATTGGCGTAGTGTGGACTGTGGATACGAAGGAGGCAAGGGGAAGACGTATGACAATTGTGGAAAAGTAAATGGAAAAAGGTGAACACAATGGCGGATAAAAATACTTAACCTAAGGATTGAATACATAGATTTATGGGGCGATGGGTTCTTCAGAAAGTTTAGTCTGGCAAGACAAGATGTTCGGGAATGTTAATATTAATACTTAAACTAAGGATTGCATACACGATGAACGACGACATTATAGTCGTCGTCCTAATAAGGTGATGAAACCTGGTTGATCTGTATTTGGCACAATACGACACAAGGACAGTGCCGCTATGTCGTATCAATGCTGGTGGCAGTTAATATTATAGACTTAGTTACTAGAGGAACAATGCAAGGGGCGACTGAGCACGGGTTACATATATCTATACTCGTCATGGGAAATGATATACGAGGTCTAGGGACAGGCGTGGGTGTTTTAACTTCTAAGATTATATAACATCTACTTCTCGGATGTAAGAACATACATAGATATAATTATGGCTGTCTGATGTGTTGGCATTGGCTCAACGTCGGGACAGGGCATGGGTGTTTTTAATATGAATGTATATTCCTGTTCATCATCTTTGTAGTTAGGAGTGTAGGACACGAGGGGGGTAGTGTACGTGAGGTGTGGAAAATGGTCAGTTTAGAAAAGGTAGGTGGGTGCGGCCTGGAGCTGCTTAGCCCTGCGGGCTTGGGCCTGTCTGAAATGGCTGGCTCGGTCAGCTGGTCCTTTCGTTCTGTGGACCTTTCTTTCAGGTGTTTCTGTGTGGTGTTCGCTCGTGGCTTCTGTGGTGGGCTTCTTGTTCTGGGGCATTTTAATGAGGCCCATAGAAGGGCTGACCCAAAACATACTGTACACCTCCCAAAGCTCAATCTTCCTACATTTGGGGGCAAGTTAATCGAGTGGTTAGCTTTTTGGGACGTATTTCGATCTACGGTTCATGAGTCCTCTTTGGATAATGTCCGCAAGTTTCACTATCTGAAGGGACAAATGGAAGGAGAGGCCTTACATTTAATAGAGGGTTTTGCAGTAGTGGGTGGTAGTTATCTTGAAGCGGTACACTTATTAGAGTCCACATACGGGGATAGAGAGCAGTTGAAGATGGCCAATGTCGTTGCCTTGTTGGGGCTCGCAGAACCACAGTATAAGGTTGATGAGTTGACAAACTTCAGGGCAAATATGGAGTGCCATACTCGATCGCTAGACACCCTAGGGCTTACCACGCAGGAAATGATAGTCATTATCTTGCGTCAGAAGCTTCCTATGGCGATACTTGATAAGGTAAGGTCATTTGAGCTGGGGGAGTTCAAAACTCAGTTCAGCAAGGAGATCAATAATCTACAGCTGAACAAAGGGAGAATGTATGTGTCGGGAGGGAGTGAGAATGTGGAGAAGAGGGGAACAATAAGCATGACAGTGGGGACTAAAGAAAAGAAAGAGGGTGTGTATAAGAAACCTGCTCAGATTCTATGTAAGCTATGTAACAACAAACATAAATGGAGTTTCTGCGTAAAATACCCAACAAATGAGACAAAACTAGCACAGGCGAAAAGATTGAAGCTATGTGTAGGTTGTCTAAGTAAAGAACATGGTAAGCAGGGACAATGTACTGCTACATACTTAAGGCCCTGTCGCCACTGCAAAGGACATCACTTTGATAAGTTGTGTCCTACAGCAGATAAAGTCAAAGACGTAAAAAAGAGGGTACTACAACTGTGACACTAGGTAGCACGCAAGACACCACTATATTGCCCACAATACAGATTCCCATGGAAGGTAATGACAGTAACAAAGTTTGTCGGGTACTTCTAGATCAAGGGTCTCAACGTTCCTTTATAAAGAGGTCCGTACTAGTGGGATTGAAGCACCGAATCGTAGGGGCTGAGACTCTTCGATTACAGGGCTTCACAGGGGTTACTGATAAGCAAGACTACGAGATAGCGGAGATTTCATATTTCTACCGTAAAAACCGGTACTTTAGGACTTGTATCGTAGTAGACACCCTACCAGAATATGTATCTGTGGGTGTGAAGAAGGTGGAACACGCATTATGTAGCAAAGGGGTTAACTTGTCAGATCCCATGGGAAATCAGAGTGAGGTGCATGTTCTACTTGGTGTGGATCAATATTATGAAGTAGTATACCCTGGATTTAAAAAGATGTGGTGTAATTTTAATCCCCACTAAATTTGGATACTGCATGAGCGGAAAGGTGCATAATACACAGTCAAGGGTCCTGGTCGACACGGTCTCGATATATAGAGTCAATGTAACCGCGGCAGAGGAGTTGGGAAGGGAGGATTCCCAACCTAGTGACCCTAAGATGGCTGCCGAGTTCGACCTGGAACGACTGTGGAGATTGGATCACATAGGCATTAATCCTATGGAGACTGATTATGACTCGGAAGTTGCGCTACAAAGGTTTGACGAGTCTGTGTGCTACTGTGTCTCAGACAAGCAATATAAAGTTAGTTTACCCTGGAAGAACAGTGAGATAAGCCTGCCTACCAACTATGGTTTGTCATTAGGTCGCTTGCGCGCATTGCAGCGGAAATTGTTTAACGAACCGAGCACGCGCCAGGCGTATGACGATGTATTTCGGAGTTATGAAGATAGGGGCTTTATTGAGAGAGTCGATGTCAAGGAACTGTTTAAGAAGGGTAGGGTTCACTATCTGGCCCATCATGGGGTAAGGAAAGACAGCGTCACCACACCAATACGGGTGGTGTATGACTGTTCTGCCCACCAAGGACAACAACCCAGTCTAAATGACTGCCTGTTGACAGGTCCGTCCATGGTGTCGGACCTGTCCCAACATCTATTGCGGTTTAGGCTGAGGAAGTATGCCTATACCAGTGACATCGAGAAAGCATTCTTGATGGTGAAGCTAAAGGAGGAAGATAGAGATGTTACCCGCTTTCTTTGGTTCGGCGACATTAGCGACTCTGAAAGTCCAATCATAATATACCGTTTTCGGGTTGTACTCTTTGGGGCCACGTGCTCGCAGTTTTTGTTAAATGCCACAATCAGAAAACATCTAGCTGACACTCATGAGGATCCCACCGCTGCCACCAAGCCAGCCATTAGGAAGGTTAACCCTTCATGCGGCCGTGGTAATTAATACAGTGACATATACAGTGACAGTACGATACAGTGCGATAATTAGTTTGTGTACCATTATATATTTCGCTATTCTTATTCTTTATTCTTTTACAGGAAAGATTATAATCACAGGAATATAGCTCAATCTAATTGCTTTTATAATATAGTGCAAAGCTGTAGGTATTTCCCAGTCGGGTAGCTACAATACCTACAAAGACAATCAATAACTCAAACCAGCCCCTAATTAAGCATAATATATTTTGTTGGTAAATAAACCCTAGAAAACCCAACAGTGTCTTTACTTCAAATCAATACCTTAACAAATTACCTCTCAACATGTTTTTACAGTGAAAACCTCAACTACAAGCATAATCAAGGACAATTAAGGTAAGAGGTAAAAAGGGCAACCATAAAGTCACCGCTACATAATTGGTTGGCAGCGTATATGGGATTCGTGTTCCCCAAATCGAAAACACAATTAAAATAAAACATCCGAAGAGCAAACAAAAGCACTAAAAAAAAAAAAAAAAAAAGCAATTAGAAAAACATTAACATAACAGAGCTAAGTGGAAAGAAAAACATCGATGAATGATAACAATATAGAAGTGGATTCAGAGTGAGCTGGTACTATAACTCAGTACCCAGCACATCAGCACTTACCTCAGCATTCCCTTCACTGAGCCAATGAGTCACGGTGAGCCCGCGCGCCAGCAACTCGCCCCCAGCAACTCAACCCTAGACACACACACTCACGCACGCACACCACGCCCAGGCCAGGGTATGACGTGTGCGTGAACTGTGACGTCACAGGAATTGGTGACGACATAAGGAGAAGCGATCAACTCTAAGGGATCAACACTTCAGACTTCATTCTACAACAGCTGATTAGAAGACCTTCAAACATCGCAACATTCAGCTTTGTATCGGTTAGTCAGAAATAACATACAAACTAAATATACTAGTAATTAGTGCTAGTAAAAATCCTGTCAACACAAACAAGCAATGCCAAAGTATCTTAACTATTCTTTCAACTTATTCATATGTATAGAATAATTTAGCTAGGACTGTACGTTCCTCATTAATTTAATTCCTTCTATGAATTCAAGTTAGATCAAAGAATTTAAATTAAGTACTCTATATTTGCAGTAACAGTTTCTCAAGTAATAACTTAGCAGAGATTCAAAGATTTACTTCTGTTACACACTGTGTTAATTTATTTTCAATTTCTTAGTAAGAGAATAGGCTTCCCTATAGTGCCTTACTAACCTGAATTTTCCAGAATTTTCCTGTTTTCACAAACTAACTGCTCACTCATCAGACTAACCACCATTATCATCCATACAATCTTGGGTACAGGTGTGTGGTTAAGAGAAATCCCTATTATCAAAATTTTTGTACCAGTGCTAACATTTATTTTGTGGGATTATTTGTCAATGACATCCAATCCAGGTATCTTTACCAAAAGTGTCATTTTTTCTAATGTCCTTTAATCTTTTTAGAAAAGAGAATGTTTTAGAGGAAGATCTCATATCCTCTGATAGTCAATCTGATGGACATTCAGACAGTCCTTCTGAAGCAGAGGGAAGGGAAGTAGCACCACAGTCGGTCACAGAGTTAGATAAAAAGGTAGACAATTCTTTTGACACTGACATTGACACACTTACTAACCAACTGTCCGACTCTTTCAAGGATAAATAGAGTTATCCACCAGAGGTTGACACCTCCTCTAGCGCCTGCGGTACACAAAAGGTTACATCAGACCTCGTCGACACAGAGGCTAGCGTAAACCTAAGCGCAAGCGGGGGGACAAAGGTAATTAACGCGCCTCCAGAATCTACAAAAACCAAGTCGTTCCAGTTACGCCCTACAATTTTAGATGCACGCCAACATCGATCAGGTAGGCAATATCCGACAGGTAACTTGAACATGTCAACTACTCCGCCGATGACTACTACGACGGCTACGAGTACGACTACTACAACACCCACCATGTCAGGACACGTGCCACTACCTACGATAACCATTGTGCCAACAGGGCATGGTGTTGCATCTTACTCCGGGAAGGACTGCCCTAATTACCCGGGGGGAGTTCTCACATTTTTCAGGAACATAGAAGGGCTCATGAGAAACAGAAACATTATTACTGATGAAGACAAAATTGAGCTTGTTAGATCATACCTGAAAGACGGCTCGAAACCTAAAGTTTTTCAGTCCATCCTAGGCTTCCAAACAAAAAAATACCAGGATTGGAAAAACTACATAATCGAGGTCTTTGGGGATGGTAACCAAGGAGGAGAACTAGCCTTCATCCATAGATTAGCTGACAAACTCGACACAGATGGCGGAAAGCATGACCAATACATGGCCATGGCAATAGCCGGGGATGTATATGCAGATGCCAAAGGAAGGTTTCTAGCGCCCTCTTCAGTATGGATCAACACTGCTACCCATGAGTGCATGATGCTGGAGAACTTAGGCAAAGTAGTGGAATATCTAGTATACATGCTCATGCTGGATCCTCGCCTGAGGAAGGAAATGACAAAAACAGAATTCCTACCCACCACTAACCTGCAGAAGTTAGTGAGCAAACGTACATATAAGATTACCACAGACTTAGTACCAAAAGCCTTGGTAACCCCAGTAGAAGCCTCAGGGAGCAGACCCAAACAAGCGTATAGTAGCAGCTCGAGGAAAGACACCAGCTGTGATCATTGCCACAAGAAGGGACATGACAAGACAGCCTGTTGGAGACTGCACCCGCAGCTAATTCCAGACAAGTTCAAGAAGAATACGACATTCACACCCTCCAGTAGGACATCATACCAAAGTGGACAAGCTCAAAGACACCAGACAGGCCAAGCGCAAGGAAAACAGAAGATGACTTGCATGTTCCATGGTGAGAAAGGACACTCCACAGAGGATTGCCGTACAATCAAAGGCTTAGCTGCAAAGCGTCAACAAGGATCGTCGGGGGAAGACTCGCGCACAAGACCCAACGATCAAACGTAGAAAAACCTACTCCGTTACCTACCAATGTCCACTCGTCGCCCTTACACGTGCCCTCGCTCGTTGCGTCAGTATCACGAGTGAACATTATGTCAATTCCAGTAACGGTAGGTGACGTGAAGATGTCTCTGGCTCTTGACTCCGGCGCCTGCGCCAACGTCTTGTCCTACGAGTCATTGACAAATCTTCAAAATCAGCTTAAGTGCAACTGGAAACTTAATCTCCCAGACATGCAACTTACAGGAGTTACACGGAATAACCTAAAACTAGTAGGTATGGTAGACATTCCGTTTAGGTTCACACGTCACGGAGACCCAAACATCAAGACGAGGTTTTACGTGATCAAGGATTTTCCACTCCCAGCAGATGGCCTCATAGGCATCGGAACTATGAAAGACAATCGCATCGCCTTAAATCCTTCCGACCAACAGATGATCTACAACCGACGCAAGTATTCTACAATGCAGAATCCGCATCCTCTCCTGCACTCGACCATTGCAGCGGCTGTTTCAACAAGCATGGACAGTTCGCGTGCACGGCCCTTGGTGTCCCCGACTCCAAGTAACCCGAGTGTTGGATCAACGGATCAAGGTTCACGGTTGTATCCCTTAGTAGTGATCGGAAAACAAAGGATACGTGCTAGAGAGGGTGCACACCTCCCAGTTAGGTTACCCAAGCTCAAGAAAGGCACGGATGCAGTATGTCTAAGTGAAAGTGCATGTATTAAAGGACTAGCTCTCGAGTCAACCTTGTACAAGCTTCAGGGTAAAGCAAGGACCGAGATACTAGTCTATAACAGGTCTAACAGTCCAATCACACTGAAGTCCGGCTGCAAGATCGGAAAAGCTCTTGTGTACGACTATCCAGTAGATCCTGAACCTCCGGAGTGGCCCTCCGCAGAAGCACCAATTGCAGCAATGACAGCATCGTCACCATCCGAAATGCGAGACGAAGAACCTCTCAGGCAAAACCTAAAGAAGACAGACTTTCCAGAAGAGGCAGAATCCCTTCTGCAGTTGCTACAGTCTTTCAGAGATGTAGTTGCACTCCCAGGAGAACGTCTAGGTAAAACGGATCTAACAACGCATACCATACCCCTCAAACCAGGCACCAATCCCGTTTACACAGCGGCGTACAGATTGCCACACTGTTAAAGGGAAGTAGTAAAAGGGATGGTAGACGAAATGCTGGAGCAAAATGTTATTCGCCATTCATCCTCGCCATGGAATTCACCTCTTTTCCTGGTACCTAAGAAGGATGGAGGATGGCATCCGGTGATTGATTATCGCAAAGTCAATCAAGCAACTATACCTGACAGGTTCCCCATGCCTGTACTGTCCGAGCTACTACAAGGCATAGGAAAAGGGAACAAGGTATTCAGTACTCTAGACCTCCTCAGTGGGTACTGGCAAGTTGGAATGGATGAGAAATCAACAGAAGTCACTGCATTCTCTACCCCCAGTGGACACTACGAATGGCTACGCATGCCGTTCGGACTGAGAAACGCACCCCTCACCTTTCAAAGGTTAGTAAACAATCTTTTTGCGGGCCTATTGGGTGACTCAGTCTTCGCCTACCTGGACGACATCATCGTCTGTAGCAAAGACGTCAGCTCTCATTTCAGCAAACTCCAACAAGTGTTGGAAAGACTTCAAACGGCAGGGTTACGTATCAAGCTCAGTAAGTGTGATTTCCTAAAAGAGAAAATCAAATTCCTAGGTCATCAGGTGGACGCAGAAGGAATTCACACTATGAACGACAAGATCATCGCGGTACAAAATTTTCCACGTCCAAAGTCGGTTGAGAATGTCAGAAGCTTTATCGGTCTTTCTGGCTATTACCGGTCTTTCGTGAAGAACTATGCGAGTGTAGCGAGGCCTCTGACACAACTTCTCCGGAAGGATGCTCCATTCACATGGGGTCAAGAGCAAGAGGAAGCATTCACTAACCTCAAAGAAGCACTCACCAGAATGCCTGTCCTAGTCTTCCCAGACCATGACAGACCATTCACACTCTGCACCGACGCCTCTCTCAAAGGGCTAGGAGCTGTTCTAATGCAACCAGATGAACAAAGCAAGATGCAAGTCATTGGATATGCAAGTCGTGTGTTGAATGATGCTGAGACTAGGTATCACTCAACGGAATGGGAAACCCTTGCAGTAGCTTGGGCATTGAAACATTTCAGAGATATCATCCTTGGTTATAAAATCCACCTCTACACAGATAATGAGGCGGTAACAAAGATATTCAAGGGTGGTAAGAATCTCACTGGCAGACTAGCGCGGTGGTACGAAACGGTATTACAGTTTGATCCTACTCTGTATCATCTCAAAGGTAAAGCTAACGTGGCGGCAGACGCACTCTCACGAAATGTGCAAGTAGCCCCAGTGGTCCAGCTACCGACGCTTACAGAAGACCAAGTGAAAGAAGAGCAAAGCAAGGATCCGCTGTGGTCCAAAGTCATATATTCCTTAGAATCAGGGGATAACACAACTCTCCCAGAACTACCCGTACCTCACACGCAATTCAGGTTGCTGGACGGAATACTAGTTAGAGTTATTCCCACAGACCTTGACGCACGCCCTCGTGTAGTGATTCCAGACACGCTCACAGAAGCAGTCCTTACGCAGATGCACGATGCTCCCCAAGCTGGTCATCCAGGAAGGGATAGAACGCTCCTAGCGACACGAAGGAAGTACTACTGGAAAACGATGAGAAAGGATATTGAACAACACCTAGCAAGATGTCTCTCCTGTGCCCAGCACAAGGGAACCTGTGATGGTCCCGCACCAATCTTGGAGTATCCAACGCCTTCACTTCCATTCGACACTGTATCAATGGATTTGCTGAAGTTGCCGCGGAGTCACCAGGATTCACAGTATCTTCTAGTATGTGTTGATTTCTTCTCAAGATTCGTAGTTTTAGCCCCGCTTAAAACTAAAACAGCGGATGAAGTTGCTCATGCATTAGTAACGCATCTCATCTGTCCGTTCTCCTGCCCTAAGACGCTCCTCTCGGACAACGGGTTGGAATTCAAGAACCAGGTGATTGCAAGTATCTGTGATATCTACAATATCAAGCAATCGTACATTGCAGCATACCACCCAGCCTCAAATGGGTTGGTAGAACGCATGAATAGGACACTCCTAGAAGTCCTACGCCATGTAACAAACCCGCTCCATGAAGCGTGGGAAGACTGGCTTCCACAGGTGGCAGCTTGTGTAAACGGCTCTGTAAACTCCTCTACAGGTAAGACGCCCCACTACATAGTCTATGGACAAGACAAGATTCTGCCATATGACCTGCTATCCAAGCCTACCACCCCAGTCTACAATCTAGAGGACTATGCTAAGAGACAACTCCAGGTCTTTAGCAAGATCCACCATCAAGTCCGAAATCATTTACAGGCATCCCGTGCAGAAATGATAAGGAAACAGCACAAAAGAGCACACCAGACTGTTCTTGAAGTAGGTGACAAAGTTATGTGCCTAGATCCGACGAGAATGACTAAGCTCTCGCCAAAGTATAGTGGACCCTATGCCGTTACGGACACAGCATCCGGTAACAAGTATGAGGTTCGAGACCCTACCACAAACAAGGTAGAAGTAATTCATGGTGACAGGTTAAAACGGGTGAGCACAGAACTCTCCGTAGATGGCCATATTATGACTGCTCCATCACCTTCGGCGGTGCAACCAACTGCACCGACCGAGACTGACTCCGCACAGACAAACGAGTATAGGCGGAAGCTTCGTTCTGCTAGCAGAGCGTTCTAAGACCTAGTAAGAGAGTAAAGTAAGACCACTCTAGTAAGAGAGTGAAGTGAGACCACTCAAGTAAGACCACTCTAGTAAGAGAGTGAAGTGAGACCACTCAAGTAAGACCACTCTAGTTAGAGAGTGAAGTATTCTATACCCATCATCGTTCTGTCAACGTCACATATCTGACAGAGCACACCATTCCCCACGTACATCCTACTGGGCGAGTGAAGTATTCTATTAGTACCCCTATGAGTAGAATATTGCCCTTTCTCATGAGAAAGATGGTCTGGTTAATGAAAGCCCTTCTTCTACTTGGAACACTAATTATGGTTGATTCTACGACACCCTCGTATCTGAAACCTGGCGCCCTTGTAGCCCAAGTTGGAAGAGTGCTAATTGCGGAAGATGTAGTAGCAGTTCAGTATGAATTCGGAGACATCTTTAACATTCCCCGTAGTGTTGAGACGCTCCAACGTCGCCTAGACAGATTACACTCTACTTTTACCTTCCTACTGACTAATCAGACACTGCCCCGTGACTTACGACTTACAGTTATACTCCAACGCTCACGTGTAGCTCGTATGAATTGTAACTTCCGGAAGATCCAATTGGTCCTACCTGTAGACCCTATCCAGGTAGCCAAACACGCTCACTCACGGCGTACAAAGAGAGGACTTTTCAATTTTGTTGGCTTGATCTCCCATGAGCTCTTTGGAACAGCCCAAGCTTCTGATGTTGAAAAGCTGGGAAAGAGACTTAGTGTACTGGAGACAGCAGCAAGAGCCATGAATAGAGTCTTGAAGTACGACTCAATAGCAATGAAGGATGTATTCACGACAGTTAACTCGGTAATTACGACTATTAATAACTTGACACAAGTAGTTAATTCTCTAGTTTCTGATGGACATTCCACAGATAAAGTCATTTACTTGTCCGAGATCTTGCAAGCTAC
Organism: Paralithodes platypus; assembly: GCA_032716605.1. NCBI lineage: Eukaryota > Metazoa > Arthropoda > Malacostraca > Decapoda > Lithodidae > Paralithodes > Paralithodes platypus. The sequence continues at coordinate 20,459,233 of CM064481.1, forward strand.
TGAGGAAGATGTTAGCGATTTATTTCTGGGTACGAAGAGGGTTATAGCAAATCTCGTTGATGCTGCCCTAAGCCGAGTCACCAGTGACCTAGTACCTGTAGAACATCTCAGTACGGCAATAGAGATAGCGAAAGACCAGTATTCCCTGATGCCGCTATTTGAAGCAGGTGAATGTGAGTTTTACTACCCTCTCTTGGAAGCAGTTCTTACGCACTCATCAATTTTAGTCCACATCCCGTTCAAGTCCTCAAACATGTTCAATGCTTGGAAAATTATCCCGTTCCCGTTTCTCTTAGACGGAAGATTACTAACCGTGACTGACACAGCGGACATGATGCTCGTCTCCGACGACCTTCAACTTGTGACTGTGACTGACAATGACGCACTTAACTTATGTAGGTCATTGTATCTTCATCTATATGTGTGTCCAGCGTATGTGTTTTCCTTTACGTCCCCGGACAAAAATGCATGCGAACTTACCTTGACTCAAACCTGATGGCACAATCATCACTTCTTCCTCTGACAAAGCTAAACTCTTCGCTCAAACTTTTGCTAGAAACTCCACCTTGGATGATTCCGGTGCTATTCCTCCCTCTCCGCCCTCCTCTCTCTTACTTATGCCTAATATCCTAATCTCTTCTAAAGATGTACTTTCTACCCTCTCTGGGCTTAACACTAATAAGGCGTACGGTCCGGACGGTGTTCCTCCTGTTGTTCTCAAAAACTGTGCTTCCGTGCTGACTCCCTGCCTAGGCAAACTCTTTCGTCTCTGTCTATCCTCTAACGTCTTCCCTTCATGCTGGAAGTTTGCTCACATTCAACCTGTCCCAAAGAAGGGTGACCGCTCTCAACCCTCCAACTATCGTCCAATTGCTCTTATCTCTTGTCTTTCTAAAGTTTTTGAAACTATTCTTGCTTCCAAATTCTTAAGCATTTCTCTTCTCATAATCTGCTCTCAGATCGCCAGTATGGCTTCCTTAAGGGTCGCTCTACTGGTGATCTTCTTTCATATCTTACTAACTCTTGGTCATCCTCCTTCCGGGACTTCGGTGAGACTTTTTCTATTGCACTAGACATATCGAAAGCCTTCGATAGAGTCTGGCATAAATCTTTAATTTCTAAACTACCCTCCTTCGGTTTCTATCCCTCCATCTGTGCCTTTGTCTCTAATTTCCTTTCCGGCCGTTCCATAGCCGCGGTTGTGGACGGCCATTGTTCACTTCCTCACCCTATAAACTCCGGTGTTCCTCAGGGCTCTGTCCTATCTCCTATTCTCTTTCTAATTTTTATAAATGATCTCCTTAACTGTACCTTAATTCCCATCCATTCATACGCAGACGACTCAACCTTACACTACTCCATTAGTTTTTCAGAACGCCCCAGCCAGCAATCCCTCAACGACAAACGTAATGAAGCCATAGAACTCTTAAATTCTGATCTAAATACTATTTCCAATTGGGGCAGAGAAAACCTTGTTAACTTTAATGCTTCCAAACCCAATTTCTCCATCTATCTACCCGTCAGGATCTCCCAGCGGACTATCCCTTATTCTTCAACAATACAAAAATCAACCCTTCATCTTCTCTCAATATTCTTGGTGTCTCTTTTTCTTCTGCTCTCATTTGGAAGGACCATATTACCAGTCTTGCTAAGGCAGCCTCCCAGAAGCTGGGTGTGCTCAACCGCCTTAGGGGGTTCTTTTCCCCTGCACAGCTTCTTGCTCTGTACAGGGGCATAGTGCGCCCTTGTATTGAGTATTGTTCACATGTGTGGGGAGGTTCCTCTCACACCGCTCTCCTAGACAAAGTTGAAAGGAAGGCCTTTCGTATCATTAACTCCCGTCCACTCACCAACTCTCTGCAATCTCTCTCTCTCCGCCGCAATGTTGCATCTCTCTCGCTATTCTATCGCTACTATAATAATCAGTGTTCCTCAGAGCTATCCCAGTGCATACCACCTCCTTTACGTAGGGCACGTGGTACCCGTCTTGCAACTCAATCCCACCCTACTCTGTGCAACTCTCCAACCCAAGAGTGAAACGTTACTCTCAAACTTTCTTCTACTCAACAGCTGAGCTCTGGAACTCTCTCCCAGAATCAGTCTTTCCCTCTTCCTATGACTTAAATTGCTTCAAACTCCGTGTGTCCAGGCATTTTGGCTCGAACGTCCCTTGATTTTGGCCCTGTCACTCTTTCAACTATGGGGGAGGCACTCGCTATAGGCAGTTATGCCTTTTGCCTCCCTCAATCACATAGAAAAAAAAAAAAAAAAAAAAAAAACACTGTGACTGACACTGGAGCTATGAAAGACTGTACTTTCGCCCCGGCTCCTCAGCTCCCCGTGTTTCATAAACACTTGCTAGATATTCAGTTCTTTTACTTCCCTAACCAGACCCAGGTGTCTCTCATTTATCAAGATTCTAGAATTATATTTCATGCACAAGGGATGTATCAGGCCCCTGATCACTGTGAAGTAAGGAGTTCACTCATTAATACTCTACCTTCTCATCAGCACCTCGCCCTGATTACTAACCTCTCTTCTGAGTTCATCCCAATTAACATTTCTTTCACAGGCAATTCTTCAGACCTGATCATCAAGTCACGTAGCATTAAAATGTTAAATGCATTGAATTCTTCTGAGTTTACTAATCTCATTAGTTCATCTCTCCCCATGTCCATCAGCCCAGACGTTCTCTATCCTACAGTACTAACCCCTACCTTGGCTCTCTCAGTAATAATTCTAATCCTTGTAGGCCTCTTCCTTCGCCTATCTTTCAGGGTTGATCGCCTGACTCGTAGACGTAAGGCTAAGCTGGCAACTGCCGAGGCGACTGTGTAAGTTGGTTCTTACCTTTTCATACTTCTTTGGCATTGCTATACACTGGGATTAGCGTTATGTAAGTCATAGGGATGATAGGGATGATATATATATGTTCGGTGGGCCTCACTTTACGTGGCCGAGCGGTGTAACAGCGAATTTTGAGCGACTGTACACTCTAGGTTAACTCATATAATCACTTGTATAACTCACACCCTTATAACAGTTATTCACTTACTTAAGTATACTACTGTACATTCTAGTTGGGAATGATCTCCCTATAGACAGATCATCTCCCCATCTATAAAAGGACTTGGTACAATTCTTGCAGAGTAAGCAAGCGTTCCCACGGTCTTCTTAACCTCTGAAGTGCGCATGGGGGTAATTGGAAACGTCCCCCTGTGCTGACGTATTTGAGGTGTTTCCGTCACTAAAATATTCATTGTGCCATTAATAGCATTAATATTTATCCATATGCGCCTATTATGGGTTGATTATAAAGGTATTAACCTGAAACAACAATAAAACGAGTGAAAACAGCGTTTGGATGGTCAAAATCGGAGATATAGCCCGCGAGTTGTATAATGTATGGGTGAGGCAATCTGCTTTCCCGCCAATTTCCCCCAAGGCCACTGAGACACAGTCGATCGATACTCTCTCTCTCTCTCTTGCACTCGCTTGCTATCAGTGATGACCACACCCTCCAATCGGATTTCTAATGTTAGCACGAAAATATACCTCAGAATAAGGGAATAACAGGGAAAATAGGTGATAACTGAAGGAGAGGAGGAAAGTGGGGAAGGAGGGGAGGTAGAGGACTGAGATTTTGCATGGCCCAGGGGCCAAAAAAAAATAAAAAAATAAAAAAAAAAAATATAAAAAAATATTTTTTTTTCGATGTCAAAAGTTGATTTTTATTTTCTCTGACTCTTAAGAGTCTTCCCGCAGTGCGCCGGGGGAACTCTTAAGAGTCTCCCCGCAGCTCCCGGGTTAAAGTATTGCAGCAACTCCAATATGATTGCTAGCAACATGTATCGTATGACTCCACACTGGTCTGAAGCCGGCACGCTCGTGCCTCCAGGCATTGAGCAGTAGCAGTACAGCCAGCCATTAGGAAGGTTAACCCTTCATGCGGCCGTGGTAATTAATACAGTGACAGTACGATACAGTGCGATAATTAGTTTGTGTACCATTATATATTTCGCTATTCTTATTCTTTATTCTTTTACAGGAAAGATTATAATCACAGGAATATAGCTCAATCTAATTGCTTTTATAATATAGTGCAAAGCTGTAGGTATTTCCCAGTCGGGTAGCTACAATACCTACAAAGACAATCAATAACTCAAACCAGCCCCTAACTAAGCATAATATATTTTGTTGGTAAATAAACCCTAGAAAACCCAACAGTGTCTTTACTTCAAATCAATACCTTAACAAATTACCTCTCAACATGTTTTTACAGTGAAAACCTCAACTACAAGCATAATCAAGGACAATTAAGGTAAGAGGTAAAAAGGGCAACCATAAAGTCACCGCTACAAGTAAACTATCTCGCGGATTATACATTGACAATTTGCAGGGTTCTAGCGATAGTCAGGATGATTTGTTATATGCATACTGGCAAGCACGCAGATTGTTTGCGGATGCACATCTGTTTCTCCGCGAGTGGGTTACTAATAGTAAAGATTTTCAGAGTTTGATACAGGTGGACGGTACGGCATCTCTTAACCAGGAAAAGTCCAGAAATTTGGGGATGATCTGGCAACCTAAACATGACATACTAACTTTTCAAACAAGGTCTTTTGCTCAGCAGACAGGAGTGCACACCAAAAGAAGTCTGTTGAGCAAAGTTGCGCAATTTTTTGATCCTTTGGGTCTAGCATTACCCGTTACCATAAGAGCTGGGCGGGTGCCCAACCCCGAAAGGAGTTGAAATAGGGGAGCTATCCCCCCGCCAAAGGCGGCTTTCTAGGGCCTTTCCTAGCTGATGCTGAGAGGATTGGGTTCTAGTCATGTGGTGATGGGCTGGTCTATCCGAGTGAGAACTGAGCGATCTCTGCCATACCTATAGCTTGACTGTTCCTTTTACTTATATATCTTCTAGATCTCAAGTGGCGGCGTCTTTTCCGTGGATTGACCTCCCTACTGCCAACCTAGAAGTTGGCAGATTGGGAGCCAAAGCGTCACATTTTTCCCTTACCCCTCAACTTTCCCTTCATAATTGCTGAGGGGCACAGGGCCTTGGGTGGGGCTTTGGTTTCCCGGGCGTTTCCGCACCTTCCTCAGCTCCCTGCCTTGGAGTGGCTTCGGTCACCCGGGCTTTGTTAGTGGTAAGCAGGGATGATTTTGTGGGGGCGCTCGTTTATGGCCTTGGCCTTGCTCGAGACCTTGGGGCTGTTCGGCCAGACAGCCTGGGGAACAACAACAACAACAACAACCATAAGAGCTAGGATTCTAATGCAGGAAGTTTGGAGACGTAAATTAGGATGGGATGACAGTTTGCCCGAGGACCTGAATGACCAAGGGACATTGTTGTTGAATGAATATGCCATCTTATGTACTAAACCTATACCTCGTAAAGTGGCGGCGTTCGGTGACGTTACGTTACACACGTTTTGCGATGCTAGCGCCACGGCATACGGGGTAGCCATATATGTTGTTACTTCATTTGGGGCACATTTAGTTACAGCCCGGGCCAAGGTAGCCCCGGTTAAAAAGGTAACTATCCCTAAAATGGAATTGACTGCCATGCTGCTATTTATTAGTGGCCCCTCCATCATTGACGATATGCCTATTACATAAGGCACCCTCTTCAAACACTCATCCGCCGTAGTTTTGAATCTACCGCGCAGAGCATAAAAAAAAATTGAGGAGCCTTCATCATGAGTGGCTAATTCCACGGACTATATATGTGTCCTGGATTAGTTGTGTATTGGCTAATTCCACAGACTATTGGTGTGTCCTGGGTTAGTTGTGGTTTGGCTAATTCCACGGTTTATTTGGTGCGTTCAGATTGAATCTGAACGGGGTGGGTTGCCTTTTCCGGCGGGTTTTCTCGGTTACACCATGAAAACCCGGCTGGTGGCCGAGTTTTAATCACGCGTGGTTAAAAAAGGCTTGTTTTCCCCGGCGAGTAGTGGCCTGAGGCTCTCCAGGACTGCGTCTCTGTGTTGGGCCTATGTTCAGGCGTACTGTGTTTCCCGGCGGGATGGCTTTACCCATTTAACTAAGTGTTCATACGGACACTTGTTGAGTTGAGTTTTTCCCGTTTTTTGCAAAGCCAGTAAAACTAGGCTGTTTGTTGATTGGTCTTTCCTCCCCGGCGATCTTTTGCAAAGAAGTGGGGATAGGAATTTTGGGGTTAACGTTAAAAATTCACACCCGGCGGTTGCACCTTGGGAGGGTAGGATTAACGGATTTGCATAATTCAGTGGAGTTAACCAGACAATCGAGGGATACGATACGTATCTCCGCCATTCAACATACGGCGATCTAGAACGCTTCGGGAGAAGCCAGATCTAGCATTAAGACAGGCTTTCCAGTTTTTGATCTGCGAGATAATACGGGGGCCGGCGTCTTTGAGGGTGGTTTTCCAGTAAGAACTTAACAAACACCACTGGGAAGACTGCGTCAGTTATAAAAAGCCATGCTGGTCTTTATATTATGTCAGAGGATATGCATAAATCTTTTGGACGAGTTAAGATATTCTGAAATCTTTATTCATGAACCCTCCGCCTAGCGAGCCGTGATAGTTGTGTATTACGTCTCGTTACCCGGCGGGTTGTCTAACACTTGTGTTCGAACATGTTCGTGTAACCTTATGAGCATTAATTCCTGGAAATTTTTCTTTTTTTCCAGGGCTGAGTTCCGGCGAGACTTTCGAGAACCTGGAGTAAAACCGGGGGTGGGTTAGTGTTTTTCCACCAGTCTCTGTCATGGCTACCATAGACCCTGTTTTTGCCTTGTGTATTGCTCCCTCCTGTTCAGGTATCCCTATCTTTGCACACACTCTTTGCATTAGATGTGTTAAATGTTTAGATCACTTAAGGGGTTTGTGGGTAACGGGGAACTGTACCTTCTGTACTCAATTGAGTGCCAAAGTGTTGCGGGACAATAGTAGATCCGCGGCGGTCGCTTTGAGGGAGGTCAGGCAGCAGTTGTCATGTTATGCAACCACAGTGTCTCATAAAGCGCTGCAATGTGACAATGTAATTCTTTGGGATAAATTACTAATTGAGCACCCCCCTATTAAACGTCCCGCTAGAGTAACTGTACGAAAGTCGGCAGAGACTGGGCAGGGTACAGCACTTTCTCTGGTCCCTACAACTTCTAAGAGACCTCCGTAAACCCACTCCCCCGGTGACAGCCTCCATGTCACGGGCGCGGTCCAGGTCCAGGTCTCCCCTCCGACAATAGCCGCCTAGTCATTCCTCTTCACCAGCAAGAAAGAAGAGTAAAGAGGAAAAGTCCAAGGACAGCTCTAGTGAAAGATCGGAAAAGTCTAAGAGCAGTGAAAAATCTAAGTCACACCGCAGCCATAAATCTTCCAGGAAAGATTCTAAGGAACGAAAGGCCTCCCGGCGTTCGCCGGAGCCTCGTGCCTCACTTTTTGCCTCTACTCCCGACTTATCTAGTATCCAATCTGATGGGGCGGGAGTGGAGTCAGAGACTGTGGTGGGGGTGTTGCCGGCGGATAGGTTACCAATGGATATTTCATACTTTGAGTTAGAGAGTTCGGTAGGCAGTGATCGCCCTTTAGAAGAATCTAGTGGGGGCTCAGTGGTTGATGGTGTATCTGACTCCCAAGGGAGTTCGGGCCAAGGCCTGGGTGTATGGCGTTATTCCCAACCAGGGCATGAAGACCCACGTTTGGTTCAAGAGCCACAGGTACGGACGGACGTCCACCGGGACGCTGCGATCCCATCATCCATTCCTGATTTAACTTGGCACCAAGACGAGGTTCCGGCTTCGGTGGAACCCTCTCATGATGGGCCAGATGACAAGGATGAGGTGTCTATAATCTCTGACATGGAAGTGCAAGAGTCGGGTTCAGTTCTAGACGACCCGCAAGAGAGGAATGATTCACCTCTGAGTTCTTCATCCGCCAAATTTGTCACGGCGGAGGAAATAGATGGGTTGTTAGTTACGGCTCTAACAAAAAAAATTGGCCAACAGCCGAAGACTCCTACAGTGGACCTAGGAGTTCCCATGACAAGTGCAAGTGTTCGGCCTCTGATCGCTTCTATTGCTTTGACCAAGATTCTGCACCCTCCCTCTATATCACCTAATATAGTCGCTAGGCCTGCTTCGGCGGCACTGACTACTTCTAATGTAAGGGTGGTAACGGATGTGAATCCTCCCCCGCTGGATAGAGCACCGTTAAGAAAGGTAGCTATGCCCCTGTTATACGGTCCAGATGACTCATGGGTTCAAATGATCCCAACTAAGCCAGAGACGGCACAGCCCACTTTGTCAGGAGAACTTCCAGTGCCACGTGAGTGGGTAATCCAAGGAAATAAATCTAGAAAGTTACGAGCCTTGGATATTGCGGGTAATGTACTTGATGTTAATATTAAGGCCATTCCGAACCATTATCACCATGACTTTTTTGTGTATACAGCTACGCCTGCACTGCCCCCTGCCTCAGCTTCAAAACTGTTTTCTGACTGGACCAAGCATGACAGTTTTAATGATATAAAAGCACTGTCAGCTCTCACTCCAGAATTAGATTTACAAACGGTCACAGACACAGCCGCTAATCCAGTGTTGAAGGTGGGGAAGTTGGGTCCAGGACCTTGGGTGGAATGGGAGGTAGAGGCTCAGAGCTTTGCGACCACCGTCACCTCGAAATCTTCGCACCAGATCCCTCAGGACAGCCATTCTTGGTTCTCTATGCCAGTCTTTTCAGCCGGCGGAGTTCCATCTGCTTTGTTTGCTTTTTTAGCTGCCCCCAAAATCAATCTATGCGAACTTAAAGATCCTTTCACTACGCCTTCACCAGCTCACCTAGACCGGGAGTTTAGGCTAAGGGGAAAGGCGTATAGACTTTTTTCCCAGTACATCGTTACGCACCAGGTGGCGAAATCTATGTTATGATCCACTCAGGCAATCACGGACGCGGAAGCCAGAAGATCGGTTGAACTATCTCGGCGATTACTCCTTCAGACTTCGATTCAGTCGTTGGGGGATATATGCACAGCCTTGCTCGAGGCGGTGCGAGCGAGACAGGATCTTAGGATGTCCCTGGTGAGGAAACTTCCTGACAGAATTGCGAACCAAGTGGTCATGTCACCGGTGCTAACTCCCTCATTAATGTCCCCTGATGTGTGGAGAACTGTTTTCAATATGGCTCAGGCCTTTAAGCACAGTCCCACCCCTTCTAAGAAACCTGCTTTTAACTTTCCCAAACCCAAGCCAGTCGCAAAAGCTCAGCCGGGTGGGTCAAAGCCCTTTCAGATACCTAAGTCCACTTCCCCCCAAGGTCAGTACAGGTATAAACAAGGTAAGTTTGCAGGTCATAAAGGACGGAACTATAGCAGACCGGGCCAGGGCCCGTCTTCTGCCAACGCCGGCCAGTCGGCTAAGCATCCACCACCACCACCACCACCACCATCAAAAAACTAAAGTCTCTCTCACTCCCAGGGCCGGTCTCACGGCGGGTGGATTGGAGGGTAGTACAGCCGGCGAACCCTTGTCTGCTAACTGGGTCGTTCCGGACGTGCCACCGCGCATGGCCTGTAAATACTTGGGCGATGATGGTGGCACGCAAGGGCATCACCTGGCAGTGGCTCCGGCGACCTCGTTTACGTCAGCCGACAAAGGCAAATTTAGTTTCATTAGAGGTGGAGTCACTAGTCCAGGAAATGATCGCCAAGAACGTCATCATCCCGGTTCCTCAAAATTACCCAGTTTTCACATCCAAACTATTTCTAGTGCCCAAAAGGGACAGTGTTCAGATGAGACCAGTCGTAGACCTGTCTTATCTGAACCTACATATTCACAACATGTCATTCAGGATGCTAACAGTAAACCAGATCAGGCTAACACTTCCGCCGGGAGGATGGATGTGTTCTTTAGACCTGACGGACGCGTATTGGCACGTCTCGGTCAACAAAAGATTTCAAAGGTTTCTGGCCTTACGAATAAAGCATCAGACTTATGTCTTTCAGAGGATGCCGTTTGGATTGAACCTAGCACCTCGCTTATTCACGAAATTAGTCCGGCAAGCCCTGATGCCCTTGTTAAGGCAAGGGATCAGGATTTTGTGGTATCTAGACGACTGGCTAGTGGTGGCAGAGACGGAACAAGTATGCATAAATCATGTCAACATATCATTAAAACATGTCAAAACTCTAGGGTTCAAGGTCAACCTGGTAAAGTCAAACCTTGTTCCCTCAAGAGTAGTTCAGTGGATAGGGCTGGTCTGGGACACAGCTACTCTCACTCTGAGTCAGAGTGTGGACAATCGCAACAGATTTCGCAGGAAATTGTTTCTGTTCCTTCACAGTCTGACTACGACACGGAGAATCTGGGAGTCTGGTCGGCTCTCTCAACTGGATTCAACTAACAGTACAGTTGGGCCGGTTAAGAGTCAAACGTTTAATATTGGAGGGCAACAAATATTTTCCGCTATTGCCGGCGAAAAAATGATGGCCCATACCAAAATTAATCCACAACTTGCTAGCGGTCTGGGCGAAGAGGGAAACATTACACTCAGTCATGTCATGGACCTCTCCTCCACCGACGGCATGGGTAGACACGGATGCGTCAGGAACGATAGGTTGGGGCTTTCAGTCAAACCAAGGGCACCAGGGTCAAGGGCTTTGGTCCCATTTAGAAATCTCCCACATCAATGTCAAAGAATTACTAGTCCCCTTATATTTCCTTCAGGCTCACGGCTCTACTTTGCGGGGCAAGGCGGTGGCCTTGAGAATGGACAATCTGAATGCAGTTCACTGTATCCAGAAACAAGGGTCGACGAGATCTCGGGGGTTGCTAAACGTGCCAGAAGAGATTTTTATTCTAGCCAACAGGCTGGACATTCAGCTTCACGCATCTTATCTCCCAGGCGTAGCAAACGTCTGGGCAGACGCTCTGTCTCGGAGACAGAGCACAACAGTAGAATGGGCGCTCAAGCAAACCATTTTCGACCAAATGATTGCGGAGCCTTACCATCCACAAGTGGATTTGTTTGCGTCAGAGGAGACTCACAAACTCCCACTGTACCTCACCCGCCGGACGATAACGCCGGCGGGCGGGCCAGATGCACTGGTGACAGACTGGAACAGGTGGAGTTCCATTTATCTGTTTCCGCCGCCAGATGCGTCTCTAATGTGCCACGTAGTAAACAAACTACAGGATTATCGGGGCGTAGTCTCGCTAATCGCGCCCCTGTGGCCGGCGCAGTTGTGGTACCAGCAATTGAAGACGTGGTGCCCAGACCCGGTATCACTCCCGGTGGGGTTTTTCCACTTAGACACAATTGGCAACCTAAAGACCTCGCTGACTTTTGCATTATGGACATTCAGGAGGCCAAATGGCTAGCACCATATGGTAGAGACGTGACCAATAAATTCATGAATCAATATACCCAGTCTACTAAGCGACGGTATCAATCGCATTGGCAAGCCTTTACTTCTTGGATTCTTAGAACAGAACAAACTGTGCCCTCGGTGGCTTTGGTTTTTAATTATTTAAATTATCTGTTCGAGCAAAAACGCTTATCTGTAGTAACGTTAAAAAATCACTTAACAGCGATTAGGATACCGTTTTTGGACCTTACCGGTCTCTCCATACCAGTTGCGGAGGAAAAAGGTTTTATGAGGGCATGTTTTAAACTCCGCCCACCTCCCCGTCAGCTCATGCCTACCTGGTCTCTGGACAAGGCATTGTCTTTACTTCATTCCCGTCTGTACCAAAATACTGCAGATTTTACATTACTTTTAAAAAGGGCAGTATTCCTTATGGCCTTGGCTACCGGAAACAGAGTATCTGAGCTGGCGGCGATGAGCAACACACCTAATTGCCTCAGGTTTGGTAGGCTTAATGAGTGTATTCACACTGCACCTTCCCCAGGGTTCATAGCCAAGAATGAGCACAGTGAACACGTGTTTTCAGAGTTCACGGTGCCGGCGTTGAAAAGGGGAAAGGTGCACCATAATTTATGTCCAGTGCAAGCTCTAACCAAATATTTGAGAGTGGCACCTCTAAATCACCACGGTGCTTTATGGGTAGCAAGTACGGGTAAACGCTTGATGAAACGTAGACTGGCTTCTCTCTTGGTCGAGGTCATTAAAGAGAGTAATCCCGGCGTTGTGGGTAGGGCCCACGATTTACGCAAGTTTGCGGCTTCGTTACGTTTCCTTAAGAATTTTTCTGTTGAAGATATTACGTCCACACAGTTGTGGGCCTCTAATCATACGTTTTTGACTCGTTACCTCTCAGTAGCTCTAGACAAACCTTCCTTACCATGTATAGCTTTAAGGCAAAGGGTCTAGGTGGCCCCTAAGTCACTTATTGTTTAATTTCAAGAAAAGGGGGGGGGGGGGGGGGGGTGCAGTCAGTGTAACATAGGACACCCTAGACCCCGCCAGAATATGAGAGCTGTGATACTGTTTATGGGTGTTGTGATATTTAAATTTCTCTGTACTATTCATTACAGGAAATTGTGCTAGTACAATTTTAGTACAAACAACAGTGTTGTTGTAAGTAGTTTTTGGGCTGAGAAGCAATCTAATTTAAGCATTGGTTATATTTTGCAAGATATTTCCACTAATTTTATGGGGTTTATATGTGCACATGTAAACTTATAAGTTTTATTTTTCACCACTTAATTTAAGTGGGGTGCCTTGTTAACTGGCGGATCTGTTCTCAGAATCTCAGAGTTAACACCATTTTTTATCAAGCAGGCTTCTTTGAAGCACGCTCCTGCTTGTACCCCTTTTTGTAAAAGTTGTGCTGTATATAGTTTATGCGCCAAATATATATCTTGTTTACAAAGTAAGAATACTACGTGGTTGTTTGATTATCTGCCTTTGCTAGAGTTATGATATGATTACGAATGTCCCCCTCCAGTCTTAGATATCAGGCATATCGTCACTAATAAATTATAGGTTTGACTCCTGCAAGGAGATAAAGAAAACCTAATATTTAGTAGTGGCCCCGTAATCAATGACGACTGGGGCCCTCCCGACCATCCCCTTCCCATTCGTTGATGTATTAAGGATTTTGGTTTACTTGATATGTCAGTGAAGGAAGAATGACGCCTGAGTCAGCGTCTGGGCAAAGATCCACACAAGTACATCCACGATTATATGGAAAGCTTATGAATAGTTATTCTTATTTTCTTTTTGTTTTTTATTTGTTACAAAGTTTTTTCGTAGTGAGAACCCAATTTCATAATGACTGAACCATGAGTGAGGTTGTGTGCGCTCATGATGAAGGCTCCTCAATTTTTTGTTATGCTCTGCGCGGTAGATTCAAAACTACGGCGGATGAGTGTTTGAAGAGGGTGCCTTATGTAATAGGCATATCGTCAATGATTACGGGGCCACTACTAAATATTAGGTTTTCTTTATCTCCTTGCAGGAGTCAAACCTATAATTAGCACGTCTGGTGCAACATGTACGCGCAGCATACGAGAGCGAATTAAATATTGAAATCGTTCACGTTTGGTGCGATAGTCCGGTCGCACTCAACTGGATACATAGCAAGAAGTCTCTGCCAGTTTATGTGCGGAATAGGGTAGATGAGATTAGGGCCCTATTGCCAGACGTTGCTTATCATTATGTAAATACAAAAGAAAACCCTAGTGATCTCATAACTAGGGTAATAAGGGCTAGCCAGTTAATGAAGTCCGAATTGTGGTGGCATGGTCCAAAGTGGCTGCTCCATGAAAGTGAATGGACGATATGGCATGCTGTTGGTGAGGGACTTCTGCCACTGGAAACAGTGGCAGTTACAGCCCAACCAAATGAGCCACCGGGTCTTATCATAAAGTGGGCAAGATTCGGTGACTATAATAAACTAGTCAGAGTTGTAGCTTGGGTGTTGCGATATGTATCCAATCTCAAGCTTACAGTAACGGGCCAACTCTGCAACAGGGGTCACAACATTGATGCTCGTGAATTTAAAGCAGCTGAAGTAACTTTGATCAAATGGGTTCAAGTAGAAACCTTTTCCAATGAATTAGAATCCTTGAAAAGCTCGAATAAGACATTAATGCCTAATATTTATTAGTGACAATGATTGTCCATCATTGACAAACATGCCTATTACATAAGACATCCTCTTCAAACACTAATCCGCCGTAGTTTGAATCTACCGCGCAGAGCATTTAAAAACTGAGGAGCCTTCATCATGAGCGCACGCGACCTCACTCATGGCTTCAGTCATTATGAATTGGGTTCTCACTACGAAAAAACTTCGTAAAAAATAAAAACAAAAAGAAAATAAGAATAACTATCCAATAAGCTTTCCATCATATTGTGGATGTACTTGTGTGGATCTTTGACCAGACGCTGATTCAGGCGTCATTCTTCCTTCTTCTCTGCTCTGCGCTCGCCCCGCCCGGACGTGTCTCCCCAAGCTCCGCTGGTTCCGCATTTGCTGCGTCCCTAGTGAGTTTTTCTCATTTGTTTACTCCGGGATGTATCGAGTAAGGTTAGGATATGCGTAGCAGGAGTGTCCTGGGCTGGTTGCCCGCAGTGCAGTGTATTTTGGGTCGTGTGTTTGGGGCATCTATTTCGGATGTACCCTCGTGTTCCTGTTTGGATGTGTGAACTTTTTCACGATTAGTTAGCTTGTGATGCAGGCTGCTTTCTTTACGCGCTTTTGCTGCCTTCTATCTTTCTGATGAGGTAGCATTTGTTTTGCTGACGTTCCCAGCGTATTTTTCTTCACTTAGTGAAGTTTTTCTGGGTCCCGAGAAAGTCTTCCCTTTGGCGGGAGTAATTGCTACAGTGGTGTGTTGGCGGTGTTTCCTGTTGTGATATTCCCAGTGCTTTTGTTTATATTTCAACGTTTTTTGTGCCGTCTGCCTAGGCCTAGCCAGCCGCTCGTAGCTTTGCCACATGTACAAGTGTTATTGATTTATTTATTGATTGAGCAATGTCGGTTGCTCCGACATTGTCGCTGAGATGATAAAAGCCTCAGGGGAGATTGGTGTAAACTTAGTCACTGAGTTGATAAACACCATTATTAAAGATGAGAAAATCCCAGAGGATTGGCTCAAAAGTGTAATAGTAAATATATACAAAGGAAAAGGGGATGTGCTAGATAGAGGAAATTATAGGGGCCTGAAAATGCTTGACCAAATCATGAAGGTCTGTGAGAGAGTCCTTGAGGGTTTGATCAGGCAAAGCATCTCTATTGATGATATGCAGTTTGGTTTTATGCCAGGACGTGGTACAACCGATGCTATCTTCATAGTCAGGCAGATACAGGAAAGATACCTACTAAAAGGCAGGGATCTTTACTTTGTGTTTGTGGACCTGGAGAAGGCCTTTGATAGGGTACCTAGAGATGTTGTACAGTGGGCTATGAGGAAACTTGGTGTGGAAGAGTGGCTGGTGCGTGTGATAATGAAGATGTATGAGGATTCGCGAAGTTCGGTGAGGGTGAAAAGGTGTACTGAGTGATGAATTCGCAGTCCGTGTTGGAGTCCATCAGGGTTCAGTGTTAAGCCCCCTCCTCTTTATTATGGTCTTGGAGGCGCTGTCTAGAGTTTTAGAGGCGGACTCCCGTTGGAACTGTTTTATGCAGACGATTTAGTCCTAATAGCTGACAGTATGCAGGATGCTGAGGCCAAATTCAGAAAGTGGAGAGAGGGCATGGCGAGCAAGGGTTTAAGAGTCAATATTAACAAAACCAAGGTTATGCATTGTAGTTTGAGACGAGGCAATGTGGAAAAGAGCGGTGCATACCCATGTGCAGTGTGTGGAAAGGGAGTGGGCGTTAACTCAATTCAATGTAGCATCTGTCGATGTTGGGTACACCATGGGAGTAAGCGCTGTAGTAGAATAAAGGGTCCCCTGCCGAAGGATAAGTCAGAAATAGAGAAATTTGAGTGCGTAGTGTGCAAAGGCGAGCTTGTGTTAAGTGATGATCCTGTGGCTGTGAATTTTGGAAATGAGTCTTTGGAGCTGGTGAACAAGTTTTGTTACCTAGGAGATACCATCTCTGCCGGTGGTGGGGCCGAGGCTGCCACTGTTGCTAGAATTAGGTGTGGCTGGGGGAAGTTCAGAGAATTGATGCCAATCCTGACCATGAAAAGAATGCCTCTCCCCCTGAAGGGAAAGGTGTATGCCTCATGTGTTAGAAGTGCAATGACGTATGCCTCAGAAACATGGGCCGTTAAAGTAGAGGATGTCAACAGAATGGAGCGTAATGAGATGAGAATAGTGAGATGGATGTGTGGGGCCAGGCTACAGGATAGAATAACAAATGTTGAGCTGAGGAGACGTTTAGGTATAAAGAGTATTAGCGAGGTGATGCGTACAAGTAGACTGGGATGGTATGGACATGTGGAGAGAATGGATGAACAAAATTGGGTGACAAAATGCAGGTCTGTGATTGTGGAGGGAGCTGCACCAAGGGGTGGACCGAGGAAGACCTGGGATCGGACTATACGCGCCGATCTCAAATCCAAGAACTTGACAAGTGAAGCAGCCCTTAACAGGGTTGCCTGGAACGCCGCCATTAGGACAAGAGACTGAAACTGCACTTATGTGTGGAACACTCAGTCTTAAAATGTTATGTATGTATGTATGTATGTATTATATAAATATGTCCTACTGTGTCATGTGTATCCTGGTTTAGTTGTGTCTTGGCTAATTCCACGGACTATGTATGTTTCCTGGATTAGTTGTGTATTGGCTAATTCCACGGATTATGTTTGTGGGCCCTAGGATAGTTGTGTTTTGGCCATCTCTCGGGTCCTATGTGCGTTCAGATGGTTTCTGAACGGGGTGGGTTACTTTCCGGCGGGTTTTTCTCGGTTACACCATGAAAACCCCGGCCGAGAGCCGAGTTTTGGCCACGCGTGGTTTCAAAAACAGGCTTGTGTCGCCGGCGAGTAGGTGTCTGTGGCTCTCCAGGACTGCGTCTCTGTGGTGGTGCCTGTTTCAGGCTCCCTATGATTCCCGGCGGAATGGCTGTACCCATCTAACATTGTTCATGCGGACATATGTTATGAAGTTTTTCTACCCGGTTTTACAAACCAAAGGAAAAACCTAGCTGTTGTTGTGGGCTTTCCTCCCCGGCGATCTTTTACAAAGAAGTGGGGATAGGAACTTATGGGGTTAACATTTATACATCAGATCTCACCCGGCATGTGCACCTTGGTAGGGTGGGATGAACGAATTGGTAATTCAGTTTAGTTAACCGGTCCATTTTAGTGATACTATATGTATCGCCGCCTTCACACTTACGGCGATCGAAGGCTCAATTAGGGTTAACATCTTTTTCACAAGTTTTTCACACCCGGCGGGTGCTCCTGGGAGGAGGAAATAAGGAATTTACAATTCAATTTAGATAACCAGTTAATTGAGAGATACGTTAATGTATCGCCGCCTTCAACTTACGGCGATCTATGTGACAATTCGTTAGAAGTCAGATCTCGTATCAGCCTGCCCTGTGTTATTCTGCTAAATAATTCAGGGGCCGGCGTCTTTGTGGGGGGTTGTTTTCCAAAATTGAATCTTGAAACAGTCACCACCGGAAAGACTATGTTTATAAACAACATACTGGTCTTTTATATTATGTCAGAGGGTATTCTTAACTTTCTTAAGACATGTCTAGATATTCGGAAATCTTTATAGAACCCCGCCGCGTAACAAGCTGTGATCATTGTGACATTACGTCTCGTTATCCGGCGGGTTATTAACACTTGTGTGCGAACATTTTGGGTTATAATAATAATAATAATAATACTTTATTTCAGACTCACACAGTACAGAGGGGACCATACTGGGGTCCATATATACCTTACAGTAACATAAATATATATAAATATATATAAGCTACTGTACATAGGCTACATAAAATAAAAAGAAATTAAATAATACCCAGCTTGCTATCATGTAGTTCACAGCACTGCCTCAACCAAAAACAGTGGTCATCAAACTACTGTGTTACCAAAACCACTGTCCTAATTGTGTACAGTACCATGCCTCACATCATTTAGCTTCCGGTACAGTATGTTGCTACAGTACAGTATAGGAATATCGGTACTGTACTGCACTATGAGGATCAGTACCGGTATGCTAATTCTGTAGAGTAGCAGACCTGAAATCATTACTTAAGGTTAAATATAGAGCAACTTCCTCCAGTGTGCCTGGATCCTGGAGGTGTACACTATGCTTGGAGTTTGTAGCATTTTAATGATCCTGTTCTCAGAAGTGTTAAGGCGCTGAATGAATTTATATGTTAGCTTTCTAATGAGTGATTTGTAACAGTGTAAGTTCATATAGGCACATAGCGTACTTGTACTCTCATATTTTGAGAGCCCCAGAAACATTTTCATGATATTGTGATATGAGATACTTAGTCTATTCACTGTCATTTTCTTATAGTTCCACCATAGTTGTGCTGTATACATTGGTGAGCAGTAGGAGTTGAACAATGTTATTTTTGTATCCCATGTGCACATATGAAATTTTCTTAATATTGAATTTCCCTGCATGTAAAGTTGCCTTCGCTGACGACCCATATCCTCATCATCTGAGCGATCACATGAAATATAGTGTCCTAGATACTTTACTTTACTTACTTCTTCTATAATTTCTTCATACAAATGGAATTTAGGTAGCTTTGATTTCAATAGAAGGTTAGATTTAAATATTATGATATTGCTCTTTATAGGATTAAATTTGACTGAATGTTCGATTCCAAATTTTTCACATACTCTTAATAATTTATCCAGTCCTGCTCCAGAGGGCGCGATTAAGGCTAGGTCATCAGCATACATGAGATGATTTACAATGGTGCTGCCAATACAGCACCCAGTGCGAGTCTTGTTCAGCTCCAGACTAAGATCATCCATGTAGACGTTGAAAAGATACGGGGTTAACCTTATGAGCATTAATTCCTGGAAATTTTCTTTTTTCCAGAGCTGGGCTCCGGCGGACCAATACAGAACCTGCAGTAGTTTTCCCACCAGTCTCTGTCATGGCTACCTTTGCCCCAGTTTTTGCTATATGCATTACTCCAACCTGTGCCGGTATCCCTCTTTTTGCGCACACTCTTTGTATCAAGTGTGTTAAATGTCTAGACCGTTCAAGGGGTCTGTGGGTGATGCGCAACTGTTCCTTTTGCTCCCAGCTCAGTGTCAAAGTACTACAAGATAATGATAAGACCGCAGCGGTCGCCTTATGAGAAGTTCGGCAACAAATGGCAGCTTATACTACGATTGTGGCTCATAAGTCACTACAATGTGATAATGTCCCTCTTTGGGATAGGCTTCTTATTGAGCACCCTCCCCCTAAACGTTCCTCTTGAGTAACTAGTCGTAAGCCGGCAGAGACTGGACAGGGTTCTGTGTCATCTCCTGCCCCTGCTACTTCGAAACGTCAACGTGAGTCTACACCCCCGGCGGCAGCCTCCTCGTCTCGGGAGAGATCTAGGTCTAGGTCACCACTCAGACACCAGCCACCCAGTCTTGCCTCTTCACCATCGAGTAAGAAGAGTAAGACGGAAAGTTCCACCAGTGGTCACGGCGATAATTCCTCCAAATCGAAGAGTAGTTCACGGTCACACCGCAGCCATAAATCTTCGAAAAAGGATTCCCATGATAGAAAGGCCTCCCGACATTCACCAGTTTCTAGTACTTCTCGTCATACCTCTACCCCAGACAGAGCTAGTGTTCGGTCTCAGGGGTCCAGTGTAGTGCCTGTACCTAAAGAAAATTTACCCATTAGCATTTTAACCCTGGATTTGGAGAGTTCAGGGAGCTCAGTGGTTGAGAGTGTTTCGGACTCCCAAGGGAGTGTAGGCCAAGGCCTAGGTGTTTGGCGATATTCTCGACCAGGGCCTGACCACCCACTTCTGGCTCAAACTAGTCACACAGTGGCTGATGTGCACCGGGACGCGGCGATCCCATCCTCTATTCCTGACTTATCTTGGCAACAAGATGGTACCCCAGCTTCGGCGGGATCTTCTCAGGAGGAACAGGATGATAAAGACGAGGTTTCAATTATATCGGATATGGAAGTGCAAGAGTCGGGTTCAGGCTTAGACGCCGCACAAGATCTTATTGATTCACCATTGAGTACATCATCAAAGAACTTTGTCACAGCACAGGAAATTGATGGGCTACTAGTTAATGCTTTATCTAAATATTTTGGCCAACAGCAGGAAACTCCCACAGTGGACTTGGGGGCTCCCACGACAAGCTCTACGGTACGGCCTCTGATGACTTCTATTGCTTTGACTCAGATCCCTCACCCTCCCTCCATGTCACCATCGGTGGGCACTAGGCCTGCTACGGTGGCATTGACCACTTCGAATGTAAGGGTTATAACGGATGTCAATCCGCCCCCGTTAGACAAAGCGCCTCTCAGGAAGGTAGCTATGCCCTTGCTTTACGGCCCAGACGAGTCATGGGTCCTTTTGACCCCCACTAAGCCAGAGCTCGCCCAACCTACCTTGTCAGGGGAACTCCCAGTGCCGCGCGAGTGGGTCATCCAGGGCAATAAATCTAAGAAATTAAGGGCCTTGGATACTTTGGGGAATGTACTAGATGTTAATATCAAGGCTATACCTAGTTATTATCACCAGGACTATTTTGTTTATACTGCTAAGCCTGCTTTACCCTCTGCCTCAGCTTCAAAATTGTTTTCTGACTGGTCTAAGCATGATGGGTTTAATGACATTAAGACACTGTCAGGTCTCACTCCAGAACTCGATTTGCAAACCGTCACAGACGCAGCCGCTAATCCAGTCTTGAAGGTGGGGCAGTTGGGTCCAGGACCTTGGGTGGAATGGGAGACAGAGGCTCAAAACTTTGCGACCACATTTACTTCCAAAACTTCCCACCAGATCCCTCAAGATACTCATTCTTGGTTCTCCATGCCAGTGTGTTCTGCCGGCAGAGTCCCTTCAGCTTTGTTTGCTTTCTTAGCTGCCCCTAAAATTAATCTTTGTGAACTAAAAGACCCTTTCACTACCCCTACCCCAACTCACCTAGACCGAGAATTTAGGCTGAGGAGGAAAGCTTTTCGCCTGTTCTCCCAATACATAGTGTCACAACAGGTAGCAAAGTCATTGCTCCGGTCCACTCAGGCAATCGCAGACGCGGATGCCAGACGATTGGTTGAACTGTCCTGGCGACTGCTTCTTCAGTCGTCAATCCAATTATTGGGTGACATACGCACTGCCTTGCTTGAGGCGGTACGAGCGAGACAAGATCTTAGAATGTCCTTGGTCCGGAAGCTTCCTGATCGCATTGCGAATCAGGTGGTCATGTCACCAGTGCTCACTCCCTCTTTAACCCTTCTTTAGCGGCCTATGCGGTTTATTTATATGTACCGCCCAGCGGGGTGTTTTTAGCCAAAATAGGGCTGTTTACGTGATCATTTTCATGCCTAAATAAGACCCAGAACGTAAAACAAGTATCTATCCCTGAAAGGGCATAAACAGAGCTTTCGAATGACACCATAACGATCCTTTTATGATGGCTAGTTTTCTTGCAATAACCGTGCAACGCGAGTGCAAAAAGCAGGTAATTAGCCACTTTCCCGATACAATTCCGTATATAGCGAGTGAGAGAGGGAGGAGGGAGCTGAGATTCGTGTCAGTAGGTTCTCCGCGGTGGTCTGGAGCAGTCATACGCTCGCTAGTCTCCTGCCACCACTTGTCTCTCTCTCTCAGCAACATTACGTGCTGAAATTGCCACTCGACCTATGTCGAGCGCCGCCACATAGTCCAGCTTTATTAAATACGACTTATGTGGTGAGCCGCTTTTTAAGGGTTAATGTCCCCTGAAGTGTGGCGAACAGTTTTTAATATGGCTCAGGCCTTTAAACATAGTCCCACCCCTTCTAAGAAACCTGCCTTTAACTTCCCCAAACCCAGGCCAGTCGCTAAGGCTCCGCCGGGGGGATCTAAGCCCTTTCTTCCACCTAAATCCTCCTCCCCTCAAGGTCAGTACAGGCATAGACAGGGTAGGTTTTCAGGTCAGAGAGGACGCGGCTATAATAAGCCAGGTCAAGGCTCGTCTTCTGCCAACGCCAGCCAGCCGGCGAAGCGTCCACCACCACCAACTCCACCACCATAAAAAAACTAAAGTCTCTCTCACTCCCGGTGCCAGTCTTAAGGCCGGTGGATCCGAGGGTAGTACAGCCGGCGAACCCTTGTCTGCTAACTGGGTTGTTCCGAACGTGTCACCAAGCATGGCCGTTAAACACTTGGGCACGGATGGTGGCACGCAAAGGCATCACTTGGCAGTGGCTCCGGCGACCTCGCTTACGTCAGCCGACAACGGCGAATCTAGTTTCTTTAGAGGTGGAGTCACTGGTCCAGGAAATGATTGCCAAGAATGTCATCATCCCGGTCCCTCCAAATTACCCTGTATTCACGTCCAAGCTATTTTTGGTTCCCAAAAGGGACAGTGTTCAGATGAGACCGGTCGTAGACCTGTCGTATCTGAACCTTCACATTCACAACGAGTCATTCCGAATGTTAACAGTACACCAAATCAGGCTAACACTTCCGCCGGGAGGTTGGATGTGTTCCCTAGACCTGACAGACGCTTATTGGCACGTATCGGTAAACAAAAGATTTCAAAGGTTTCTGGCCTTACGGATAAAGCATCAAAATTTTGTTTTTCAGAGGATGCCATTCGGTTTGAACCTGGCACCTCGATTATTCTCGAAATTAGTCCGGCAAGCCCTGATGCCATTGTTAAAGCAAGGAATCAGAGTTTTGTGGTACCTAGACGACTGGCTGGTGGTGGCAGAGACAGCAATTATGCATCAAACATGTTAACATAATTTTAAATCATGTCAAAACTCTAGGGTTCAAGGTAAATCTGGTAAAGTCAAATCTTGTTCCCTCAAGAGTAGTTCAGTGGATAGGGCTGGTTTGGGACACAGCTGCTCTCACTCTGAGTCAGAGTGTGGACAATCGAAACAGGTTTCGCAGGAAACTGTTCATGTTTCTTCACAGTCTGACTACGACACGGAGGATCTGGGAGTCTCTGGTCGGCTCTCTCAACTGTATTCAACTAACTGTAATGTTGGGCCGGTTGAAAGTAAAACGTTTAATATTGGAGGGCAACAAATATTTCCCACTCTTACCGGCGGGAAAATTATGGCCCATACCAAAATTAATCCACACCTTACTAGCGGTCTGGGCGAAGAGGGAAATGTTGCACTCAGTAATGGCATGGACCTCTCCTCCGCCAACAGTATGGGTAGACACGGATGCGTCAGGCACAATAGGTTGGGGTTTTCAATCAAACCAGGGGCACCAGGGTCAGGGGCTTTGGTCCCACTTAGAAATCTCCCACATCAATGTCAAAGAATTACTAGTCCCCTTGTATTTCCTTCAGGCTCACGGCTCTACTTTACGGGGCAAGTCGGTGGCCTTCAGAATGGACAATCTGAATGCAGTTCACTGTATTGAGAAACAGGGGTCAACGAGATCACGGAAGTTGCTAAACGTGTCGGAAGAGATTTTTACTCTAGCCAACAGGCTAGACATTTATCTTCACGCATCTTATCTCCCAGGCGTAGCAAACGTCTGGGCAGACGCTCTGTCCCGGAGACAGAGCACGACAGTAGAATGGGAGCTCAAGCAACCCATTTTCAACCTAATGATTGCAGAGCTCTACCATCCACAAGTGGATCTGTTTGCATCCGAGGAGACTCACAAACTCCCTCTATACCTCACCCGCCGGACGAAAACGCCGGCAGGGGGGCCAGACGCCCTAGTGACAGACTGGAACAGATGGAGCTCCATCTTTTTTTTTTTTTTTTTTTTTTCTCTATGTGATTGAGGGAGGCAAAAGGCATAACTGCCTATAGCGAGTGCCTCCCCCATAGTTGAAAGAGTGACAGGGCCAAAATCAAGGGACGTTCGAGCCAAAATGCCTGGACACACGGAGTTTGAAGCAATTTAAGTCATAGGAAGAAGGAAAGACTGATTCTGGGAGAGAGTTCCAGAGCTCAGCTGTTGAGTAGAAGAAAGTTTGAGAGTAACGTTTCACTCTTGGGTTTGAGAGTTGCACAGAGTAGGGGTGGGATTGAGTTGCAAGACGGGTACCACGTGCCCTACGTAAAGGAGGTGGTATGCACTGGGATAGCTCTGAGGAACACTGATTATTATAGTAGCGATAGAATAGCGAGAGAGATGCAACATTGCGGCGGAGAGAGAGAGATTGCAGAGAGTTGGTGAGTGGACGGGAGTTAATGATACGAAAGGCCTTCCTTTCAACTTTGTCTAGGAGAGCGGTGTGAGAGGAACTCCCCACACATGTGAACAATACTCAATACAAGGGCGCACTATGCCCCTGTACAGAGCAAGAAGCTGTGCAGGGGAAAAGAACCCCTAAGGCGGTTGAGCACACCCAGCTTCTGGGAGGCTGCCTTAGCAAGACTGGTAATATGGTCCTTCCAAATGAGAGCAGAAGAAAAAGAGACACCAAGAATATTGAGAGAAGATGAAGGGTTGATTTTTGTATTGTTGAAGAATAAGGGATAGTCCACTGGGAGATCCTGACGGGTAGATAGATGGAGAAATTGGGTTTTGGAAGCATTAAAGTTAACAAGGTTTTCTCTGCCCCAATTGGAAATAGTATTTAGATCAGAATTTAAGAGTTCTATGGCTTCATTACGTTTGTCGTTGAGGGATTGCTGGCTGGGGCGTTCTGAAAAACTAATGGAGTAGTGCAAGGTTGAGTCGTCTGCGTATGAATGGATGGGAATTAAGGTACAGTTAAGGAGATCATTTATAAAAATTAGAAAGAGAATAGGAGATAGGACAGAGCCCTGAGGAACACCGGAGTTTATAGGGTGAGGAAGTGAACAATGGCCGTCCACAACCGCGGCTATGGAACGGCCGGAAAGGAAATTAGAGACAAAGGCACAGATGGAGGGATAGAAACCGAAGGAGGGTAGTTTAGAAATTAAAGATTTATGCCAGACTCTATCGAAGGCTTTCGATATGTCTAGTGCAATAGAAAAAGTCTCACCGAAGTCCCGAAAGGAGGATGACCAAGAGTTAGTAAGATATGAAAGAAGATCACCAGTAGAGCGACCCTTAAGGAAGCCATACTGGCGATCTGTTTCCGCCGCCAGACGCGTCACTAATGTGCCACGTAGTGAACAAACTACGAGATTATCGAGGCTTAGTCTCGCTAATCGCGCCCCTGTGGCCGGCGCAGTTATGGTACCAGCAATTAAAGAAGTGGTGCCCGCACCCGGTGTCGCTCCCGGTCGAGTATTTCCACTTAGACACGATTGGCAACCTAGCGACCTCGCTGACTTTTGCATTATGGACATTCAAGAGGCTAAGTGGCTAGCACCATATGGTAGAGATGTGACCAATAAATTATTAAATCAATATACTCAGTCTACGAAACGACATTATCAATCACATTGGCAAGCCTTTACTTCTTGGATCATTAGCACAGAACAGACTGTGCCCTCAGTAGCATTAGTTTTTAATTATTTGAATTATCTGTTTGAGCAGAAACGTTTATCTGTGGTCACGTTAAAAAATCACTTAACTGCGATTAGAGTGCCCTTTTTAGACCTTACAGGTCTCTCCATACCGGTATCGGAAACAGGTTTTATGAGAGCATGTTTTAAACTCCGCCCACCTCCCCGTCAGCTCATGCCTACTTGGTCTCTGGACAAGGCATTGTCTTTACTTCACTCTCGTCTGTACCAAAATACTGCAGATTTTGCATTACTCTTAAAAAAGGCTGTATTTCTTTTGGCTTTGGCCACCGGGAACAGAGTGTCTGAGCTGGCGGCGATGAGCAACACACCTAATTGCCTTAGGTTTGGTAGACTTAATGAATGTATTCACATTGCACCTTCCCCAGGATTTGTAGCCAAGAATGAGCACAGTGCACACGTGTTTTCAGAGTTCACTGTGCCGGCGTTAAAAAGGGGAAAGGTGCACCATAATCTATGTCCAGTGCAAGCTCTAACCAAATATTTGAGAGTGGCTCCTCTGAACCCCCTAGGTGCTTTGTGGGTAGCGAGTGCGGGTAAACGCTTACTGAAACGGAGATTGGCTTCTCTTCTGGTCGAAGTCATTAAAGAGAGTAATCCCAGCGTTGTGGGTAGGGCCCACGATTTACGCAAATGGGCAGCCTCTTTACGTTTCCTGAAGAACTTTTCAGTAGAAGATATTACGTCCACACAGTTGTGGGCGTCTAATCATACGTTTTTGACTAGATACTTGTCAGTTGCTCTAGACAAACCTTCCTTACCATGTATAGCTTTAAAGCAGAGGGTCTAGGTGGCCCTTCAGTCACTTTTGTTTACTTTCAAGGAAAAAGGGTGGGGGGGTGCAGTCAGTGTGACATAGGACACCCTAGACCCCGCCGGAATGTAAGAGCTGTGATAAAAATTATGAATAATGTGATATGAAAATTTCTCTGTTCTATTCAGGGCGAGAAATTGTGCTAGTACAATGTTAGTACAAACAACAGGGTTGTTATAGTAGTTTTAGCTGTGAAAGCAATTTAGTATTAAACAGTGGAGATATTTTGCAAAATATTTCCACGGATATTATGGGGTTTATATGTGCACATGTAAACTTATAACTTGTTATTTTTGTCACCACTCGTTGAGTGGGGTGCCTTTGTAACTACAGATCTGTTCACAGAAATCTCTAGAGTTACCCTTTTTGTCAAGCAGGCTTCTTTGAAGCACGCACCTGCTTGAACCCCTTTTGTATATATATGGGCTGCGCCATGTTTAAATATATTTTCAAAGTAAGAATACTATGTGGTTGTTTGATTATCTGCTTTTCTAGAGTTATGATATGATTACGAATGTCCCCCTCCAGTCTTAGAAATCAGGCATGTTCGTCAATGATGGAGGGGCCACTAATAAATTATAGGTTTGACTCCTGTAAGGAGATAAAGAAAACCTAATATTTAGTAGTGGCCCCGTAATCATTGACGACTGGGGCCCTCCCGACCATCCCCTTCCCATTCGTTGATGTATTAAGGATTTTGGTTTACTTGATATGTCAGTGAAGGAAGAATGACGCCTGAATCAGCGTCTGGTCAAAGATCCACACAAGTACATCCACGATATGATGGAAAGCTTATTGGATAGTTATTCTTATTTTCTTTTTCTTTTTATTTTTTACGAAGTTTTTTCGTAGTGAGAACCCAATTCATAATGACTGAAGCCATGAGTGAGGTCGCGTGCGCTCATGATGAAGGCTCCTCAGTTTTTAAATGCTCTGCGCGGTAGATTCAAACTACGGCGGATTAGTGTTTGAAGAGGATGCCTTATGTAATAGGCATGTTCGTCAATGATTACGGGGCCACTACTAAATATTAGGTTTTCTTTATCTCCTTACAGGAGTCAAACCTATAATAGTGCGTCAACTAAGGTTGCACCTAGACAATGGCCTCATCAGGTGTGAGGGTCGCCTGAAGTGGTCGGGTGTACCAGACGGCACAAACCGCCCTATACTTATGCCAACAAGACATCATGTTACTGATCTATTGATCATACGTGCACATAGGGAAGTAAAACACTACGGGGTATGTCATATTATATCAAATTTACGTCTCACATGGTGGATACCCAGAGTTCGACAAGTAGGTCGACGCGTAGTAAGAAAGTGTGTAATATGCCAGAGACTAAAGGGTAAACCATATGCAACTGGACCAGCTCCACCTCTACCTGAATGCCGTGTAAAGTACGTAGAACCTTTCCAAGCGGTAGGATTAGATTACACAGGGGCATTGAAGACGAGGGAGCATGAGGTTTATATATTATTGTTTACCTGTGCGACGTCTCGAGCGGTACACCTAGAACTATGTGATAATATGTCTAGCGAAGAATTTATGCTGGCGTTCAGACGGTTTTGTGCCCGTCGTTCATTCCCTCAACTCATTCTTAGCGACAATGCTCCCACTTATGTCCAAGCATCAAAATATCTAAAGGATATGAGTAGTGATCCTACTATCATCACTTTTTTGGGAGAGAAGAAGTGCGAATGGAGGTTCATTCCAGTTAAGGCACCTTGGTTTGGTGGAATGTGGGAACGGTGTGTCGGCATAGTAAAGTCAGGACTCAGAGCGGTTGTAGGACGTGCTCTATTAAAGAAGAGTGAGTTGACGACAGTCCTCACAGAGATAGAGGCAGTCGTGAATGATCGGCCGCTTACATATGTGTACACCGACCTGCAAGAACCACTACCATTAACGCCAGCTCACTTGCTATATGGGAAACCATTGACTGCGTTTCCATCTGATTTCCAATCCATAGTAGAGTTAAAGGATCCCTCGTTGTACTCTGAGGTAGCGGTGTCTAAGAGATACCAGTATATATCCAGGATAATAGAGGATTTTAGGAAATGGTGGATTAGTGAATATCTGCTAGCATTGAGGGAAAGGAGTGTTACTCCCTCTGGTCGACCAACGACACCTACAGTCGGTGAATTTGTTTTAATTAAAGAAGATAGTCCTCGTTTATACTGGAAATTGGGCCGCGTGTTGGAGGTATACAAGGGGACAGACT
Source organism: Paralithodes platypus (assembly GCA_032716605.1). Lineage (NCBI taxonomy): Eukaryota > Metazoa > Arthropoda > Malacostraca > Decapoda > Lithodidae > Paralithodes > Paralithodes platypus. Next base: position 20,487,768 of record CM064481.1, read on the forward strand.
CTGTAGAGCGGGTGGCGCTATTGAAGACAGCCACTGGAACTACTGTTCGTCCTATCGCACGTTTGTACGCTTTGGAGCTCGATTCCGCATTGCAATCTGATGCTCCACCTGTTATTGCTGGATCCGAGGATTCTCAAAGGAACGATTCACCTCTTACTGATGGTGATCATTCTCGGACCGGGACGCGTCCCAGACGCGCTGCTGCTGGCGCCGTCGACTTGTGGCGTCAGAAGATAGCCACTGGGCAACTTTAGGTTTAAGGTGGGGTTCAGGTCTTTTTTTGTGGGGGGAGTGTATCGTATAAATATGATAGAATATGACTCTTTTGTGATCTCGTATGTCTCTGTGACGTCACGATCGCTCCTACAGCACGACGTAGGACGAGTAGATCGTATATTATAAGATTGTAAATAAGTTAAGTTATAAAAGGCCTAATATGCTATTAAGCAATATTGTCATGGTCTTATGTAGTATATATGAATTTATCGTATATATTAATATACTTTATCGTATAGAGCAACATAGATGCGGTACGATAATTTGGGCTCCTGGCGGTTTGCCAAGGCAGCAAGGTGTGCTTTCGAGGAACGGCAGAGCCTTCACGAACACCAACCAGTTAACATCTAAATTTCCGCCCTCAGTTGATCGTGCTTTTGTGCCTCTAATCACAATACACATACAGCAATACACTCAGATCCACCATCACGACGCTCTCATCGACACTATGACTGACTGATAGATAAGCATAATAATCATGTCCATTCCCATGTAATCATTTATTCTTTCTTTAACTTGACTCGAGTCTCGGGACCGAAGTCTCGTTCCCCATTGTCCACCGCCATATTGGGTTTAACGTTCTCCCTTGCCTCATTGCCACGTGGAACTATTGGTGAGTTAATTCCTGGCTAATATTAACCCTTATAACCTTACCCTATATATACATTTATTATGTGAGACCTTTGGATATAAATTAGCTTATTTCAGATTGAATTCAATTTAGATATAGAGTAGTTTTCATTTAGATTGATTTTATTTGATTCATTATAGCTTAGTAATATTTAACTTCCATTGATAGTTTACCACACTGAAGTTGTCGTTTTGAATTAACATGTTTAGGGCGGACAAATCTATGACCGGCTGGCAAGTGTAACTGTTCGGTTTGGGTACTAGAAACAGTCGGGAAGTTTACACTTTTTGTCTGGGGGCTGTTAGACTGAGAACGCCTTTCTTGAGCATCTCCTTTATGAGTGACTCCACCTCCAAAGAAACAGAGACTTCAGTCTTTGGTAAACATAGTAGAGGTGTGCAGAGCCACCACTAGGAGAGCCTTTTTTGAACTACTATTCTTGCCCACGTGTCGCGAGGCCAAGCCTTGAAACACGTCCGAAAGTTTCTTGTATGGAAAGACTGAATTTCTTTTTGAAACTAGACATCCCTGTGACTTGACTATTGGACTGGTCTCCAGAGTTGGAGGGTGAGCAAGTGGGGAGATCTATTTTTATTTATTTTGACTGAGTCTGCTGGGTCATGGGAGGTGCAAGATGCACCCGATGACCGACCACTAGTTTATTGAATGTGACTAGACTCTTCCCCATGGGGAGGGTTCTGCCCTCCCAGATGAGAGCCACACCCTTGCAGATGTCTTCCGCCTCATCGGCGCTGAGCTTGACCCGGGGTGGAAGGCGTCGAAGATTTAGGGTTCTTTGATGGAGTCTGCTTAGTAGGTTAGGAGTTTCAAAATTTCTTACAACTTGAACTGTGCTTAGCTGACAATTTAGCTTGGACTGCTGACATATCAGATCTAGCTAGAATAGTATAAACATCAGATCAAGTTGAGTGAGACATTATATGTGTGGTTAGAACTGGGGACTGCAGCATGTGATCCTTGATCTCTTGTGATAGGTTCTTACTCTTAGTGAAAAATACCTTTAAATCTTGCCGACATCTGACGGCTTCAAGAATCACCTGCTGCGTGTCGCCCAGAAGCATTAGTGAATTAGCCAGAGTGGGACGTCGGACAAGGTGTAAGGTCGACCTGGTTGTGTCATCTGGTAGTGCATCTTATATGCATTTTTGTGAAACTGTTAACTGACAGAACAAAAGGAGTTAAGACGCCAACCCGTGGGCCTTAGACTTCAGCCGACTCTCCTTTTCAATAAGAGATGGTGTTGGAATGGTAGAAAGAGCATCCATCTGGTTGACCTGCAGTTTAAGAAAAGATAACAATTCAGGAGACACACTAGGTGCTTGCATTACAAACATGTTGGCAAAATGGTGGTCATCCACCGGCAATGGGTGGGGTTTTGTGTCTGTAATGGTCTTGGCCATGATGGAGGCCTCCCTATCCCACTCAGACTAAGGACCCACATCCAGGGTCTTTAATAACAGTACAGCAGTAGTAGTCTCATCCCGCTTGGGATGGCAGTCTAGGCCAGGAGTGATACCTTGTAATATTTTGATGGCAGTTGTATGTCTTATTGTAGTCTGTAAACGGTTTAAATGCAGATGCCGCAGGCAGAGCTGGCAATTGAGAATATGTAAAATACTCTAAATTGTATACAGAGGGGACTGCTTTTATCTAGGACTTCCCCCTCGATATTAGTAGCCCTGAGTTACGGATGATCCAATCATCCAATACCAGATGGTCACGTAGCCCTGATTCCACTGCTTACCATTGACGGGGTGCGATGATGGGCGCCCACGTACTGTCAGACTCGTAGAGCAAATACATTAGTTTTTTAGGGTATGGCGTTAGTTTGTCTAATGGCGGAAGAGACAAAAGAGTTATGAGCCCCATACCAGGTGAAGTGTATGGAAAGAGAACGAATAAGGATGTCGCAGTGACAGTCATGACTGGGGGAGGGGTCGATTCTTTACGTACAACAGTAGGAGTGGTATCTAGGGGCAAGGGTGTATGAGAAGGTATCTTAATAGATTTGTGAGTGCTCTTCCAATCCATCAGTACATTGAACGCCTTCGCCATTTGAACGCTAAAAGCCCACTGAGATTATTATGTTCTCTCCACCAACCAACTTTACTCCTAAACTCGATTAATTACATTAACAAACACATGTGGCAGTCCGGGGATTCGAACCTAGGATGCTCACACCGAAAATTAACACAGGAGGAGATGGTTCCTCTACGAGGTCTTGCTCTGAAGGTGGAGGAGTAGTCTGGGGACCTGGAGGCTGCAGGAGTGGAAGAAGCATGAGAGCGTGGAGATGGGGACCTGTGCTGAGATGACTGTTCAAGCTCATCATCGGAACTGTTGGCGTGAGTAGCGTCATGCCCTGACACTCTCCTCCCACCCCTGCACGTGCACCTCCTGTGACACGGAGAAGAGAGGCTCCTCGACTTCATCGGAAAATGGCGATAGCTAGGCTAGGGTAGTTGGTGGAAGGACTAGTGGTAGAGGGAGGAGATTAGGCGGCGATGGGCATGGACTCTGCCACAGATGTTGTGTTGGAAGCACCAGAGAGGGGTGATTAATGATGTGAGAGGGGAGTTTCTGCTTAGCTCTGAAGATAGTAACCCCTTTGGACCTGTCAACTATGGCTTCGGGCACTGGGGAGGGCTGAGCTCGCTCTTGATGTGGGCTCCTGTGTTTCCCTTGGGATGTGGATCTAGCCCGCTTGGTCTTCGACGAAGACTGTTTCGCCTCATCGAATCTGGACTTCTTTTTCTTGGAAGTGTCCGATGATGTGGAGGCTTTGGCCTATGTCTCATTGTGGTGAGATGTCTTCCTTTTTGAAGATTTGTCCTTCGTCTTGGAGGTTGTCAGTGTCGCCTGGTCTGAGGTACGGCTAGCTGGCCGTGAGTCCACAGATGCAGGAGAAGAGTCTTTCTTGGTTCTCTTAGACAACGTAGAAGAGGATGGAGAGATTGAACGTTTAGAGTGGGGAAGATGTGAAGACAGAGCTTGTGCAACCTCAGGATCCGCAATTCTTGGGGATTTGTGTGAATCTTCAATGAAGTGGCCGCTCACCACAGTCCAGACTGCGACCATTACTTAGATGGCATGGGGAAAATGTTCCTTCTGTAGTAAGTCAATTTTGATAGGTTTGCATGAATCACATTGCGGAGTCCAATCTCCCTTGGCTTGGCGCACAAACACTCACTCGCACCGGACACAGTACTGCCTGTGAACACGTTCACATGTAGGCTACATTATACAAGTAAAATATGCACATATGGTTCAGTATTATTGCTTAACCTCTCTGCGGCGCACAGGGGGTTTTCTACAGGGTAAGACTGTGCGCACCTATGATGATTTTGGGACCCATTGCCAATTTTGATAAAAAGTACATCATCGTGTAGGGAATGTTTGCGTGCATCGGCCCATATATATTTGACCCCCCAAAAAATGTCTGGGGGGGGTGGGGGAACGGTCCGTAGTTGAAAAATGTGGAGCGAATGGCACCGCGCGGCTAGATTGTCATCGAGCGGCGAGATTTCCCTGCCGAATTTTCACGCGCCCAGGGAATAGAAGGAGAGGGAGGAGGGGGTGGGTTACCGCGTATTATCACGTATATCTCCTTTTTTGAGCCCTTTTAGGCTATGTAGAGTATGTATACGTGTGTAGGCCACCCATATAACAATGAATATGCCTCATAGTGACAAAAAATTGCAATATATAAGGGAATTATAAGATAATTTTTAGGCGGGAATGAAGATGTGTTGGAGGTTTGGCGGCAATTTATGAGCTGAGAGTGTGGTTTACGCCATACATATCACTTATATCTTGTACTTAGAGCACTGTCATGCTATAATACAGACTTGTACGTATGTATACGTGCCATATATCAAAATATATACCGCATATAGACCATTCATGCGATATTTACGCACATTACCAATGAGTTTCTATGCGTGAACCAAGGTGTGAGTGAGTTGTGCTGGGAATGAAAGGGGGAGAGGGTGTGTTACGCCATAAATATCACGTATATCTTGTATTTAGAGCACTGTCATGCTATAATAAAGACGTGTACGTATGTAGGCGTCCCATATAACAAGGAATATACCGCATATAGACCAATTGATGCGATATTTACGCAAATTGTGAATGTTTTTCTAGCAGACGGAAGCCTGAAAGGGTGGGTGGGGGTGGGTGGGTGGGAGGGAGGCATGCACGGAGTGAGTGAGTCGTGGAGAGAAGGAAGGCAGGCAGGGAGATCTCTAGATAGATAGCCAGCTTTGTGATAATTGTGGAGGCGCCCGAGGCGTATGGATGTCTTGGTATTTTGAACCTTATGTCTACCAGATGTCTGGTGTGCGTTGCCACCAAGAGGTCTACAATAACATGAGTCAGGAATGGAGAGAGAGAGAGAGAAACTGAGACATGCGTATGTCGTACGTATAAATGGACTTCAGAATTGCATTTTATGCAAGCAGACATTGCATTTTAGACACATGTGAAGTGCCACAGAAACATGTAGGCCATTGACTGTAAATAAAGTACTATATTATAGACCAGCAACGAGGGTGGTCAGTAAACACAGGCAGATTGCCTTTTGTGATAGAGGGCTAAATATAGACTGGTGTCTCCTTACACTTGCGAAAGGGTAGATTGCCACCAGAGAAACTTATACTTATTTATTTCCAAGTAATATGCAATCTAAATGTATATTCGAGACCTACTGCAAGTATTTGTATGACAGTCATGACTATGTATAATCCAATATACGCACGTAGGCGAGACATAAGAAAGCTGGTTGAGCAATTTTCGACACCCACACAGTTATTATTCATTTTTATTTACAATATTATACAATACAAATGTATTTGTGAAGAGTATTTTATCCATTATTGTATTTATACCAATTTTGTTCCCAGACAGAGCTGCTGTAGCTGGAGCATCAAGGAGCGGCAAGGGTCACCGCTTGACCGTGTGAAAATGAGTGGAGTCACACTGAGAGGGGCAATTTTGCTGAGTGTTTGGGCAATTTTTGACAGAATAAAGTTATATAATTACTAATTCTTGACAGAGACAAACTTTTATAAACCTTGGCATGATATAATTGATAATCCCATCAATTTACAAACGTAAATTGGTGGGATAATTAATTTGTTTTTGTATATAGTCATTTCGATTGTAGACACGAAGTTTTGAGTGATATTTGGTATGAGCTCCTGTGGCATGGTTGGTAAGGTCGCGGACTGGAAAACTCAAAGTGTGGTAGGGTAGTGGGATCGAATCCAGGAGGGGGTTATGGGGAAGGTTTTATACTGTCTAGAAAATGTTTGATAAAAAATTTTTTTTACAAGATCATGCCATTGTATTCAAACAATATGAAATATTCATAGAATATATCATATTGTAAGAATACAATGACATGACCTTGTTTTTTGTTTTTTTTATTGTTTTTTTTTATTATCTTAGTAGGTTTGACATGATTTATTGAAACATGTATTTTTGTACAATTCATTTGAGGTAAGAAAATATATATACACATTACTTAGGCTATAACAAACATATATATTGATATACTAAAAAAAGAAGGCATATTACATGTAAATCTTTGAAACTTATAAACTAAATAATGAAACATACAATTATATAATGTAAAAGCTATATCACAGGGACATCTTTGGAACTTATACATTATATAATATATGTTACATTATGAGGTAGCGTGATCAATTAGGTCAGGTCAGGTAAGGTAGGGCGCGAGTCCAGGGCAGGGCAGGGCAGGGGGCGAGTCCAGGGCAGGGCACGGGGCGAGTCCAGGGCAGGGCAGGGCAGGGGGCGACACTCAATAATTCTTGAAGGTGTGGTAGTCCCTGAAGCAGTCACCCAGGCAGAGTGGAACTTTGCACTCGGCGCACATTGAGGTGACTCTTTTGGTGACATGGGGTTTCCTGACACTGGAGCTGCAGACGGTGCACTGCGCCTGCCTGCGACGAGTGCCAAGCATCTCGGTGTTGATTGGGTAGTGTCTTTCGACACCCAGCTGGATGCGGTCAGGAACGTGATCCCCACGCCATGCCGTACGTCTGTGAGTGGTGGTGCCATACTTCTCCAGGAGTTGGTATGAGACGTTGTACACGAACTCCCGGAATTTCAGCTTCTGGTTTGGGGACATATCCTTCTTCACCAACCACAAGTTGTAGGCGTTGAGCATCGTGATATCAACTAGGTGGAGGAAGAGCTTGTGATACCACTTCACAGTCTTCCTCAGACACTCAACGCCTGACAGCTGACAGTCAGACTTGTCCACCAGGCGCATGTTCTTAGTGTAGTCCACTACCATGTCGGGCTTGTAGATGGTCTTCCTGGTTCGGTAGTGGATTTTGCCAGAATCCATCTGGGCACCTGTGTGGACGGTGGAAAGCAGGTGGACGTCTCGCTTATCCTTCCACTTCAGGGCTATCACTTTCCCACACTTCTCGAGCTGCTTGAATTTCTGCCCCTTTCGTCGCCTTCTTCACACATGCCTCTCGCGGTGTTCCTGGGCCAGGTCGTCTTCTGAAGGTGTGTCACTGGAGGAGGCATCTGTGAGAGGAATGACATTACCTGTGAACTTTGGCATAAACTTTCTTGTCTTTCTGACAGTCCCACATGACCCCGTTTGGTTGTCATGAAGAAACTGGTAGAGAGCAGGAGAAGTATACCAGTTGTCAGTGTAGATGATGTGGCGTTTGCCCAGGTAAGGTGCCAACATTTTCCTGACGATGGCACCTGACATGCCCATGGGGTCATTGGCAGCGGCTTTCGGTATGTCAATGTCAGTGCCTGTGTACACGATCATGTCAAGCACTATTCCAGTTTCGCAGTCACACAAAACGAAGAGCTTGATTCCGAACCTATGCCTTTTCAAGGGGATATACTTCTTGAAAACAAGACGTCCTTTGAAGAGCACGAGCGACTCATCAATCACCAAATTGAGGAAGGGGTAAAAGTATTTCCTATACCTCTCCAACAACATGGTGAACACATCCCGAACTTTCCATATCCTGTCAATCCTGTTAGGATTTTCGTTGTCTGCAAAGTGCATAAATCTTAGCAGCAACAAAAATCTGTCACGAGTCATGAACTTATTGAAAGTTGGGGTGGCGATGAGAGGGTCGTGTTTCCAATAGTGTTGCAACACATGCTTCTTGATCAGAGGCATGAGGAACAACAAGGCAAAGAACGTCATAAATTCTTCCACAGTCGTATCCACCTAGCCTCGTATGCTCGCTTTTGGAGAAAGGACGTCCAATCTGCCAAACACCCACCTGTAGTAGGCGTTTGTTTGGGCAACGATGTACGTCATTACCTCCATATCGAAAAAAGCGAGGAAGAAGTCGCTTTCGTTCGCTTGATCGTCACAGGGCCAGTCGTCAGTTGTTCCTGACGTCCCAGGATTGAACTGGGGCACGTCAGGTACAAAATTGATCCCGTCAGACCAATCGAACGAAGGCAGCCCAGGGATCGGAATGTCGTCTGCGTCTCCTTCATCGTCTGAAATATCGCTTCCATGGTCGCGATACAGCACTGCATCATCATCACCTTCCTCTTCACTTGACAGACGATGCCCTTCCTCATTCTCGTCACCGACGTCGGACTCACTCCCACTGTCCACTCCCAAATCCCCCCACCCTTGGTCCCGTGCTAGGGCTTCCTCGTCGAAACCCGGGCTGCCAATGCCCTGCGAATCACCATCAAACAGCAGGGCGGCATACTTTGATGGTGTCAGAGTTTTCCGGGTCACTCCAGCACGTGCGGGAGTCTTATGGACAGGGACAGCAGGGGCGGCGGCAGGGGCAGCAGTGGTGCGTGGTCTTGATGGCAAGATGATGGTGGTGCCTGTCGCCCTTCTCTCTGTTCCTTGGGCAGGGGCGGCAGGGGCGGCAGGGGCAGCAGGGGCAGCAGGGGCAACAGGGGCAGCAGGGTCGGCAGGGACACCAGGGCCAGCAGTCACTTTCCCCTTCACCTTCCCCTTGCCTTTTCCTTGGGCAGGGGCAGGGGCAACAGGGGCGGCAGGGGCAGCAGGGGCAGCCGGGCCAGGGGCGGCTGGTGGTGGTGGTGGTGGTAGGGGCACTGTGGCTGGCGTACGGGTTCTCTTCCCTACGCCCGTGCCTTTAATTTGTCCTGCCCCCGCAGGTTCTGCAGCCCTAGGGCGGCCTCCTGCGTCGCTGGTACCGGTGGCAGGGGTGGCAGGGGTGGCAGTGGTGGCAGTGGTGGTGGTAGTGGTTGTTGCACTGGCCTGGGTCGTGATGGCAGTGTCCCGAAACACCAATGACCTCTGTACCTTTGTCGTGCTTGCACGTGTTTTTCGTGCTTTTGGTGCTGGTCTTTCGTCCTCAGAGCTGTAGGGTGTGTCGTACTGGTAGCTAGGGTCTTTAGCAGCCACCCTCTGCCTTCCACGGCGGCTAACACCACCAGAAGGAGGGCTGGTTGTGTCATCAGGGAGCGAGCGTGAGGGACGTGTGGGCTCCATGACTACTGCTTGGTTACTGGCGCGGTGGTGATTGCACGAGTGCGGGGCGAGCGTTTGGCGGGGTGGTGTCGAGAGTTGACATGTAGTACTATACTCACACCAATTTTCAGCCGCCTGGCTATAAACGCGCGGTTTTGGTACGCGTTCAAAAGCTCTGCTCTTAAGAGTCTCCCCGCAGTCCGCCGAGGGAACTCTTAAGAGTCTCCCCGCAGCTCCCGGGTTAATAGGCCTATGGTAACCATAACAAATTTTGTCCAAATTGAAGCTAAATCTGTCGCACTGGCAGACCTGTCAGAAACTAGCCTGTTATGCCACGTTTTCATGAAACGAGATATATTCTGATACAACAATAGGATGCTCAACTGGGTGAAAACTAACCTAAATTCCCAAATCATCACACAAAATAACAGGTAATAAACAGAAACACAAGGAAAGATTACACCATTTATTATTCACACAAGTAGGAGTTCATAACCATAAATAGATTTCACAATTCAATAACACTGCTGTTGGTATAAAACATATATGCGTTAAAGAAATAAAATAGAGGCAATAACCTCGACACAAGGTAAATCCTTCTAAATATTGATCAAAATATGACCACAGAGAGTGTACTAAATACTCAAATGGACAGAGTAAAAAAGGACATAAGTACGAGGTTAATTATTCACAAGTACTGAAATACTGAGGTTAGAACAAGAGAATGTTCTAAATCAAAGAGAGATGTATAATAACAATAATCTTCAAGATTAAAATCGAGTAAATTTGATACCGAGTCCTTTAAAACAATATATAAATGATTACAACTTTAAATACATAAGAAATTAGTATAAATTAATTAATATAAAACACTCAACTCTGCGGGATAAACACTCACTATTATGGCTATGAAACTAGTGACATCGAACGTATAAACGTAGGTGTCCAGCGAGTGATCTTGAATTATGTGTAGGAGTGTTGTAATAATTAAAGGGGAGATCTGGTATGTATAATGTTTCTCTGGTGAAACACGAGAGCCCGAGTTTCGAGAAAGTATATATATCGATTCCCGATGTGGACAGGAGTGTATTGTTTCTCACTAAAGAGATAACAACGAAAAACACAAGAAGGGGGCGGAAAGTACTCTCATAAATTACGTTAAAACACACATATATATAAGATCCTCGGCACACCTAAATTCACACCCTCAGAATAATCACGTTACCCTAGAAAGTGAAGATAGAAAGACACTTAAAGGAGTCTCTGGAGAGGCGGGAGAGGACGGTGGAACTCTGGAACTGGACGCTGGCAGGTCTGGTAATACTCGACAGGCGAACTTCTGGGCTACGTCAACTGGGCCTGATCGCTGTCTGTCTCGTAGTCTGAGCCAAACAATCCCAACAGTCTCCCAGCACGTTTCTTAACTTTTATGTCCTCTCGGTCAGTCTCCGGAATTCACTCACACTGGCCCTGGGAAAAGAAACTGTGTTCCTCCTGATTCTAAGTTTGTCCAAGGACTTGCCTGGAGTAAGAGGAAGGTTTTGTGGGGTTATCTTGTGAGAAGTACTGATCCCTTGTTCTTTAGGACAACTTTTGTGTTTAGGAATAGTCTCAGACTCCGGTCTATGGCCAGGGCAACCACCTGATTGAGAGAACTGTCTTACGCGGCCAGGGCTACCACCTGATCAAGTAAGTGGGTACTGAGGCTGTTCCTGCCTTTCTACCTTAGGACGAACACTGGAAGTTGCAACAGTCTCAAACTCGGCTCTATGGCCAGGGCTACCACCTGATTGAGTAAGTCGGTATTGAGGCTTATTAACTGCTTCTTCCTATCCTTTCTACCTTAGGATTTCTCCTCCAAGGTCCAAAAGTTGGGTCTAAGCCAGCAGGCTGATTGGTTGACTTTCCATCGGCTGGCGTGGGTAGTGTCTCTTTTGGTAGCTTGGTCCCTGTTGATGTTTCTGGGTAGTAAGGGCACAGTAGGTCTGGATGTTTCTCCTGAAGCTGCAGGACTGGGTAGAAGGGCGGCAGTGGAAATTTTGTATAGTTCTTTAGGTCGTGACGAAGCTAATAACCGATGGACGTCGTTGGGTGGTGTAGTTGCAGAGATATTGGGGTTGTTTGTGGTGATCATTTTCCCCAAGTTTGGAGGGTTATTGAGAGGACGTGGTGGACATTTAGGTTGTTGAGGAGGGTCTGGATATTTTTCCAGAGGGGCGCTATTGGGGTTACAAGGAAATGAAGAGGGGTGTAGGCTAGTATAAGTGGGGAATTTGGGGAAGAAGTTGCTGAAGCGTCAGTGGTGATGGAATCCACGTGTTTCCTGAGTTTTACCTTTTTTCGGGGGGAATGAGACTGTTGTGCTTAGAGCATATTGATATAATACTCTCTATACCGTTTTCCGTTTCCCATCAGGGAGAGCGCGTGGAGTGTAAAGTGGGCATCACACTGGGCCAAATTCTCGTCATTCTCCAATCTCCAGTCTCCGTTTCCAGTCAGTAGCGCCGGCAAATTCTATCACACACGCCAAGCGTCCTGGCTGCGTGAGTCTCCGACACAACAATAACAACGTCCGACCTTAGCCTATATTGGTCCGTTTCACCTATAATAATAATAATAATAATAATAATACTTTATTTCAGACTCACACAGTACAGAGGGGACCATACTGGGGTCCATATATACCTTACAGTAACATAAATATATATAAGCTACTGTACATAGGCTACATAAAATAAAAAGAAATTAAATAATACCCAGCTTGCTATCATGTAGTTCACAGCACTGCCTCAACCAAAAACAGTGGTCATCAAACTACTGTGTTACCAAAACCACTGTCCTAATTGTGTACAGTACCATGCCTCACATCATTTAGCTTCCGGTACAGTATGTTGCTACAGTACAGTATAGGAATATCGGTACTGTACTCCACTATGAGGTTCAGTACCGGTATGCTAATTCTGTAGAGTAGCAGACCTGAAATCATTACTTAAGGTTAAATATAGAGCAACTTCCTCCAGTGTGCCTGGATCCTGGAGGTGTACACTATGCTTGGAGTTTGTAGCATTTTAATGATACTGTTCTCAGAAGTGTTAAGGCGCTGAATGAATTTATATGTTAGCTTTCTAATGAGTGATTGGTAACAGTGTAAGTTCATATAGGCACATAGCGTACTTGTACTCTCATATTTTGAGAGCCCCAGAAACATTTTCATGATATTGTGATATGAGATACTTAGTCTATTCACTGTCATTTTCTTATAGTTCCACCATAGTTGTGCTGTATACATTGGTGAGCAGTAGGAGTTGAACAATGTTATTTTTGTATCCCATGTGCACATATGAAATTTTCTTAATATTGAATTTCCCTGCATGTAAAGTTGCCTTCGCTGACGACCCATATCCTCATCATCTGAGCGATCACTTGAAATATAGTGTCCTAGGTACTTTACTTTACTTACTTCTTCTATAATTTCTGCATACAAATGGAATTTAGGTAGCTTTGATTTCAATAGAAGGTTAGATTTAAATATTATGATATTGCTCTTTATAGGATTAAATTTGACTGAATGTTCGATTCCAAATTTTTCACATACTCTTAATAATTTATCCAGTCCTGCTCCAGAGGGCGCGATTAACCTCTGAAGTGCGCATGGGGGTAATTGGAAACGTCCCCCTGTGCTGACGTATTTGAGGTGTTTCCGTCACTAAAATATTCATTGTGCCATTAATAGCATTAATACTTATCCATATGCGCCTATTATGGGTTGATTATAAAGGTATTAACCTGAAACAACAATAAAACGAGTGAAAACAGCGTTTGGATGGTCAAAATCGGAGATATAGCCCGCGAGTTGTATAATGTATGGGTGAGGCAATCTGCTTTCCCGCCAATTTCCCCCAAGGCCACTGAGACACAGTCGATCGATACTCTCTCTCTCTCTCTTGCACTCGCTTGCCATCAGTGATGACAACACCCTGCTTGCAACTCGCTAATGTTAGCACGAAAATATACCTCAGAATAAGGGAATAACAGGGAAAATAGGTGATAACTGAAGGAGAGGAGGAAAGTTGGGAAGGAGGGGAGGTAGAGGACTGAGATTTTGCATGGCCCAGGGGCCCAAAAAAATAAAAAAATAAAACTAAAATTTTTTTTTTTTTTTTTTCCGATGTCAAAAGTTGATTTTTTTTTTCTCTGACTCTTAAAAGTCTCCCCGCAGTGCGCCGGGGGAACTCTTAAGAGTCTCCCCGCAGCTCCCGGGTTAAGGCTAGGTCATCAGCATACATGAGATGATTTACAATGGTGCTGCCAATACAGCACCCAGTGCGAGTCTTGTTCAGCTCCAGACTAAGATCATCCATGTAGACGTTGAAAAGATACAGAGACAATATCCCCCCCTGCCTAACACCATTGGTTACGGCGAAAGAGCCTGACAGGATGTTGCCCCATCTTACACACATTTTTTGATTAGCATACCAGAAAATAAGTATCCTAACAATATAGCTAGGCACTCCCCTGTTAACTAATTTTTCAAAAAAGGTTTTGTGACACAGCCTATCAAAAGCCTTACTTGCATCAAGAAAACAAGAGAAAATTGAGCTATTTAGTTTGTTGTATGTATCAATCACTTCTTTCAGCACATATATGCATTGGTCTGTGCCATGATTTTTCTTAAAGCCAAACTGATTGCTGCTGGTGACAATATATGCAGACATTCTTTCTAGCATTATCATTTCAACTACCTTACTCACCACACTAACAAGTGCTACTGGGCGGTAGTTGTCTTTAGCTGTAATTTTACCTGATTTATCTTTAATGACAGGAACAAGTATTACGGATATCATAGACTCCGGCAGGACACCATGCGTAAATAGACTGGTGATGTAAGAACTAAGTTTATCTATTAACAACTTATCTGCATATTTAAGATGTTCTGCATATATACCATCCAGCCCACAAGCTTTATTTAGGTTAAGTTTTCTTATGGCATTCTCAAGATCACTTTCAGTCACTTTAATGTCTTCATAATTACTATCTTTCACATATTGAATTGCACCATTAGTAGACCTTTGGTTTACACTGTTAAGTAGTTCCTTAAAATGAGTTTTCCATAAGTCAGCAATGTTCTCTTCACCCGTAACCCCCTCAACACTGACAGGTAATGGTGTGTTACAATTTTGCATGGATCTGATGTCCTTCCAAAAACAGTTAGTATCCTTTTCTGCCAGACTCTTTGCAAGGGCTTCCTTCCTTAATTGGTTTTCATTTTGCTTAATAAATCTAATGGCATATTTGGTCCTAGCCTTTGCTCTTTTGTGAAGTTCAAATATAGGCCCCTGTCTAGGCTGACCTACTTCAAGCCAATGAGACCTAGCATCTCTGGAGGCTTGATACAGGTCAGCCACATAGTCTTGCCAACCTGGCTTATTGAATGAGGACTTATATTTATGGCTATTAAAAATACTTTCCCCCGCTTTTGATAAAGAATCTATTATACTATTGTAAAATTTAATAATGTCCTTTCTGTGTTGTGCATCACTACATTTTGGATCCCTGCATTGTGCTACACCATTACCATCATATTGCACCCTATTTAATAAGTCCTTGGTTTTATCACAGTACCCGTACATTTGGCACTCTTCATTTGAGATTACATTCCATGGAACTTTTGCCTTGATGCTATTGTTAGTTTCTGTTATTTCCGGTGCTTTATTAACTCTTTCACGCATTTATGACGCAGAGGTTGCCAGATTAGCAATAAGAAATAGAGTTCTCTCACTCTTATAACTACCTTTCCAAAATTTGTTTTCTGCCCACAGCTAACTCAAAGACAACTGCAGAGGTTGAAGTAACTAAACTAAAGGTTTCTAAATACCCTGATGGTAACAAAGTCTTTAAAGTATCCCCAATAGGCTCAAAATCGCATCATATGTCGGAGAGGGTTAATTTGGATTGTTAATTCTATAGGTATGTGGTCGTCATCCGTAATGTCGTATCTTATGGCCATTTCTGAGATAGAGTCATGAAAGTCAGAGCTAGAGATTGCATGATCAAGCCACGACCTGGTCTCCCATGCTTCACTAACATATGTATAGCTATTTTCTGGAAGCAGGTTTTTGGAGGACAAAATTAAACCTTGCTCCTCACAAAAGCTTAACATATGTTTAGCAAACATGGAACCACCCAACTCGTGAGGGGTAGCATTCCAATCACCTACCACTGAGTAACACGTTATCTCTAATTCAGAAATTAGGCCACCAAGCTCCCCTAACTTTTCCAAATAAAGTTCTTCATTTTCTGCACACTGATACGGTAAGTAAACACAAAATATTGCAAATTTTCCGTGTCCCACTTCCAGCTGTATTCCCGCACACCAGCTTAAATTTGTCTCAATGGTTTTAACCCGTACAGCCCCAGCGACGCGTCTGACGCGTCGGCGATGTATGTAACGCACAGCCCCAGAGACGCGCCTGGCGCGTCACCCTAATTGCGCCGACCGTAACCTCAGGTGTAGCCACTCAAGAGGGCTCAGATTTGTATAGGAACTGTATACGTATCCCACGCAACCGTGCCGATGGTTGAAAACGCTCAAAGTCCACGTGCGTGCGCGTGAGCGCGCAATAACCTGTTTTTTGGGGGTAATTGCCTTCAATTTTTTACTCTTGTAAAATACGTTTTCGGGGGCTCTGTAGGACCATTCTTTAAGCTTTTTGAGCGTTTTTTCGTGGTTTTCCTTCATTCCTAGCCCATTCGCTATTGTTTCTGGAATAAAACAATTTTTTGAAAACCGGCCGGGTTCTGGTGAACAAACATTACAAAACTAGCCGGGGCTCCACGGGTTAATTACACTATCTAGGCACGATCTCCACATTATTGCAACTCCCCCTGGGGGGTGACCTGCCACAATACCATCACGTGTGTCCGTAGTGGAGACCCCGTACCCATGGAAATCTTTATCTAATATGTTCAAATTACCTAAGTCCTGTTTTGTGTACCAGGTTTCCTGAAGGCAGACTATGTCACTGGTCCTTAATGTAGATACGATGTCAGGTCGCAACAGGAGATTCCTCTTTGTTTTGGGGAGTCCTCTGCAATTGTATGAAGTTACTTTTATACTTGCTGCTGTTGTTGGTATCTCCTCCATTACTGCGAGTTGGATAGTGGTGTGCAATGCCTCCAAGTCCCAGAAGCCTCTGCACTGTCCTCATTGGGATATTGTCTTGGTTCTCTGTACCAGTTGACATATGCATCTTCTGGCCACAGGTCAGGATTCATGAAAACATCTGGATCTGGACATTCGCTAGTTATACAAAAGGAGGCACAGGTAGTGGACCTGGAGAGGGTGGTCAGCTGTCTTACCTCTACACTTGAACCTCCATTCAACGGACTCCGATTCTCCGGATACCGGCAATTACGGTCAAAAACCGTAGTCGGACAATGGACCCAGCGGACCCAAAAAAGTTAGAGCAAAGTCCGTTGCTCTATCTATTTATCTCTCTAATGCACCTACCTAAATCCCTTATACATTAACATAACTATGTCTTATTTGGACTTTTTGTAATCTTTGAATAATTTCTAATATGATGGAATGAAAAATATAATATCCTTCCAGCACATAGATAAATAATAAATAAGATAGTCAACAAAATATTTCAACTCTCCCCTCCGTGGGAGCAGAGACGGAAGATTTACGTTTGATAGATTTTTTGTTTTGTTTTTTTCCTTCGATATACACACTCTTTCTATCTATCTATCTCTCTAATTCATCTACCTAAATCCCTTATACATTAACATAACTATGTCTTATTTGGACTTTTTGTAATCTTTGAATAATTTCTAATGTGATGGAATTGAAAAATATAATATCCTTCCAGCACATAGATAAATAATAAATGAGATAGTAAACAAAATATTTCAACTCTCCCCTCCGTGGGAGCAGAGACGGAAGATTTACGTTTGATAGATTTTTTTTTTTTTTTTTTCCTTCGATATACACACTCTTTCTATCTATCTATCTCTCTAATTCATCTACCTAAATCCCTTATACATTAACATAACTATGTCTTATTTGGACTTTTTGTAATCTTTGAATCATTTCTAATGGGATGGAATTGAAAAATATAATATCCTTCCAGCACATAGATAAATAATAAATGAGATAGTCAACAAAATATAATATCCTTCCAGCACATAGATAAACAATAAATAAGATAGTAAAACAAAATAGTTCAACCCTCCCCTCCGTCTATGCGCCGAGCTTCCCAGACGGGAGATTTACGTTTGATAGATTTTTTTTTTTTTTTTTCCCACGGTATACACAAAATGATGGGGAAATATTATAACATGTTTTTAATTGACATTTGTGTCGTTTTTGCTGATTATGAGTTGGTGGAAAAAAAAATCTTTAATTCTATCATATCGGAAATGATTCACAGATTATATAGAGACCAAATAATATACACTTTTAAGTGTGTTCAATAGTTTTGCATTATCAATAGGGTGTAGCACAAGGGATTACCAGGATTTATTTCAGGTACAGTAAAAAAAAGGATGCATAACAGTTAAATGTCACGATCCGGACACCTGTACTCAACACCGGATTTTTCTCAAGGAATTTCCGGATTACATCCGGACTGGACAGTATTTAGCAGCAACGGACATTTAGCAGGAACGGACAGGTGCTTGCACGCATTTGTCCGTTGAATGGAGGTTGGAGTGTATATTTATATGTAGATTATCAGCCAAGTATATCTTGAGATTCTCAGCAGTAACACTAGGGTTGAATCCTGTGGCAAACACCCTAGCTAGTCGGGGCCTTTTGATGGTATTGAGGCCAGTATCCTTGACCCTACCTTTAATTCCTGGCTGGTTTCTCGGTCTAGGGTGAACCTGCTCGCCTTCCCTAGAGTAGCGAGGCTTGCCTTTCACCCATTTGACCATAGTCCATGGGTTTTCCCTTGCATTGGCTCCTTCATTTGGTTCAGTTTGTGTAGGTAAATTTGAGGATGGTGTAGCTGGCACTGTATTATCTTCTCTCGTTGCCGACGATAAAGATTGCTGTTGTGTTCGGTGTTGTTGCTGTTGTGGTCGCTGCTGCTGCCACACCTGGTGTTGCCTTTGATATGAATTCTGCTGCTGGGTTCGTTTGGATTGTTGTAGTTGTCGCTGGTGTTGTTGCTTTTGTTGATGCTGTTGCTGCTGCTGCACCTGCTGTTGTTGCTGCTGCACCTGCTGTTGTTGCTGCTGCATCTGCTGTTGTTGCTGCTGCACCTGCTGTTGTTGCTGTTTCACCTGCTGATGCTGCTGCTGTTGTGGTTGTTGCTGCTGTTGTGGTTGTTGTTGCTGCTGTTGTGTTGTTGTATGGGTCGCTGTTGTTGCTGGGGCTGTTGTGTTTGGAGTTGTTGCAGCTGTTGCTGTTGTAATTCAGCCTGCTGTTGCTGGGGGTGGTGTTGTAGGCCTATGGGTGGTTGTTGTTGTTGATGCTGTTGTTCTAGATGCTGCTGCCGTTGTTGTGTCACTTGTGCCTGTGGTTGAGGTGGAGCATTAGTAGAGTTATTTTCTAACTTATTCACTCTGTCAGCTACATTTGAGACCACACTGCTTATGTCCACTATGGTTTCTTTTTGACCTGTGGTACACTCTCTCAGTAATTTAACTTCCATTTGGGTGTTCTTGATTTCACTAAGTAGCACTGACACATCTATCCTATCAAATTGTATAGGTGGTAGGTCCTTTAGGTCCATGGCCACGAAAGTGGGTAAGCCCACAGCCTTACTCTCTTGTAGCAATTTAATAATGTCTTTAATGTTCTCAGCACTTTTGTTTGCACCAACTCGTTTAATATTTCGATAATTGTTATCTTCACTAGTACCAATAAGATCGAACACTCTGTTCTTGGCTGCCACAATTTTATCTTCATCATAAAAGGGCACACAAAGCTGCACAATACTGTCTGTAGGTAGACTATCTATTTTATTAGATATAAAGCATAACAGTTCGTTGATTTCAAGGCCATCACTATTTCGTCCCTGGGTTGAGATTGTCCTACCTCGCCCCGCCATCTTGTTGACAGATATCTTGGGGCAGATATTCCACTTCACTTTTCACTCACTTGTGGACTATTCACAAACACTGTATATGTTCCACCACATTTTCTGTGCATTCATTGTGGAGTTATATACGTTGTTTGCTCTGTGTAGTGTTGACATAGGGTATATATGTTGATAACTTGGAGCAGCAGTTTACCCAAGGTACCTCTCTTCTTCTTCTTCTGGGTTGACCCGTGTACTAATGTATAGTAATATGAACTTACATCTACAATTATAATGCAATATGACTCAATCTACACGTTAGTGTTTTTTTTTTTTTTTAATTTGAAGCTTATATGAGGAAATTTATATTTTGAACTTTTTCGATTCATACCAATCACCGTGGCGTAGGCTATAGAACAGTGGTTTCACTTAAACTGTAGAATAATATGGATTGATATTGACAAACTTTGTGTAATAGGACCCAATCTATACGTTAATGTTGCTATGTTTTGTGTGTGAAGCTTATATAAGTAGCTATGAGGAAGTTTTTCGCAAAATATAGGCTATAGCCGGACGGAGCCCCTGTCGTTACCTCGGCACTAAACGATCGTTTATATTGTGCTGTTTCACCAATAATTTAGAGTAATATGGATTTATATCGACAATTATATTTCAATATGACTCAATCTGCAAGTTTGCGTGATTATGTTTTATATTTGGAGCATATATGAGGAAATATTTTGAACTTTTCGGAGGTTGTAGAATGCTTGGTAGGCATAATCCTGTGTATGCAGGTAGACCTGTATTTATCTCAATAATTTGGTAATGTTACAATATATTTTTACATTTAACATTCATAAATAGTCCACTAATATACTAGGTTAGGTTAGGCTAGGTTAAATATATTGTTCAATGATTCTTAGTAAATAGGCATCTGAAAAACAGTTCCTCCTGCTACACAACCGAATGTTTTCGTTTCATACCAATCGCCGTGGCGTAGGTATAGGAAGTGGTTATTTAGCTGCAAGTGGTGTACCTATTTTAGCATTAATTCACTTAGTTTATGTCTATCTGCAGCCCTTCTCACAATCAAAACACACAATTATGTAGCAAAATATATATTTCGACGTCATATACTTGAGATATCAATGAGATTAAATGCGAGCTGTAAAGAGGCTGACAATCTACCTCCATCAAAAAATGGAGCTTCCCACCCAGTGCGGGAAGCATCCTAGCTCCATCAAATGATGAGATTTGTGCTGGAGACTGGCGGTAGCTCCATTTTTTGCTGAAGAATGACGAGAATTGGCCCAGTGTGATACCCCCTTAAGCGACGTCAACATAGCCGCCTCAGTCCCGCGCTATTAGCCTTACAAGCAGGTACATTAATGGAGACATAATAAGGATGTATACATTATGTATATTGTCATATTACGGTTACTGTTATGTTATCGGCATTATCTATGAATGTATTCTGTTGTTTCAGTTGTCAGCATTTGTCTTTATGGAATAAATCTGATGAGCATGACAAATGGTTTCAATACCTATTTATGCTGACAACTGCTAGGCCCTGGCTGTGAAACCTACCACCTAACCCAGCTGTATCTACTGCTCTACGCGGCTACAAGCAACCATGCCTGCCGTCAGATGCCCTGTGACTGGCTGCGAGTTTACCACAGACGACCTGGATGCAGCAATCGTGCTACAACTCCTCCAGATGCACTCCACAGCAGAACACAGCACCTCATAAACGGTCAAGGTAGAGAAAGTCAAGAGGCCCACAATATCATCAGGCGGATCATGTGAGGAATGGTCTTACTTTTTAACTCGATGGAAGGAGTATGTCTCTGCTACAAAAATCAAAGGACAGGAAATGATCATACAGCTGCTAGAATGCTGTGATGATAGCCTACGTAGGGACCTAACCAGATCCGCTGTCACAAGTCTGGCAGGGGCAACAGAGGAGTCTGTGCTCAGAGCTATGAAAAAACTCGCTGTCAGAGAAGAAAATACGATGGTGGCTAGATTTACATTACATAACATAATTATGACACAAGATCACGATGAACCAATACATACCTTCGGAGCTCGTATCAAAGGTCAGGCCAATGTGTGTAAGTTCGTGCTACAGTGTCAGAATTGTAATACTGATGTTCATTACACTGATGAGATCTTGCGAGATGTGTTAGCCAGAGGTGTGAATGACAGTGAGATACAGCTTGACCTATTGGGGAACCCTAACCAGGAAATGCCCCTTGAGGAGATGTTCAAATTCATTGAGGCTAAAGAAGCTGGCAAGCGCTCTGCTATCACACTTACTCACTCACAAGGTGCAGCCGCCACTCACAGTTCTTATAAAAGGAATAAAATGCAAGTTAGTGCTACCCCACCCAAATGGGAAGGCAGTCTAGACACAAATTCACCAGGTGACTGTTCCCACTGTGGTAGGAAAGGTCATGGCAAAAAAGCTCCACCCCACGTAAGGAAAAAGATGTGCCCGGCATTTAATCAAACCTGTCGAAGGTGTAACAAGCTACATCACTTTGCAGTTATGTGTCGCAGTATGTTCAGCGGCTCATATGTAGCTGCCGCGGATGAAGAGGGAAGCGTTTTCCAGACCCTCTGCAGCATCCCATCCACCATCTCTGAAGACACGGGACAACCCCAAGGTACCAGTAGCACCCTTATCTCCAATGTCAGCCAGGACGGCAAACAAGCTATCGGTCGTCCATTGACACTGGGCCATCACCTGTATAACCGGATTTCGGACTGCTGGGGACGACAAGCATCACGTGCACAACCAATCATCAAGTTATCCGTGTCTGCAGTGGAAGCGGACTACAGAGATCTGGGATTTCCATTGAAGGCCACCACACATACCAGGAACCTCCCAGTAATGGCTGACATGGGCTGCCAATGCTGTCTTGCCAGCATGGTGATGATTCGTCGCCTTGGCCTCTACAAAAAGGACCTCATCCCAGTCTCCATGAGAATGCATGCAGCTAACAACGAAGGTATAAACATCCTTGGCGCAGCAATCCTCCGCTTCGCTGAAACGGACTGACAAGGGAAACCAATAGAAACTAGACAGGTGGTCTACATCACAGATGATTCTGACAGGATCTTCCTCAGCCGCGAAGCATGTGTAGCCCTTAGCATGATCACTAACAACTTTCCGACAGTAGGGGAAGTCATGTCATCAACCCTATCCCAAACCGCAGATTCATCCACAAAAGCTCTTGCCCACGCCGTCAGTTACCGCCACCAATGCCAGACACACTGCCCTTTCCACCCACAGCTGATAATGTTCCCAAACTAAAGCAGTGGATGATTAACTACTACAGTAGCAGAACATTCAACACATGTGAACACCAACCACTAAAGATGATGAACGGTCCACCCATGAGATTGATGGTCAATCCAGACGCAGAGCCACCGCATGCCACAAAGCAATCCCAGTTCCCATTCACTGGCGTGAGAAAGTCAAAGCTGGCCTAGACCAAGACGTAAGGCTTGGCGTCATCGAACCAGTCCCCATTGGCGAACCTGTTACTTGGTGTCACCGCATGATTGTATGTGCAAAGAAAAATGGTGAACCAAGACGCACAGTGGATTTTCAGGCTCATAATGCCCATGCAAAAAGGGAAACTCCTCACACCCAAAGCCCATTCCACCAAGCCCGTTCAGTGCCAGCGCAAAAGAAGAAATCAGTGCTTGATGCCTGGAATGGGTATCATAGTGTCCCTCTACATGTGGATGACCGACACTACACAACATTTATCACACCTTGGGGACGGTATCGCTACTGTGTTGCACCACAAGGATACATTGCATCAGGCGATGGCTATAGCCGACACTATGACCAAATAATTGCAGACTCCACGTTATCATACACTACATACACTAAGTGCATAGATGATACTCTAATCTGGTCGGACACCATCGAAAGCAGTTTCTTCCAAGTTACAGAATGGCTCAACATGTGCGGTCACCATGGCGTCACACTTAACCCAGAGAAATTCGTGTTTGCACAAGACACTGTTGAGTTTGCAGGGTTCGAAATTACACATGACAGTTCAACCCTACGGTGCATACCTACAAGCTATACGAGAGTTCCCTACGCCCCGCAACATCACTGACGTACGTGCCTGGTTTGGTGTGGTGAATCACATCAGCTATGCATTTAGTATGGCAGATAGAATGTTGCCGTTTCGTGAACTACTGAAACCCTCAACACCCTTCCGATGGGATGAAGACCTGGATACGCTGTTTGAGGAGTCAAAAGCCGCCATCGTGAGTGACATCAAGGAGGGTGTGCGGATTTTTGACAAGAACAAACTAACTTGTCTGGCAACGGACTGGTCCAAAGCAGGAATCGGATTTTGGCTCTTCCAGAAACACTGCCACTGCCCAGGGCAAGAGCCTTTCTGTTGCAAAAGTGGCTGGAGAACCACCCTCATTAGCAGCCGCTTCACCCACCCCGCAGAATCCAGATATGCACCAATAGAGGGGGAAGCCCTGGCTGTCACAGATGCCCTGGACAAAGCTCAATTTTTTGTACTGGGCTGCGAGAAGCTAACCATTGCAGTTGACCACAAACCCTTGCTAAAAAAAAATTTGTTTTGGGTATATATATCGGGTTCTTAATGAGACACACTGGATAGGGGTTCACATATATTGGGGGAGTCTGCTTACATGCTTCTTGTCGTCAAGGGAGGTTTAGGAAGCCATGCCTTGATATCGGCTCGCCTGTAGATTATATATTTAGCTTACAATATTATTACCAATATTGTAACATCCTCTCTCTTTTGAGAAGATAGCTACCAGTGAAATTGGTATTATAAGAATAATTGTATTTTGACATTTTGAGGTCCCCTAGGATTATTAAGTAATGCTTATTCTATTATGGCACATGAGCTAGAGTAATAATAGTACCAATATGATTTATAAAATTGTACAGTACTATGATTTGTTAAGTTACTGGTACTGTACTGTATACAGTATGTTACCGGTACAGTAATTAGTGTTTTAGTACAGTATGGAATGTGATTAATTTTGTTAGAATATTAATCTATTAGTATGTAAATATGAGATATGAAGTAGATGAGGTATATTAGTCAAATCTATTGATATGGTATTACAAGACTAGGTGAGGTAGGTTAATTATTAGTTGATAATACTGTTCTACATGAGAATATCCACAAATAGTGAATATATATGATACAAAAATATATTGTATACCCTTGTGCCAACTAAACATAAAGAATCTATTTTATGAGATTATATGGGATTAGTAATTGTTGGTATATTAGTAAAGTTAGTACATTAGAACATTAATATTCAATGTTCTGAAAATTACAAAATGTTTCATGCAAAGTTATTGGTTATATCATGCAGGATTAGTAAATTTGTAACAAAGGTTATATGATTGACTTAAATTTATAGATCCTGATACCCAGTACCGTACTCAAAATCATCCAATCTCTTTCCTTTCGCATTACAATTTCTTTGCATACCGATCTGCATTATAATATCCATACACTCCCATTCACATTACAAAATCTGTATCATTCAGACTGTAATGTTAGGTTACTCCTCATTCAGTGGCTTCAGTCGTATTCTCACTCACTTACTCCATTTAGATAATCTTTCTCATCCTGTAACATTCTCATCCAGCATTTACATTTCTGCCAGTGCCTCATCTCATACCAGTATTAGACTGTTAGTCAGACATGCAATCAGTCATACCAGTACTGTACTCTTACCTGGTCATGTCAAACTCTCGGTACCTGGTAGGTAATACATTCCTATTCAGTCTCACGCTCGTCCTGTTCTCATGTGTAGTGACAGGTTCATCAAGTCTACTGTGTATGTCTCTCACGTGTCTGTTGTTTGTGTAGACTGGAACACATATGCCTGTATAATTTCTATCTGTAGATCTAATGGTTGTGGTGTTGTCTATATTAGTGACTTTTCCATTATTTCTTATGTCAGCGTTTTCACTTGTCATCCGTAAATGACCTCTATTTCGTCTTATCGCTCCATTTTCTGTCTCCACTTCATACGATCGCTCGTCTAATCTCCTGGTTACAACTCCTCGTTCCCACTTCTTCTTGCCTAGTGATGTTGGCTTGATTCGCACCACGTCACCTTCAACCAATGGTTCCAAAACTCTCGAACCTTTGTCGTAGTATTTCTTGCTTTTGAGATCTTTCAGCATCTTCTTCCGCTTCACTCGCTCCAACATAATTCCTTTCGGCTCCAACAACTTGCTAGTAGTCGGCAGTAACGTCCTCGTACGTCGACCAAAGTTGAGTTGCGCTGGACTCTCTTCCAAATCTTGCATAGGCGTATTTCTGTAGTCTAGAATCGCCAAAAACGGATCTTCACCACTCTCGACAGCTTTCTTGATTAGTTTCTTCGCCGTCTTGACCGCTGATTCTGCTTTACCGTTAGACTGGGGATGATGTGGGCTGCTCGTTCGATGTTCAAAGTCATACTTCTCCGCGAATTCTTGAAATTCTTCACTGCGGACCATTGTCACTAACTAGTACATTTGGCAGTCCATATCTTGCAAAGTGCGCCTTCAATTTCCTGATAACAGCGCTTGACTTAGTGCTTTCCAGGTAGTCAACTTCCCAGAAATTACTGAAATAGTCCACTGTAACAAGATAGTTGTGACTCTTGATTGTCATAAGGTCTACACCTACTTTCTCCCATGGTCGGCTGGTTTGCTCATGAGTCATCAGAGGTTCTTTTTGTTGAGCTGTAGAGTATGTGTTACAAATTTCACACTCTGAAATGAATTGCTTCATCTCTGCATTCATTCCTGGCCAAAACAAACATTCTCTTGCGCGTCGTAGACAACCTTCAACTCCTATATGTGACGAATGTATAGCGGACTTCATCTTCTGACGTAGACTGGTAGGAATTACAACACGTTCTCCCTTGAAGATCAATCCATCTTGAAATGACAGTTCTGCTCGTACATTAAAGTATGGTTTCAGTATGGTCTCTACTTCACTCTTGTCTTCTGGCCATCCTTTGAGAATTATCTCCTTCAATAGTTGCAATGCTTCATCTTCCTCAGTTGCTCGACGGATTTCTTGCAATCGTTCACTTCGGATGGGTACGTAGTCTGTCATGTTGATCTGTTCAAACACCTCTTCCTGCATATCTCTTGTGTTTTGCAGATAAGCTCTTGATAGAGTGTCGGCTAGATACATTTCTTTGCCCTTCTTGTGAACAATCTCGACATCATACTGTAGTATCCTCATCAACATCCCTTGCAGTCGTCTTGGTACACTTGACAACGGCTTATTTTGGATAGCTTCTAGAGGTTTATGGTCGCTCTGGATTGTCGTCTTCCTCCCAAAACAGTACTGATGAAACTTGTTCAGTGCAAAGACGATTGCCAAAGTCTCCTTCTCTATCTGCGCATATCGTGTCTCCGTGTCAGTCAGTGCTCGACTTGCAAATGCGATTGGTTTACCCTCTTGAAGTAACGCTGCTCCTAAACCTTTTTGAGATGCATCACATTGAATCTCCAACTTTTGCTCTGGGTTGTAGTACTGTAAGATGGGTGTTTGGGTCATCATCTTCTTGATCCTCTTGAACGCCTCATCGTGTTCTCTTGTCCACTTCCACTCGGTGTCCTTATGGGTCAGCTTCCTCATAGGCTCCATGACATCCGATAGACTGGGTACAAATTTACTCAAGTAGTTCACCATTCCAGACAGTCGTCGTACTGCAGTCACATCCTCTGGTGCTTGCATCTTCACGATTGCTTCAATCTTCTTTGGGTCAGCCATCAGACCATCCCGCGAGATCTTGTGACCTAGAAATGTGATTTCTGTACTACCAAGCTCAGTCTTTGCTCTGTTCAGCCTCAGACCCTTTGCTCGGCATCTGTCCAGTAGGTTTCTCAGCTTTGAGTCATGATCCCTTGCAGCTTCTTCATCAGTGTCACCAACTCCAAAGACCAAAATGTCATCAGCAACACAAATTACGCCTTGTAGATCATCCAGAACCAGTTGTAGCTTCTTCTGAAAAATTTCGCTGCTTACAGCCAGACCAAAAGGAAGTCTGTTCCACCTGTATCTCCCATACGGTGTTTGAAATGTTGTCAGCTTGCGTGATTCTTCATCCAACACACAGTGCCAGTAGCCATTCTTGAGGTCAAGCTTGGAGAAAATTTTGGCTTTTGCAAGGTCAGGCATAATGTCGTCGATTACCGGTAGAGGGTGCATCTCTCTTATGAGTGCTTTGTTCAGAGCTTGAGGGTCAATGCAAATTTTCAGATCCCCCGACTTCTTGGTTCCTGCTACCATTCGACTTACCCATTCTGTAGGCTCGTCGACCTTAGTAATGACATTTTCCTGCTCCAACTGCTCCAGTTTCTCTTTAACCTTCGACTTGATGCTCAATGGTACTCTACATGAAGGAATTGCAATAGGTTTCACCGACTCATCCACTGTTAGATGAACATTTCCTGGTATCTTGCCAACTTCATCAGCAAATACGTCTTCGTAGTCTGTTAGGATGTCATTCATTGCACAGATGTTTTCATAGTTAACTGTGATGAATCCCATCTTCTCAGACGCTCGCTTACCAAGAATTGGTGTAACAACCTGTTTTACAACAACAAACTCAACAGAATAGTACCTTTGTGGTTGCTTGCAGTTGCGGACATCAATCCTACACTTTCCCAACGGCTGAATTGTAGTAGAGTTCCACATTTGAAGAGTTGACTCACACGGCTGTAGCTCTGCGTCCGGTACCAGATGACTTGGATTAGCATTCACACTTGCCCCGCTGTCGATCTGGAACTTCACTTTATTACCGTTGACCATGAGATTAGCCATTATGTGTTTTCCTCTGGATCCGGTCGATACGTTCATGATGTATTCCCGTCCTCTTGAGTCGTCGCTTTCTTCTGTGTCTCCATCTTCTACCGCATGGACTCTGTGCGATGTCTTCTTTTTGCGTCCTGTCGCTGCGCTTCTTGGTGCTCCGCCGGTCGTTGCATTACTTGGACATTTCTTGGCATAGTGTCCCGTTTTCTTGCATTTATGACATTTGGCATCAGTTGCAGGACAGTTCTTCTTACCCCAATAATGTGCTAAACCACACCAGTCGCACTGCGTGAGGTTAGGCTTAGTCTTTGTTGTTTGTGGATTACTCTTCTTCTTGGGTTTTGCACTGAGTTTGTGTAGAGACTCCTGCTTGTCACTTCGAAATGCTGTCATTGATCTCCTTGAAGTTTCATAGGCAGTACACATCTTAAGTACAACATCTAGAGTTAGGCTATCCTCCCTAAAGAATTTTTCCCGAAGTGTATCCTCTTGGCAACCAAAAACAATTTTATCCCTCAGAAGTTCATCTTGAAGTTCTCCATATCCACAGTGTCTTACCAAAGTCTTCAGCCTAGTGATAAAAGATTCCAAGGATTCATCTTTCCTTTGCATGCTATCATGAAAGTTGTACCTCGCCATCAGCTGCTCATCTCTTGGTGAAAATGCTTGTCAAATTTCCCAATTAATGTTGCATAAGTCAGGGCAGATTCATCTTCTATGCCAAAAGATTCGTAGATATCTAGCAGAATGTCACCTCCAGTCAACAATTTCGCTATTTTAATATCATCACTCTTACCCTTCAAACCGTTGCCGATGATGTAAAGATAGAGTTTCTTCTTGTAACGCCTCCACACCACTGCTTGCTCAATCTCAGACTTGCAGACGAATAAAGGCTGTGAAGTGGATGCCATGATGTCACTCATATCTTTCGACTTTTTGAGGTTAAATCCAAGGATAACTCACTATTTCAGCTGTAGAACTTGGTCAGCAGTACTTCATTCACACGTACACTGCTTACCCAGCTGCCACCATGTTGATATGGGTAGATATATCGGGTTCTTAATGAGACACACTGGATAGGGGTTCACATATATTGGGGGAGTCTGCTTACATGCTTCTTGTCGTCAAGGGAGGTTTACGAAGCCATGCCTTGATATCGGCTCGCCTGTAGATTATATATTTAGCTTACAATATTATTACCAATATTGTAACAGATCTCTAGAGGACATTCCCAACGCACGCCTCTGTAACCTTAAAGAAAAAACGTTGAGGTACAGGTTCCGGATGTTCCACATCCCTGGGGTAAAAAACAAACTAGCAGATTCAGTGTAAAGATACGCCAGTGGTCCTCAGGTGCCGGACAAATTGCAACTCGGTGACGACATTGCATCCATCAAAGTCACCTCACCAGTGATTGAACCTTCATTCCTAGCCGGTATACGGTATAGTGGGCACCAGTTATAATAGTGATATTGATGATGGCCTCCACCAGACAGCAGTCCTTGCCTTACAGTGTGTGGCTATCACATGGGAGAAAGTCCACGAAGCAACTGCAAGTGATGAAACCATGAATGCACTTTTACAACTGATTGAACAAGGCTTTCCCCCCTTCCGCCATGAGCTACCGGTAACCCTGCATGAATACCACCAGTTTCGTAATGACCTGTACATGGTGGATGGTGTTGTTATCTACAAGGAACGAGTCGTCATACCCCCTCGCCTGCGCAACACAGTACTCCAGACTCTACACTCTGCCCACCAAGGAGTCACATCAATGATGTCAAGGGCAGAATCATCCGTCTTTTGGCCAGGTATCACACCTGCCATCAAAGATGTCCGTGCGAAATGCAACCATTGCAACAGAATGTCACCTTCTCAGCCAAGTGCACCCCCGACGCCAACCACTACTCCTCTATATCCCTTCCAGTGCATATGCGCCGGCTACTTCCAATACAACGGACGCAGCTACCTAATCATCGTTGACCGCTATTCGAACTGGCCCATAATCGAAGCTACAGGTGGCCACGAGGGGCTAATCAACTGCCTGCGACATACTTTTGTGACCTTTGGAATTCCAGATGAGTTGGCAAGCGATGGAGGACCTGAGTTCACTGCAGCATCTACGAAGGCATTCCTACTAAACTGGGGTGTCCACCATCGCCTCAGTTCCGTTGCCTTTCCCCACTCCAATTGCAGGGCAGAAGTGGGCGTAAAAACTGTCAAGCGTCTTATCACCAGCAATACGGGACCACGTGGTGAACTGAACACAGATGCCTTGCAGCGTGCCATCCTGCAATACCGCAACACCCCGGACCCTGAGACGAAGATATCGCCCGCTATGTGCATCTTTGGTCGGCCAATAAAGGACTTTATCCCCATATTGCCTGGGCGATACAGACCTCACCCCACTAGGCGAGAGACAATGGAACAAAGGGAAGAGGCACTCAGAAATCGACATATGAAAATAGCTGAGAGATGGACCGAGCACACCAAACGCCTACCCCCTCTCAAAGTTGGTAATCATGTACGCATACAGAATCAGACAGGCCCACACCCAAACCGATGGGACAAGGCAGGAGTTGTGGTCGAAGTACGACAGTTCGACAAATACGTTGTTCGTGTGGATGGCTCAGGACGTGTTACACTCAGAAACAGGAAATTCCTTCGCCTATATGAACCAGTGGTCCCACCAAGACAGCGACTACGGAAGATTGAAGAGGACATACGTCTTGTGACACCCCGCCCCGGATCATCACCGTCAACTATCACCGGTCCACACAGCACTCCGACGAGCAGGATCAATCAGACTCTACAGCCCCACCAGCAGCAGTGGTGACTCCATCTCCGCAGCCTTATACGAGTCGCCCTCCAACTACAGCTGTGCCCCTTGGCAACACCCAACCTACAGAACAGCAGCAAAACACACCGTTAACCCCCAGCGACGCTGCTCCAACTGCTTACCAAACCCCGTCACAGGAATCACCCAGGACGGTAGATGTAGATGACCATACTCAGCAGCAATTATCGACCCCAGCCAAGCCCCGAAGAACCCGCCGTCCCCCCAAATGGCATAAGGATTATATCATGTGAACTTTTAACTCTTTGTCAGTCTTTATTCAGGGCCTAAAAGCTTGGGGGAGGTAGAGCATATTGATAAAATACTCCCTATACCGTTTTCCGTTACCCATCAGGGAGAGCGCGTGGAGTGTAAGCGACGTCAACATAGCCGCCTCAGTCCCGCTCTATTAGCCTTACAAGCAGGTACATTAATGGAGACATAATAAGGATGTATACATTATGTTTATTGTCATATTACGGTTACTGTTATGTTATCGGCATTATCTAATGAATGTATTCTGTTGTTTCAGTTGTCAGCATTGTCTTTATGGAATAAACCTGATGAGCATGACAAATGGTTTCAATACCTATTTAGTGCTGACAAATGTTGTTCCCGCCTGTGGCGCTGGTGGTGGCTATAGTGTTGCTGGCGAAGTTGGAGAATTTAGGCTGTTCGGTAGTGATGAGGTGATGATCTTTTGTGGTAATGTTGGATTGGTGTGGACGGGAATAAGTTAGTTTCCCCTGGTCTTCCCGTTCTTTCCCATTTTCTATGTCAATTTCCAGTGCACACGCAGCTTCAGGGGTGGAGCCGCCATTTGGAAATGATTGATTTTGGCTGGCATCACCTTGCATTTCTCGTATGGAAGCAATTCTGATTCTGTCTGGTTGGTTTTTGTTGATGATGTCTGCCTGCAGTGTAGTGTAGTGGTGGGTTGGCATGACATTTTGGTCATGGCTAATCTCGTAGCCTATCGAAGCTGCCGAGTTATAATAATACCAAACAATAAAATTCTATGTATAAAGCAAGTATAATGAATTTCGTACCTATAAGACACCATAAAATTTATAATTTCTTAAACTTTACAATTTAACCTTTCATTAGATATATGAATAATAATGTAATACCGAATATTTCAATTATTCTCAACACTGAGTCACTATTGGACTGAAAATGAATGAACAGTAAAAGTCCTGGTACAAATGATGCCAAAATCAAGCCTAACCAATTTAGACTCCTTACAATCCTACTGTCTGAACCCTGACCGCTCTCCCCCTAAGATCCTATACAACATACAGGGTCACTACTTTCCCCTACTGTTTTGCTAGATGTTGGAAAACTAAATCCGTTGTGGGTACCCAGCAACATGAGCATTGACTACTTTGCTGGTTTCCATACAACTTATACTAATAACACCAACCAAACTATAGCCTATACGCTGTAAGTAGGCGAGATATCAGACCTCTAACCTCTGTAACTCACAAACGACTAGGGTAATCAAGCTAATATATCTACCAATTGGGAAGAGTCAGTCAAGGAATAGATGTGGAAATTTACAGCCAATTTGCTCTAGCCCCTTTTGAGTTACAGAGGATGGAGGTCATGATTTCTCGCCTACTTAGGCCTACAGCCAATAGACTATAGGTATAGTGGCAGCTTCCTACTATAAACCCAGCTGGGTTTATTGGACTTCTAGCACGGCAAATTCAGCATTGTTGCATACAAATGGCCAGTCCTGTATAGAATCGTGAGGTTCAGAGTCGTAAAGATTCCAGGACGAGCTCCATAGAAACTGAAACTGAAACTGCATTGTGTATTTTTTTCCAAATGACGTCACATTTTAATCACCTACATGATATGGCAACAGTGTCATTCTTAAATTAAATTTGAGATAATGAATTGGCGATATTGTTGACCAGCAAGTAATATTTTGTCACTTGTGACCGTTTTCACCTTGTTCTTTAGGCCTATATGGATATTAGGTAAGATACATATTATATACTATAGGCCTTTACTAAGGAGTGTTTACGTAGTTTACAGTTGCATAAATTATATTGTTAATGTTTTTCATGAGATACGTAGCCTAATTTATGTTGCCTTTTCTGTAGCATATTTCTGCACGTGAGACGTAGGCCAAGGCTACCCAAATAGGCTATAGCTTAGCTGCCTCCTAGTTCCCAGTTCCCAGTTCAGACTACAGATCACAATAACTGATATAAATTTGTATTTTTTTTACATAGCCTAGGCTATAGCCTAGGCCTAATTACTTAATTAGGCTATCTTAGCCTATAGGCCTAGGCTAATTACTTAATTAGGCTATCTTCCACCTTTCATCTCTTCACACATAATGTATGCATTATTCATAAGAACACATAATGGAGGCCTAGGCCCAATTGAAAGAGAGTAGGGGATGGATGTAGTATCCGGGCGTACGGTCGTCATGTTTACGTAGGTCGATCGCGCGGCCGCGGTTAAGTTCGCGTCTATTTTTACGGCTATTTTTTTGCCCACTGCTGGCAATATATATATGATGATGATAATAGGCTATGTCATGGGGGGGGGGGGATTGTGAGGGGAGGCAAAGCCCCCCTTAACATATTATTGTATCCAATGGCAGTTAAAATAGACGGGAACATGATCTCAACTTTCTCAAGCGTCCGCCGCCTCCGCCGTCATGTTTACATATGTCAATCGCCGTGGTTAAGTTCGGGTCTAGGCTATTTTGACGGCAATTTTTTATGTTATTTGCCCCCTGCTGGTAATATAGTCCTATACAGTATAGCCTAATGATGACGAATTCGGGACAATATTTAGTATAACTAAATAAGTTGGTCACCAATTATTTTGCAATATTTGAAAACAAATATGGATTTTATATGCTCTAAACATAATATGAAAATGTGTTTTAATTTTTTCATAACATGGTTGTCAACCCTTCCTATAGACGGCACCGATTCGTACACACGCCATTTTCACCGGTCTCCCGAGATCTGTCCACCAGCTTTTTAGTCCACTCCACCTGCCCATCTCTGTCGATAGGTTGGGTTGTTTGGTTAGGTTAATATACTAGGTCTCAGAAACAAGATTCGTAGTTGCGGTAGTATTTACGGTATCTGGACACTTAGAGCGAATTCATATTCGAGCGGAGGCGCATTTAGGTTAGGTTAGGTTAGGTTAAGTTAGGTTAGGTTAGGTTAGGTTAGGTTAGGTTAGGTTAGGTTAGGTTGTTAAGTTAGGTTAGGTTGTTAACCCGTTGAGCCCCGGCTAGTTATAATATTTTGTTCACCCCAGTCCCAAGCCATTTTCACTTCTTATTTTTGTTTGCTAAAATGGAAGACAAGGATGAGAAATGAAAAAAAAAAAAAAAAAAAATCACCTCTGATATTTTTTTTTTGGGGGGGGGGGGGACCTCAAAAAAATGTGTTAAGCCAAAATGGAAGAGAATGGTGAGAAATGAAAAAAAAAAAAAAAAAACTCACCTTGGTCATTTGGGGGGGGGGGGGGGGGGGCGAAAGTTTGTCTCCCCCCACATGACCACCCGCCCGGGAGCACTAGGGTGAAAACTGAGTATGGCATTGTATGGCATACATCCTAAGGAGTGTCTCACATAAATTTCAAGCCTCTAACTCCCATACGACTGGAGTAATGAAGGTTAAAAGTGGAGGTGAACTAAGGGTGTAAAGTATCCCCACTAAGCCCACCACCACCAGCCGCGCGGCTGTCTTGGCCCGCTCACACCTACCGGCCCGGCTCCCACACACACTACCGTACCTCCCCCTCCTATTCTCCCGCCATTTCCTACCTTACGAGCCACGTAACTGATTTTAATATGTCGGACGCACGTGATGCGTCGCTGGGAGTTGGTGATCAAACACTGCCGACGCATCACGTGCGACGCTGGGTCTCACTGGGTTAAGTTAGGTTAGGTTAGGTTGTTAAGTTAGGTTAGGTTGATAAGTTAGGTTAAGTTGCTAAGTTAGGTTAGGTTGCTAAGTTAGGTTAAGTTAAGTTAAGTTAAGTTAAGTTAAGTTAAGTTAAGTTAAGTTAAGTTAGGTTAGATTGTGCATCCGCTCGATCAGGAATTCGCTCGAAGTGACTCGCATTCGCATTTACAGATACGGCCGAATACCAGTAGGCTACTAAATGGCCGCCGGCCCAACTGCCATGTTGTATCCCACGTAGGCCTACTAGGTACTACGGACACATTGTAGGCGTTAGGTGTGGATTAGGCTTGTATCCAATGTACTAGGTCTATGTACTGGATATTTATGATTTAAATAAGTGCTACGTTTTCGATAAATCTGGTTATATGGCTTTGCAATTAGAGAAATCATGAGCCGATTTCCGGCGTTTAGTTAGTCTAGTCTTTTTCGATTCTCAAAATACGATCCAAGTTTTGCCAAAAATTGGCTCGGGTTTTCCAAAATTATGCTTTTTGGGGTTTGCAATTTAGGGAAACATGAGCCAAAATTCTAAATTAGGTTACTTCAGGGCCGTGGTGGTCAAGAGGGCCGTGGTGGTCAAGTGGTGAGCACGCTCGCGTGTGAATCTGAAAGACCCGGGATCGAATCCCTGCCACGGCGGACATTTAGTGGGTGCCGCAGTACGTCCTAGCATGTTTCACATGCTTGCACCCAGTCAGGGGACATCCTGACGACGTATACAGACAAAACACACATAACAAAGCCACTCCAACACCTTCCTCTCTCTCCAACACCCCTTCTCCCCTCTCAACACTCTTCTCTGAGCTATTGCCGATAAAAATGGCATGTTCAGTCCTGTAAAGAATCGTAAGATTCAGAGTCGTAAAGATTCCAGGACGAGCTCATTAGCGGCGGATCCCCAGATCGACCGTGGTGATTGTCACCTAAACATCTACAAAACTAAACTAAACTACTGTACTGTAATTTGTTTACTCTTAAAATTCCCAAAATCCGAGCCAAGTTTTGCCAAAACTTGGCTCGGGTTTTCCAAAATTCGGGTTTTATGGCTTTGCAATTTCGGGAAACCTGAGCCAAATTTCTAAATGAGGTTACTGTCATTTTGACAAACTCAAAATCCGAGCCAGCTTTGGCCAAAACTTGGCTCGGGTTTTCGAAATATTGGGTTTTAGGCCTTAGAAATACCTTAAAACCCGAGCCAAGTTTTGCTAAAATAAGTTTTAATCGCCGTTTTACGCATTTAACCCCTCATTTTCCCTGTACTTCATAGCCCTCCCCACTATCGGGCGGCGTGTCTTAAAATCGTTGTATAATGGGGAAAACGGTTTCGCCGAGGGGTGTAATTATTTCCAAATACTATATATTGATGAAAACTAACAGGGAAAAATAAAAAAAATCCATGGGAAAATTGGTGACCATCTTATTTAGTTTTTCCCAATATTTATTTGTACTTTTTGACATATATATTTACTTCGTCTTCCACCTCTCATCTTTTCATATTTAATGTATACGAATTAGTAATTTAAAGAGAACATAGGACAAAATTAGTATACATGTGTACATATAGGCTTCAAATGAATTTGGGAAAAAATAATTAGCTGCTTTGGTAACAGTGTCAAAAATAGAATACAATATTTATGTGTAACATTCCCATTTCACTTTCATTACTCTCCCATGGGCCATGTCATCATAAGGTTATAAGTATTATTCTCCAATGGCTCATTGACCATAACTAGTACTATAGTTTTCCGTGCGACAGTTATTAATTATTACGGTACTTACTTTACTTTTCTATGCTACATAGTCTATGCTGTATAGGCTACCGAGGTCATATAGCCTACTATCTTTTATGTCTTCACACATAATTTATGTATTATTTATGAGAACACGTAATGCAGGCCTAATTAATTAAGAGAATATAAAAAATTTAGTTAATTTACCATACCATTTACCATTTACCATAAGGGTGGCGGCGACGCCGTGGCCTTGCCTCAGAGAACACCAAGGGAGCAACACCCTCTTGAGGCAGAAGCGCTTCAAGGTAAAATACAAAATTAATTGGGAATAAGGATTTTTTTTCCCCAGTTCATTCCTTATTCACTATTAGTTTTTTTCCAGTTCATTCCTTATTCACTATTCGTTTTTCAAAGTTCTTTCCTTATTCCCAATTTGTTTTTCATAGTTCGGGCGAATAGTGAATAAGGAAATTTCATTTTTCCCAGTTCGGGCGAATAGCCTAGTGAATAAGGATTTTTTTCCCCAGTTCATTCCTTAACCTAAGAAGTGCGCATGGGGGGTATGAGACACCACACTCCTGTGCTGACGTATTTGAGCTGTTCCCATCACTAACATCGTTATTTTACCATAAATAGCATTAATACTTATCCATATGCGCCTATTATAGGTTGATTATAAAGGTATTAACCTGTTACAACAATAAAACAAATGGAAACAGTGTTTGGATGGTCAAAATCGGCGATACAGGCCGGGAGTTACATAATGTATGGCTGAGGCAACCTCCCTGCCCTCCTCCCCTCCCCTTGTCTGGAGAGACACTGTTACGCAATAGTCTCTCTCTCGCTCTTTCCCACGCTTGGTAACAGTGATGACAACGCCCTGCTACCAACTCGCTAATGTTAGCACGAAAATAGACCACAGAATAAGGGAATAACAGGGAAAATAGGTGATAACTGAAGGAGGGGAGGAAAGTGGGGAAGGAGAGAAGGTGGAAGAGTGATATTTGGCATGGCCCAGGAGCAAAACAAATTTTTTTTTTTTTTTTTTGGGGGGTGTTTTAAATGGATTTTTTTTCCCCCCTTACTCTTAAGAGTCTTCCCACAGTCCGCCGGGGGAACTCTTTAGAGTCTCCCTGCAGTTCCCGGGTTAATCACTTTGTTTTTTCCCAGTTCATTCCTTATTCACTATTCGTTTTTCACAGTTCTTTCCTTATTCCCAATTAGTTTTTCACAGTTCGGGCGAATAGTGAATAAGGAAATTTAATTTTTCTCAGTTCGGGCGAATAGTGAATAAGGAATTTTGTTTCCCAGTTCATTCCTTATTCACTATTCATTTTTTCCCAGTTCATTCCTTATTCACTATTCATTTTTCACAGTTCTTTCCTTATTCCCAATTCGTTTTTCACAGTTCGGGCGAATAGTGAATAAGGAAATTTCATTTCTCCCAGTTCGGGCGAATAGTGAATAAGGATTTTTTTTTCCCAGTTCATTCCTTATTCACTATTCATTTTTCACAGTTCTTTCCTTATTCCCAATTCGTTTTTCACAGTGCGGGCGAATAGAGAATATAGAAATTTCCTTTCTCCCAGTTCATTCCTTAGTCACTATTCATTTTTCCCAGTTAGTTTATTCCCAATTCCATTTTCCCAGTTATTTTGGTCTAATTCTGTGAAATAAATGGAGGCAACCGAACAGTAATCAGAGTCACAAATGGGCACAAAAGGGCACAAAAGTGGAAATAACATTATTATTCAGAAACGGTACTCAAACAATATATTATTCGTTTTTTGTTTACTTAACCCGGCAAGCGCGATAGGCCTCACGGAAGGCTTCCTATAGGGAACGCGAAAGGCCTCACGGAAGCAGGATTTTTAAAGGCGTACCAAAACGGCGCCAAGCTGTCTAGGGAGTCACAAATTGCGCCACGTTTAGTGCGACATGGTACCTCTCGATGGCACCCACAACCACCCGCCGCACGCACCCCACACAGTCTACACACGCAGTACGCTCTCAGTCACTATGGAGCCTACACGCTCCCCTGACTCGCTCCCTGTTGACTCGCCCAACCCTGTTGCTGGCGGTGTTAGTGCTCGTGGCAGGACACGAACACGTGCCAGGGAGCCCTCCTACGTATATACTTCTGAGGATGATGAGCCAGTGCAGCCAAGAAGACCTACACGTGCTGGGAGAGGCACGACACGTGGTGGGAGAGGCACGACACGTGCAACAAGCACGACGAGTGCGAAGAGGTCATTGTCCTCAGCATTTGCTCTGACAACTGCTACCACAACAACTACTGCCTCTACTGTTGTGGCAACGACGCCCACGGCGCCCACCACCACAGGAAGTACAAGTGGCCGTCCTGGGGATGCAGGAGCATCGGGGGTAGTTGGCAAGAAGGGTAAGGGTAAAGGACACCCTTATCAGTTCAAGAGGAGTAAGGTGACACCTCCCGCCTCTACCACCCCCGCGTTGCCACCACTACCACCACCCACCACGGCCGCCCCTGCCTCACTACCCACCACGGCCGCCCCTGCACCACTGCCCACCACGGCCGCCCCTGCACCACCGCCCACCCATGCCCCTGCTGCTGTTGGAGGGCCTCGTAGAGTTTTGGCAGCCGGTCTAACGCCATCCAAGTTTGACGCCCTCCTCTTCCCTCCTGACTCCTCTGACGACGACGCTGCAGAAGGGGAAGCCTTCGATCCCAGGAACTATGGCTGGGGTGGTGATAGTGGGAGCGAGTCTGAGGAGGATCAAGACCAATATGAGGGAGGTGCAGAGGATTCGGAAGACGACGATGTACTTCTGCACCGTGACCATGACCAAGACCTGTCTGACGACGAAGGCGCAGACGACGTGGCTGACGGAGGGGCTGATCCTGATCCCCCACGGGCGTATAATTTTGCCTGGTCTGAAGGGTCCCATTTCCAACCAGATTTGCACCAGTTCAATGCCAATCTGGCTGGTTCAACAGCAGACTGGCCCTGCAATGACCAGTCCACGGAATCTGATTTCTTCTGTGCATTTTTTGACCAGGAGGTATTATCTCATCTCGTTTCCCAAACCAATGGCTATTTTACCTGGGTGAGGGAAAGAATTGATATGATATCTCCTAGAGCAAGAATTCGTGCATGGGTTGATACGACTGTCCCTGAGCTCCTTGTGTTCTTTGCGTTGTTGCTAATCATGCCTCTCTGCAGGAAGCATGTAATGGAGCATTATTGGAAGCACGACCCAATCATCAACACCCCAATTTTCCGGAAATATATGGCTCGTGATAGATTTTTCTTGCTTCTGCGATTTTTGCACTTCGCAGACAATAATAATCCAAACCGAGCTGATAGAATATGGAAAGTTCGGGATGTGTTGACCATGTTGTTGCAAAGGTACAGGAAATTCTTCTACCCCTTTGCCAACCTGGTGATTGATGAGTCGCTCGTGCTTTTCAAAGGACGCCTGGTGTTCAAGCAGTACATTCCCTTGAAGAGACACAGGTTCGGGATCAAGATCTTTGTGTTGTGCGATTGTGAAAGTGGAATAGTGCTCGACATGATCGTATACACCGGCACTGATGTAGACATTCCAAAAGTCGGTGGCAACGACCCATTGGGCATGTCAGGGCACATTGTGAAAAAGATGCTGGAGCCCTACCTGAACAAGGGGCACACGTTGTACACCGACAATTGGTATACAAGTCCTGCACTCTGCCAGTTCCTCCATGACCACAAAACGGGGGCATGTGGGACTGTCAGAACTAACAGGAAGTTCATGCCTAAGTTCCAAGGCAATCGCATAGAACTGGACAACCCCTCCCACAGTGACACCGCTTCTGATGACGACTTGGCAGAGGAACAAAGGCGCCGCAGACAGGACAGACCAAGAAGGAAGAAGAAAGAGCACTACAAGCAGCTGGAGAAGTCTGGGAAAGTTCTGGCGGTAAAGTGGCTCGATAAGCGACCAGTCCACCTGCTTTCGACTGTCCATACAGGTGCCCAAGTGGACTCTGGTAAATTCCACTACCGTACCAAGAAGTCTATCCAGAAACCTGATATGGTGGTGGATTATACCAAGTACATGCGCCTTGTGGACAAGTCTGATTGCCAGCTTGCAGGCGTTGAGTGCCTACGAAAAACAGTGAAGTGGTATCACAAGCTTTTCCTTCACTTTGTTGACATCACGATGCTCAACGCTTACAACATGTGGCTGGTAAAAAAAGACATGGCCCCGAACAAAAAACTCAAGTTCAGGGAGTTCATATACAACGTCGCCTACCAACTCCTAGAAAAACACCAACCAGTCTCCGGTCACAGGGGTCGCCGTGCAGTCAACCTCCCAGACAGAGTCATTGATGGATATGACAAACACTACCCTATCCACACCGAGCTATCTGGCACCCGGAGGCTGCAAGTACAGTGCCAGGTCTGTGCCCACTCCACCAGAAAGCCACAAAAAAGAAGCCGAGTCACATCAATGTGCAAGGAATGCAACGTTGGGTTGTGTTTGGGCGAGTGCTTCAGGGACTACCACTCACTCAAGTACTACTAGGAGTGGTACCTGTGTCGCCCTATCTCAGCCAAACTCCTGCCCCGCCCACCTACCTCACTACCTACCTGCCCGTACCTGACCAACGTGATCTCAAAACACCTGCCTGCCTACCTACTTGCCCGTACCTGACCAACGTGATAATATTATCATAACATGTACAAATTATAGTTGTAGGATAAGTTCATATGTTTTGGTATATACTGTATATATATATATATATATATATATATATATATATATATATATATATATATATATACACAGTATATTATTGTATACAGTATACTGTATATATAAGCAATATTTTCATTTATTATTTCAGTTTAATTCATTAGCCAGGCAATATTTTGTTTTATTTATATATATACCTATGTAATATTATACTTATGTACTAACCTTTTGTAACAACCTTTTGTAATAATAAAACAAACAAAAAACAAACAAAAAACAAATAAATAAACACAAAAAAACATACTTACGCTCTGCTATTCATCAAAGTTTTCGACTTTATGAATAGCAGGGCGTAAGTATGTAAAAAAAAAAAAAATTCAAGTGATATAAACACTCCAAAAACATCCCCATAACCTCTCTGGTTTCGAACCCACGTCTCTAGGCCTACGTCTCTAGGCCTACATCTCACTCAGTCCATCACTCTAACCACTAGACCATGACTGTTTACACTATACTGACAGCGATTAGTGCGTACGTATTTTCGGGCAGACGAATGCTTGACAAAAAAAAATATATATACCCTCGATACACTTGTGTATATCGAAGTATTTAGTATGTATAATACTTTTACATAACCTAACATATTCTATCATTACGAACAAACAGTAAAGAAATTTACAAGTAAATAAATAACCTTTCATCCATGAGTTGCAAGCAAATAGTGCGTAAAAATTGTGTAATGAGATATCGGGTTACTCTAACATACTGCGCCATCCAAGAAGCCTTATCGTTGTTTACAATATAGCAACGACAACACAAAGTGTCTATAAGGTCTAAATTTGTGCATACACCCACGCTAATCTCATCTACCTACTGTAATCTGACCCCTTTTCTCTCCCGCGCCACCCACCTTTCTCAATACACCACTCTTATTTCGCCTATTATTCGTCTGTATGCGTCTCTGCGCTTCATTTATCAGTGTATATTATTCACATGGGCTGCCTTACTCATGAATATGAACAGGTGAAACCATAAAGGTGCTTTTTAGGTGAGATATAGAGCGTTGCTTCTCATCAATCGCACGTTCTTGCCTCCACCCTCTCTCTCTCTCCTCCCGCCTGACTCACTCACACACACTCGCTCGCTCGGGGATGTCGTGCCTATCAGCCCATTTTTTCAACTTGCAGCCACCGTAACTCCACACCCACATTTTTTTAGGGTGGATATATATATATTGGCGGATGTGGCTGCTTATTTCCAAGACATTGAGGTACTTTTTTTTAAATTCTGTGAGATCGAATATTTTGGCAGAAATGCACAAATAACTACCCTAGCTCCTAGGGCTATTTAGCGCTTTAACAGGTTAAGTTACCCATTATAGTCGTGTTCTATGGACGCATATTAGAAGAACACAAAGTTATTGGGGTCACTACTATATAATTGGCGAATTTGTGTTATCTGTCTTGGTGTAGGGAATATTGAAATTACTGGTTTCCCAGTTCATACCGTATTCCCAATTCGTTTTTCCAAGTTCGTTCCTTATTCAAAATCCATTTTTGACAGTTTGGGTAAATAGCGAAAAAGTAAATTTCCTTTTTCCCAGTTCGGGCAAATAGTGAATAAGGATTTTTTTTTCCCAGTTCATTCCTTATTCACTATTCGTTTTTTTCCAGTTCATTCATTATTCACTATTCGTTTTTCACAGTTCTTTCCTTATTCCCAATTCGTTTTTCACAGTTTGGGCGAGTAGTGAATAAGGAAATTTCATTTTTCCCAGTTCGGGCGAATAGTGAATAAGGATTTTTTTTTCCCAGTTCATTCCTTATTCACTATTCGTTTTTTCCCAGTTCATTCCTTATTCACTATTCGTTTTCACAGTTCTTTCCTTATTCCCTATTCGTTTTTCACAGTTCGTGCGAATAGTATCTATCTATTGTAGTATCTGTTATGCCCTGTTTTTCTACAGGATTAACTTGGGTAATGTGGGCTCTATCTGACTGGGTATATAAGGCTGCATGCACAATACAAGGTATGAGGAATAGAGAACACAAAATAAACACACGGTAACATGACACACGATGACTTTTATTTAGA
Source organism: Paralithodes platypus (assembly GCA_032716605.1). Classification (NCBI taxonomy): domain Eukaryota; kingdom Metazoa; phylum Arthropoda; class Malacostraca; order Decapoda; family Lithodidae; genus Paralithodes; species Paralithodes platypus. The sequence goes on from CM064481.1 coordinate 20,531,384, forward strand.
TAGGTGAATAAAGAGCATAGAAAGATAGTAAGACTCGTACAAAACAAATAATAGAAGGGAACTGCTAGCATTAGCGGATCTGGATGGAGCCTAGTCTCCCACTTCCAACGTTCAGGTATACTCTTCTGATCACGGATTTAGTTAGCAAGGTTTATTATACTGGAAGACCTCAACGTATTTATGTATTCAATTTCACTAATTAGATTTCTTTCTGGCAGGTCGCGTGCCTAAGTAGCAGCTCACAGTTAGAATTAGATACGCGTATATTTCTGAACACGGCAATTCTAGTAACCTCAAGGGGGTACTGATCTAAGATTTATATTCCTATGACAGAAATACGTAGAACACAAATCAGTGGGCGAACGTTAGATATCACTAGGGTTTTAATATCTGAATAAGGTAATTACGAGAGTCAATGTCGCCTGTTAATTAATGAACACTGATACGCTTAGTACGTCCCAAATGGAATGGTTAAATATGAGTTACACTGAGCAAGTTATAGCCACTTCATAGAAAAGTTAATAAGTGAATGTCGAACTGGTACTATAACACTTAGTACTAGTAACATGAACCTTGAATAGTATTTGTGGGTCTGGTCCTGGTTATCTTGCTTCCGGTGATGTTGGGGGCTAACGACTGGTTCCTCGGCCGTCCAGGTGGTCCAAAATGTAGGAAGTTCTCAAGTCGGATCTCTTGATGATCGGTGCTGGCTACACACTTATATACTCACTAATTTGTGTGAAGGTTATAAGGTGCACGTTGGGACTTGTACATGGACAGCTCTTCTATTTAACTTCTGCCATGGAGTCTGCCGGCTCGGGAATCTCTTAACTCCGGAACAACACAAGGGCAGAGCTAGAGGTTAACTTCAGGGTAGTGACCACTGGTTGGTGTCTAACTTTCAACTGATTTGACTGGGGGCGGGAGCTAGGTTTATAGGCTCGGTTCTGGACCCTGTAGACAATAGGTATCTCGAGTCTTATGGACTTATTTGAGTTCTCAATAGATATGGGGACTAGGTAAGATGGTGATTACTGTTGTGGCACATGGCTATAGGAAGCCTTCAATTTGTGATATAACTGAGCCTTAGTAAAAGGTACTATTTTGGCTATACTAGAAGTATTTATGGGAGGGAGACTGGATCTACTTTGCGGGGAGGACTGGGACAGCTGTGATAGGGGCGTCTCTCTTATATTGCTCAGTCTTCGTTCTATTGCCTAGCTGAGGTGCTAATTTGACTATCCGAGTATGCAAAACAGGTGAATGGGCTATTGTGGGTACAGAGAGGTGAGTAAGGGGGTTAGACATGCATGGTTAGTTCATGGATAGGAAGAATTCCTAGGCTACCTGGCAATGACCCGGAAGTCAAAACAGGGGTCAGGTATACCTCCGCGGGGGTGGGGGTCTCCCTCCTCGGGTGGGTAAAAAAGGGGTAGCCGGGCGCTCTCTCTGGGATGGTCGTCCGGCGGCTGTGGCTAGGGGCTTGCCATATCACCAGTGTTTGTAATAACCCTCTGTTTATGAGACAGATGTGGGTCTTCTTAATATCCAAACCGAAGGTGCCTTGGCTAGCTGGTTTTAATCGGTTGGTTGTTAATCGTATGGTTTGCTGGATGTGGTGGAGACTGGTTGCTAACTCTGCCACATTTATCTGGAAGTATGGCAATAGAAGTTAGTTACTGGTGAGGCGGCTAGCCTCGCACCGACGACCATTGGGTGCAGAGTTGTGAATAGGTTGTAAGAGAATAGATGGCATGCAAGGGGTTAGTAAAGTTCTAATGTTGTTCTGGCCTGCTAAGGGAAGGCAGGGTGGATAGGAGTATATATATAAAAGGTTGGAGAGTGTTAGCAATGGAAAAATCAAGGATCTTCAAGAGGTATGAGAGAGAGGCTAGGTCGGACAAGAGTCGGGAAGCGCGGGGTATTTTAATGAGAGGGGAGGAGTTCAGGGGGGGCTATAGGGAAATTTGACCCTAAGGTCTCTGGGCGTGGGGATGGCATTAGGCTGCAGTTGATATTGGAGTTTGAAAAGGCAGTGAAAGTACGTTAGCCAAATGCTACCGGGGAGTGCAACTATGGGGTGGTATATGAGTCTGGAAAAGATAGAATTATGTGGACTGTGGGGCTGGGGGGGAAGTAGGAGGTGAACTGTAGGTGTGTGCTTGACTGTGGGTAAAGTGGGGAAAAACATGGTGTATTATTCTTCGTCAGTACGAGGGGTTATGGATACTATTAGTTGGCACAAGCTTTTGCACGTCTAGTTGTCCCTGGGAACTGCGTTTTCTATGAAATATATACCAAGAAAAACGGCAGTTCGTAGGGGTACTTCGTTATTGTTTTGAGGTACTTATGACAGATACTGGTACTAAGGTTATCTATACAATCTGGTTGGGGTAAGAGGTGTAGGACACAAAGCAAATTGGCGTAATGTGGACTGTGGATACGAAGGAGGTGATTGGAAGACGTATAACAATTGTGGAGAAGTAACTGGACAAAGGTGAACACAATGGCGGATAAAGATACTTAACCTAAGGATTGAATACATAGATTTTATGGGCGATGATTCTTCAGAAACTTAGTCTGGCAAGACAAGATATGTTAGGGAATGTTAACATGTGTACATAAACTAAGGATTGAATACATAGATGAACGACGACATTATAGTCGTCGTCCTAATAAGGTGATGAAAACTGGTTGATCTGCACTTGGCACAATACGACATTAGGACGTGCCGCTATGTCGTATCAATACTGGTGGCAGTTAATATTATAGAGACACTATCATTAATACTTAAACTAAGGATTAAATACATAGATTTATGGGGGCGATGGGTCTTCAGAAACTTAGTCTGGCAAGACAAGATAGGTTAGGGAATGTTAATATTAATACGTAACCTAAGGATTGAATACATCGATGAACGACGACATTATAGTCGTCGTCCTAATAAGGTGATGAAACCTGGTTGATCTGCACTTGGCACAATACGACACAAGGACAGTGCCGCTATGTCGTATCAATACTGGTTGCAGTTAATATTATAGAGACACTTAGTTACTAGAGGAACAATGCAAGGGGCGACTGAGCACGGGTTACATATATCTATACTCGTCATGGAAATTGATATACGAAGTCTAGGGACAGGCGTGGGTGTTTTAACTTCTAAGATATATAACATCTACTTCTCGGATGTAAGAACATACATAGATATATGGCTGTCTGCTTTGTTGGCATTGGCTCAACCTGGGGACAGGGCATGGGTGTTTTTAATATGAATGTATATTCCTGTTCATCATCATTGTAGTTAGAAGTGTAGGACACGAGGGGGTAGTGTATTTACCTAATTGTATTTACCTAATTGTAGTTTACAGGAGTTGAGCTAAGCTCGTGTTGTCCCGTCTCTCAGTCTACTTTTTATCAAAAAAAATCTTGAAAATATGGATATTCCTTGCCCCTACCACCTCCTCCTCCAGCCCATTCCATTTGTCAATACATCTATAGGGGAAGCTAAACTTCCTGATATCGTTCTTGCAGGTAGGTCTTTTTACTTTGTAGCTGTGGCCTCTAGTTATTCCTGTATCCATAATTAATATATCCTCCCTATCCAGCCTCTCCAGCCCCCGGGTGCATTTGTACATCATTATCATGTCTCCCCTCTCTCTCCTCTCTTTTAGACTCGGTAGATTTAATTTGTCTAGTCTCCCTTCATATGGCAGTTCTCTGAGACTTGGAATCAATCTAGTAACTGCTCTCTGGATTCTTTCTAACTTGTGAATATGCTTCTTTAGATGCGGGGACCACACCACTGCTGCATACTCCAATCTTGGTCTAATCATACTCTTCATAATTTTCGCTACCATGGTCTCATCCAAGTAGTTCAGAGCAACTTTCATATTCCCGGCCATTGCATACATTCCGCTAAAGAGCTTGTTAATATGTTTCTCTGGCGACAAATTATCTTGTATAATCAACCCTAAATCCTTTTCTTTTTCGGCCTTGCTAATTATATTATCTCCCATCCTGTACTCCCAATTTGGTCTATTCACACTTCTTCCCATATTTAACACATGGCATTTACTTATTAAATTTCATTTTCCACTTGGTGCTCCATTCGTATATTTTATCTAAATCCCCTTGCAGCTCCTCACAACTACTTTTATTTGTTATTTGTCTCATAATTTTTACGTCATCTGCAAACATTGACATGTAGGAGTTTATGCCTATCGGCAGGTCATTCACGTACATAAGGAACATGAGAGGTGCCAACACAGATCCCTGCGGCACACCACTCTCAACTTTCCGCCACGATGAGTAAGTTCCTCTAATGTTGGTCCTCATTTCCCTATCTGTTAAATAGCTCTTAAGCTTAGATAACAATCTCTTATGTGGTACCTTATCGAATGCTTTGGAAAGGTCTAAGTAGACGCAGTCCACCCATCCGCCTCTTTCTTGGAGTACATCTATCACCCTACTGTAATAACATAGCAAACTGGTAACACAAGATGTCCCTTCTCTGAATCCAAATTGCTTTGGGGTTATTATCTTCTTTCTCTCCAACATTTTCATCCATCTCTTCCTAATTAGCTTTTCACAAATCTTGCATACAATACTAGTAAGTGAAACTGGTCTATAGTTTAGAGGGTCCTCAGGGTTTCCATTCTTGTATATCGGAATGATATTAGCTCTTTTCCATTCAACAGGAACCTGTCCTTTATCTAAGGAAGCTTGAATTATGTCCCTCACTGGCTCCACTAATTGCTCTGCACACTCCTTTAAAACCCAGGAAGACACTTCATCCGGTCCCATAGCTTTCCTTACTTCAAGTCCTCTCATCGCAGATAACAGCTCATCTCTAGTTATTTCAATCTTACTAAGACCACTCTCCAGTACTCCCGCCTGTGGTTCGTCAAAACCTTCCTCTCTAGTAAAAACTGACCCCAATTTGTTATTCATTACCTCGCACATGTCCGATACATTTTCATACGTCCTAGCATCAACTCTTAATTTAGTAATTTGTTTCTTTACCTTCAACTTACTGTTTATATATTTATAAAATAATCTAGGATCACTTTCACATTTATTTACTATGTTCTTCTCATAGTTCATTTTAACTTCCCTAATTATGTTAACATATCTATTCCTCTCCTGTTTATATTTATTCCGATTACTCTCAGTGTTCCTTCTTCTTAATCTAGCCCAAGCTGCATCACGCCTACCCAAAGCGCTTTTGCATTTCAAATTAAACCAATCTTTCTGCTTAGTAAAATTTCCAGTTTTATATCTTGGGACAAACAGATTGGTTCCTACTCTATAAATTTCGAAGAATCTACTATATTTACCTTGTACGTCCTGTTCCTTCAAAATAAGATCCCAATCTACTCCCTCTAAATATCTTTTCAAGGATACATAATCAGCTTTACTATAATTTAATCTGTCATTTATGTAGCTATTGTCTAATCTATTGGCATTACTCGAGGTCAACTTCCATTTTAGTAATAGGTGATCACTTTTACCTACAGGACATAGATAGTTTATATCACTAATTTCGTGAGGATCCTTTGTAAAAATCAGATTGAGTTTAGAAGGTTTGTTATTACCCCTCATTCTTGTATTTTCCTTCACATGTTGTGCAAGTACATTTTCCGTAACCAACTCCACTAGCCGACTTCCCCAAGATCTCTGATTTGGCCCTGCATCTCCCGATTCCCAATCAACCTCACTACAGTTGAAATCTCCTACCAAGATCAATCGATTCTTCCTTAAAAGCAATCTTCTCAACGACTGAATCATATCCCTCGACCATCTCCTCAAACTCCAACTCCCTCCATGCTCTGGTCTTTGGTGGCATGTAAGCTACTGCTATGTCTAGCTTTTTTCCTTCTATATCATTGAGTTCAACTGCCATTATTTCTGCCTTGTCATTATTTAACTCCACTTGCTTTGCTGTCATAGGGTTCTTAACTAATACTGCCACTCCACCTCCCCTTTTTCCCTTTCTATCATATCTCCATATATTATATCCTTCACTAAACACTATATTGCTGTCAAAGTCCTGGTTCAGCTTTGTCTCCGTCAAACAGACTATCTGTGGTTGATCCTTTCTTAATATATCCAATTCTTCTTTTTTACTGTTTATTCCATCTATATTAGTGTAGTAGCACAGTATATTGGAATCCTCCTCCTTGTTTCTCTTCCCTCCCTGCCTCCTATCAGGTTCACCTCCTCCTCCATCCCTTCCTTGACCTACCTCTACATTCCCTGCTATTTCTATTCTCCTCCCCCCCCCTCCACAATCTCCCGCCCCTCCCTCACCATCTCTCCGTCCTCGGGCTGATCCACTACCTGACTCACCGTCTCCATCCCCTGCTCCTCCCTCACCATCTCTCGGTCTTCGATTTGATCCACTACCTGACTCACTGTCTCTATCTCCTGCTCCTCCCTCACTATCTCCTTGTCCCCGATTTGATCCACTACCTGACTCGCTGTCTCCTTGTTCATTTCTCCTCGTATTTTCCGTTCTTTCTGACTCTGAGTGTACCACTTCTTTAGTTTCCCTTCCTTTACTCTCCAAAAAAAAAATCCTTTTCTCCTCATCTGACAATTTTCGATTTTCATCGTCAGCCCTTGCTTGAACTTCTCTCAACTTTTCCCTTTCCTCTATGCTTAAGTCCTTTTCACCCTAATATGTTTCATTCCAGTACAACTATTTAGCCTCCAGCTTACAATGGTTAATGCTTCAACCACTGACCTAGATTTAAACTCTGCTTTTATCGGTCTCATCTCACCCTTTTTATATCTTCCTAGCCGTCTTACTTCGTCCAGTTCTTTCCGCCAATCACAGCCTTCGTCTAGACACTCCAATATTTTCTTTACTTTGTCCTCATCCCTTCCCCTTCTTTCCCTCATATCTGCTAAATGTTCTTCAATGTCTCCAAAAATTATTATGCTTTTACCTCTATCTACTGTTTCCCTCACTACCTTTTCCTTGCTCTTCAAAACCTGCACTACATTCTTCTCAAACTCTCTTTTCTCTTTTTCTCTCTCTTCCACCTGCTCCTTCATGATTTCTTCCAATGCATCCACCTTAGCATTCCCCACCCTTGTCCACTCATTTTTCTCCTCGCTTATTACTCCCTTTACTTTCTCACTTAAATGGCCCTCATACTCCTTTAGCTGCTCCTTGAGTGCCATGTTCTCTGCCTCCAGCTCATCTACTTTCCTTATCACAGCAACTAGGTTAGCAATTAATGGCCCATCTGCAGTTGCTACTGAACTGGCTCCACAAATTTCTGTCAGTGACTCCACCTTCACACCTATATCTCTCCTCCAATTCTCCATAACTCCCTTCCATCTTAACAGACCCATCATCTGTCTCTTCACCACAGTCAATTGATCCTCCACTTCATTACCCTCTGCCAGAAATCCCTCAAATTCATAGCTCTCTTCATCTCCCAATAAACTCTGCCTCCGTTTGCCTTGGCCGGCCATTGTTTATATTTATGTAGCCTACAGTTAAAAATATACAAAACACTTAATAAAATTACAGTAAAATTAAACTACTACCTGGGATAAACCCAGGTAGCGCCGCCCCCGTTTGTGTCACCCTATCTTGAAAAAAGAATAAATAGAAATGGGTGTTTGCGAGGTCACCACGAGCAGGTGGGGTACGACTTGATTACCTTCCTAAGAAGGTAACCCAACCGAGGTGTCGCAAGTACTAGGCAAAGATGAAATTGAAAACTTTAACCGTGTTTTGGGCCTTCAGCAGTAGCAGATGTAGGGGAGGTGTGGTGGAGTGGTCTTGCCACTGGCCTAGTAATCCAAAGGTCCCGGGTTCAAATCCCGATGTATCAATGGGAAGATATTATTGGGATGGAATTTGTGCTGTACCTGGTATCAGTGCATTACCACAAGCCCACCGAAACGTCAATAAAATACCCTCATTGTTCCCTGATTAAATAGCACTGTATGAATATTCCCATATTCAAAATATGCTATAGGGGTGCAATGCCTGGTGAGTTATCTGCTCAACAGGTGGCGTTGTGTGTGTGTGTAAGTGTAGAGTCCGAGTGTAGGGGGTGAGACAGTGAAGCACGGGAACGAGGTGGCTTCGGAGATGGGGTCGTTTCGGGCCATGAGTGAGCACCGTGCCTCATGTGAAGGCAAGATGGCAGGTGCTCGTTGTGCTCTACGTGCTTCACATGTCTCACTCCCTAGACTGGAACAAGACCTCACGGGCTTCACTGTTCATTTTAAAACGGTGAATGTTAAGGCTCTCAGCCTATGCCCGAGAGGAAGATAGTAAGTTGGAATATAGACAAAAAAAAAAAAAAAAAAAAAAGATACGTCACTCGGAAAACTAAACCTCATTGGTTACGATACTGCCACTGCGCAAAGCAGTGGCACGTGAGGTGTGGAAAAATGGTCAGTTTAGAAGGGGTAGGTAGGTGCGGCCTGGAGCTGCTTAGCCCTGCGGGCTTGGGCCTGTCTGAATTGGCTGGCTCGGTCAGCTGGTCCTTTCGTTCTGTGGACCTTTCTTTCGGGTGTTTCTGTGTGGTGTTCGTTCGTGGCTTCTGTGGTGGGCTTCTCGTTCTGGGGCATTTTACTTCCCTCTCCTTCATTATAGGCTCGTCCCCGAGCCTCAAGGGTGAAGTAAAAAGAAGCATAGTTATGGTGGGTCATTTTGAGGGTATTTAGAAGTTTCCACCAAGCAAGAGAGCGACGGTCAGGTTTCTTTTGTAGGTCAATGTATACCTGTAAGAATGTGTCCTCTGTGTTGTGACAGGCGGTTGCCCGGGCTTGATGTGGGCGTTGTAGACGTAAGTGTCCAGTGGGGGTTTTTACTTTAACCTTTCGTATGAATGGTTTGTAGCTTTCCCCCGCGGGGGTCGGAGTGAGGTGTGTGGGACTGACAGGAGGTCTGTTTAGTGTGGTGAATGGGTTACTAACCGACGGGGGATTAACGTCTGACAACAGAGCTGGGGATGAAGGGGGAACATGAGTCTGGATTTCTTTTGGTTTTCTTGGGCGGTGTTGTAGGTTGGCAAAATCTAGTGAGGCAATGCGCAAGATAGGTTTAGGTAAGGTGTGTGACGGAGGTGTGTGAGAAGGAAGGGGTGTGTGTGTTGTGTGGCTTGGGTCTTTAGTGTCGGAACGGGGTGTTATTTTTTTATCTCACCGTCTTTAAATCTGATGGGTCTGTTGATTATTCTACCTCGGGCGGTTCTGGTGGGAAGGTAGAAGTTTGTTGTGGGAATTGAGTCGCTCGACGATGTTTTATATTGAGGGGAGGAACGTTTTACAGGTAAAGGACATGTGGGGTTTCTCTCAGGTGTGACTTTGTGGGGGGGGGGGGGGGGGTGGGGGGTTCGGTGAGATGAGGAGGTTGGTCGATGTGTGGGTGGGGTGGTGGGGATCGTGGAGGGGAAAGGGGCGGATGCGGGGGGAGCTAGACGGGTTGGTAGGGAGTGTAGATTTAAGTTGGAGGGTTGGGGGTAGGGACGTGTGTGGGGTGTGTCGTTTGGTGAGGTTGGTGATTTGCTGGTGGTGGAAGTGGGCGGTTTTATGGGTGTTTGGTGGGGGTTGAGAGGGGATGAGGTTGAAGAGGAAGGTATGTGTTTTCTTGCGGGGGTGGGGGTTGTTACTTCTGGACTATAGTTAGAGGGTTTATGGTGTTTAGGGGTGATTATTCGTCTTCTTTCCCTTTGTGGAGGAGAAGTCGACGAAGAAGAAGAGGAGGAGGTTAGTGGTCTGGCAGCCCTACGGAATTTGGTTAGCAGGGTGTGTTTCCTGGAGGTTTTAAAAAGTTTTTGTCGTGGGCGTAGGTTGTAGCGTGAGGTTACTGAGGTAGATTGTGTGGTGTGTTTGGGTGTGTACTTGGTTTTGGGTAGGGTGTGTGGTTTTCTTAGTGTGGTGCCTGGGGAAGGTATGTCAGGGCTAGACGGCAGAGTTTCTGTTGTGGTCGGGGTTGTGGGGGAGGCTTTCGTATTTGGATAAGCGGGGGAGGTACTTGATTATCAGAAGTGAACGAAGGTGTCATGGTGGAAGAGGGTGTGATAGTGGGGGCTTGGGGTTTGTGGAGGTTAGTTCGGGGGGTATGTTGAGGAATGATCTGTCTGTTCGGTGTCGGAGGGCTTAGGTCCTTAGGAGTTTGTATGGGGATTTTCATAGCTGGAGTGTATGGTGTAATAGGGGTGTTTAATTCTGGTTCAGCCGTGTGGGGTGGGGTATTGTCTTGTGGTTGGAGTGGTTTAAACGCTCGGACGAATCTAGTTCGGAACGTGCGAGTCACGCCGTGATAGTCGATGGTGACTTGATAGGCGTTTGGGACTTGTGTGATGGTGTAGGGCCCGACATAGCGAGGGCCTAACTTGTTGGTGATAGGGAGGTTGGCTACCATTACGGTGTCATGGATGGCGAAAGGGTTTTTGTCATTGGTGTTATCAGTTTTGGTGTCCTGACAGGTTTGGGCGGTATGGAGGGTGTTTTGCAGATGTTGCAATGGGTCAATTGTGGAGGTGGTGGAGGGAAGGTGAGCGTGGTGGTGGAACGGCAGTAACAGGGGGGGTACGCCGTAAACACGTTCATGAGGGGAAATACCGTCTTCTCGGGGACAGGTGTTCATGCCCCTATTGTATCATTTTTAGTTGTGATGGCCAGTCTGTGGTGTTAAAAGCAATCATTTTTGTTCGCAACTGATTGTTGATGGTGCGATGGCTGCGTTCGCATATAGCATTTCCTTGAGGCCAGTATGGGGATGAGTGTTTAATCTTAATGCCACATTGTTGGGTGAACTGTTGCCAAACGTGTCGACTAAACTCGGGGGCATTGTCGGATAGAAGAGCAAGGGGCAGACCGAATATAGGGAATACTTCTGTGGCAAGCAGTGTGGCGACTGTGGTGGCTGTGTGGTCTTTAGCTGGGCAGGCTATTAAAATTTTGAATAGACGTCCACAAATGTGACGATATAGCGCTTGCCAGCGTAAGGAGGGAACGGGCCCATGATGTCGAGGGATAGGACTTGGAACGGTTTGGTAGCCGACAAGGTACCAGCTGGGCCTGGGGTGCGTGATCTATCCTTTCCCAATAAACACGGTTTGCAGGATTCTGTCACTCGTTGTGCAATTTTGGAGGGGTTGGGGGTCCAGTATTGGTCTGTGAAGATTTTTAACATCTTCTTTTGTCCAAGGTGTATGCCGTTTCCCTCGTGGATGGCAATCATGTAGTCATGGGCAATGGTGGGGTCCAAGATTATGTGACCAGTGTCTGTGGCAAGTTGATCTCCCCAGCGAGTCAGTCCCCTGAAGACATTTAACGGTATCCAGGGGGGTCTGATTCTTGCTTCCCAAGATTGAATTAGGGAGGGGGCTGAGGGGGCATTATGTCGGGGGGTGGGGGTAGATACCAACTCAGTGTTTTGTAAGGCGGCTAGGTTGGTGGGGGGGTCTTTTGGTACTGGCAAACGTGACAGGGCGTCTGCATTGGTATGGAGTTTGCCTGGACGATATTGTATGGTAAAGTCGTAGTCCTCTAGTGTCTCCCTCCAACGTACCAAAATGGCTGAGTTGGTTTCGCACCTACGCAGCCATTGTAAAGATTGATGGTCGGTAATTATGTCGAGTTTTGTGCCCAACACAAATGACCGGAAGTGGCTGAGTGCCCAAATGATCCCTAAGCACTCTCTCTTGGTGGCTGCGTAATTCTGTTGTGTTTGGGTGAGGGTGGAGCTGGCATACGCTATCACATGTTCCTCTCCGTCTCTGACTTGAGCTAAAACTGCACCCATGGCGTACAGAGATACGTCGGTATAAAGACGGAAAGTTTTTTTGTAGTCAGGGAAAGCGACAATCGGGGCTTGGATTAGCTTTTGCTTCAAAGTGTTAAACGCGAGGTCTCTTTCAGGTGTCCAGGTGAACGGGGTGTCTTTGTGGGTGAGTTGGTGGAGGGGTCTGGCTATGGTGGCAAAGTTGGGGACGAAACGTCGGTAGTATGTGGCTAAACCTAGAAACGAACGTACTCCTTTAACAGTGGTGGGTGGGGGTTGGTTTTGTATGGCTTGGAGTTTCTTTGGGTCTGGCGCAATACAGTACCATGTTCAGATATCACGTGTCCGAGGAAATCTACCTTATTCCGGGCAATCTCGCACTTTGAGGGTTTTAATTTCAACCCGGCGGCTCGGATTCTTTGAAGGACTTGTCTCAACCTGAGGAGGTGTTCTTCTCAGGTTGGTGAGTACACAATAATATCGTCCAGATAGGCTAGGCAGGTTTCCCAGGTTAGGCCATGTAATACCGCTTCCATCAAACGGGAGAAAGTGGCGGGTCCGTTACAGAGGCCAAAAGGTAGGACGTTAAATTCATAGTGATGGCCACCACTAGTGGAAAATGCTGTTTTCTTTTGGTCCTCGGCCTTGATAGGCACTTGCCAATACCCTGCTTGCAAGTTGAGGGTAGTGAACCATTTGGATCCGTGTAGGGAGTCAAGGGAATCGTCTATTCGGGGTAAGGGCGTAGCGTCTTTAATGGTTACGTCATTTAACCTCCTGTAATCGACGCAAACACGGGTTGTCCCATCTTTCTTTTTGACTAAGACAACAGGGGAAGACCAGGGGCTAATGGACGGGGTGGCAATCCCGGCCTCTAACATTTCCTGGACTTGGCGTTCCTCTTCCTGACGTTGTATGGGGTTCTTTCTACGGGATGGTTGTCGTATGGGGGGGCCTGTGGTGTTAATGATGTGTTGTTCTACATCAGTCTGTCCGATTTCGGTGGGTTGTTGGGCAAACACGTCACTGAAATTTTCCAGCAGTAGGTCGTACATGCCGTTCTTTTGGTGGTCAGATAATGTCTCAGGGAGAGGGGGCAATTTGAGGCTGGTAGGGGTGTCGTTAAAATCTATGGGGAGGTCATCGAAAGTTTCGAGGTCTCCTATAATGAGACCTTTTGGTAGTGTCAGGGATTCCTCTGAGATATTTGCCACGAGAATGTGGTTGATGCGAGCAGAAATGATGGCGGGTTGTAAGAGGCAACGATGGGGGTTGGGGACGTGGTAGTGGGGGAAAATATCATGTGCGTTTGGAGTATGGGCCGCAGGTTCACCCATTTTTGATGGTGGGGGGGAATTTGGCATTTATCCTGAACTACAGCTGGGCTAATGATGGTGGGGGATTGACTGGCGAGCAGGTGCTTGCTACTTATAAGGGGGGCAAGGTCGCTTTGGTGGGGGTCACGCGTGAGGGGGGGATTAACGGCGCATGTGGGAGGATCAGTGGGGCGTGGTGTGAGGGGGTTAGAAAACGGGAGTTGTTGGAGGGACTGCGGAGGGTTGGTTGGGGAAGCGTGAGATATAGAAGATGGGTTATTGTTGGAGGACTGATGTAAGGATATGTGGTGGTTAGAAGGAATTTGGGGAGCGTTGTCGGTGGCAGTGACGGTTTGTTTGGAGTTTATATGGATTTGGTGGTTTTGTTTGTCATGAGAGGGCGAGTCAAGTGTGGGGTTATGAAGTTTTCTACGGGTGTGAATTGGGTGGGGGTGGAAGGGAGCTACTGACGGAAAACTGTCACAAGGGGGATTGGGGTGGGTGTGGACTAGCTGGGCATTTCTGGGGGCATGGTGGGAACATGGTTGTGTCCCTCGGTCGGCACGCGTGAGGGGGGGATTAACGGCGCGTGCGGGCGGTTCAGAGTGGTGAGAGGTGAGCGAGTTAGAAAACGGAATTTGTTGGGGGGACTGCGGAGGGTTGGTGGGGAAAAAGTTAGGTGTAGAACATGGGTTATTGATGGAGGACTGGTGTATTGATGTGGTGTTGTTAACAGGACGAACGTGGGGAACTTTCTTGGTGGCAGTCAAGGTCTGGTTAAAAGTTATGTGGGGTGGGTGGGTTGGTTTGTCATGAGAGGGTGAGTCAAGTGTGGGGTTGTGAATTTGTTTAGGGGTGTGAATTGTGTGGGGGGGCAAGGGAGCTACTGACGGAAAATTGTCACAAGGGAATTGTTGTGGGTTGTGGGATAGCTGAACATTTCTGGGGGCATGAGGGAAATTTTGTTGGGTACATTGATCGGCATTTTCCCTGGAAACATGTGTACATAAACATTGGATGGAATTATGGTTACATATATCAGATTCTGTCCTGAAAACATGGGAGGATTTATCCGGGACAGAATGAAGAGAATGGAGGGGATTACCGAGAGGGAGTTGCTTGGACTTGTCTTCTTTAGTTTGTTGAGGCATTTGGTTACTGAATGGGGTGAGATTTTGAGGGGACTCAGGGCAAGCGGGGGATTTAGGAGTCACCTTAGTGTTAGCTGCAACTTGGTAACCCTGACTCAGGGTTTGTTGAGGGGAAAGGTGTTTTTTTTTTTTTGTGAATGGGTTTCTGCGTGATGGGTTTGTCAGAGGCTTTGGGTTGGAATTTTTTGAATGATATCAGCCTTTGGCCGCAGTCGACCTGGGCCTGGAGTTTTTGAAGGAGGTCAAGTCCAAGGAAACCATCATAATGTTTACAGTTGGAGGAAAATACTGTGAATGTGTGATAACAACGAGCATGGGGGGCAGGAGTCGTTACTGATAGGGGTAAAGTGTCTCCTAGGAGATTTAAGTAAGTATCAGCAGCTGAGATTAGTTCTGCTTTGGTGGTTAACAACGGGCCAAATAGTCGGTGGTGTAGATCATAGTAATTTTTGAACAAACATGACTTGGCAGCTCCCGTGTCGATTAACAAGCGGACAGGAATGTCCTTGATTTTGGCCATGTAATAAATGGGGGCAGTGCGGTCAGTTATGGCGTCCCCCGCCGAGGCCATCTTGGGCGGGGGGTACTTTAAAAATCCTGGGAATCGGTATCTACCTCCTCCAGGGTTTCCTCGGTATCCTCTGAGGTCATGTTAGGGGCTATTTCTCCAGTGTGTCTTTCTTCCATCTCTTCCTCTTGTCCCAACTCCTCTTCATTTACAGAAATGCGAGGAGTAAAGGGGCGAGGTTTGGCAGAGTCACGAATTTGATGGAAAGCACACTGAGCATTACAGGCAGGGAAATCATAGGGGTTGATAATTACTAAGGTAGGGTTTTTACTTTGGTAGGTGTTGTAGTTCCTGTTCCGGTTGAAGATTCTGCGTGGCGGGGTAGGTTGGAACCGGGGTCTACTGGGTTGGGGCTTTCCGGAAGGGTAGGTGGGTCTGTTGTGGAAGGATGAGGCTGGATAGGCATTCTTGGAGTTTTGGTGGTCGGGTTGCTGCGGATGCGTGGGAAACCTCTTGATTGCAGCGATTTGGGGGGGTGCTTCTGTGCGCACGGCCAAAATACGTCGGATCGTGATGAGATCTTTTTGGTATCCGACGAAATCGTGCACACGGAAATGGTCTTTTACTGCTGAGGGCAATATAGACACAAGGTTGACCAGAATTTGCTGTTCTTGTTGGATTCTGGTCAACGTGGGGAAAGAAACTTTTATGTGTTGGGCAATCTTATTCACTGTGGCATCTAAATCGCCTTCGAATTTAGTGTCTTGGATACGGGTGTGGGCCACGAAAACGCCCAACGAAGGCTTAATGGCTTCTATCACTATTGGGCGAAATTCGTCCCAGGTGAGAGCAGGGTGCACTTGATAGGCAACCAGGGACACGGCTTTTCCCAGGTGCGTTAATGTTACGGCTATTTTTTTCTGCGTCCGTGGTATAAACTAGGTCAAGTACGGGTTTCACTATGTCCATGAATGTTTCGATCTCATAAGTTTCTCCATCATAATGGGGGATGGGGATGTGAGAACGGTGCGCCATGATGTTATCGTGTTCTGGCTGTTCCAAACTTGCAATGTAATGCAACCTTTTATCCGAATCAAGAACCACCGCTGCCGCCAATGTTATGCCCTGTTTTTCTACAGGATTAACTTGGGTTATGTGGGCTCTATCTGACTGGGTATATAAGGCTGCATGCACAATACAAGGTATGAGGAATAGAGAACACAAAATAAACACACGGTAACACGACACACGATCACTTTTATTTAGATAGGTGAATGAAGAGCATAGAAAGATAGTAAGACTCGTACAAAACAAATAATAGAAGGGAACTGCTAGCATTAGCGGATCTGGATGGAGCCTAGTCTCCCACTTCCAACGTTCAGGTATACTCTTCTGATCACGGATTTAGTTAGCAAGGTTTATTATACTGGAAGACCTCAACGTATTTATTCAATTTCACTAATTAGATTTCTTTCTGGCAGGTCGCGTGCCCAAGTAGCAGCTCACAGTTAGAATTAGATACGCGTATATTTCTGAACACGGCAATTCTAGTAATCTCAAGGGGGTACTGATCTAAGATTTATATTCCTATGACAGAAATACGTAGAACACAAATCAGTGGGCGAACGTTAGATATCACTAGGGTTTTAATATCTGAATAAGGTAATTACGAGAGTCAATGTCGCCTGTTAATTAATGAACACTGATACGCTTAGTACGTCCCAAATGGAATGGTTAAATATGAGTTACACTGGGCAAGTTATAGCCATTTCATAGAAAAGTTAATAAGTGAATGTCGAACTGGTACTATAACACTTAGTATATGTAACATGAATCTTGAATAGTATTTGTGGGTCTGGTCCTGGTTATCTTGCTTCCGGTGATGTTGGGGGCTAACAACTGGTTCCTCGGCCGTCCAGGTGGTCCAAAATGTAGGAAGTTCTCAAGTCTGATCTCTTGACGATCGGTGCTGGCTACACACTTATATACCCACTAATTTGTGTGAAGGTCATAAGGTGCACGTTGGGACTTGTACATGGACAGCTCTTCTATTTAACTTCTGCCATGGAGTCTGCCGGCTCAGGAATCTCTCAACTCCGGAACAACACAAGGGCAGAGCTAGAGGTTAACTTCAGGGTAGTGACCACTGGTTGGTGTCTAACTTTCAACTGATTTGACTGGGGGCGGGAGCTAGGTTTATAGGCTCGGTTCTGGACCCTGTAGACAATAGGGATCTCGAGTCTTATGGACTTATTTGAGTTCTCAATAGATATGGGGACTAGGTAAGATGGTGATTACTGTTGTGGCACATGGCTATAGGAAGCCTTCAATTTGTGATATAACTGAGCCTTAGTAAAAGGTACTATTTTGGCTATACTGGAAATATTTATGGGAGGGAGACTGGATCTACTTTGCGGGGAGGACTGGGACAGCTGTGATAGGGGTGTCTCTCTTATATTGCTCAGTCTTCGTTCTATTGCCTAGCTGAGGTGCTAATTTGACTATCCGAGTATGCAAAACAGGTGAATGGGCTATTGTGGGTACAGAGAGGTGAGTAAGGGGGTTTGACATGCATGGTTAGTTCATGGATAGGAAGAATTCCTAGGCTACCTGGCAATGACCCGGAAGTCAAAACAGGGGTCAGGTATACCTCCGCGGGGGTGGGGGTCTCCCTCCTCGGGTGGGTAAAAAAGGGGTAGCCGGGCGCTCTCTCTCTGGGATGGTCGTCCGGCGGCTGTGGCTAGGGGCTTGCCATATCACCAGTGTTTGTAATAACCCTCTGTTTATGAGACAGATGTGGGTCTTCTTAATATCCAAACCGAAGGTGCCTTGGCTAGCTGGTTTTAATCGGTTGGTTGTTAATCGTATGGTTTGCTGGATGTGGTGGAGACTGGTTGCTAACTCTGCCACATTTATCTGGAAGTATGGCAATAGAAGTTAGTTACTGGTGAGGCGGCTAGCCTCGCACCGACGACCATTGGGTGCAGAGTTGTGAATAAGTTGTAAGAGAATAGATGGCATGCAAGGGGTTAGTAAAGTTCTAATGTTGTTCTGGCCTGCTAAGGGAAGGCAGGCTGGATAGGAGTATATATATAAAAGGTTGGAGAGCGTTAGCAATGGAAAAATCAAGGATCTTCAAGAGGTATGAGAGAGAGGCTAGGGCGGACAAGAGTCGAGAAGCGCGGGGTATTTTAATGAGAGGGGAGGAGTTCAGGGGGGGCTATAGGGAAATTTGACCCTAAGGTCTCTGGGCGTGGGGATGGCATTAGGCTGCAGTTGATATTGGAGTTTGAAAAGGCAGTGAAAGTACGTTAGCCAAATGCTACCGGGGAGTGCAACTATGGGGTGGTATATGAGTCTGGAAAAGATAGAATTATGTGGACTGTGGGGCTGGGGGGGAAGAAGGAGGTGAACTGTAGGTGTGTGCTTGACTGTGGGTAAAGTGGGGAAAAACATGGTGTATTATTCTTCGTCAGTACGAGGGGTTATGGATACTATTAGTTGGCACGAGCTTTTGCACGTCTAGTTGTCCCTGGGAACTGCATTTTCTATGAAATATATACCAAGAAAAACGGCAGTTCGTAGGGGTACTTCGTTATTGTTTTGAGGTACTTATGACAGATACTGGTACTAAGGTTATCTATACAATCTGGTTGGGGTAAGAGGTGTAGGACACGAAGCAAATTGGCGTAGTGTGGACTGTGGATACGAAGGAGGTGATTGGAAGACGTATAACAATTGTGGAGAAGTAACTGGAAAAAGGTGAACACAATGGCGGATAAAGATACTTAACCTAAGGATTGAATACATAGATTTTATGGGCGATGATTCTTCAGAAACTTAGTCTGGCAATACAAGATATGTTAGGGAATGTTAACATGTATACATAAACTAAGGATTGAATACATAGATGAACGACGACATTATAGTCGTCGTCCTAATAAGGTGATGAAAACTGGTTGATCTGCACTTGGCACAATACGACATTAGGACGTGCCGCTATGTCGTATCAATACTGGTGGCAGTTAATATTATAGAGACACTAACATTAATACTTAAACTAAGGATTAAATACATAGATTTATGGGGGCGATGGGTCTTCAGAAACTTAGTCTGGCAAGACAAGATAGGTTAGGGAATGTTAATATTAATACGTAACCTAAGGATTGAATACATCGATGAACGACGACATTATAGTCGTCGTCCTAATAAGGTGATGAAACCTGGTTGATCTGCACTTGGCACAATACGACACAAGGACAGTGCCGCTATGTCGTATCAATACTGGTGGCAGTTAATATTATAGAGACACTTAGTTACTAGAGGAACAATGCAAGGGGCGACTGAGCACGGGTTACATATATCTATACTCGTCATGGAAATTGATATACGAGGTCTAGGGACAGGCGTGGGTGTTTTAACTTCTAAGATATATAACATCTACTTCTCGGATGTAAGAACATACATAGATATATGGCTGTCTGCTTTGTTGGCATTGGCTCAACCTGGGGACAGGGCATGGGTGTTTTTAATATGAATGTATATTCCTGTTCATCATCATTGTAGTTAGAAGTGTAGGACACCAGGGGGTAGTGTACGTGAGGTGTGGAAAAATGGTCAGTTTAGAAGGGGTAGGTAGGTGCGGCCTGGAGCTGCTTAGCCCTGCGGGCTTGGGCCTGTCTGAATTGGCTGGCTCGGTCAACTGGTCCTTTCGTTCTGTGGACCTTTCTTTCGGGTGTTTCTGTGTGGTGTTCGTTCGTGGCTTCTGTGGTGGGCTTCTCGTTCTGGGGCATTTTAGTATCTATTGTAGAGTTCGCCACAAGCAAGTGGCACCGATGAGCGTGTCGCCCTTCGGTAATTTGTATAAGGTTTATTCCCCTAGACAGGTTGCCGACCAAGGCTGACGAGTCCCATCCACCCAGATTTTTATAAGGTCTCCCCTAGATGAGTTGCCGACCAAGGCTGACGAGTCCCATCATAGTGAATAAGGATTTTTTTTTCCCAGTTCATACCTTATTCACTATTCGTTTTTTCCCAGTTCATTCCTTATTCACTATTCGTGTTTCACAGTTCTTTCCTTATTCCCAATTAGTTTTTCACAGTTCGGGGAATAGGGAATATAGAAATTTCCTTTCTCCCAGTTCTTTGTTTAGTCACTATTCATTTTTCCCAGTTAGTTTATTTCCAATTCCATTTGCCCAGTTCGTTTGGTCTAATTCTGTGAAATAAATGGAGGCAACCGAACAGTAATCAGAGTCACAAATGGGCACAGAAGTGGAAATGACGTAATTGTTCAGAAACGGTACTCAAACAATGTTATTATTTTTTTTTTTTTTTACTTTAGTCGTCTTATATAGTCGTCTTTTATGGACGCATATTAGAAGAAAACGAAGTTATTGGGGTCACTAATATATAATTGGCGAATCTATATTATTAAATCAGTTCGTGTGTCTGTCTGCGTTCTTAATAGGCGGCCGCAGTTTTGGACCTGGGGAGCTGAAACTTTGCATGTGGGTGTCAATTGACCTGGGTCAGGTTTATAGAGGGGGCGAGGACACGATCGGAGGTCGTTTCGAGGCCGAAATAAAAAAATAAAAAATAAAAAATAAATCCGTTTGGAGCCGAAGGAGGCCTCCGATCGAAAAGGTGTATGGAACGAAAGTTGTTCGCAGCACCCAAAAATGGGGGTACGGATGAGGTCAGATCCAAAATCGGAGGTCATTTAGCGGCCGAAATCGAGGTCGCCGCTTAACCCGGGAACTGCCGGGAGACTCTTAAGAGTTCCCCCGGCGGACTGCGGGAAGACTCTTGACCCGTACAGCCCCAGCGACGCGTCTGACGCGTCGGCGATGTATGTAACGCACAGCCCCAGAGACGCGCCTGACGCGTCACCCTAATTGCGCCGACCGTAACCTCAGGTGTAGCCACTCAAGAGGGCTCAGATTTGTATGGGAACTGTGTACGTATCCCACGCAACCGTGCCGATGGTTGAAAACTCTCAAAGTCCACGTGCGTGCGCGCGAGCGCGCAATAACCTGTTTTTTTGGGATAATTGCCTTCAATTTTTTACTCTTGTAAAATCCGTTTTTGGGGGCTCTGTAGGACCATTTTTATTTTTTTATTTTTTTGGGCCCCTGGGCCATGCAAAATATCACTCCTCTACCTCCCCTCCTTCCCCACTTTCCTCCCCTCCTTCAGTTATCACCTATTTTCCCAGTTATTCCCTTATTCTGAGGTATATTTTCGTGCTAACATTAGCGAGTTGCAAGCAGGGCATTGTCATCAGTGTTAGCAAGCGAGTGCAAGAGAGAGAGAGAGAATATCGATCGACTGTGTCTCAGTGGCCTTGGGGGAAATTGGCGGGAAAGCAGGTTGCCTCACCCATACATTATATAACTCGCGGCCTATATCTCCGATTTTGACCATCCAAACGCTGTTTTCACTAGTTTTATTGTTGTTTCAGGTTAATACCTTTATAATCAACCCATAATAGGCGCGTATGGATAAGTATTAATGCTATTTATGGTAAAATGAATATTTTAGTGATGGAAACAGCTCAAATACGTCAGCACAGGGGGACGTTTCTAATTACCCCCATGCGCACTTCTTAGGTTAATGAGGCACAGGGAGGTCGAGGCCGGTGATTATGGTAGTAGTAGTATTGTGATGATTGAGGTAGTAGTGATTGATGATGGTGATTATGGTAGTAGTAGTGGTGGTAGTAGTGCTGGTGATTATGGTGGTACAGTATTATTACCCGGGCAACGCCGGGTACCCATGCTAGTTATAATTAAATATCCAAAGTTCAAATAATACTTTACAATTATCAATTGCCTACATTGATAAATTACAAATCACGTTTCAGGAACATGTTCCTATAATACTCATAGGCCTTATTTGTTCATCATACTATAAATATTTCCTGTTTATACCATGTTTACATTGCATACATATTTGTGTGTTGATAGTGTACTGGTGAATGATTATGATGATACATTTCTAGTAATGTTTATTATGAGAAGTTGATTTAAAATTTGTATGTCATACTTTTAATTACCCGGGTACATATCTTAGTTTATGGGTTATCTTTTAATACAAATTCTATCTGAGTTCATCCTAGAACCACACAATGTTTTTATTAGTTCAATTTATACTTCTAGGCAAACTGATACAAGCTAATTGGCTATGTGAATTACACATAGGCCTACATAGTTGAAATATGAAAACTTAATATAGGCCTATCATTATACAGTAGCCTACCTATTACAGCTTAATGTGTTTCATTAACCAAACCAGTCTAATAAATGATAATTATGACAATATGGATGGATCAGCAAAATTTCTAAAATCTTAATATTATTTCCAACAAAGCAGAAAATTATATTTTTAATAATAGGCTAGGCCTATTATCAGGAGTAATTTTTTAATGTACCCAAATTGCAACAGCATAGAAAATTATATGACTAGGCACGAAACAATAATACGACTTCCAACGAAGGAAAACTTGCATTTATTTTTCTTATTTTTGTTTATTTTTATGTGTATGAAGGAGACAAAAGGCAATGCTGCCTGTAACAAGCATCTCCTCTGAAGTTAAAAGATTGAGAGAGAGAGCCAAATTCAACGTACATTCAATGTGAAAATGTTAGAGTGAATGGGGGTCTGAGCGAAGAGTTCTCAATGAAAGTTGGAGTTCTTCTTTCTTGGGTTAAAGGACCCGAAGATCCGTTGGCTGGACCCCTTCTCACCATGCAGAGTCGTCGAAAATTGATGTTTACCAAGGTTCAGAGGTAAGCCAATTGCTGTTTGTGTTGGTCCTGGAGGCTCTGCCAAGGGAGAATGCCCAGCTGCGCATAGGTTAGGTAGGCTAATGCCTTCTCAAAGTTAATTGACTCAATTTTTATTACACAAGCTATATTACTCACTCCACCCTAACTGGATTTTAACCGTTAGCAGTTTTACCCAACCAGCGGGGGCAGCAGCTCCCACCCATAATACTAGGATAATAATAATAGGGATAGGTTACCGGTAGGCCTAGGTAAGGTTGTTAGGTTAGGGAAATGTCTCCTCAAAGTTGACTCTATTTTTATAACATAGGGTATTACCCTCTCCACCCCGTGAAATCCAAGCCAACATTCGTCAAAAATTGGCTCAGGTTTTAAAAAAGAAGGGGTTTTATGGGTCTCGAAAAGGCACAAACCCGAGCCAACATTTATTTACAAATGCAATATATTCGCTTTACCGGTATACACTGTGACTCTGATTACTGTTCGATTGCCTCCATTTTTTCACAGAATTAGACCAAACGAACTGGGAAAAAATTTGGGAATAAGGAACGAACTGGGAAAAACGAATAGTGAATAAGGAATGAACTGGGAAAAATAAATCCTTATTCACTATTCGCCCGAACTGGGAAAAATAAATCCTTATTCACTATTCGCCCGAACTGGGAAAAATGAAATTTCCTTATTCGCTATTCGCCTGAACTGTGAAAAACGAATTGGGAATCAGGAAAGAACTGTGAAAAAACTGTACGAGTCTTACTATCTTTCTATGCTCTTTATTCACCTATCTAAATAAAAGTGATCGTGTGTCGTGTTACCGTGTGTTTATTTTGTGTTCTCTATTCCTCATACCTTGTATTGTGCATGCAGCCTTATATACCCAGTCAGATAGAGCCCACATTACCCAAGTTAATCCTGTAGAAAAACAGGGCATAACAGATACTACAATAGATAGATACTATTCGCCCGAACTGTGAAAAACGAATTGGGAATAAGGAAAGAACTGTGAAAACGAATAGTGAATAAGGAATGAACTGGGAAAAAAAAATCCTTATTCACTATTCGCCCGAACTGGGAAAAATGAAATTTCCTTATTCACTACTCGCCCAAACTGTGAAAAACGAATTGGGAATAGGGAAAGAACTGTGAAAAACGAATAGTGAATAAGGAATGAACTGGAAAAAAACGAATAGTGAATAAGGAATAAACTGGGAAAAAAAAAATCCTTATTCACTATTTGCCCGAACTGGGAAAAAGGAAATTTACTTATTCACTATTTACCCAAACTGTCAAAAATGGATTTTGAATAAGGAACGAACTTGGAAAAACGAATTGGGAATACGGTATGAACTGGGAAACCAGTAATTTCAATATTCCCTACACCAAGACAGATAACACAAATTCGCCAATTATATATTAGTGACCCCAATAACTTTGTTTTCTTCTAATATGCTTCCATAGAAGACGACTATAATGGGTAACTAAAGTAAACAAAAAAATTGTTTGAGTACCGTTTCTGAACAATTATGTTATTTCCACTTCTGTGCCCATTTGTGACTCTGATTACTGTTCGATTGCCTCCATTTATTTCACAGAATTATACCAAACGAACTGGGCAAATGGAATTGGGAATAAACTAACTGGGAAAAATGAATAGTGACTAAAGAATGAACTGGGAGAAAGGAAATTTCTATATTCCTTATTCCCCGAACTGTGAAAAACTAATTTGGAATAAGGAACGAACTGTGAAAAACGAATAGTGAATAAGGAATGAACTGGGAAAAAACGAATAGTGAATAAGGAATGAACTGGGAAAAAAAATCCTTATTCACTATTCGCCCGAACTGGGAAAAATTAAATTTCCTTATTCACTATTCGCCCGAACTGTGAAAAACGAATTGGGTATAAGGAAAGAACTGTGAAAAACGAATAGTGAATAAGGAATGAACTGGGAAAAAAAAAAATCTTATTCACTATTCGCCCAAACTGGGAAAAATGAAATTTCCTTATTTACTATTCGCCCGAATTGTGAAAAACTAATTGGGAATAAGGAAAGAACTGTGAAAAACGAATAGTGAATAAGGAATGAACTGGGAAAAAACGAATAGTGAATAAGGAATGAACTGGGAAAAAAACCTCTTATTCACTATTCGCCCGAACTTGGAAAAATTAAATTTCTTTATTCACTATTCGCCCGAACTGTGAAAAACCAATTGGGAATAAGGAAAGAACTGTGAAAAACTAATAGTGAAAAAGGAATGAACTGGGGAAAAACGAATAGTGAATAAGGAATGAACTGGGAAAAAAAATCCTTATTCACTATTCGCCCGAACTGGGAAAAATTAAATTTCCTTATTCACTATTCGCCCGAACTGTGAAAAACGAATTGGGAATAAGGAAAGAACTGTGAAAAACGAATAGTGAATAAGAAATGAACTGGGAAAAAACGAATAATGAATAAGGAATGAACTGGGAAAAAAAATCCTTCTTCACTATTCGCCCGAACTGCGAAAAATTAAATTTCCTTATTCACTATTCGCCCAAACTGTGAAAAACGAATTAGGAATAAGGAAAAACTGTGAAAACAAATAGTGAATAAGGAATGAACTGGGAAAAAACGAATAGTGAATAAGGAATGAACTGGGAAAAAAAAATCCTTATTCCCAATTCGTTTTGTATGGTAAATGAACTACATTTGTTATATTCTCTTAATTAATTAGGCCTGCATTACGTGTTCTCATAAATAATACATAAATTATGTGTGAAGCCATAAAAGGTAGAAGATAATTAAGTAAATATGTGTGAAAAGTGCAATTGGATAATATCCCGAATTTGAGACTAGCTATTTTAATCTGAACTGGGAACTGGGAATAAGGAACTAGGAGGCAGCTTTATTTGGGTGTAAATAAAGGGGTAATATTGGAAGAACTCTGAAATACAATATTTAACCCGGCAAGCGCGATAGGCCTCACGGAAGGCTTCCTATAGGGAACGCGATAGGCCTCACAGAAGCAAGACCATAAAAAAAGCCTTCCAAAAAAAAAAAAAGGGCCTATCAAAACAAAGGAATTTGTCTCTAGGTGAGATAATTCCCCTCTAGTACTCATCCATGTGTTTCTCACCCCTCCCCTCCTTCCCCACCTTATTCCCCCCTCCCCCCCTCCTCAATTATCACCTATTTTTCCTCTTATTATCATCATTTATCGGTTATTTTTCTCTCCCGCGATAATGTAGCACAAGTGGGTTGCATAAAAGATCGTTATGCAACACCCAGACACCGGCACATACCGCCCCTCTCGTCTCAGTTGACTCACAGACACCGAGAGGGGAGGGTTGCCTGTGGCTCTCTCTCGCCTGAGATTATGACCGGGTGGCCAATATCTTCGTTTTTCACCACCCAAATGCTTTTCCAACTTATTTTAGCACTCTTGAAGGTTCATATATACATCATATATGTAAAATAAAAGCATACCGAAAACAAATAATGGTCTATATTGTAAATATAACGAATTCTGTCAGAATCCAAGGCTAGAAATGCACAAATAACTACTCTAGCCCCTAGGTCTATATCGCGCTTGTCAGGTTAAAAGTAACTAAACCTGACAATGGAAAAACCCGAGCCAAGTTTTGACCAAACTTGGCTCGGGTTTTTCAATTTTTCAGAGTACAAAATCACAGTAACCTCATTTCGAAAGTTGGCTCGGGTTTTTTTTTTGCAAAAGTTGGCTCGGATTTAAGGGATTTAGCGGGGGTGTGGGGGCAGCAGCCCCCACCCATAATACTAGGTTAGGTTAGGTTATGTTAGGCTAATGTTAACCCCATAATACTAGGTTAGGTTAGGTTAGCTTATTTGGTTAGGTTAATGACAAAACTTGGCTCGGATTTCATGGATTTAGCGGGAGTGTGGGGGTGGCAGCCCCCACCCATTATACTAGGTTAGGTTAGGTTAGGTTAGGCTAGGCTAATTTTAACCACATTGTTACTGGCTTTATCCACGTTGAAAAACAAAAAAACTCAAGCCAACTTTCGAAATAAGGTTACTGTGATTTTGGACTCGGAAAAATTGAAAAACCTGAGCCAAGTTTGGTCAAAACTTGGCTCGGGTTTTTCCATTTTCAGGTTTTGTTACTTTTAAATATTGTATTTTCAGAGTTCTTCCAATATTACCCCTTTATTTACGCCTTTTACCCCGCAATTTCCCTGATCTTCATAGCCCTCCCCACTATCGGGGGCCGTGTTTTAAGATTGATGGATAATGGCAAAATAGTAAAATGCGACAGTCCTTGGTATTAAACAACACTGTGTATCAAATAAAAAATAAAAAACAACAAAAAATAACCTGAAAAACTCGTCACTGGTTGGTGATAAACATTTACCCATATTATTGTATCCAAAGGCAGTCAAAATATTTAGGAACATGATGGCAAGCCGACGTCCGCCGCCGCTCCGTGTAGTGTAAACAAGGCTGGCGGTACGCCCAAACTCTTCATTCTACCCGAAAATAGGCCTATAACAAAATTAGCTAATTTACCATACATACCAAACAAATTCTCCATGAATGGAGAATGGGTTCAATGTTATTATAATACCACAAATTTTGTTGATATATTTGAAAATAAATATTGAATCTAGGCCTATATGCTCTAAAGATCATAGGAAAATTTGTTTTAACCCTCGGCAAAACCTAATAAAAAAGTATGGTACTAAAATGTCTTTCATAACAAGGTTGTCAATATGGTACTTCCAGTTATCGATAGCTCTAAAGATCTATCTATCTATCTATTACATGACGCCGTGATCCCCGAAGGGGTGGCCACGAACGAACTGCCCCCATGCACCTCTGTCCCCAGTCAGTCGACGCCCCTCCCCCCAACCAGCACTGCCTTCGTTCATATACTTCCTCACTCCATCCTTCCACCTCTCTTTCAGTCTACCTCTCCCTCTCTGTCCCTCCACCTCGCTCTCGTACACCCTCTTAGTCATTCTCTCGCTTTCCATACGTTCCATATGGCCGAACCATCTCAAGTTGTTCCTTTTCACACTTTCCAGCACATCTACCTCCACACCACACCTCCTTCTTACTGCCTCATTAGTCTGTCTATCCTTCCATGTAACTCCGCACGCACTTCTTAAGTAATTCATTTCCACTGCTCTCACTCTTGGTCTGAGTCTCTCAACCAATGTCCATGCTTCGCTTCCGTAAGTCAGTGTCGGGATTACCACACTGTCATGCAAGGACTTCTTCACTTCCATACTGACCACCCTATTTCTTGTTACTGCTTTCAGCGTTCCTACAACCCTCTTCCCCTGTTGTACCCTCTCCCGCACTTCTTCATCCATAGTCCCATCTTTACTCAACACACTGCCCAGATACTTAAAAGAGTTGACGATCTCCATAGCCTGACCGTTCAGCTTCACCTCACACTCTGTGACTTCACCCCTATCGAAGACCATAACCTTGCTCTTCCCCGCATTTACCTTCAAATTCTGTTTTTCGCACACTGTTCCAAACTCATTTACCAGACCCTGCAACTCCCATTCATTATCACTCATCAGAACTGCAAACAGCAGTATAGGTAGCTTCCACTCAATTCACTCCCTTTTCAGCGATACACCAACATCCACTGCTCTTGATAGTATTTCTTTCATGACTCCATCCATATATACAGTAAACAACCATGGGGACATCACACACCCCTGTTACAAACCAACATCCAGGTCAAAGAACTCGCTCTGCTCACTCTCCACACGTACTGCCGCCTTTGCATCCTCATACATGCTCTTCACTGCTTTCAGCAACTTGCCATCTACTCCGTATATTCTAAGTACTTTCCACAAACCTTCTCTATCCACTCTGTCATAGGCCTTCTCCAAGTCCATAAAGGCAACATACACCTTTTGTTTCTTCTCCAGATATTTCTCCACAACACAATTCAGGGTAAAAACCTGATCTACACATCCTCTTCCCTTCCTAAAACCTCCCTGCTCGTCGCCTATCCATTTCTCCGTTCTCACTCACTCTCTCAATCACTACCCTACTGTATACCTTCCCTACTACGCTTAGAAGGCATATTCCTCGGTGGTTACCACACACTCCTCTTTCCCCTTTGCCCTTATATAGGGGGACTACCGTAAAATGCGCTAACTTCGGACATTTTTCGATGTTTTTTAACAATTTCTCCTGAGTGTAAACACATTATAGAGATTTAACTATGTCAAGTGATGTATGGTGATAGTGTGCCGTAATCCAGGAAGCCTCCTAAAATTATCCCCCATAAGAAGAGAGCTATCCTTATCCTAAATGATGTCCGAAGTTTGCTTGAAAAGTTGATAACTTCGGACATGTATGGATAACTTCGGACATACGGTGTTTCTTATGGAAAATGGTTGCCAAGAAAGCTGAGATAACTTCGGAGAAACGGAGGAGAACTTCGGATCTACGTTCGTGGCCTTATTTCATTCATTTTTCGGCTCCTACTATTTTATATGAATATTTTATTATTGCTGCTTATTCCTGTCCGATGTTATAGTGGAAAATGCACAGTCAATACTTTTAGGCCTGTATAATCAG
This sequence comes from Paralithodes platypus, assembly GCA_032716605.1. Classification (NCBI taxonomy): domain Eukaryota; kingdom Metazoa; phylum Arthropoda; class Malacostraca; order Decapoda; family Lithodidae; genus Paralithodes; species Paralithodes platypus. The sequence goes on from CM064481.1 coordinate 20,560,475, forward strand.
TATAGGAGGGGGTTATATACGATGTTTAACATATATTCTGTTTGGATCTGTTCTCGTTAGGTTAGGCATCGAGCTCACTCCTAGAAAATATTGAGCAGCAAAAATAACCAATGCTGTCAAATCAATAACTCTAAAATTAACTAGGCCTAGTGAAAATATATATGTATGTATAATATATCACTGCATATACACTTTTATGAATTTGAGCATTTTTATAGGTATAACGTATTTGTTGGTGTTTCTTTCGGCAGATAAAAAAAAAATTTGGACAAGATATATGCCTCTCCTAATTTATATATATTATATATCCAGAATTATCCGAAATACATAAATCGGTTAGCATAGTATCATATTTTTATGGGTGTTTGGACTCAGAGAATGATTATTTGATCTTTTACCACTATATTAATGATGTACAAGTATTATGAATGATTTTCATAGGGCAAATAATAACAAACGATTGTTTTGTTCCATGTCCGAAGTTACCATGTTTTTTTTTTTTAAACACAATCGGTTAAATGATAGTGTTCTAGCTAGAGCGTTATACAAGTGTAACAAATTTCCTTTGGTGGATGTTGTCTCTGGTAATGTTACTACAAAATTATATCAGTCACAACATCATTCATACAACAAATTTCTTCAGGGTGATAGAAGTTTGGCAGGGTAGCGAAAAATGTACATATTTTCGTCACATATATAATATTTTTTTCATGTACATATACTCATGTCAGTTCCCTAGGACTTTTACATGCTCTTCCTTTGCCATTTCTCTAAACGGACCCCACAAAAAAAACAATAAAAAGCATTTCTATTATATAATGACAATGTCTAATTACTTATCATCGCCGATGTCCGAAGTTATCACCGCAGTACGAAGTTACCCCACTTTACGGTATTATGCCAGTCTTCCAGTCATCGGGTGTACTCCCCTTCTCCCATGCTAGTTTGCACATTTTCCATACCCATTCCATCACTATCTCACCACCATACCTCAACATTTCCCCACACACTCCATCTGTTCCTGGTGCTTTCCCCAACTTCACTCTTTTCATGGCTTCCCACACTTCTGACCTCCTGATCCCCACCTCCTCCTCCACTACTTCTCTTCTTCTCCCTCCCATACCATATCCAGCTATGTTTGCTGGCTCTTCATTCCTTACATTTAGCAACTCATTGAAGTACTCCCTCCATCTTTCGACTCTCTCTTGCTTCTCGGCTAGCATTCTCCCATTCTTATCTTTCACACCCTTACTGTTTCCCTTGCTACCTTCCCTAACTTTCTTGACTTCTTTCCAGAACAGTTTCTTACTCTCCCTCCATTTTACACTCAGATTCCTTCCAAATTCCTCATCTACTCGTCTCTTACTTTCTTTCACTACCGGTACTCTCTTCACCACCCTCTTACTCTCCACGTACCTCGCTCGTTTCTGTCTCTCGAAATCTTCATTCCCTCTACTACCCAACCACTCTCTATATGCTTTCTTCTTTTCTTCCACAGCTATTCTTACCTCTTCTGTCCACCATGCTGTACCTTTCACTCCCCTCCTTCTTCTCCTCACTCCACACACCTCACATGCTGCACAGATCTCATCCTTAAACACCTTGCTCATCTCCTCCACTTCCTCCATAACTTCCAGGTCGAACCCACCTAGTCGTCTTTCCACTGCTCTCCTGTACTCCTCCCTGACTTCCTCCTCCTGCACCCTCTCTACCCTCCTCACCATTCCACCCTCCTCTCGCCTCCCTCCAGCTCTCCTCACCCACTTCTTTTGTATCCTAACCTTAGCTACCACTACATAATGATCAGACAGACCCCCTCCAATACCCCTATCTACACCCTAGCATCCATCACAGATTTCTTCATTCGTTCATCCACACATGCATAATCAATCAATGACTTTCGTTCCACCACTGTCTCATCCTCCATCGTCCACACCCGTTTCCACGTGTACCTGTGGATCATTCTGTGTCGGAAGAAGGTGTTGGCTATCCACAGCCTCCTCCCGACACATACGTCCACAAGTGCACTACCATTCCCATTCACCTCTGATGGTACCCCCCACCCTACCACCACTCCCTCAACTTTCCTATCACCCACCTTACCATTCATATCCCCAATCAGAAATATTCTTTCGTTCTTATCAAACTTCTCCAGGCACGCCTCCACATTCATCCAGAACTGCTCTTTCATTCTTTCAAGTTTATCCTCTGTCGGGGCATGCACACACACAATCACCCATGTTTGTATTCCTACTTTCATTCTCACCCACACAATCCTTGAACCCGCAGACCCATACTCTCTTACACATTCCTTCCATTTGCTACTTACAAACAAACACCCACCTTCTCTCGCTGTTCCTTCACTCACTCCAGCACACACACCCATTCCACACTCCCACTCTCTCACATCTGAACCTTTCCATTTGGTCTCTGTCATTCCACATACATCCAGCCTGGCATTCACTAGCACTTCCAAAACCTCTCTCTCTTTTGTGCCATCATTCATGCCACTAACATTCCATGTAGCCATTCTCAGAATGTCCGAAGGAATGTCCTTAGTCGGTCGTGGTTCGTCAACATAGGTTCCGTCCGCATCCGAGGCTGTTCGTTCGTTTTTCTTTGCTTAGGTATTTTTTCCGGGTGGGGGTCGCAAGCCCACCGACCCAACCTCTTTAGTCACCTCTTACGACACGCAGAAGGCACGTGGGGCATATTCTATTCCCTTACCCCCAGGGGGGCTCTAAAGATCATATGAAAATATGTGGTATACCCGATAGTAGCGGGAGCAATGTTTTTTCATGATATATAAAATACCAGCAATAATTACTCAAATACAATTTTTGTTATAGCTTCTATGGAGTTAATGATTTTTAAAGTTCAGGTATAAAATTTATATAATCCTACAATAACTTAGTAAATTGAGTATAAACCACAATCACCGCGTAAACAGTCCATAGACTACGAGAAACACAACACAAGAGCCAAGCGAGCCGAATGTTATGTTGTAAGCTGATATTCTATTGGTCAATGAACTGCGTGTGGCAACGGTGACGTCACACCAATGTTTGGCATTTTATTGGTTGTTGCGAAACTGCGTGTGATGAGTGACGTCACTTAGATTTTCGTCTGAAATCGCAGTTTCGGCAATAATGGAATTGAGGAAGGATTGCCGCCCTCTGATCAGTGAAGTTCTTTTGATGTTTGAGGGCACTAGAAGATCTTTTACACGGTACAGTAAACCCTCGCCGTCTCGGACCTCTAGAAGTCGGAAACCCGTACTAGTCGGACTGGCTACGGCCTCTCGGACATGCACTTCCGTATTTCGGACATTTCCGTCATCGTTCCGACAGTCTCTGACGTTGTCGGACTTTATATAAGTATTCGGAAAATGTCCGATATTATATTTTTCAATTCCATTGCATTAGAAATGATTCAAAGATTACAAGAAGTCCAAATAAGACATACAGTGGAATCTCGTATCTAACGAATAATAGGTGCCGAAAAAATCGCGTTAGATCCAGATTCGTTAGATATGAATACATAAACTAATGGGAAAAATGGTAATTGGTGCCAAAATTTAGACAGTCCCCATTTTTACCTATTTTTGCCCTTCCGAGTGCTATTTTGTGACATCAAATATATTAAAATCATGTAATATATTAATTATAAGAAGAATTAATAATAAACCAACCTGTGAGTGAATAATGAAGTGTGTAGGTTAGACGATGTCGAAGATATCCGAGCAGGGAGGCTAGGCTAACTGGGATGCGCCGCGCACCTTCTCACCTCCACCACTGCCTCCCTCTCTTAACATTGACACTAAAACATGTCTTTGCAACAGATAGGCTGGCTTTAATTTTAGTTTTCTGACTCTTAAAGTTACGCACTGTCCCCTCGGGAAACCCAGTTATTTTCACTATCTCGCAGTTCTTGAGGCCTTTTTCAATTAGTTCAATCACTTTCGCTTTATCCTCTGCCGTATATTTATTCATTTTTTTTCCAACACGCGTAACCCTCTTCACTGGTACTTTTGTCTTTCCATTTCCATTCTCACCACTCCCCTCTCCAGTACCTGAGGATTCGGTCGACATCAGAAAAGGCGTAACACAACAAAAGCTTAAGGTTGGGGCGAGTAACACAACAAAAGATTGAGTTGGGTTGAGTAATGTAGGCCTAAGGCGCGGCGCGGACTGGACTGATGACAGTGACGGGGAGGGAGGGACGCCACTTAGCTCAGTACGGTAGGCCTATTTGGCGGGAAATTTGTAAATTCGATACCGGGCACCCAGAATAATTGCCGTTAGATATGGATTTTGGTTCGTTAGATTGAGATCGGGTAGATCTCCAATAGGGTCGTTAGATGCAAATTCGTTAGATCAAAATGCGTTTGATGCGAGATTCCACTGTAGTTATGTTAATGTATAAGGGAGTTACGTAGATGCATTAGAGAGATAGATATATAGAAAGAGAGAGTTACAGAGGGGGAGTGAACGATAAACACAACTATTATGAGATGGACTTAATTGGTTCTGAAAAGACAAAGGACTTTTATATTGACTATTTTTCATGTTATTATTTGTGTGCTAGAAGGATAATAATATTGTTTTCAATTCCATTGCATTAGAAATTATTCAAAGATTACAAAAAGTCCAAATAAGACATAGTTATGTTAATGTATAAGGGAGTTACGTAGATGCATTAGAGATAGATAGATAGAAAGAGAGAGTTACAGAGGGGGAGTGAGCGATAAACACGAACTATTATGAGACGGACTTAATTGGTTCTGAAAAGACAAGATAGATAGAAAGAGAGTTGCAGAAGGGGAAGTGAGCGATAAACACGAACTATTATGAGACGGACTTAATTGGTTCTGAAAAGACAAGATAGATAGAAAGAGAGTTGCAGAAGGGGAAGTGAACGATAAACACGAACTATTATGAGACGGACTTAATTGGTTTTGAAAAGACAAAGGAGACTTTTATATTGACTCTTTTTCATGTTATTATTTGAGTGCTAGAAGGATAATATTGTTTTCAATTCCATTGCATTAGAAACGATTTAAAGATTACAAAAAGTCCAAATAAGACATAGTTACGTAGATGCATTAGAGATAGATAGATAGAAAGAGAGAGTTACAGAGGGGGAGTGAGCGATAAACACGAACTATTATGAGACGGACTTAATTGGTTCTGAAAAGACAAGATAGATAGAAAGAGAGTTGCAGAAGGGGAAGTGAGCGATAAACACGAACTATTATGAGACTGACTTAATTGGTTCTGAAAAGACAAAGGAGACATTTTTATTGACTCTTTTTCATGTTATTATTTGTGTGCTAGAAGGATAATATTGTTTTCAATTCCATCGCATTAGAAATTATTTATAGATTACAAAAAGTCCAAATAAGACATAGTTATGTTAATGTATAAGGGAGTTAGTTAGATGCATTAGAGAGATAAATAGATAGAGAGAGAGTGGCTAGGGGCGAGCGAGCGATAAAATACTAACATATATGAGACGGACTTATGTTTCTGAAAGACAAAGGAGACATTTTTATTTACTCTCGTTTTCATTTTATTATTTGTGTGTTAGAAGGGTAATATTGTTTTCAATTCCATCATATTAGAATTAATTCATAGATTAAGAAAAACCCAAATAAGACATAGTTATATATATGTATAAGGGAGATAGATGCATTAAATAGATAGATAAAAAAAAATAAAAAAAAAATCTCTATTTCTCTGGTGACGCGGACTTTCCTCTTCTAATTCGGAATTTTCCCTCTCTTAAGTCGGATATAAGTCGGACTTCGGACATCTCGGACTGGGTCTCCCCCCAATTAGTCCGAGATACCGAGGGTTTACTGTATTATTAACAGAACTTCAACCGTCCGAGGTTAGTCTGAATTATATTTGCTGACCATGAAGCCTCCAAGGTTAGTTTGAATTATATTTGCTTATCATGAAACCTCCGAGGTTAGTCTGATTTCTATGTGCTAACAGCAAGGGTGTGGGGGCGGAGGCCCCCACTAAGGACACTAGGTTAACCCTCCAGCCCCGGCTACGCATTACATAAATATTCCCCGAAATCTGGGGGTTTTGGCCGAAAAACTTCTACGCCTAGGCTACTGTATCTTTGTTATTCTGACTGCTTCCGCATTCCCGCGCATCCCCAAGCGTAGATGTGTTTCGTACCTGTAGAATGGCGTTAAGTAGAGCTCTCTAAGTCAACTGGTTCAGTTGTGATGATGATTTCATTGGAGATAACTTTATGGCAAAAACAGCCACTTTACACTACTTTTCGATACTTAACAATAACATACAGGCACACACGAACAAGCGACGCACTCCTTCTTGTGGCCGGAGATGCGGGGCGTCGGTCCAGCCGGCTGTTGTTTACATGCGTCGGACGTACGCCTCGCACACCAAGCTTACAGGCTTTAAGCTCATGGGCGTTTAAGAGACCTTCCGGGTAGCTAGGGGTGTGTTTTTTATGGGCGTTCAAGAGCTCTTCCGGGTCTGGAGGGTTAAGTTAGGTTAGGTTGTTTGGTTAGGTTAATGACAATTTGGTATTACTAGGAAACTGTATTAGCTACGTGCTAACAGTGGGGGTGTGGGGGGCAGCAGCCCCCACTAAGGACACTAGGTTAAGTTAGGTTAGGTTGTTTGGTTAGATTTATGACAATTTGGTGTTACTAGGAACATGTATTAGCTACGTGCTATCTGCTAACAATGGGGGGGTGAGGGCGGCAGCCCCCCACTACTCTAGGTTAAGTTAGGTTAGGTTGTTTGGTTAGGATAATGACAATTTGGTGTTACTAGGAGCCTGCCCAAAAAGACCCAAAAAGAGCAACAGATCTCCTTCAACCCTATCTCAACACACTACATGGCTGGTGCACTACAAACAGACTTAATCTAGCCCCAGCCAAATCCACCGCAACCCTGCTCACAAGTTGGACAGGAGAACACGAATACATCCCTCAACTCACCATAAACAACACACCCCTAACACATACACACACACCCAAAATCCTAGGAGTAACATATGATACTCATATGACATTCAAACAGCACACCACAAACATTAAAAAGAAACTGACACCCAGACTTAACGCCCTCAGGTCACTTGCTCACACAAAATTTGGACACAACAAAGAAACTACCACCACAGTATATAAACAATACATAAGATCAGTGATGGAATACGCAAGCCCAGCCTGGGCTTCTAACCTAGCTGAAACACATCATAAGACCTTACAGACTATTCAAAACAAAGCCCTGAAGATCATTACAGGCTGCACAGCTACTGCACCCACAGATCACCTACATCAAGAAACCAAAATCCTCAAAGTCAAAGACCATCTGGACATGAGAGGCACTCAATTCCTGGCAGCAGCCTCCACGAACCAAGACCACCCACTAAACTACATGGCAACACACCCACAGACACCAAGAAATATCAAAACAACACCCAGCACACGGTATCACACACAATTATTGTCCTCTCTCCCTCCCTGCCCACCCCGAACCAACTTCCAGAAGCACATCCATACTCATATCTCTCACCGATCCATCCACTCACTCACAGACAACACGCAGCTGCATGCACGACCTCCCGAAATCCATCCTTCCGAATCCTCCCTTCCTCGCGAGGACAGAGTCCACCTGGCCAGGCTGAGATGCGGACACCATCCAGCTCTCCTGAGCTATCAGAAGAGACTGGATGACTCCGTTGTCGACACCTGCCCGGGATGTAACACAGCACCCCATACCATTAAACACATCATAGAAGACTGCATTTCACACAACCACTTACGCCAACAACACAATCTACACTCAATGAGAGCTCTGTGGGAAAGCCCGATCGTGGCCATGGCCTTTCTCAGGGACTCGGGGCTGTTCGGCCAGGCAGCTTAGGGAACAACAACAACAACAACAACAACTAGGAGCCTGCACTAGCTACGTGCTAACAGCGGGGGTGTGGGGGCAGCAGCCCCTAGTCCCTACTAAGGACACTAGGTTAACCCTTAAAGAGCGGCACGCAACATAAGTCGAGTTAAAGAAACTGGCAAAAAACGGGTGAAAAATGGGTGAAAATCGAGTGAAAATGGGTGGAACAGTAATGAACCATACGTCCGACATCTGTGGCCTCCCGGCCCACACTAACTCCAGTTCCCCCACCGCACGGGAGGATGACAGTGTGACCAATAGTTCGCTAAAAGTGAACAATGTAGCAAAATCCGCTAAACTTCCATCTTTGAGGTCAGTGCTCCACGAGTGCTACGTAGCTGTATGTGGTGTCATTGTGTAGCGATTTCCACCTAGTTTTCGGCACAATACAGTTCCTTTCATGCTGATGGTTGATATAGCAGTCAGAATGGCCTGAAAAGGCCCAAAACGGCCACAGACCACCCGCTAGACTAGGGTTAAGTTAGGTTAGGTTGTTTGGTTAGGTTAATGACAATTTGGTGTTACTAGGAGTATGCTCTAGTAGGTAAAGGTTCGTCTTGTATCCTACGCACTGGGTACTAGGAACCCACACTAGGTGGTAGGTATAGGTTAGTCTTGTATCCCATGTACTGGGTACTTGGTACACGTACTATATCTGATAGGTCAGCACCCGTAATAATTACGTTATCACTGCCATGACAGCATGATCATGTTAGCGGGACCGATGTTTTTCACACTCCCCTTCAATATTATAATTGGTTTCCTGTGTTTAGTGATGTTTACTTTCACCACCTTCAACAGTATTAAACTCCAACAGTTGGGAACGATATGAAGTGTGAGCATATGGGAAAGAGCGTTGGTTACAACGGGAGGATATAATCAGGCTGCAGCATTTATTATTCATTATGGGAAAAATGTCTTAAATTTAAGACACAGGACCAGGAGCGATAATTTATCGATCGAGTTGGTGGGTTCGTGACGTCATCCATGGCGATAACGTCACTTCTAGCCTGCCAATCACAAACGGGTTTGGTTAGTCAATCACAGCTAAGCTTCCAGTATGTTTTGATCGTATCAGCTGTTCTACCTTAACCCCATGTTTCAACCCCGCTCTTTCCCTGATAAACTTCATGCCCTCCCCACCTATCGGGGTAAATATTGTTTAATATTGTTGTGGCAAGTGAAGATAATCATTATTAGGGACACAATGAAAACAGGAAACCAATTATAATATTGAAGGAAAGTGTGGAAAAAATAGCTCCCACTACTATGGAATTTGCCAAATGTGTTAAACCCTCGGAAAAACCTAATATAAAAGTATGGTACTAGAATTTAAATTTCGTAACAAGGTTGTCAATACGGTACTTTCCTGTTATCAATGTACTGTACAATCAAAGCTGAAGATTGCAGAGTAAACACCGTAGACTTCATCGACTTTTCTTTCACCTTCGTATAATCGACAGCCAATTTTTTTGTTTATTTACTAAGGGATTAGTACTCAACCAGCGGGGGTTGTTAGGTTCGGCTAATGTCTTTTCAAATCACTATCGGGGGGCGTGTCTCAACATCGATCAATAGGCCTAATGGGGAAAATAGGTTTTCCCGAGATTTCTAATAGTAAACCCTCGCTAACTCGGACTAATTGGGGGGCGACCACTTCCGAGAAGCCCGATTTTCCGAGATGTCCGAAGTCCGACTTATTTCTTAACCCTCCAGCCCCGGCTATGTATTATATATATATTCCTCGAAACCCGGGTGTTTTGGCCGAAAAACGTCTAGGCTAGGCTACCGTATATTCGTTAATCAGACTGCTTCCCGCATTCCCGCTCATCCTCAAGCGTAGCTGTGTTATTTACCTGTAGAATGGCATTAAGTAGAGCTCTCTAAGTCAACTGGTTGAGCTGTGATGATGATTTCATTGGAGATAACTTTATGGCCAAAACAGCCACTTTACACCACTTTTCGATACTTAACAACAACATACAGGCACACACGAACAAGCGACACTCTCCTTCTTGTGGCCGGAGATGCGGGGCGTCGGTCCAGCCGGCTGTTGTTTACATGCGTCGGACCGACGCCTCGCACACGAAGCTCACAGGCTTTCAACCATTGGGCGTTCAAGAGGCCTTCCGGGTACCTGTTATATGCTTTTTTATGGGCGTTCAAGAGCCCTTCCGTGGCGAGAGGGTTAAATTATCATTTTTTTTTCTTACAGTAGATCCTCTGGAAAAAGGCAAACTAGGCCTGTGTATCCAGCTCAGTACCAGTACTTGCACTGCTGCGGTCGTTCATGGTGTTGGCGGCGGCGGTAGCAGACGCAACATTTTTACTATTCTGTATTTTTGCTTTATAATCAAACTTCAAATCTTGTCTTCCCCATGCTTTATCAAGATTACTTTCAAACTCCCTTATTGATTCGGAATCGACTACATACTGGGGCAGTGCGTTCCACTCATTTACCACTCTATCACAAAATGAGTTCTTTGCCTTCTCAAGCCTATTTCTTTCTTTGTAAATTTTCTTAGAGTGTCCTATCGTTCTTGTTCCCTCCCGCATCAAGAAGATACCTTCACACACATCCTCATCATACTTTCCTGACACTATCTTATGACCGACTTAACCCTCTCACGTTCTTGACGCAATTTTGAGCCTATTAGGGATACTTTAAAGCCTTTGTTACCATCAGGGGTATTTAGAAACCTTTAGTTTAGTTACTTCAACCTCTGCAGTTGTCTTTGAGTTAGCTGTGGGCAGAAAACTAATTTTGGAGAGGTAATTATAAGAGTGAGAGAACTCTATTTATTATTGCTTATCTGGCAACCTCTGCGTCATATGGTCGTAAGAGGGTTAAGAGAGGGAAAATTCCGAATTATAAGAGGAAAGTCCGCGTCAGAGAAAATTGAGATATTTTTTATTTGTTTTTTAATTTGAAATTTATCATATTAATGACAAATACGAACCTTATTATATTTTCAGGGACAGTACAGTACATAGTAATTAATATTACTGTAACACAATAATTAAAAGGCACAGGCTTCAATTCATCCTAAAATCACTTAAAACCGAGTGAGAGAACATTGTAAACCGGACACAAATCCCGGCCAACTCGGAAATTTCCGAGATATACTTACAGTTTCTTACAGTAGATCCTCTGGAAAAAGGCAAACTAGGCCTGTGTATCCAGCTCAGTGCCAGTACTTGCACTGCTGCGGTCGTTCACGGCGTTGGCGGCGGCGGTAGCAGACGCAACATTTTTACTATTCTGTAGTTTTGCTTTATAATCAAACTTCAAATCTTGTCTTCCCCATGCTTTATCAAGATTACTTTCAAACTTCCTTATTGATTCGGAATCGACTACATACTGGGGCAGTGCGTTCCACTCATTTACCACTCTATCACAAAATGAGTTTGTTGCCTTTTCAAGCCTATTTCTTTCTTTGTAAATTTTCTTAGAGTGTCCTCTCATTCTTGTTCCCTCCCGCATAAAGAAGATACCTTCACACACATCCTCATCATACTTTCCTGACACTATCTTAAAAGTCTCTATCATTATCCCCTCTCTTTCTCCTATATGCCAGTGTCGGAAGCCCCAGTGTCCTCAACCTCTGCTCATAGCCCGCGTTCTTCAACGTTGGTGCTAGCTTGCTAGCTCTCCTCTGCACTTTCTCCACTGCTTCTATATCCTTTACCATATATGGAGCCCACACCTGGTTCGCATATTCCAGGTGCGGCCTAACCAGCGCTGTATAGAGATTCCTGAATATTTCTTCGTCAAGTGACACAAATGTCCTCCTTATCAGCCCTACAATTCTATTGGCTTTGTTTATCTTTTCCGCTAAATGTTCTGAAAAATTTAACTTATTGTCTATCACTACTCCTATATCCTTTTCTGCATTCACTTCCTCCATCGCTTCATACATACTGTATCCTACCTTATCTATCTTGCTTGTCCCAATCCTCATGTACTTGCATTTTTTTGGATGAAAAGGCATTAACCAATGTTCAGACCATCCTTCATGCCCTCCACATCTCCGACTGGCAATCTTGTAAGTAACCCACGAGGTAAAGCTAACCTTTTTGCGGATATTTTCTCCACCAACTCAACCTTGGATGAAATAAATCAAGATGTCCCTGTACTTAATTTTAATTCGCCTGAAATTCCCTCACTTAAGATCCACACCAGACATGTCAAAAACTATTTTGCAGAATCTCTCAGTAGATAAGGCTCCTGGTCCAGATGAAATTCCTCCAATAGTACTTAAGAATTGCTCCTTGGTGCTCGCTCCTGTATTGGCAAAAAATTTCCGTCTATGTACTCATACCTCATGCTTCCCAGTACCCTGGAAAGAAGCAAACATCCATCCAGTTCCTAAAAAAGGTGCCTCTTCAGATCCATCAAACTACAGACCAATAGCTATAACTTCCACTCTTGGTAAAGTCTTTGAAATTATTAAACAATCACATAATTAAGCATCTTGAGAATAATAAATTAATCAGTGATAGGCAATATGGTTTTAGACGATGTCGATCAACTGCAGACATTCTTTGCCTTCTTACGCATCAAATCAACCAAGCTACAGACCAACATGGTGAAACACATACAATAGCACTGGATATATCAAAGGCATTTGATAGAGTCTGGCATCAATCCTTATTGTCGAAGATGTCACACTACGGCCTTGCATCATTAGTTCCACTAATTTCTTCTTATCTTCATAACAGAAAAATATGTGTAATGGTAGATGGCCTTTATTCTCAATTTCACTCAATAAATGCTGGTGTTCCCCAGGGATCAGTTTTGGCCCCAACTCTGTTCCTCATTCATATCAATGATCTCATATCTACCACTCATAATCCAATACATTCCTACGCAGATGACTCAACACTCCAGTTCCTTCACATTTACCAATTCTTTCACCCAACCCGTTCTTATTAATTCAAAAATAAGCACTGCAATTTCTCTGAACCAGGACCTTTCTAGAATTGAAGAATGGGGACAAAAGAATCTAGTTTCCTTTAATGCACAGAAAACCAAGTACATTCAATTTTCTAAACGACAGAATCTCACTGACTCCCATATATTTTTTAATTATGTAAATATTCCCACTTCCCCTAGTATTGACATTCTCGGTGTAACATTAACTACTAACTTGAGCTGGACACATTATGTTAGAAGCATTGCTAAGAATGCCTCTAAAAAACTGGGACTCCTGTACAGAGTTCGAGAATTCTTCACTGACGAGCAGTTGGCCGTAATATATAAAAGTCATGTGCGTTCTCAGATGGATTACTGTTCACCTCTGTGGAGTGGAAGTGGAGTGGTTGCATTGAGGCAGTTGGACAAAATTCAAAATAAAGCTATTAGATTAATCAATAACCCTGCAATCACACAGGACCTTCCTACATTATCCATACGAAGAAACGTTGCATCCCTTGCATTATTCTACAGATATTTTCACAGCAATTGTTCCGAGGAACTTGCTTCAATTGTGCCGCCTCTCCACATCTTTCCCCGTAGAACTAGGGCACCTGAGAGCGCCCATGAATTTACACTTTCTCCTCCACAATGCAGAACTTCTGCTTATCAAAATTCATTTATCCCTAGAACTACTACTCTTTGGAATTCACTTACCTCGAATTGTTTACCACAAACTTACAATCTACAAATGTTTAAATCCAGTTGTTACAAACATTTTATGAATGGAGGATGCCTTTAGGCACATGGACCTTTTTGTTTTATCTGTGTTTTTCCTTCCTCCGTTCATTGTCTCTTTAAAAAAAAAAACAAAAAAAAAAACAAGACAATAAAATTGTAGGGCTGATAAGGAGGACATTTGTGTCACTTGACGAAGAAATCTTCAGGAATCTCTATACAGCACTGGTTAAGCCGCACCTGGAATATGCGAACCAGGTGTGGGCTCCATATATGGTAAAGGATATAGAAGCAGTGGAGAAAGTGCAGAGGAGAGCTAGCAAGCTGGTACCAACGTTGAAGAACGCGGGCTATGAGCAGAGGTTGAGGACTTTGGGGCTTCCGACACTGGCATATAGGAGAAAGAGAGGGGATATGATAGAGACTTTTAAGATAGTGCCAGGAAAGTATGATGAGGATGTGTGTGAAGGTATCTTCTTGATGCGGGAGGGAACAAGAATGAGAGGACACTCTAAGAAAATTTACAAAGAAAGAAATAGGCTTGAGAAGGCAAAGAACTCATTTTGTGATAGAGTGGTAAATGAGTGGAACGCACTGCCCCAGTATGTAGTCGATTCCGAATCAATAAGGGAGTTTGAAAGTAATCTTGATAAAGCATGGGGAAGACAAGATTTGAAGTTTGATTATAAAACAAAAATACAGAATAGTAAAAATGTTGCGTCTGCTACCGCCACCGCCAACACCGTGAACGACCGCAGCAGTGCAAGTACTGGTACTGAGCTGGATACACAGGCCTAGTTTGCCTTTTTCCAGAGGATCTACTGTAAGAAACTAAGAAAACTGTAAGTATTAATTAAAAAAACATTAATATACCTGTATACAGGTAGGCATTGAGTAGTCATATGACCAAGGATGTACATGTCGGCATGGTGAAGTACAGCCATACAAAGCAGGTGAAGAAAAAATGAAAACGTATAAGTCATTCATATTTATTAGTGGCCCCTTCATCATTGACGATATGCCTTATACAGTAATGGCACTCTTTGAACCTTTGAGTCAGCTGTTCAAATAATCCGCCCCAGAGTGTTTAGAGACCAACATCGTAAGCGTATGCTCATAATCACTTACAGGATCGTCCTTATGAACGGGAGCTCATTACGAAAAAAATTAATAAAAAATAATAAAAAGAAAAATATTAGAACTACTAATTTGCTATGCTTCCCATCGTGTGGATGTTGATAGCGTGGGTTTGCCCTCAGACACTGAACCGCCCAGTGTTATTCCACCTTCTCACTCTGAGGCCCGTTGCCGTTGGACGTGAGGATCGGACTACTCTTAATTCTTCGGTCTCTACTAGTGAGTCTTTTGCTCATTTGTATTATCTGAGATGTTCTAGAATAAGTTTAGATTAGATAGGTCTGGGCGTTCAGATTGGCACGACCCCCAGGAGTGTGTTTATTATGGGAGTTTAGGCAGGCGTCCCCTCGCTTCCCCTATAAACGAGGCCGCCATTTTGTTACTGTGTTTTATTGCTGTAATTTAGTAATGGTTCTCTCCGTCAATGACGTGAGAGCCTTATATATATAAGGGCTCCCCGGAGACCCCCGTGAGGGTCCCGGAGAAAGCATAACGCGACCCAAATATATAAAAAGTACATCCTAGGGTGAAACCCTTTAATTTAGTATTGGTTCCTTCGTCAATGACGAAGAGCCTATACTATATATAGGCTGAGATTCCGGGACCCGTTCGGGATTCCCCGGAGTTCTTATCACAACCGTTGTGTATATAGCATAAAAACAATCCTTGGTTAATACCCATTAAATCTTACCAAGGGCTCGTCATTGAAAATTAATACCACTAGAAATAAAATTTAAAGAAGAATCTATCATTTCAAACCTCCCGGTGCCTCAGCCCTCCAGCTGTGCTGTCGTTATGCTTCCCTTGCACGTGATGCCAGACTTTCTAGCGTGTTTATCTGCCTCTTTACGGTTGTGATCCAGGCGAGTCGGACGTGTGCCCCCTTGCTCTGGGCGTCTCAGCGTTTGCCTGGCTTTTTCACTCCTAGTGAGTCCTTGTTATATTATTTGAGTTAGGTCCAAACATGAATTGAGTAATCGCCCTGTATGTTTCAGAGGGCCACCGTCCACGCCTGTCCACACCGAAAGTATATGGATACTGCTTCGCCATTCTTAATATTTGTTGTTCGTCGTAGTAAGTGATTATTGTTATATTAGGCTATATCCTATACAATGCTTGCATTTAATTATTTACTTATCGTAGGCTATTATTCATCTTATTCGTGTGCCCTCAGGCTACACGTTGAACTCTAAGGATATTATTAATTCAAAGTTTTCTTTGTCGTAAAGTAGCCTACATTATTTCCTGAAATTCTACTAGTATTAAATTTTTCAAAGTCGCTTCACTTTTATAAGTCGCTTCACTTTATAGTTTGCATGCTTCTAGCATTACTTCGAGCTCATAGGGTCTTAGCTAGACTTATTGATTCCCTTATATGTTCCATTCTTGTACCAGTACTTATTTATAAGGCCATGCTTTGTTCGCCACCTCGGGCAAGTGTCCACGAGGGTGGCCAATAGGCCTAGCTAGCTCGGCTTCCCTCTACTTAATTTTACATGAGAGACCAATTATTCTCTTCCTATATGAGTAATATGTTATGAAGTGCTTCAATACCAATGATTCCTAAGAGTGGCCTCTCCGGATCGGGGCTCTACTACTTTCCGCCCGCTTCCCCTGCACAAAAGACGTCCTCTTCCTTTGTCCTCTACGCGCGCGGATGTTCATGCTGTAACTGGCCCTCTGCTCCCTCCTCCTCCACTGTCCAGGAGGGTCCGCCAGGATGTAGTTGCTTCTCCTCCTACTTCTCCTGCTTCGGTGCCTATTCTTCCTTCACGGTCTCGTCCCAAGGTGGAGGTCCCTCCCTCCTCCGCCTCGGTGTCGGGCCGCCCTGTTCTCTCAGCCCCGGGGATCCTTGCTCTGTTTCCCCCCGCGGCTCCTTCTGACCTCCTTTCACCCGGCCAGCCTTCCCACTCCCGTCATCCTGCTCCTCCTCATTCTTCAATCCCTGATCTTCACTTACCAGCTCGCCAGGGGGGTACCCCGCCTCTTGACTCGGTGGAGTATAGCGAGGTTTCGGGGTCCCATTTCTCGGGAGCTGACGTGTCGCTGGAAGAGGGGGATGGTGATGTTTCCCCCTCGGGTGTTAGTGATCGGGAACGAGACCCTCAGGGGCGCCACGGCCGTCGTCGCTCGCCTTCTTTGGGCCGCGACGCTGCTGTTTCGTGTCGTGGGTCTCGCTCCCGCTCACGCTCGCCCCTGCGGGCCGAACAATCTTCGGGGGGGTCGCCTCTCTCGGATCGATTTTCGGCTATGCAGAGGTGGGTTGTGTCACACATCGACGAGCGCTTGGAGGCGATGCAAGACTCCCTCTTATCGCGCTTCTTGGCGGTGACACAACCTCAGCGCCTCACCCAACCTACCCCTGCTTTGGTCCCCCTCCCTTCTGCAGTGGACCACATTCCTTCTCGCCCTGCTTCTCCGCCTGCCCGGTTATCGGCTAGTACTGCTCCTGCCCTGGCTCAGGTGGTTGCCCCTGCTGTCTCCCATGCGGGGGTTCTCCGTCTGCTAGGGCAGGGTCCGCGCTTGCCCCCCATCCAGAAGGCCAAGGTCCCATCGCGGACTATGCCGCTCCTCTATGGCTCCTTGGCTGTTTGGAAGGGGGTGCAGGCCTCCCACCCGGAGCGTGCTACCGGCTTCCCGTCAGGTGAGAGGGCCCTACCTTCGGACTGGTCGGTGCAAATTAATGATAAGATGCAGTTCAGGGCGATCAGGGTGGATGGTCACGTGGCCGACGTGGAGGTGCGGGCTTACCCGACGAGGACTGACCTTCAGTACTTTTCGGTGAAGCCCAAGCCCCCGTCTGCTCCTCGGACTAAGCTCTGGTCAGACTTCAGCTGCCAGGACATCCTTCAGGATGTTCAGTCCCTGGCTGTGTTGACGGGACTGTCCTCCTATGGGACGGGTTTGTGCGACGACGGTAAGCCTGGCTTGGCCGTCGTGCTCGATAACCCTCTCCCATTGGAGGCCTGGTTTGCTGAGGCCTTAGAATTCGCCAACCGTTCCGTCGACAGATCTGTTTCAATCCCTTCCCCGGAGTCATCGCTGCTTTTGCCTCCTCTTGTATCTGTCGGCGGATTGGACGGCAAGTTCTGGTCCTGGATCAGCGCGCCCAAACTTGAAATTTGTGCTATTGCTAACCCGTTCTTCTCTCACCCAGATAAGTCCTCTGTCGACAGGGATTTTACCTTGCGACAGAGGGTGGCGATCTTATTATCTTGTCTTTTAGGTTCCCTCCAGACGTCTGTTCACCACCTGAGGCTTATCGAGGCGACTGCACCGGGCGATCTTCGCGAGGGTTTGGACCACGTTCGGCGGATCCACCTTCAGCTCGCGGTGTCTTTGGTTCCCGAGCTGAAGGCGGTTTTGTGCGAGGCAACTCGACAACGCCAGACGGTAAGGTCCTCGTTCTGCCGGAGAGCCCCCTTGGATATTCGTCAGGGTTTGTTGTACTCTGAGCTCTATACATCGGGGCTTTTTGCGTAGGATGCTTGGGAACGCTACGCTTCTCTGTCAGCGGACCCTACTTACGACACGCAAAGACGCGCTGTGTCGCGACCAGGGTCTTCTCAGTCCCATCCTTCTGTCGGTCCTCTTCGGGGTGCTGCCGCCAGTGCTGCCGCCAAGAAAGGGCGCAGGAAAGGGAAGTTGCCGGCCAGAGCGTCGGTTCCGCCTCGCACTTCTGCTCCTGCTCCCTTTTATCCCCGCCGAGAAGGGGCTGGCCAGCCTTCCACTTCCGGCCGCACTTCGACGGGGTCAGACGTGAGACAGACAGGGGATGGGGTGACCCGCCCTTTTCGACGGGGTGGGGGGGGTAGGTGAGGTCAACGTGGCTCTTATGACCGCAGGGACTGTACCGGGGGACCCTCCACGTCAAAAAATGTGTAGGTTCTCCGGGTCGGTCTCCTCCTTGTTCTCCTTCTCGCCTAGCCGAAAGGGTCGCTCACCTCATCTCGGGGGCTACCACAGGTTGTTTTCGCCCTTGCGCCCCTCGATGGCCGCGAGGGACGTGGGGGAGGAAGATTGCACGGAGGGGTCTAACCTGGAGATGGAAGTCCAGACCCCCACTCAGCTCTTGTCAACGAAGCCGGCCTGTCTCTTCGGAGGTGGCCGACGTGATAACATCCATGCACGAGCAGGGAATCGTCAAGGAGGTGAAAGCCGGTCAACCGGTTTTCCTCTCCCGTGTATTTCTGGTACCAAAGAAGGACTGCGACGCGATGCGACCGGTGGTGGATCTGTCGGCCCTCAACGGGCACATCGTGAACACACGGTTTCGGATGCTGACGGTGCACCAGGTACGACTGGCCCTGCGACCTCTGTCGTGGGTAGTGTCGCTGGACCTCAAGGATGCGTATTGGCACGTTCCTATCCATCCTCGTTTCCAGCGATTCTGGGCCGTTCAGACTTCCGATCGTGTGTTCATGTTCGACAGACTTCCCTTCGGTCTCAACATCGCGCCGCGGATCTTCTCGAAACTGGTGAAGCAGCCTCTGGATCCTCTCCTCAGGGGCGGCCTCCAGATCCTGTTTTACTTGGACGACTGGTTGATAGTTTCAGACACCCTAGAACAGTGCGTCCAAGACACCCTCACAGTAGTTCACCACATCACACAGTTAGGGTTCAAAATCAATATTCCCAAGTCCCGCCTGACCCCGTCGCGTGTCGTGACGTGGGTAGGTCTCGAATGGGATCTGACCAACGCTACAGTGACCCAGAGTCAGCCAAACGCGGTGAAACTTCGCAGGAAGGTCTTCGCCGTGTTGCACTCGGTCTCCCTCACGAGGAGGATCTGGGACTCGTTAGTGGGTTCACTGAATTGGGCCGCTCTGACCATTCCCTTAGGGAGGCTCAGGCTGCGCTGCCTAATACTCATGGGCAACAAGGTGTTTCCGTTGGCCCCTATGGATCGGCTCATGCCGATCCCGCGTACCATTTACAGACACTTAGGACACTGGGTTGCTCGGGGCACGCTCTCTGCGGCTGTGCCCTGGACCGCCCCCCCGCCGACGATCTGGGTAGATACAGATTTTTTTTTTTTTTTTTTTTTAAGAGATAATGAACGGAGGAAGGAAAAACACAGATAAAACAAAAAGGTCCATGTGCCTAAAGGCATCCTCCATTCATAAAATGTTTGTAACAACTGGATTTAAACATTTGTAGATTGTAAGTTTGTGGAAAGCAATTCGAGGGAAGTGAATTCCAAAGAGTAGTAGCTCTGGGGATAAATGAATTCTGATAAGCAGAAGTTCTGCATTGTGGAGGAGAAAGTGTAAATTCATGGGCGCTCTCAGCTGCCCTAGTTCTACGGGGAAAGATGTGGAGAGGCGGCACAATTGAAGCAAGTTCCTCGGAACAATTGCTGTGAAAATATCTGTAGAATAATGCAAGGGATGCAACGTTTCTTCGTATGGATAATGTAGGAAGGTCCTGTGTGATTGCAGGGTTATTGATTAATCTAATAGCTTTATTTTGAATTTTGTCCAACTGCCTCAATGCAACCACTCCACTTCCACCCCACAGAGGTGAACAGTAATCCATCTGAGAACGCACATGACTTTTATATATCACGGCCAACTGCTCGCCAGTGAAGAATTCTCGAACTCTGTACAGGAGTCCCAGTTTTTTAGAGGCATTCTTAGCAATGCTTCTAACATAATGTGTCCAGCTCAAGTTAGTAGTTAATGTTACACCGAGAATGTCAATACTAGGGGAAGTGGGAATATTTACATAATTAAAAAATATATGGGAGTCAGTGAGATTCTGTCGGTTAGAAAATTGAATGTACTTGGTTTTCTGTGCATTAAAGGAAACTAGATTCTTTTGTCCCCATCCATCAATTCTAGAAAGGTCCTGGTTCAGAGAAATTGCAGTGTTTATTTTTGAATTTATATGATCGGGTTGGGTGACATAATTGGTAAATGTGAAGGAACTGTGGAGTGTTGAGTCATCTGCGTAGGAATGTATTGGATTATGAGTGGTAGATATGAGATCATTGATATGAATGAGGAACAGAATTGGGGCCAAAACTGATCCCTGGGGAACACCAGCATTTATTGAGTGAAATTGAGAATAAAGGCCATCTACCATTACACGTATTTTTCTGTTATGAAGATAAGAAGAAATTAGTGGAACTAATGATGCAAGGCCGTAGTGTGACATCTTCGACAATAAGGATTGATGCCAGACTCTATCAAATGCCTTTGATATATCCAGTGCTATTGTATGTGTTTCACCATGTTGGTCTGTAGCTTGGTTGATTTGATGCGTAAGAAGGCAAAGCATGTCTGCAGTTGATCGACATCGTCTAAAACCATATTGCCTATCACTGATTAATTTATTATTCTCAAGATGCTTAATTATGTGATTATTTAATATAATTTCAAAGACTTTACCAAGAGTGGAAGTTATAGCTATTGGTCTGTAGTTTGATGGATCTGAAGAGGCACCTTTTTTAGGAACTGGATGGATGTTTGCTTCTTTCCAGGGTACTGGGAAGCATGAGGTATGAGTACACAGACGGAATTTTTTTGCCAATACAGGAGCGAGCACCAAGGAGCAATTCTTAAGTACTATTGGAGGAATTTCATCTGGACCAGGAGCCTTATCTACCGAGAGATTCTGCAAAATAGTTTTGACATGTCTGGTGTGGATCTTAAGTGAGGGAATTTCAGGCGAATTAAAATTAAGTACAGGGACATCTTGATTTATTTCATCTAAGGTTGAGTTGGTGGAGAAAATATCCGCAAGAAGGTTAGCTTTACCTCGTGGATCACTTACAAGATTGCCAGTCGGAGATTTTAATGGTGGAATGGATGAAGCAGTAGTGAAGTTGGATTTAAATGAGTTAAGAATAGACCAAAATATTTTGTTATCATTTGGATTATTTAGAAGTTTATTTGCCTGCTTGTGGAGAAAGTTTGATTTAGTTAGGTTAATACAGTTTTGGCATGATTTCTGATGTTTCTAAAGTAATTAAAGGCTTCATGTGTTTTTGATCTTGTGTATGCATTGTAGGCTATTGCTTTTTGTTCAGTTACTCTAGCACAATTATGGTCAAACCATTTAGGTGAATTAGATCTTTTACTGTACTTTTGATGAGGAATAAAAGTTTCCATTCCAATTTTTACAAAATCTTGTATGTGGCTCAAGGTGGAGTGTGCATCATTAGAAAAGAAAGAGGTCCAGGGAATATCAATAAAGAAACCTTGAAGACCCTCCCAGTCTGCCCTATCGTAATGCCATTTAGTCACCAAAACAGGTTCAGAGTGGGAAGGTGTGGTAGGTGATAGACAGGTGGCCTGTATCAGACAGTGATCAGAAGATCCAAGCGGGGACCTCACTGTAACATCATAATTTTCTGAATTGGTTGTTAAAAATAAGTCCAGTAGGTGGGAATTATGATTAGGATTATCTGGTACACGGGTGGGTTGGTTGACTAGTTGAGTGAGATTAAATGAGTCTGCAAATAGCTCACATTCAAGACCAGCATCATCAGTCCTGGCTGAATAAGTGAGCCATTCAACATTATGGACATTAAAATCACCCAACACAGTGATTTCAGAAGAAGCATTTAAGTTGAGGACACTGAGTTGTGAGGACAGAGAATCAAAAAGACTTTGCTCTGGAGGAGTATTTGGGGAACGGTAGATGCAACATATGTATTTAAATTTACCAGCAGAAATTAATTTGTATATAGAATAATCAAAATAGGGACAATTGAAACTAGTAACCTCCTCCAGGGCAATTTCAGATTTTGCGAAGCAACATACACCTCCTTTAGGTCTGAAATTGTGGAGCAGTTGATAACCTGGAAAATTAAATCTAGACGTGTCAGATGTGGATGTTACTTGAGTCTCTGTCAAAAAAAGGAGAGTAGGGGATTCTGCTTGAAGAAATTGGTGTACAGAATTGATGTTAGAGTGAAGTCCCCTTATATTGCTAAAGAAAAAGCTGCACCGACGAGCAGCTTTGGGACGTTGCAATGCTCTTGACACAGATGCGTCGAGCGAGGTAGGGTGGGGTTACCAATCCAACCTGGGACATCAACATCACGGCAGATGGGTGGGACACACACACCTACATATCAATGCCCTCGAACTGTTGGTTCCCTTGTTCTTCCTGAGGGACCACGCGCTGGCCCTTCGGGGACAGTCAGTGGCCTTCAGGATGGACAATCAGCCAGCTGTCCACTGTATCCAAAAGAAGGGGTCCTCCAGGTCTTTGACTCTGTTGGGGATCTCCGAGAAGTTGTTCTTCCTCGCGAACCGACACAACATCTCCCTGCACGCCTCCTACCTGCCCGGGACTGCCAACCTGTGGGCGGACGCCCTGTCGAGAGGACAGGGCGTTCTTGTAGAATGGGCAATGAAACAGACCGTATTCGACGACCTCGCAGCTTCCTGGGGTGTTCCGGAGGTCGACTTGTTCGCATCGAAGGAAACGCGCAAGTTGCCTCAGTACCTATCCCTCTGGACTCGCACTCCGGAGGGGGGTCCGGACGCTTTCATGGAAGACTGGAACAGGTGGCAGTCGATATACATATTTCCGCCACCAGACGCACTGTTGATGTGCAAAGCCCTCGCGAGGCTGCGGCTGTACCGCGGCAGAGTCTGGCTAATAGCGCCTCTGTGGCCGGCCCAGGCTTGGTACTCCCAGTTGAAGCAGTGGTGCCCGAGTCCGGTCCCTCTCCCTCTCTCAAACTTCCACTTGAGCCAGGTTGGAGACCTACGGACCTCGTTGGCCTTCGCATCGTGGATGTTCGTGAGGCACGGTGGCTCCCAGTCCACGGACGGGACCTGACTGATTTCCTGAAGCGTTCATGGACGTCTTCGACTTGGGGGACTTACGAGTCCCACTGGAGGTCTTTTACTAGGAGGATACAGGACACTCACCAGACAGTTAGCTCTCCTTCCCTCGTCCTACACTACTTATTTCACCTCTTCCGTACACGTCGCTTTCAAGTCAACACTATACGTAACCACATGTCTGCCATCCGGGAGGTCTTTCAGTCCGTCACTGGGCTGGTCATTCCGCCGAAGGAGCTGGATTCCTTCATGAAGGCTGCCTTCAGGGAGCGACCGCCTCCGCGCCAGATCCCTCCTCAGTGGGATCTGGGGTGTGCTCTGGACCTTCTGGCTTCACACACATATACACGGGACACTACACCGGTTCAGTTGCTGGAGCGTACACTCTTCCTTGTCGCTCTGGCCACTGGGGATAGGGTGTCTGAACTAGCAGCCATGTCACGGTCCCAGGAATGCATGCGATTCTCCCCGTCCTTGAATGTCGTCACGTTAGCCCCCTCCCCTCATTTTGTTGCCAAGAATGAGAGAGAGACCCACGTTTTCAAGCCTTTCACCATCCAGGCTTTAAAGCGTGGGCATACTCACCATGTGTTGTGCCTGGTGCAAGCCTTGCACTCCTATGTTGAGTCTGTGGCGCCGACTTTGGGTACTGCTGTGTGGGTGTCTCCTCGGACTGGTGGGAGGCTCTCGAAGGTGCAGATAGGACGCCACATTTGTCGGGTCATTCGTGCCAGTAACCCTGATTGTAGGGGTTCTGCGCACGATGTACGGTCCTTTGCTGCCTCCTTACGGTTCCTGCAGAGTCGATCGTTGCCTGACGTCGCCTCGGCGGGTTTGTGGTCTTCTGTCCATACCTTTGTCTCCTCCTACCTCTCCATGTCCATTGTTAGACCCCCTCGGCCTGTGATAGCTCTCGGGAGTCGTGTTTCCTAGAGCTCTGGCGAAGATGCCTGGTCTTCCCCCCTTGTCACTCTTTCTTTTACTTTGTTTTATTTGGAAAAGGGGGGGGGGGTGTACGGGTTTGCAACACTGGATTGCAAGTTTGGGATTATGTTTTATGTATACAGTACATAAGTGTTTTTGCCTAATTGAAAATTGTGTTTTCTTATTGTGTTCAATGTTTTTGTTGGTTTTGGAAGAAAAGGGATTTTGGGTACAGTACTTTTTGGTTTAAGACAAGTCTATGGTTTTGCATTACTATGAATGACAGGCACGTGTTAAAACTGCTCTTTTTAGCTACTCCTCAGTTTTTCACTCTTTTATTAAACTCTCTTGTTTAAATTGTGTTTCTTTGTCATTCATAATTTTGTTTTATGCATTGTTTTTTTTGGTATGTTGGGCTTGGATGTCCTCCTCCTATTTGTTATGCAGCCTTGATGTTGGATTTGCCAAGACTACTAACAAATTGGGAGGTTTGACATACCTCCCAACCTACCAAATAGGAAAACCTACTATTTGGTAGTAGTCTTGGAAAATCCAACGTACATAATACCCTCCCTCACGCCGGACCCCTGCCCATCCGCGTTCTTCTGCTGACGTGAGATGTGATGACAAGAGAGGGTCGCTCATGCGCACGTTCGACAGGGATCTGCACATGACGGAACACGGGATGGGCCTTGAGCGGTAACTAAGGTAAACCCCTTTTTCTTCTCTTCTATGCTTTTTTCACCTTCGGTGGTAGTTTTGGTTAATGTACAACGTCTCCTAGAGCAAGATAAGGAGTAGACTCTAGACGTTTTCTTTTTAACCGCGGTTGGAATGACGACATAGCAGTCAAAATAGACAAGTCGTCATTGCAATTAGGTTAATAGCCTTGACGTTGGATTTTCCAAGACTACTACCAAATAGTAGGTTTTCCTATTTGGTAGGTTGGGAGGTACATCAAACCTCCCATTCTAGCAGCAATTAAGTCCCAAGTTTAGTCAGAGACAAGAGTCTCTGACTCCCCAGGTTAGGCTGTCCTCTAAGCTAATGCCTTCTACACTACCTACTGTTCCTTTACAACCTGTCCTGATATGAATAAAGACCACCACACCGCCTCGTCCCTCAGGGTCAATTGGTCCTAGTGTTCCCTAACCGGTGAATCAGTAGCGATTCCCACCCTTGACAGGTGGGGCTATTCCTAACCCCTTCACTCCGGGTGCCCTTGAGGAGGACCCGGGGTTTCCCAACAAGCCAATGCCTTTGCTTTATGATCCTGCCCGAGTTTGACAACCAATCAGTGATCCTCCTATTCCGGAAGACGCGGAGACAGGTATCCCTGAACTTAACCAGGTCCCTCAAGCCGGGGTCCTCGAGGTAAATGAATTAATACATCTGCGAGCAAAAGATGCTGAAAGGCGGGGAATGGAAATAGTCGTGCCTCCTTTCCCTTCTAGGTCTGATATTCAGTTTTGTGGACAACCCTGCCCCAATATTTTCTGCCACAAAATCCTGGGAGCCTTGGTCAGATTTCTCTAAGCTTGCTGCTCTTAATGCTATAAAGTCCCTCCTCAATGTGTTCTACAAAGATAGAAACTGTTGCTACAGACTCTCAGTCTCGCATGTTACCTTCGATGGAGTGGGACAAGGTCCATGGGTGGAATGGGCAGTAGAGGCGGCAAAATTTGCTCTAGCCATCACTGCAATTACCCCAATAAAGTTCCAAATGAGGAACATAGATTTGCTGCTTGTCATATGTGATCTGCACAACAATACAATGATACTTTCACCAAACGTCATAGAAGTAATCAAAGAATGATTAAAGCCGATGGTAGTGCCAGTTCTAAAAGGAACCACAGTTTTCCAATCCCGCACGTTTCTTGTTCCCAAACGAGACAGCTTGAAGATGAGACCAGGCAGAGACCTCTCCTCACTCAAAATTACAGATTTTGCATGCTCACAGTGCCTCGGATACGGCTACTCCTTCATCAGGACGTGTGACTGATAACGTTGAACCTCAAGGATGCCTTTTGGCGATCCTATCTTACACCCTAAATCAAAGGCCTAATAGTCGGTAACCACTATCAGGCAATGGGCGTCACACTGAAAGAGTTTTACTACCATGACTAAGTAAGAAGACAAAGGATTTTTCTTCTATAGTAAATAGTACGAGTTGTATGTACTGCATGAGTCTGGTTCTCCTTTCCTCCTTCGGAATCTCCAAAAGGAATAAAAAAGGGGGGGGGGGGGATGTAGAACATAAATAAGTATACGAAGACAAAGAGTTTTCTTCTATAAGGAATAAGTACGAGTTGTATGTACTGAAAAAGTATGAAAAAATAGTTAATTTTTGGGTTTTTATACCAATGCAAGCAAGAAATGCGCTTGCTAACTTGTTGGACAGCTTCAGGAGCTGGGCGTATAAGATGCTTTAACATTAAAGCATCCGTTCATACAAATGTTTACATCTTGTTCTCCTCAACACATTTTAAGTTATGACTATTCTTCCATCTTTCCTTCTTTATGAGGCTTCCCAGTATACCCACCTCTTCTTTCTCTAATACAGTAATTTGAATTTCTCCCGATGTCAGCCTATTTGTTAATTGGTTCTCTCTGGATACGTTGAGCATCTGATGTCCCACCTCCGGTCGTGATATTCTAGGCTCTTCGTCATTGACGAAGGAACCAATACTAAATTACGGGTTTGACAACCCGTAGGGAAGGAAGGAAAACCTTCTATTTAGGAGTGGTTCCGTAGTCAATGACGCAATGGTTCCCTCCCACCTTCCCCTTCCCATGCACATGCCCAACTTGATATAACATTTGAGGCAGATAAACACGCTAGAAAGTCTGGCATCACGTGCAAGGGAAGCATAACGACAGCACAGCTGGAGGGCTGAGGTACCGGGAGGTTTGAAATGATAGATTCTAATTTAAATTTTATTTCTAGTGGTATTCATTTTCAATGACAAGCCCTTGGTAAGATTTAATGGGTATTAACCAAGGATTGTTTTTATGCTATATACGCAACGGTTGTGATAAGAACTCCGGGGAATCCCGAACGGGTCCCGGAATCTCAGCCTATATATAGTATAGGCTCTTCGTCATTGACTACGGAACCACTCCTAAATAGGTTTTCCTTCCTTCCCTACAGGTTGTCAAACCCGTACTTAGTTCCTAGGGAATGTCATTAAAAAAGGTAACCATTAGAAAAAGAAAGAATTTTTTTATGAGTAAAGATTAGAAACTATGAATGTTGTCTTATTAAATCAACTAGTGCGCCGTTATACAGTCCTTCCCTTGCACGCATCCCCCAGCTGGTCACGCTGGGTTTATACGTCCTTGTGGTCGCGTCCCGTGCGACAGGTTTGGACTATATTTGTGCTCTCAGGATGTGCTACTTTTCATCTTTAGACGTTTCCTGCTGCCTCTTCTGGGAAGTATATGTTACTATTATAGTAAGGAGGCGTCATAGATATGTATGTATATTGAACATTTCCAGAGAGCTGACGACTTCCACGGGACGCGCCACATGCTACGACCATTATTATTATATGAATATTATTTTTATTTTCTGTACAGTATTTCTATCTTTTTCCTCTTTATATTATTACATTATGTTATGTAAGTCAGGTTAGTTAGAATGCCTCTATTTCAGTTTTTAGGCTTCGTTAGTTTAGCTAGCGGACGCCAGTTTTAGGGATAGGCTAGGCCTTTGCCTTTTTTCCATCAATGCTTTTATAAGCTCCGAAATTCAATATTCTTAATTCTAACTAGCCTATCCATTCTTATAATTTTTTCAATTAATCATTGATGCTATTCATTTCAACTTTTCTTGCTGATAGCCTAACTTTTTCTCTGAACGTTCAACATCGCGCTTCGATAAAATTGTTTAATGGCGATCTAGCGGCTATCACATTTTCTTTTATTTCTTATCGAAAATTCCAGATGCTTCGAATTTCATCCTTTTGATGTTTTCGTGACATTGAGCGTTTCTCTTTACATTTTAATAAGGTTTTTACAAAATATTTTCCTTTTGCACTGTATATAAAAAAATTATTAGACTTTTATGTCATACGTCTTCATAGTATATGTACCTTCCAGGTTTTCTGTCTTGTTGCAGAGCGGATAAATGTTATTCTTTTATGATACTTTTGCCTGTGATTATTTTTGATACTTGCCACTGTAGCCTCCCTTTTCAAAAAAATATGATTTTAAGCTACGAACCAACCTTCAGTTGGGCCCCTTTTTAGAATCTCACTCCGGTCCTTTTTAGGTCGGTTAGTGTTAGACTGAGCTTAATTATATCTCCGGTCACTAGGAGATCCCCGTGTACTATTTGAAGTCCGGGGGGTAGCAGAGTATAGGCGGAGGTTGGGGGCCTCATTTGTATATCTTTTATTTGTGCCTACTCTGCCGGAGTTCTCTAGTTTATATCTACGAGGCTCCGGGTAATTTTACCTACCATTTTGCTTTTACTACAAGGTGCTTTTGTCATACACCTCACCCCTTTCTTCCACTCAGAGTTTTTTCCGGTGGTACACTGTCATAGCCTTATCTCCAGGGCTCCAGAGTTAAGAACCTGTTCCCTCACCAGTTTTTATTAACTCCGGTTCACAAACACCGAGTGCTACTATAGCTCCGAGTGCATTTATGTCAAAATTCATATTTTACTCCGGTTCACTACAGACAGTATCTCCGAGTACTCTAACCCTTTAAGAGAATACATACTCCGGTTTCCATATACCGAGTTGTATACCACTCTAACTCCGGGTATTCAATAAAAGCGTCTTAACTCCGGTTCTCAAACACCGAGTTCTACCAACATATCTCCGAGTATCCTTTAGCGAGAACATATCTCCGGTTCCTATATAACTTCTAACTCCGGGTATACAACAATAGTGACTTCACTCCGAGTCCCAGAAAACTCCGAGTAGTCTAATATTGTCAATTAACTCCGGTTCCCAGACACCGAGTTCTGTCAACCAACTCCGGGTATTCAAACGATATTAACTTATTTCCGGTTCCAGACACCGAGTTATACCAATAGGCCTACCGAGTCCTACTAGCACACTCCAGGTAGGCCTATTCAATTATTATTCAAGTTGGCAGTCCTAGATGACGAACTTCAAATTGGTAATTAATAGAATCACCTTCAAGAACTTTTTACAATACTTGTATATGCTTAGTATAGTACTAGATATAACTCAATTTTAACAAAGTCCCGAGTGAAACTTCATTCACTCAGTATTACTGATAATGTTTATACTCATTCAGAGTGGGACAAAAGGTGCACTAAACTTTCCAATCCTAAATTATGGTACAAGGTTGTAGGATTATTCCTACCCTTTTTTAAGAACAGTGTTTCAATACCATAGTTTCCCTGTTCATTCATGCATAGCCATATACTGTAGGTTACGAGGATTAATAATTTAGCCGTCCGGCTGGCTTAGTTGATAGCGTGCCTGATAACCATCTTGCAGGTCTCGAGTTTCAATCCCCTCTCAGATTGAAAAGTTTTCAGGGGTATAGCCGTCGGTTACCATCTCCCCACGAGCAAGGGGGATGGGTAATAGTCAATGGTAGACTAAAGAAAGCCAAGCGCTGGTGAATCCTCGAAGTAGGAGAACGGGCGCTATATAAGTAACCTGACGATTTTTATTGTTATTATAATTATATTAACTTTTATTCCCAAACAAAGGCGGTACAAAATTAAGAGATATTATCTCTCTTTCCGGGAGTGAAAGGTACAGCATGGTGGACAGAAGAGGTAAGAATAGCTGTGGAAGAAAAGAAGAAAGCATATAGAGAGTGGTTGGGTAGTAGAGGGAATGAAGATTCCGAGAGACAGAAACGAGCGAGGTACGTGGAGAGTAAGAGGGTGGTGAAGAGAGTAGTGAAGGAAAGTAAGAGAAGAGTAGATGAGGAATTTGGAAGGAATCTGAGTGTAAAATGGAGGGAGAGTAAGAAACTGTTCTGGAAAGAAGTCAAGAAAGTTAGGGAAGGTAGCAAGGGAAACAGTAGGGTGTGATAGATAAGAATGGGAATGCTAGCCGAGAAGCAAGACAGAGTCGAAAGATGGAGGAGTACTTCAGTGAGTTGCTAAATGAAAGGAATGAAGAGCCAGCAAACATAGCTGGATATGGTATGGGAGGGAGAAGAAGAGAAGTAGTGGAGGAGGAGGTGGGGATCAGGAGGTCAGAAGTGTGGGAAGCCATGAAAAGAGTGAAGTTGGGGAAAGCACCAGGAACAGATGGAGTGTGTGGGGAATGTTGAGGTATGGTGGTGAGATAGTGATAGAATGGGTATGGAAAATGTGCAAACTAGCATGGGAGAAGGGGAGTGCACCCGATGACTGGAAGACTGGCATAATAGTCCCCCTATATAAGGGCAAGGGGAAAGAGGAGTGTGTGGTAACCACCGAGGAATATGTCTTCTAAGCGTAGTAGGGAAGGTATACAGTAGGGTAGTGATTGAGAGAGTGAGAGTGAGAACGGAGAAATGGATAGGCGACGAGAAGGGAGGTTTTAGGAAGGGAAGAGGATGTGTAGATCAGATTTTTACCCTGAATTGTGTTGTGGAGAAGTATCTGGAGAAGAAACAAAAGGTGTATGTTGCCTTTATGGACTTGGAGAAGGCCTATGACAGAGTGGATAGAGAAGGTTTGTGGAAAGTACTTAGAATATACGGAGTAGAGGGCAAGTTGCTGAAAGCAGTGAAGAGCATGTATGAGGGTGCAAAGGCGGCAGTACGTGTGGAGAGTGAGCAGAGCGAGTTCTTTGACCTGAATGTTGGTTTGAAACAGGGGTGTGTGGTGTCCCCGTGGTTGTTTACTGTATATATGGATGGAGTCATGAAAGAAATCCTATCAAGAGCAGTGCATGTTGGTGTATCGCTGAAAAGGGAGGGAATTAGTGGAAGCTACCTATACTGCTGTTTGCGTATGATACATTTCTGATGAGTGATAATGAATGGGAGTTGCAGGGTCTGGTAAATGAGTTTGGAACAGTGTGCGAAAAACGGAATTTGAAGGTAAATACGGGGAAGAGCAAGGTTATGGTCTTCGAAAGGGGTGAAGTCACAGAGTGTGAGGTAAAGCTGAACGGTCAGGCTATGGAGATCGTCAAATCTTTTAAGTATCTGGGCAGTGTGTTGAGTAAAGATGGGACTATGGATGAAGAGGTGCGGGAGAGGGTACAACAGGGAAAGAGGGTTGTAGGAACGCTAAAAGCAGTAACAAGAAATAGGGTGGTCAGTATGGAAGTGAAGAAGTCCTTGCATGACAGTGTGGTAATCCCGACACTGACTTACGGAAGCGAAGCATGGACGTTGGTTGAGAGACTCAGACCAAGAGTGAGAGCAGTGGAAATGAATTACTTAAGGAGTGCGTGCGGAGTTACATGGAGGGATAGACAGACTAATGAGGAAGTAAGAAGGAGGTGTGGTGTGGAGGTAGATGTGCTGGAAAGTGTGAAAAGGAACAACTTGAGATGGTTCGGCCATATGGAACGTATGGAAAGCGAGAGAATGACTAAGAGGGTGTACGAGAGCGAGGTGGAGGGACAGAGGGGGAGAGGTAGACCGAATATGAGGTGGAAGGATGGAGTGAGGAACTACATGAACGAAGGCGGTGCTGGTTGGGGGGAGGGGCGTCGACTAACTGGGGACAGAGGTGCATGGGGGCGGTTCGTTCGTGGCCACCCCTTCGGGGATCACGGCGTCAGGCAATAGATAGATAGATAGATAGATCTCTCTTTCCTTAGGCCAAGTATATACATGGACACGGTTAACCGGTTGGTTCTCATCCATTCGTTTTACACAGATATTACTGTTTTACCTACTATTACTAGATCAAAAAAATTTGATTTACAAAGAATCCCACATTATCACTCCTTCAATAAAGGATACTATGATATTGTCGTTCACGTATAACTACTAGTAGTAAATCAATAATTTTGATTCACAAAGATTCCCAGGTTACCACTCCTCCAATAAGGATACTATGTTATAATCAGTATCATTCAAGGCTAACTCTTGACTACTCAACTCGACAATATTCATTTCATATTTTAGGCTCCGGACCAACTCTCGAGTTGGTCAAGGACCCCAATGGAAATACGCCTAACGGCCTTATTGGGCTATACTTAGTTGGAATTATGCAAAGCTGGTACATGTCATATTTGTAACATACTATGTGGTACCAACTCGGTAAATTGCTAACTGAATAAATAATACTATTATTATTATTATTATTAATGATTCATTGAACCTCCCTCCGGTCCCACTTTGGGTCGGCGAGTGTCTGGGTCTGGGGCTCTTTTACATATCTTTGATCACTAGAAGACCACCACATTCTCTCTGAGTCAGGGTTTTAGCAGAGTAGGCTGAGAGAGGGACCCTCTTAGATATTTATAACATTGCCTTCTCTGCCGGAGTTCCACAAGTCTCATACTAGAGTTCTCCAATTAGATATTTTTCTCTATCATTTATTACGGAATAGGTTTTGTTCACTCTATTTCCGTCCGAATCTTGAGTCCTCCATACCAGTCCGAGAAGACTATTAGGTACTTAGTAAATTTTACCCCCGCACCTAACAACACAGAGTTATTCCGTCAGTCATTACCGAGTAATTTCTTAACCCCGAGTCCTCATACTACAAAGGACAACACTGGGAATTAATTTTCCGTCTAGTAATTCCCAAGTAATATTTTCCCCAAGTCCCCACTATAACAGAGGTCACTTCTTTAGGGTCTACTTAACCAGTATAGTAATGATTCATTAGCTTGTTTTCCTTACGCCTCAGCACAACATGCTAGAGTTCTGGGTATCCCTAGCACCAACCATTCCTTTTAATAAATTGTTCGACTAGGGTCTGTTTTAAAAAACCTGACAGAACCGATACAGTCAATTGCTATCTTACCTTTACACAACTGGTTGTTCCGGTCCCACTTTGGGTCGGCTAACACTTGG
Source organism: Paralithodes platypus (assembly GCA_032716605.1). Taxonomy (NCBI): domain Eukaryota; kingdom Metazoa; phylum Arthropoda; class Malacostraca; order Decapoda; family Lithodidae; genus Paralithodes; species Paralithodes platypus. Next base: position 20,593,906 of record CM064481.1, read on the forward strand.
TCCGGAGCTCTAATAATGACACCTCCAGTCAGTAGGAGTTCCCTGCATTCTCTATGAGTCCGGGTTGCAGAGGAAGGGAGTCTCTTAGATAACTATTCATTGCCTACTTCGCCGGAGTTCCACATTCACATACCAGAATTCTCCAGGTAGATAATTTTATCTATCCTTTATTACAGAATAACTTTCACGGGGCTCAATCAACCATTTCCCCATACACCTCTTAATCACACAGGGTTATTCTGGCAATTTGGCTGAGTCAGATCCTTGACTCCGTGTCCCCATAATTGACGAGGATATTTCTTAGGAACAAAAGGTTGGGGAAGGACTTTACACTCAGATAAACGACCCATAGGCGACTATCCAACCTTTTGGTTTTATTATGTTCTCTCCACCAACATACTTTACTCCTAAACTCGGTTAATGAAATTAACAAACACATGTGGCAGTCCGGGGATTCGAACCTAGGCTGCTCACACTGAAAATCACCACACTTATACATTGCACCACAAAGACAGTTTTACAAGACAACTCACTCACACTAATGAGGAGTAGCAGATCCTATTCATGACACATACTCTAGGGCAACATTATCACACATAAGAGAAGTCTATCTTTGCAAAACCCTTCGGACAGTAGCAGAGGTCAGAACAGCCCTTTTCATGACGTCCAAAGCATGTCAAGACCTCCGTATCTTTCTATCTAAAAAACTCTGCCCAAAGACATCAAAACTAGAATCTTGATCTCTCCATCTATTCTAACAGATTAACAACCACAAATACTTGGTCTGAAGTATCAGCACTACTTTTTATAACCGTCTCTAAGGTTCTCTCGTGTTAACTTTATTAGATTCAGATCTCAACGACACTCAACAGGCCACAGTAGTCGGGACAGACTGGTTAATTCATCCCCAGACAACAAATTAGACAGACTCAGACACACCAACAACAACAGTCTGACCTTTCAAGAGCACATACCGGTTCAAGGACCTAACTTAGTTCATCTTAGCCTTGCATTACATTATATCGCAAGGCACAACCGATTCTTTCCAGGCCAGTTACACAGCATGACCGAAAGGACCTCCAGACATTTAATAAAGCATAGTCTGTATTGGGACTGGGAGAGACGACCGTTCTTTCGTAAGTACGTATACAACGTCTCATACCAGTAAAGGTCCCAACACTCGTAAAAGCGATGCTTCAGTGAGGAATTCGAGTGAACATTCCTCCCACATCAAAAGTTTTCTGTCTCACTTAGTTCTAGTACCAAAACGAGATAGCCTACAGTTCAGACCAGTCATAGAATTATCAATCCTCAATAAGTTTATGGTAAACCACTTTTTCGTGATGATAACAATATATAACAAATATCACAGCCCTACGTCTGAATAGTAAAGTGGGAACCCTAGGTTTACCTCAGTTGGGAAACCCTATCACACAACATACAACATCAAATACTTGACTACTACAAGTATGCAAGACAGTACATACAAAAAACAATTCCAAACGGCTGTGGGAGTCGTTAACCCTCTCACGACCATATGATGCAGAGGTTGCCAGATTAGCAATAAGAAATAGAGTTCTCTCACTCTTATAATTACCTCTCCAAAATTAGTTTTCTGCCCACAGCTAACTCAAAGACAACTGCAGAGGTTAAAGTAACTAAACTAAAGGTTTTTAAATACCCCTGATGGTAACAAGGCTTTAAAGTATCCCCAATAGGCTCAAAATTGCGTCAAGGACGTGAGAGGGTTAATAGGGTCAAAATATTGGGTTCAGCTACCTGTTCCGTTGGACAAACTTCGCCTGAATCCTTACATCAGGCTAGACAACAGAGCTTTTCCGAGTCAATCAACCTCATACCCTAATTACATTCCCTCAGCATTTTATCAGACTTCTAAGCTTCTGGATAAGACCTGAGACCCCTTCCCCGACAGCCCTCTAGTCAGAACCGCCACCATCAGTGGGGGTCGTCTTGGACAAAGCGGGAGCCCCGAGCTGGATTTACCAATCGTCAGACGGTCGCTAGACACAAAGTCGCTAGACCTCTCTCAATCTCTATCACTTAAATACAAAGGAACTAGTTGTCCCTCGATTTTCCTGAAAAATCATGCCCTTGCACTCCAACACAGAGTACAATAATAGCCTTTCACATGGGCAACACATCAGCCGTGTCCTGTATCAACAGGCAGGGCCCAACGAAATCTCACACGCCCCTGAGATTGTCGGAGTTAATATTTTTCCTTACTCTTCATTACCATATCACAATTCAAGCAGTTTACCTACCAAGCAAGGCGAATCTGTAGGCGATCATCTTATCTCGGGAGAAGGGTACCCTAGTCGAATAGACAATCACTCAGACGGTATTCCACAACTTGATAAGGCCGTTCCATCCACAGGTAAATCTCGTTAATTCACACCAATCGACAAAATTCTTCCGGCTTCTGACCTTCTGGCACGAGATCCAAGCGAGCGGAACAGATGCGTTCTCAGAGATTTGGAACAAGTGGTTATCGATATACCTCTTTCCTCCTCCGGATACACACGAATATCCAAAGTTTTGCAACATATCCGCTTAATTCAGGGTCAAGGGTGCCTTATAACGCCAGTCTGGTCAACACATGTGTAGTTCATTCATCTGTCTCTCGAATGTCCCATTCCAATACCATTTCCAACGTCTTGTTTCCACTTAGAGCGGATTAGCAACCTACAGACTGGTCTACATTTAGCTTTATGGATATTTTCAAAGTCAAATGGCGGAGCTCTTATGATTAAGCTGTTCACGACAAATTAACCAAACAGTTTACGCCTTCCACTATTAAACAGTAGGAATTACATCGGAAACAATTTACCACGTAGACTGTAGAGTCTGTCCAACACATAGCTTCAGTCAGTTTATTTTTAAAGTACTTCAATTACTCTTTTGAAGACAAACAACTGTCAATTTACACACTATACAATCAATTCTCAGCCATTAAAGAATCGTTCTTTGATTCCACTGGCTTCCGACTTACCCCTCAACAAGTTCAAAGGAGTTTTTCTTACAACTTGGTTTTAGTTACGAAATATTTTCAAAACCAAACGGCTAAATTCATATGGCCACGACAAGTTAACCAAACAATTTACGCCTTCCACAATTAGACAGTATGAGTCACATTGGAAACAATTTACAAAGTGGATTGTAGAATCCAACCAACAAAGTGCCTCAGTAAGTTTAATTTTAAAGTACTTAAATTACCTTTTCGAAGACAAACACCTATCAGTTAACACACTTCGCAATCACCTCTCAGCCATTAAAGAACCATTCTATGACCTTACTGGCCTTAGACTTCCACCTAAGTATGAAGGAGGTTTTATTATGGCTTGTTTTAAAATTACGAACTCCAGCGAGACAGATTCTACCTCAGTGGTTTCTGGGCAAAGTGTTAAATCTATTAAGTACTAAACCTTACACGGTCAACCCCTCTTATGACAAGTTATTATCTAAATGTGTTTTCTTAATTTCGTTAGCAACAACACATAGAGTGTCCGAACTTGCGGCCATGGCTAGAGCTGCGAACTGCTTACAATTTAAAGATCTGAGTGCTGTTACCCTCACACCAACTCCTGATTTCATAGCCAAAAATGAAAGAGAAGATCATATATTCTCACCTTTTGATATAATGGCCCTCAAACAAAAGAATAAACATCAGGCACTAGGCCCAGTGTTGGCTTTGTATAAGTATGTACAACCAACTACACCCTTACACCCTTATCATTTATGGATCTCTTCACATGGCAAATCAAGGTTATCTAAACGACAGCTTGCTTCAATTCTAGTGGACGTTATCAAAACAGCCGTCCGTCAACAGTAACAAGGGCCCATGATGTGAGAAAGTGGGCCACGACAGTCAGATTTCTTAACAATTACGCTATCCAAGACATTAAGCAAACAAGAGTCTGGTCATCTCACCACACATTTTTATCCAAATATCTTTGAGTTCATTTGAAGAGACCCACTGTGCCATGAGATTTAGGCATAAGCATAACTGATCTGTTTATTGCAATAATGACATGTTTTATGTTACAAGTACGTGTGAGGTTCACCAAGTACTGACTTACTTTTAGGAGTTTTGGACAAAACAGAGGGGGGGGGGGGAGTGTGTTCCGAACTGGAGAACCTCTCACAAGTGTTGTTCAATATTAATATTAGTAAGATTGATAATCTCTAAGGGTTAATTTCTAATACAGGATATTAGATTAATAAATAGATTTTTTTTTTTTTTTGGGTGAGTTTAATAAGTATGAATAGATTTTCCTTTTTACAAATAATTCTAGTACTATAGTATGTACAATTCTTATGTGCTACAATATTTAGTGGTTCTTTTTATTAAGTTTTACTGCATCCTTATCTTTTTCTACCTTTCTATCGCTTCCTAAGGCTTACTTAGAAACCCTGCCTTTATACTTTACACTTTTTCTTAATTCTAGTTATTTAATTACAACAGTGCAAGCCGTTAGTTTTGGTTCTCTTCAGTCTTTGACGTTGAGCATGAGATGTCCCAACCACCGATCTTGGTATTCTTAGGCTCTCACGTCATTGACGGAGAGAACCATTACTAAATTACGGGTTTGACAACCCGAAGGGAAGGAAGGAAAACTAACTATTTAGTAATGGTTCCGTAGTCAATGACGTAAAGCGGCCCTCCCTCCTCCCTCTTCCCATGCACATGCGCAACTTTGTACTATGAAGGATGTATAAACCCAGCGTGACCAGCTGGGGGACGCGTGCAAGGGAAGGACTGTATAACGGCGCACTAGTTGATTTAGTAAGACAACATTCATAGTTTCTAATCTTTACTCATAAAAAATGTCTTTCTTTTTCTAATGGTTACCTTTTTTAATGACGTTCCCTAGGAACTAAGTAAAGGGTTTCACCCTAGGATGTACTTTTTATATATTTGGGTCGCGTTATGCTTTCTCCGGGACCCTCACGGGGGTCTCCGGGGAGCCCTTATATATATAAGGCTCTCACGTCATTGACTACGGAACCATTACTAAATAGTTAGTGTTCCTACCTTCCCTTCGGGTTGTCAAACCCGTATTTTAGAGTTGCTGAGTCGTCGTGCTTCTTGCCATAGGCCTCGTGGCCAGCCTCTGTGTAGGGGTTATTTTATGGCTAGGATGTTAAGTTATTTAGTAGTAGCCTCTACGTTCCAACGTAGAGCTTATACTATGACGATGTAATCTGCTTCGCTCTAGAGCGGCAATTATCGTATACACATAGCGCGAATTAAATCGATAACATCTAGAGTAGCACCTTACTCTCTCTACTAGCTACGTTGTACATACTTTTGAGGTCTTTTGAATAGAAAATTGAAAAGAGAAACGAGAAAGAAAAGAAAGTGTTGTCGACTAGGCCATTCCATCTGGCTCTTCACGCCGCTGTCAGGGGCGTACCTTCTAACCCGTTCCGGATTAAAGGGCATCTCTTTCGCGCTACCACTCGGGTGCACACGTGTTTCTGGTGCTCCGTATTTTGGTGCCTTCCACTCCTATCTTCGTCACCTTTTGGTGAGTTTTGGGCCTTTATTTGGCGCCTGGATTTATAGATAGATGATCCGTGTTGTAGGCACAACGTAAAATGGGCACTAATTCGAGTGTTTGCGTTGAAAGTGGAGGTCTCTCATGTTTTCAGCCCTCTGCGCATGCGTGTCATTGGACACCGCTAATGTTTGTAAGGCCTTTGCCTTATTTTGCTTTTAGCCTTGCGGTGACTTTCGTTTAGGTTTTGATAGGTTCTATTCATTTAGGGCTTCTTGTCACTACCTTAGTTTCTGCCTTACGCGAGTTTGTTTCAGTGGCTAGGCTATCTTCGGTTTTTCGGGTGATGTTATGGTGGGGGGCGCCGACCCGGGATGTCACTTGCCCCATGATTGGTCTTTTAATGTCGCACTCACACCTCTTTGGGTGTGCGGTTGCTAGTGGCGTCCTTCTTTTTATTTATTCCTATCACCTAGTGCCGATTAGGCTAACTTTTTGTGGGTAGCCTAGCCTACAGGGGGCGTTTTGTCGTTCGATTCTGTTGCAACCCCTGGGGATGTCCCTTGACCCCCCTTATTATATTTTGTGGGGTTCGCACCAGTTATCTGACTACCTTTGGCTTTCCAGAACCCCAAATTTGTGTTCTGCTATTTACCTTGTTTTTGCCACCTTAGGGCCTTGTGATTAGGCGATGTCTTCCTCTGCTCCTCCCTGTTCGTGGGTCACGTCCCACGCCAGGTCGGTCTTTGGTTGGCGTTCCTTTTCTGAGTCCCTGGGGTGCCTATGTTTAGCAGACGAACACATTATTTATCTGTCCTTAACCCGGGAACTGCGGGGAGACTCTTAAGAGTTCCCCCGGCGGACTGCGGGAAGACTCTTAACCCGGGAGCTGCGGGGAGACTCTTAAGAGTTCCCCCGGCGCACTGCGGGAAGACTCTTAAGAGTCAGAGAAAATAAAAATCAACTTTTGACATCGAAAAAAAAATATTTTTTTATATTTTTTTTTTTTTTTTTTTTTATTTTTTTTTGGCCCCTGGGCCATGCAAAATCTCAGTCCTCTACCTCCCCTCCTTCCCCACTTTCCTCCTCTCCTTCAGTTATCACCTATTTTCCCTGTTATTCCCTTATTCTGAGGTATATTTTCGTGCTAACATTAGAAATCCGATTGGAGGGTGTGGTCATCACTGATAGCAAGCGAGTGCAAGAGAGAGAGAGAGTATCGATCGACTGTGTCTCAGTGGCCTTGGGGGAAATTGGCGGGAAAGCAGATTGCCTCACCCATACATTATACAACTCGCGGGCTATATCTCCGATTTTGACCATCCAAACGCTGTTTTCACTCGTTTTATTGTTGTTTCAGGTTAATACCTTTATAATCAACCCATAATAGGCGCATATGGATAAATATTAATGCTATTAATGGCACAATGAATATTTTAGTGACGGAAACACCTCAAATACGTCAGCACAGGGGGACGTTTCCAATTACCCCCATGCGCACTTCAGAGGTTAAGAGTCAGAGAAAAAAAAATCAACTTTTGACATAAATTTTTTGTTTTTTTTTTTTTTGTTTTTTTTGGGGGGGGGACCCCTGGGCCATGCAAAATATCAGTCCTCTACCTCCCCTCCTTCCCCACTTTCCTCCCCTCCTTCAGTTATCACCTATCAGTTATCACCTATTTTCCCTGTTATTCCCTTATTCTGAGGTATATTTTCGTGCTAACATTAGAAAGCCGGTTGCAGGGTGTGGTCATCACTGATAGAAAGCGAGTGCAAGAGAGAGAGAGAGAGTATCGATCGACTGTGTCTCAGTGGCCTTGGGGGAAATTGGCGGGAAAGCAGCTTGCCTCACCCATACATTATACAACTCGCGGGCTATATCTCCGATTTTGACCATCCAAACGCTGTTTTCACTCGTTTTATTGTTGTTTCAGGTTAATACCTTTATAATCAACCCATAATAGGCGCGTATGGATAAGTATTAATGCTATTTATGGTAAAATGAATATTTTAGTGACGGAAACACCTCAAATACATGCGCACAGGCAGAGGTGTCTAATTACCCCCATGCGCACTTGTTAGGTTAAGTGTCGTCGGTGAGTGACGCTTCGGTCCTCTCTCACTTGGACCTGGCTCGCCGCTACGCCCTGGAGCGTCAGTACTCCCGCTCCAGGGCGCGCGTCTGGCGCTTCTCACCTGTCTTCTTTCACTTACCCTGGCCCCAGAGCTGGGCACTTTAGCCAACACTTCCGCAAATAGCCAATTCCGCCATGGCGGAAGTGTCATTTTGTTGGCGAATTAGCGTTGGCGCCAAAATGGATGCCTATTTGCGGGTTTGAAGCTCTGGAAAGTACCTCCATGTTGCAAACCTCGAGTCCGCAAAATAAAAATTCCAGCCGCCAGCCAGCCCTGGGCTGCTCCTGCAGCTCCAGCCAAAAAAAAGTCATGTGACCAAGCCAACTACCCGTGTTCTGGAATCTAGGCCTATACATCGGCTCTTCACGTTTGTTCACTTACTTAGTAGCAAGCGTCGAGCTAACACCTACAACACACAGCAGTCCAAGAGCTCCAACCTGCTAGCACTTCATCTTTGTTTATATTTTCGGCCTATTGAAGTGAACATGGAGTCTACCATCATGCCTACCGCAGCTGCCAACAGCATGGGGAGCAGTTCACCACCATCATCCGACAGTGATGCTGCAGAGCATGCAGACATCGAGGACCTAAGCCACCCCTGGCCCCACCTAGAATCCTTCTATGTGCCTGTAATTACCAAGAAGATGTCTCTGGAGAACGGCTTTATAACTTTATAATCTAGCCTAATTTAAGATAATAAAGTTAGGATATCGTTAATTTGATTGATAGCCTGTTAATTTTTAACCTAAACTAATGTTATTAGGCTACCCTAATCCCATCAAAATGCCTCAAAGCATGTAGGCCTAGGCTAAGTCTAACTTCTATATAGGCTAGGCTATATAGCCTAGGCCTAGGTTTATAATCACTAATCCCATCAAAATGCCTCAAAGCATGTAGGCTAAATATTGCATGTTCTAACTTCTAAATATAGCCTAGGCCTATAGGCTAATTACTAATATAAGTAATTTTATTAGGCTAGGCCTAGGCTACCCTAATCCTATCAAAATGCCTCAAAGCATGTAGGCTAAATAATATTGCATTTTCTAACTTCTATATATATAGGCTAGCTTAGGTCTAGGCTATAATCAGTCAATCACTAATTCCATCAAAATGCCTCCAAGCATGTAGGCTAAATATTGCATGTTGTAACTTCTATATATATATAGCCTAGGTCTAGGCTATAATCACTAATTTCATCAAATGCCTCAAAGCATGTAGGCTAAATATTGCATGTTCTAACTTTAATATATAGCCTAGGCCTAGGTCTAGGCTATAATCAGTCACTAATTCCATCAAAATACTTCAAAGCATGTAGCCTAAATATTGCATGTTCTAACTTCTATATATATAGCCTAGGTCTAGGCTATAATCACTAATTCCATAAAAATGCCTCAAAGCATGTAGGCTAAATATTGCATGTTCTAACTTTAATATATAGCCTAGACCTAGGTCTAGGCTATAATCAGTTACTAATTCCATCAAAATGCCTCAAAGCATGTAGGCCTAGGCTAAATATTGCATGTTCTAACTTCTATGTATAGGCCTAGGCCTATAATCACACTCATTTTATTAGTGTCAAGTAGAAAGTTTTAATTTTGAAAGTATCATATACTGTAGGCCTAGACTAAATTTAGCCTACAATAAAATTTTATTAAATTTTGATCTGAAGCTAGGCCTTTATTCTGAGCATTAAAATTAATAGGCCTAGGCTACTTTCTATTAAATTACTTAATCTATCTAAAGTAGACCTATCTAGGCATATATAGCCTATTGCCATTCCCAAAGGGGGGACCACGAATAAATCGCCCCCTTGCACCTCTGTGATCCGGCGTACCTCCTCCTGAATGGTGCGGAATTGCGAATACTGATTATTACTGAAGCACTCTCCCCATAAACAAGTTGCCCCAACGTTTTACTGCCCATGTGGACAAACTAAGTGGCCTATGCTATATATATTAACCCTTTCACTGTGGGTGACGTTCTGGAATGTTTTGGCAATTTACAGCAATTTTCAAGCTTTAAAAGCCTGTATGTATATCCTTGAGGTCCATGGAAGTTGGGCAACATTATATTTAAGTAAATATATATATTTATTGACATTAGAGATTGAATTTATTGATTTACCCTTGATTCTGCAGTTTAAATTTATAATTAATAAAAAACGGTTTGCGTTTGCATATTTGCATTTGAGGACTAGAAATTTCACAAGGTTTGCACATTTGTGTTTGCTGAAGTTATGTTCTGGGTTTGCTGATTTGTGTTTGCTGACTTGATTTTTTGTTTGTGGTGCCCAGCTCTGCCTGGCCCTCAGACTATTAATAGGAGGTCGCCGTCCGCCCTGTAGCGTCGGTATTCCCGCTCCCGGGCGTGCGTCTGTCGCTTCGGCGCTGTCTTCTCCTTCTTTGGTGCCGCTCTGGACCGAGTGTGAGACCGCTATATCGTCTTCCCGCTCAAGCGTGGCCACCCCACCCTGGAGTGCTGGTTTTTCACGCTCCAGGTCGGTTTGTTTGGTTTTTCAGCTCCCTCTCTTCATGGTGTCTTCACCCGCCCTGGTGCGTGGGTTCTTCCCCCGCTCTGGGTCGGTCCTACTTGTCTCTGAGGGGCTTTGGTCAGTTTCTGGTGGCTGTGGCCCGCTCTGGAGCGTCTTGGGACTGCTCCAGGGCGTGTTTACCCCGCCCTACGGCGGCGTGTGTTTCCCGCGTTTTTGGCTGTCCTGTTGTCCCGCCCCCGACCGGAGGGTACCTTGATGGTCCGCTCCTCTCTGGGTTTGGGTTGGGGAGTGCAGTGCTACTTGTCCATGCCTGTTGATGCATCGGTTCTGGTGGTTACTGCTTTGTGAGCGTGTGACCACTATATCGTCCTCCCGCTCAAGCCTGACCGACCCGCCCTGGTGCGCTGGTTTTCACGCTCCAGGTCGGTTCGTTTGGTTTTTCGACTCCCTCTCTTCTTGGGTGTCTTCACCCGCCCTAGGGTGCGGGTTCTTCCTCCGCTCTGGGTCGTCCTCCTTGTCTCTGAGGTGCTTTGGTAAGGTTCTGGTGGCTGTGGCCCGCTCTGGAGTGTCTTGGGACCGCTCCAGGGTGTGTTTACCCCGCCCTACGGCGGCGTGTGTTTCACGCTTTTTTGGCTGTCCTGTTGTCCCGCCCCCGACCGGAGGGTACCTTGATGGTCCGCTCCTCTCTGGGTTTGGGTTGGAGAGTGCATTGCTACTTGTCCATGCCTGTTGATGCATCGGTTCTGGTATTTCATGCTCTTCTCCCGTTTCCCAGGCTGTGATCCGCTCCACTTTGGATGCACTCCTGTGCCTCCCTCGCCTCCGCCTAAGGCCTACAGGTACTGTCGCCTTATTTGTTCACCTGCTTGGGGTTTACATTGGGGGGGGGAATCTCGTTTCGCGAAGTGCTGTCATACTATCGGAGTGTTCCTAGGCTAGGCTACCTTCATGTCTGAAGGGGGGGGAGGGGCGCAGTCCTCTCTTTCTCTTTCATTTAGCCTCCTCATAGGGTTGCCTTCCCTATTAGGGTCTCTTCCTGGCCCATAGAGGCCTAGTGATGAGCCCTGGTTACCTCCGTTAGTGGGTCGCTCTTCCGACTGTTGTTGGGGTGGCGTTCGTGGCCTAGCCTTCGTCGATGGGGGGCTGTTGCTAATTCTTCACACTGTTACCAATTCGGTCTGGCATGTCATGCATGGCTCCTCCAAAATCTCAGAAATGTGAAACCTTCTTGGTATTTTTTGGGTTGGCAACAGTGTCAGAGTTCCTTCTCTGGTCCGTCTGCCGCATACCCCAGGATCCCCGCACATGCGGTCTTCGGTGATCCTCTGATTGTTTGGCCGCTCTCTGCCGTCCGACATACTGGTCGTGCTAACATTCCTGCTCAACCGTGGTTTTGCAGTGGGCTCTACGTTCCGACGTCGAGCTTCTTTTTTCCCTGCCCCTCTTTAGGGTAGGCCAACTTTTTGCTTAGCCTAACTTTTGGGGGGGGGGGGGCATTTTGGATGTCAGACACTGTTGCCTCCTAGACTTGCTCTAGCTTGCCTGTCTACGGTTTTTCTAACCCATCTAAGGGGCACCAGTTTTCGTCTGATTCCAGCTCCTGCGACTCGGTCTTCCCCTACCTTGAACTCACCAATACCTTGAGTTCCTGGGAAGCTGTCTTCACCTATTTTGGACTCACCAATGCCTTGAGGTTCCTGAGCCACGGTCTTATCCTACATTGTGCTCACCGGTACCTTGAGAGGTTTTTTCCTTCCACCCTCACCGGTGCCGCGGGTATCTAGGATGGGCTGCAATCGGCTCGCTCCTCCCTGGTGCGTGGATGACTCCCGCTCCCGGTCGGTCCTCTGACTCGACACCTTCTCTTACCAGACCGCTCTATTACGAGCCTCTGGCATCTGGGTTAGGGCCTCCCGGGGCCCGTTCCGCCCTCGGGTGGGTTCTATCCTACTCTAGGTCGGGCCTAACTTTGCCTCTCTTCTCTTTTCCCACGGACGCTCCCACGTCAACTGTGATGCTAGACAAATCGGTTGGAACGCTTGGATGTAGATATCTGATGATTTTACTGGCCTTTCCCCTTTACTAAGGTCAACTGCCTACTGGCCCAGCAACCCCTGTGGTGGCGGCCGCGGCTCTGCCTGCGCCAGCCCCCTCTCCGGCTCCTTCACCGTCTTTCGTCGTGCTGCCTGGGTGCGGGCTGGGGATGGTTGTCCAGCCCGTTAGTGTTTCCCCACTGTCTAAGTTTAAGATTCCCAAACGTGTCCTCCCGTCTTTGTATGGCGAGCCTGCGTCTTGGCAGAATGTGGTGGCTACTCACCCGGAGCGTGCCGCCACTCATGCACGGGGGGAACGGCCAGTTGCTGAGAATTGGAATATGCAGATTAGTGCTCCGGGTATCTTCCGGGCACTGACTCCGGACGGCCTAGTCCCAGAGGTGGATATCCGGCCTCACTCCAGTAGGTCGGATTTGCAGTTTTTTACATACCGTCCTAGGGTATCTCCCTCTGGGTCTACACGTTTCTGGTCGGACTACACCCGCTGAGACATCTTAGCTGATGCTCCCGCTCTGTCAGCCATTGCCGGTCTTCCTCTGGTGAAGAGTGCTCGCGATGCTGCAGGCAACATCATGCTCGAGCTCACCAATCTTGAGGACGGACCTTGGGATCGGTGGCTGGCGGAGGGGGTTGGTTTTGCCGTCAGGTCTGCTGTGGGCTTTGTTTCTCTCCCGCCACCTGACAACACTTTTGTGTCTGGGCTAGTCCTGTCATCGTCCGGGGTCTCTCCCACATATTGGTCATGGCTGAATGCCCCTACCATTGTGTTCAACCAGTTGCCCACGTCTTTCTTCGTGCTATCGGAGAAGAGTGCCCTCGATCGGGATCACCGGCTCCGGCAACGCGCCGCTCGCTTGCTCTCCACCCTCCTCCTGCTGTTCCATATGGCGAGGATTCACCTCCGACTTCTTGAAGCCGAGCCTGCTGGTGACCTCAAGAATGGTTGGGAGACCTTGCGGCGTGTGCAGCTGCAGCTTGCCCTGACCTCAGTGGGTGACCTTCCGGGTGCCGTCCATCAGGCTGCTAAGTGTAGACCGTCGCTGCGGGTGGCCTTCTGTAAGAAGGCGCCCGCGAAGATCAGGACGAAGCTGCTCCTCTCTGAGCTCGCACCTGAGGGTCTCTTCTCGGATGGTGCGTGGCAAGAGACTTACCTCTTTGCGACTGCGGGACACTTCGCACCCAGTGTTTCTGGGGCGTCGCGGCCTCCCGCAGCCGCTTCCTCCCAGGGTCGTGGGAGGAAGGCCGGTCCGCCGAGGGGACGCCGGCCTTGGCGAGGAGCCATCGATGGGCGACGCCTAGGGGGTAGGGGACGGGCAATGCACCCTTCTGTCCGCCGCTCGTCTCTTCGCCCATCTCGTCCGCTCGCCATTGAGGCGTCCTCGCGGCGTACCGACCAGAGGCAGGTGCATCGCCGCCCTGCGCAGGATCCTCCGCGCAGATTTTAGGGACGCGGTCGCTGCGGGGGAGGGGGTGCCCGTGGTGGTCAGTCTCGCCGCGGCAAGACTGCCGACTATGCTGGCTCAGCACACCGCTAGTTCCTCCTGGGTTTTTTCCCCCTTCTCTCCCGACCTCCTCCCCGCACGAGTGTTGAGGCTCACACAAGGGGCCCCTCCCGACCTCTTTTACCCCCACTATCAGCAATGGCCTCGCCGATCGTGGGCGCGTCGGGTTGTGGTGCGGGATCTGTCTTGGAGGGGGCGGTCTAGGCCCCCTCTCAGACGTCCTCCCCGACATCGGCACGTCTCTCCAGACGTGGCCACGGTTATCATGTCAATGCTCGAGCATGGGATTGTTCGGGTAGTCTCGCCACTCAAGCGGGTCTTCCTCTCACATGTTTTTCTGGTCCTGCAGAAGGACTGCGATGCGATGAGACCGGTGGTCGACCTGTCGTGCATCAATTTGCATATCGTGAACGACCGCTTTCGGATGCTCACCATCAGTCAGGTGCGGTTGGCGCTCCGTCCCGGCTGCTGGGTGAAAACCCTGGATCTCAAGGACGCATATTGGCATGTGCTGCTTGCACCTCGGTTCCAGTGCTATCTGGCGCTCCATCTGCACGCAATGGTGTTCACGTTCGACAGGCTGCCCTTCGGTCTCAATATCGCACCACGAGTCTTTACGTAACTCGTCCAGTAGGCTCTGACTCCCCTGCTCCATCAGGGGATTCAGCTCCTGTTTTACTTGGACGATTAGCTCATCTCCGCAGACTCTCCCACTCAATGTGCACAACACACTCTCCTTGTCATCCACCACATCACAAGTTTAGGTTTCAAGATAAACGTTCCCACGTCATGCCTCACCCTGTCACAAGACGTGACGTGGGTAGGCCTGGACTGGGACATGGCGAGCGCGACCATCGGACAGAGTCGGGTGAACGCCTCGCAGATTCGAAAGAAACTTTTCGCTGTGTTGCACTCGGTCTCCATTACCGGGTAACTCTGGGACTCGTTGATCGGGTCGCTCCATTGGGTGTGTCTGACCATTCCCCTAGGGAGGCTCGGGATCAAAACGCCTGATTCAACTGGGCGACAAAGCATTCTCACTGCTGCCTCCACGTCGGCTTTGTCCGATTCCGCGCTCGTTCCATTTGCTTTTGACACACTGGGTTGTTCGGGGCAAGCTCGCGGGAGCTGTGCCTTGGACTTCGCCCCCTGCCGACCATCTGGATATACACCGATGCGTCGAGCGAGGTGGGATGGGGCTCCCAGTCCAACATGGGTCACCAACACCAAGGCAAGTGGTCAGGTCTCACTCCCTTACACTTAAACGTCTTGAAACTGTTGGTCCCGTTGTTCTTCTTGCGGGTTCATGGACAAGCCCTTCCCGGCAGATCGTTGGCCTTCCGGATGGACAACATGACTGCAGTTCATTGCGTACAAAAACTGGGCTCCTCCAGATCCGCGGTGCTTCAGGGTCTGGCGGAGGAACTGTTTTTTCAGGCAGTTCGTTACAACATTCCGCTGCATGCATCCTACCTGCCCGGGTCTGCCAACCTGTGGGCAGATGCTCTGTCTCGGGGACGGAGCACCCAGGTAGCATGGTCATTCCAGCGAACCGTATTCGACGACCTGGCAGCCTCCTGGGGTGTTCCACAGGTCGCCTTGTTCGTTTCTCCCGAGACGACTAAGTTGCCTGTGTTCCTGACCCGCTGGATTCGCACTCCAGCGGGGGGACCAGATGCTTTCAGCGAGGACTGGACCACGTGGCAGTCACTGTACGTGTTTCCGCCACCCGACGCACTTTTGTTGTGCAAGGTCCTCCACAGGCTGAGAGAGTACCAGGTCATAGTTTGGTTGTTCGCGCCCCTATGGCCGGCCCAAGCCTGGTACGCTCAGCTGATACGATGGTGCCGGATCCCGTGCCCCTGTCGGTCTCGAGCTTCCACTTGGGGTCGAATGGAGACCTAGGGACCTCGTTGGCATTCGCATCGTGGATGTTTAGGAGGCAGGGTGGCTCCCCTTGTTTGGACAATTATTACCTACCAAATTCACTCTACCCGGATCCCGTGCCCCTGTCGGTCTCGAGCTTCCACTTGGGGTCGAACGGAGACCTAGGGACCTCGTTGGCATTCGCATCGTGGATGTTTGGGAGGCAGGGTGGCTCCCCTTGTTTGGACGATTATTACCTACCAAATTCTCTCTACTTTGGACGCCATCTACATGGAAGATATATGACTCTCCCTGGCGCTGCCTTACTTGGTGGTTACACAACTCTTCACAGGCACCTCCGTCAGTGGCGCTTGTGTTTCACTTCCTCAATTGTTTATTTGAGAAGCGTCACTACCTGTCCAACACATTTAGGACCCGCCTATCTGCCATTCGCGTGCCTTTTGAGAACCTCACGGGGTTGGTCGTTCCTCAGAATGAACTGGAGTTCTTCATGCAAGCCTGCTTTCGGCTCGGACCACCCCCGCGTCAGATTCTCCCTCAGTGGTCTCTGGCGGCGGCTCTCAAATGGCTCTCGTCTGCGGCCTACACTCTTCACTCCACACCTGACAGATTCCTTTGCAAGCCACTGTTTCTTCTAGCTTTAGCTACGGGTGAGAGGGTATCGGAGTGGGCTGCCATGTCTCGGGGCCCAGAACTGCTTGCGGTTTGCTCCCATCCTCCGGTCGGTAACTTTGGCTAAGTCTGTTCATTTTCTTGCTAAGAACGAACGAGAGGCACACGTGTTTAAGCCTTTCCCGGTCCCCGCTCTTAAGCGCGGCTGTCGTCGTCACACGTTGTGCCCTGTTCTTTCGCTTCATTCATTTGTTCATTCCACTGTGCCGGCGTCGGGGTTGGCGCTCTGGGTGGCGCCTAAGCCCGGTAGGAGGTTGACCAAACGTGCTGTGGGACTACGCCTGTGTCGCGTCGTTAAGGATAGCAATCCTCTGGTTCGGGGTTCGGCGCATGACATTCGGTCTTCTGCGGCCACGCTCCACTTCCTTCCCAATCACTTCCTCAGGGATATTGCTGACACAGGGCTGTGGTCTTCCCCCGACACGTTTGTCTCCTCCTATCTGTCCATGTCCACAGACAGGCCGGGGCGTCCTTGTGTTGCGTTGGGCCAAAGGGTTCCTCTATGCTTGTCCTTCCCCCTACTGTCTTTCTCCTATCCTGTCCGCCCCACTTTTGGGGGGAGGGGGGGGGGGGGGAGGGACTATGGGTTGCACATATATGTATGTAATGTCACCTAGGGTTAAGGACCTTCCCTAGGCTTAAGGATCTTGTTTTTCATTTCCTTCATTACTACATTATATGTTTGAAAGGTAGATGTTACTGTATGTTTCATTACTTTCTTCCCGTCATCACATTCTGTTCGTTATGCATCACCCGCTTGTGTCATGCTCATGCATTGTCATTGGGGTGTTTGTCCTACTGTTTTCTAGTAGTCCACAGAATTAAGTGTTCAGTCCCTTATCTACTGGGTGTCACTTATCACCTCCGGCACTTTTTTCATTGTGCGCGGTGCTGTTAGCGATGTTTACACTTGGTCTTATCCGGTGTAGTGCTTCCTACTTTACTCCATATAAAGGGGGGGGGGGCATCCTGTCTTCCATATCCACCATTATGATATGTAACATTCATACAATTAGGTTAAGATCTAAAAAGAACATGACATGACTGTACGTGGCCTCTCTTAACCCGTGGAGCCCCGGCTAGTTTTGTATTGTTTGTTCACCAGAACCCGGCCGGTTTTCAATTTTTTTTTTTATTCCAGAAACAATAGCGAATGGGTTAGGAATGAAGGAAAAACCACGAAAAACCGCTCAAAAAGCTTAACCCTCCAGCCCCGGCTATGTATTATATATATATTCCTCGAAACCCGGGTGTTTTGTCCAAAAAACGTCTAGGCTAGGCTACCGTATATTCGTTAATCAGACTGCTTCCCGCATTCCCGCGCATCCCCAAGCGTAGCTGTGTTATTTACCTGTAGAATGGCATTAAGTAGAGCTCTCTAAGTCAACTGGTTGAGCTGTGATGATGATTTCATTGGAGATAACTTTATGGCCAAAACAGCCACTTTACACCACTTTTCGATACTTAACAACAACATACAGGCGACGCTCTCCTTCTTGTGGCCGGAGATGCGGGGCGTCGGTCCAGCCGGCTGTTGTTTACATGCGTCGGACACGACGCACACGAAGCTCACAGGCTTTCAACCACTGGGCGTTCAAGAGGCCTTCCGGGTACCTTTTATATGCTTTTTTATGGGCGTTCAAGAGCCCTTCCGTGGTGAGAGGGTTAAAGAATGGTCCTACAGACCCCCCGAAAACGTATTTTACAAGAGTAAAAAATTGAAGGCAATTACCCCAAAAAAACAGGTTATTGCGCGCTCACGCGTACGCATGTGGACTTTGAGAGTTTTCAACCGTCGGCACGGTTGCGTGGGATACGTACACAGTTCCCATACAAATCTGAGCCCTCTCGAGTGGCTACACCTGAGGTTACGGTCGGAGCAATTAGGGTGACTCGTCAGACGCGTCGCTGGGGCTATGCGTTACATACATCGCCGACGCACCAGACGCGTCGCTGGGGCTCCACGGGTTAATATGCTCCTGTCCGTACACTCTTTATATAAACTCTCTTGTTTAAGTCTGTCTTTTCTTTATCATGATCCTTAACTAATTGCTGATGTTTGAGTTTTCTCGGCTTGGATGTCCGCCTCCAATTTTGGTACTCTAAGCACTACGTTGGAACGTAGAGGCTACTACTAAATTGGGAGGTTTAACGACCCTCCCAATACCAAATGAGGTAAACCTCCTATATGGTTGTAGCCTCGGAGTATCCAACGTCATAGTCTCCCTCCCACAGACCGTACCCCTGCCCATCCAATCTTGCCTCATTTGTAGCTTGATATCGAGATGCCCTTTAATCCGGAACGGGTTAGAAGGTACGCCCCTGACAGCGGCGTGAAGAGCCAGATGGAATGGCCTAGTCGACAACTTTTTCTTTTCTTTCTCGTTTCTCTTTTCAATTTTCTATTAAAAAGACCTCAAAAGTATGTACAACGTACCTAGTAGAGAGAGTAAGGTGCTACTCTAGATGTTATCGATTTAATTCGCGCTATGTGTATACGATAATTGCCGCTCTAGAGCGAAGCAAATTACATCGTCATAGTATAAGCTCTACGTTGGATACTCCGAGGCTACAACCAAATAGGAGGTTTACCTCATTTGGTATTGGGAGGGTCGTTAAACCTCCCAATTATTATTATTGTTAATTTTAATAATTTTAGCCATAAGATGTGATCTTCTCATTCATGACAAATATTGTCACTGAAGTAAAGGTGTTGGGAGACTCCTGACTATTATTTATGTACATGTGTACTCACCTAATTGTACTCACCTAATTGTAGTATACAGGATTTGAGCCTAAGCTCGTGTTGTCCTGTCTCTCTCTCTACATTTATCCAATTTTGCTTTAACAGTTTGGATATTTCTTGCTCCCACCACCTCCCCATCCAACTTATTCCAACAATCAATGCTTCTATACGGGAAGCTGAACTTTCTTACATCAGACTTACATACAACTTTCCTCAACTTACATTCATGACCCCTGGTTCTTCCCTCGTCCCTCACCACAAAATCTCGCTTGTCGATCTTCTCAAAACCTTTCACACACTTAAACATCATGATCATGTCACCTCTCTCTCTCCTATCCCTCAGCGTTGGCAGCTTTAGCCTCTCCAATCTCTCCTCATATGGGAGGTCTCTAAGGCTAGCTATCATCTTAGTGGCAACTCTCTGAAATCTTTCCAGTTTTTTATTATGTTTGATAAGGTGTGGAGACCACACCACTGCTGCATACTCCAGTCTTGGTCGTATTATTGTCCCTATTATTTTTGCTAACATCTCTTCATCTAAATAATTCAGAGCTATTCTCATGTTAGTCAACACTGCATAGGTTTCACCAGCTATTTTATTTATATGCTGTTCAGGTGACAAGCTGTCTGCCATAACTACCCCTAGGTCTTTTGCTTTCCCAGCTTTACTAATTATTTCATCTCCTATTTTGTATTCCCAAGAAGGTCTATATTTACTTTTTCCCATCTCAAGAACCTGACACTTACTCATGTTGAATTCCATTTTCCAAGTTTGACTCCACTCATATAATTTATCTAGGTCTCTCTGTAATTCTTCACAACTACTCCTACTTGTAATATGCTTCATTAATTTTGCATCATCAGCAAACATAGATATATATGAGCCTATTCCCATTTGAAGGTCGTTGATGAAAACCAAAAACATGATTGGGGCCAACACCGATCCTTGAGGCACTCCGCTTTTTACCCTTTTCCACGAGGAGAACTTTCCTTTTATTACTGTTCGCATTTCCCTCCCAATTAAATAGTTTTCCATCCACTTTAATAATACTCCCTCAACCCGCCCCACAGTCCTGATCTTCCACAACAATCTCTTATGAGGCACCTTATCAAATGCCTTCTTGAAATCTAAGTAAATACAATCTACCCACCCCTCCCTCCCTTGTACAATGTCAATTACCCTATTATAGTAACTCAACAAATTTGTGGTACACGAATGACCTTTTCTGAACCCGAACTGCTTGCTTGAAATTACAGTATTTCCCTCTCCTCCAACATACCCACCCATCTTTTTCTAATAATCTTTTCACAAAGCTTGCATATAACACTCGTTAACCCGTTGAGCCCCGGCTAGTTATAATATTTTGTTCACCCCAGTCCCAAGCCATTTTAACTTTTTGTTTTTGTTTGCTAAAATGGAAGACAAGGATGAGAAATGAAAAAAAAAAAAAAAAAAAAAAAATCACCTCGGATATTTTTTTTTGGGGGGGCTCAAAAATTTGTTTTGAGCCAAAATGGAAGAGAATGGTGAGAAATGAAGAAAAAAATAAAAAAAAATCACCTCGGTCATTTGGGGGGTGGGGGGGGGGGGTCGAAAGTTCATCTCCCCCGCATGACCACCCGCCCGGGAGCACTAGGGTGAAAACTGAGTATGGCATTGTACGGCATACATCCTAAGGAGTGTCTCACATAAATCTCAAGCCTCTAGCTCCCATACGACCGGAGTAATGAAGGTTCAAAGTGGCGGTGAACTAAGGGTGTAAAGTATCCCCATTAACCCTCTGTTCCCGGAAGGGCTCTTGAACGCCCATAAAAAAGCATACACGAGCTACCCGGAAGGGCTCTTAAACACCCATGAGCTTGTGAGCTTGGTGTGCGAGGCGTCGGTCCGACGCATGTAAACAACAGCCGGCTGGACCGACGCCCCGCATCTCCGGCCACAAGAAGGAGAGCGTCGCTTGTTCATTTGTACCTGTATGTTGTTGTTAAGTATCGAAAAGTAGTGTAAAGTGTCTGTTTTTGCCATAAAGTTATCTCCAATGAAATCATCATCACAACTCAACCAGTTGACTTAGAGAGCTCTACTTAACGCCATTCTACAGGTAAATAACACAGCTACGCTTGGGGATGCGTGAGAATGCGGGAAGTAGTCAGAATAACAAATATACGGTAGCCTAGCCTAGACGTTTTTCGGCCAAAACACCCGGGTTTTGGGGAATATTTATGTAATGCGTAGCCGGGGCTGGAGGGTTAAGCCCACCACCACCGGCCGCGCGGCTGTCTTGGCCTGCTGACACCTACCGGCCCGGCTCCCACACACACTACGGTACCTCCCCCTCCTATTCTCCCGCCATTTCCTACCTTACGAGCCACGTAACTGATTTTAATATGCCGGACGCACGTGATGCGTCGCTGGGAGCTCGTGATCAAACACTGCCGACGCATCACGTGCGACGCTGGGTCTCACTGGGTTAAGGATACCGGTCGATAATTTAGCGGGTCTTCTTTATTTCCACTTTTATATATTGGAGTTATATTTGCTTGTTTCCATTCTAAGGGAAGTTCCCCCTTGTTTAATGAGTGTTGAACAATATTAAAAATAGGTCTCACTAGTTCTTCAGAACATTCTCTTAATACCCATCCAGCAATGTTATCTGGGCCCATAGATTTTCTCACGTCCAATTCTTCCAACAATGATTTTAGTTCATCCTTGTTGACTTCTATCGGCTCTAGTCCCTGTATTTCGTTCAATTCCACCACAGGTTCTACATAGTCATCCTCCTCCACAAACACGGATGTTAATGTATCATTCATAATTTCACACATACCCACTGTGTCTTCATATAATTAACCCTCTACCTTTGTTATTTTATCCTTTATTTTTGTTATGCCGTTGATATAACTATAGAACAGTTTGGGTTCTTTATTACATTTGTTTACTATATCTTTTTCAAAGTTCTTTTTCTCCTCTCTTATAGTCTTGACATAGTTGTTTCTAGCATTCTTATACTCATTCCATTTTTCCTCAGTGTGTCTCCTTCTCACTTTATTCCATGCAGAGTCCTTTTTGTTCTGGGCAATGTGACATTGCATGTTAAACCACTCTTTCTCCTTAGCCAGCTTTCTATCCTTAAATGTTGGTACATATTTATCTACCCCCTCCCTGTAAATATCTAGTAACATGGTGTATTTTACCTGAATATTCTGTTCTTGCTCAATAAATTACCAATCTATATTTGCAAAGTATCCTCGTAATGATTCATAATCCGCCTTACTATAATTTAGTCTATATTCCCTATGTTCCTCCTCTCTGCCTTCCAGAAATTCCACTGTCAATTCAAATTCAATCACAGCATGATCGCTTTTTCCCATGGGACTCAAATATGTTAGGTTCTTTATTTCTTGGGGGTCTTTGGTGAATATTAAGTCAAGTTTTGATGGTTCAGCACCTCCTCTAAATCTTGTATTTTCCGTAACGTATTGTGTTAGTAGATACCCCATTGTTAGTTCAAGAAATTTGCTACCCCAAGTATTTTCATTTGAACCCGCATCCAAACATTCCCAATCCACCTCCCCGCAATTAAAGTCCCCTGCAAGAATAAGCCTATTTTTCCTTTTACAAATAATTTCTAACATTCGCAAGGTTTCCAAAATTAATTCATTATATTCATCGTTGCTCCAAGATTTAGTCTTAGGAGGTAAATACATTGATACAATGTCCAATTTTGACTTATCATTATCCTCAATTTCAACTGCTACCACTTCAGCAATGCTATCACCAAGTTTTAATTCTTTAGGAGTAATTTTATTATCTACCATGATCAACACTCCTCCTGGCTTTCCTAACCTGTCTCTTCTCCATGTACTGTATCCCGCACAACTAATTATATTCGTGTCTACCTCCTGGTTAAGCTTAGTTTCAGTCAAACATACTACCCCGGGCCTCTCTCTCCTTACATATTCGTCAAACTCAATCTTTTTGGAAATTAACCCATCAATATTTGTATACATGAACTTAGCATTACCAGTATTTTCCATATTTTTCTCGTCCCTGCCCGTTCCTTTCCTTTTTGTACGTACCCCTCCCAATTTATTTCCTAGCTTGTCTCCTCTTCTCTTGTCTCCACCTGGACTGTTTCTCGCTCCGTTTCCACCTCCCCTCCCTTTGCCTCCACTTGGACTGTTTCTCTTTCTATTTCCACCTCCCCTTTCTCTGCCTTCTCCTCCGTCACCCTCACCATCTCCCTTTCCCTCCCTACTTCGTCCCTTTGCTTTATATACCATTTCTTGACTTTTCCCTCCCACACTCTCCAGAAAAACTTCTTTTCATCTTCTTTCGTCCTTTCTCCATTCTTTTCATTTGCCTCGGTTTGCAATTCCTTTCTTATGTTTCGATCCTCAATACTCATATCTTTTCTAATTGTAATTTTCTTAAACTTGCTGGTCAAGTTAAGTCTCCATGTTACGTTCATTATTGCATCCACTGTTACCCTAGACCTAAACTGCACTCTCATTGGCCTTGTGTTGCCCTTGCTATATTTACCCATTCTCCTAACTTCTTCAATATCATCTCTCCAGTTGTTTCCTTCTTCATCGACATACTTGATTAATGTTTTTACCTTGTTAATTTCTTCCTTATCCCTAGCTTTCCTCTCAATAATGTGCTCCTCTATATCCCCAAATACAATAATACACTTATTTCTATCTATTGTTTCACGCAGGACCTGTTCGTTTCTCCTCATAGCTTTTACTACCACTGATTCTAGATCTTTATTTTCCCTTTCTGATTGTTTCTTTTGTTCCTGCATGATTTCCTTCATTGCCACTTCTTTCACTCTTCCTCCTTCGTCATTAACCCATTTATTGTGTTTCTCCTTAATCTCCTCAACATGTGTTTTCATTTCCTTGGTTTGCCCTTTGTATTCTTCAAGTTGTAATCTTAAAGCTTCATTTTTGTCCCGGAGTAGCCCCATATGAGTTTGAATTTCTTTTAGGCTAGCCCGACTCAAATCTTGTCCAGGCTCGATGTCCGCAGCCTGAGCACCACATATTGAACATAGAGCCTCAATCTGTGAACTAACACTCACCTTCCACTCCTGCATATCCTCCTTCCACCTTTTAATCTCATTCACCTCACGTACAATTTTCCCTAGAATGCCCCCGCTCTCACCGACTTCAAATCCATCAAACTCAGCCATATTTGTTTACATCCACTCGCATTCACTATCGCTTGAATTATTCTTATCACTCGAAATATCCTCACTTGATTTTAATCTCAAATTATTTTAATACTGCATTATAATACAGGACAACACAAAATATCCTTATACAGTAGGCTCACATATCTCGATCAATCTCATCTCGATATTTCGCATCTCGATGCCACCTTCAAGCTCTCCCCAATCACAAATCTCGATGAAAAAACGTTAATCTCGATAGCTAATAGCTAAATATCGATGCTAGATGCTTATATACTAATATAAACAGATTAATCTTGACCAAATCGATGTGTGAACCTCACAGTCATTGTGTTTTGTTCACCTGTATACTAATGTACCGCTAGTATCGATCGTCTCAAGCGGTAGTCTAACCTGTCTCTGCCGCTTTCATTTACGTAGTAATATAAATTACTTTACCATGTTTTAATATACATTATTATTTGTATGAGGAAAATCTAATATATAATAATAGTAAAGACAAAAGAAAACTTGATTAAACTTTATACCATGGAAAATTTATTGAAGTCGGTAGATCTAGCGGCCACTTGGTGTACCAGTCACACGTCCGCCATTCGCTTGAAAACTTGTATTGTGAAGTCGTCTACCTGGACCTTTTTTTATCGCATTCATAAAATGCCGGTACTAGTGGTGACAAGGTGAGGGAAGCAATTGCAAGAATTGATGACGGTGACTGTGCGCCGGGTGCGGAGACGCAGTAACCTAACTGCGTTCGCCTCGGAACCAACAATCAACCACACAAACCTCTTTATCAATAAATATAAGGTAAAAATAAAACTCTTTCATTATTAATTTTATCTATTTTAACATATTATATATATTGCATGTGATTGTGGGGGGCAAATGTGAAAATTGACAGATTTGATGTAGGTTAGTCGGCAAGTGGCTGGAACCGATTGTATTTTTTCCCATAAGAAGTTAACTTCGCATCTCGATATTTCGAATCTCGATCGGTATTTGTGGGAACCAATTATGATCGAGATTGGAGATTCCACTGTACTCAAGTTTAGTTGAGTTTATTTGACGAGCGCTGTAAATAGCTTACTAGATCAGCTGATTTTCGGGAGCGTGGGTGCAGAGGTGTTGTCTCGTCGGTGGTTCGTGTGTTCGGTGGTTCGTGTGTTTTTGCGAACTTGTTGCAAACGAGTTAGAAAACACAAAGGGTTGCATTCTTTTTTCCGGCGGAAGGTTGTCGAGTGCTACCCTGTCGGATGCCCTCTAGCGGCGGGCTAGTGTAGCAGATCCAAGTACAGTAACCCGTTTGTGGTCGAGTGCCAGAACGAATTCCCGGCGGAAGGAGAAGGCTTCCAAAGGGATTCCCGGCGGAAGCGAAGACTTCTACAGGGATTCCGGCGAAGCCATGACTCGCCTATACTGTATACCTGTATGTGGATGACACTAAGCTGTATAGAAGAGTGAGGAGTAAGGAAGATGTGGATTTGCTTCAAGGAGATGTGGAGGGCATGAAGGGATGGTCTGAGCATTTGTTAATGCCTTTTCATCCAAAAAAATGCAAGTACTGTACATGCGGATTGGGACAAGCAAGATAGACAAGGTAGGATACAGTATGTATGAAGCGATGGAGGAAGTGAATGCAGAAAAGGATATAGGAGTAGTGATAGACAATAAGTTAAATTTCTCAGAACATTTAGCGGAAAAGATAAACAAAGCCAATAGAATTGTAGGGCTGATAAGGAGGACATTTGTGTCACTTGACGAAGAAATCTTCAGGAATCTCTATACAGCGCTGGTTAGGCCGCACCTGGAATATGCAAACCAGGTGTGGGCTCCATATATGGTAAAGGATATAGAAGCAGTGGAGAAAGTGCAGAGGAGAGCTAGCAAGCTAGTACCAACGTTGAAGAACGCGGGCTATGAGCAGAGGTTGAGGACACTGGGGCTTCCGACACTGGCATATAGGAGAAAGAGAGGGGATATGATAGAGACTTTTAAAATAGTGTCAGGAAAGTATGATGAGGATGTGTGTGAAGGTATCTTCTTGATGCGGGAGGGAACAAGAACGAGAGGACACTCTAAGAAAATTTACAAAGAAAGAAATAGGCTTGAGCAGGCAAAGAACTCATTTTGTGATAGAGTGGTAAATGAGTGGAACGCACTGCCCCCAGTATGTAGTCGATTCCGAATCAATAAGGGAGTTTGAAAGTAATCTTGATAAAGCATGGGGAAGACAAGATTTGAAGTTTGATTATAAAGCAAAAATACAGAATAGTAAAAATGGTGCGTCTGCTACCGCCGCCGCCAACACCCTGAACGACCGCAGCAGTGCAAGTACTGGTACTGAGCTGGATGCACAGGCCTAGTTTGCCTTTTTCCAGAGGATCTACTGTAAGAAACTGTAAGAAATAAAATATTCCTCATGCGGATGGTAATTGAGTTAACATAACTATACTACAGTATATTCCTGACGCGGCGGAAGACTTCTAATCCGTCGTCGGGCGGACGGGTCATTGAGTTAGCATAATATACGTCAGACGTCAGCGCGACGGAAGAGTAATTTTGTTAACGTGATAACATTCCGACGGAATGGTAAATAAGTATAGGCCGGTGATAAGCATTATCATAGATAAGTAGTCATAATACCTTCAATGGAAGAAAACCAAGGTGTGTTTTTTTTCAGATGTGTACACAGGAAACTTAGAGTAGTGGTGATCGCTACTTATATTTTTCTTGCGTATTCGAGGTAATAACATGTATAAATGTCTTGGGTTATCCTTATGAGCATTGATTCTTGGAAATTTCTTTCCAGATCCTACACGTCCACCTCGGCAACGAAGCCTAGACTGGGGGCCGAACCCGGCGGGGGGGTAATTCAACATGGATTACGTCACTCTTTAGAACAGATAACTACACCAATGTGCATGAATGTTCCTAACTTTGTGTGAAATGTGTATGTTGCCTTGATCGCTCTAGAGGACTATGGCTAACTAAGCGATGTAGTGTTTGTACTAGGCTTCGTGATGGTTTGCTTAACCATAAAGAAGCGACGTGTCAAGTGGCCCTATTGGAAATAAAAGGCCATTTTGATAACTATATGAAGGAGGTAGCCCATAAGGCATTGCAATGTGATGATCAGGCTATGTGGGATAATTTGGTGATCAAATCTCCGGTAGTTAAGACTAAATCAATTCGTTCGTTGGTATCCAAAAAGAAACCTACTAAAGTAACTTCTAAAGAACTGGTTAGTACGGATGATGATTCAGATGACACAAGCACAACAAAGAGTAACACCCCCCACCCCCCCCCCCCGTCGTGCGAAACGGACGATGCCAGATTTGTCATACAAGGAGGGCAGAACCCGGTCTCGATCGAGGTAACCCTTGAAGCAATCTTCGCGTTCTTCAGGTCTGCCAGGTCCTCCAGAGACCAAGAAACGAAGAATCACGCCAGAAAAAGTTACGCCGGAGGCGAAAACTTTGGCAATAAACGGGTTATTACTTCCCGCACGGAGATGTCGAGTGCGCGACTCCGGCAACCGCCGGGGACAGCACCTCCTGCCACCGTTTCTACCTTGCCCAAGCCAAACGTCCAATCTGGCAGGCCGGAGGTAGCAGAGACACCTCCCAGGTAAAGTGTTAGTGGATTTAGCCAAGTGTCGCAATCATTACGGCCAAGTTATGTAATTCCCCGATCTAATATGCTGCCGGGTTTCAGTGTTCCATGTTCTCGAGTTCTGGCTCAGGTGTTAACCAAACAATACCGAGGATACCCGGGGGGCAAGGGTGAGTACTCTGATAGACCTCAAAGCCGGATGTGTACTATCTCTGAGGACACTGATAAAGACTGTGCAACAAACTGGTGAGGTTCACATACCATCATCTATACCGGATTTGCGTTGGGAAGATTTCGAACGTAATGTGTTGGAACCTGCAGTTCGGAATGAGACGGTTCGATCCCGCTCGGACCGGCAACAGGAGAGGTATGGAGTGCCAAGAGATTCCCGATGATGGGTCAGAACGATTGGACTCGGGGCAGACACCAGCACAGTCAGGCCAGTCGGATGGTGACTCTGGTTTCAATGGACAGTTCCGAAGATTTTGTGACTAGGGCATATTTACAATCATTTTTTGATCAAATGGTGGAAAAATTCAATGTGAGTAAATGTGGTGCCGGAATCTCCCTCACCATCGTCAGTTGCTCGACCGCTGGGTTCAATGAAAGTATCAACTAGACAGACTCATTTCCCCTCCCCTATGACATCTAGTCCAACTCCTTTAATGCCAACTTTGACGACTTCAAATGTCCGAGTTGTCACAGACGTAATTCCTCCGCCTCTGGAGAAAATCCCTCTTAGAAAAGGCCCTATGCCTCGCCTGTATGGGCCGGATAGGTCCTGGGTGGATATCGTAGCCTTAAACCCACAGGTCGCGCAGCAAACGATCTTGGGGGAGCTTCTGGTACCTGAACATTGGGGTATTCAGGTCAATGAGAGCAAGAAACTTTGTGGTCTTAACATGTCAAGGGAACTTTTAGACATATCTATTAACCCTCGGAATCCGGGAGGCCTCATATGAGGCAAAACAAAAAATTGGCAGGAATCTGGGAAGCCTCATATGAGTCTCAAATGAGGTGCTAAAAATTGCCGCTAAAATCATCATAACTCGGCAATCACGCGTCGTAGCGATGTCATCTCAATGGCAGTCTACAGACAACAAAAATTTCTACAATTTGTAAAACAAATTGACTGCTCTAGGTGGTCTCAATCAGTAGCTACTGAATTATGAAGTTTGCCTGTACCAAAAGGGCCCCGGACACAGTGATCGGGATCATATGAGGCCCCCCGGATTTCGTGGGTTAAGGCCATTCCAGATTTATATGCCCCAGACTATTTTGTGTATACATCTAACCCAGCTTTGCCGCCTGCCTCATCTGCATGGCTGTACTCGGATTGGTCAAAAGTTGATGGTTTCAATGATGTTGAAGCTCTAGCAAATTTAACTCCGGAATTAGATACAATTCTTATCCGAGACCAATCCGGCAACCCACTGCTGCAGATAGGGGAGGTCGGCATGGGGCCCTGGGTTGAACGGGCGGCAGAGGCACAACAATTTGCTTGCACAATCACGAGTAAGCCTTCCCATCAAATTCCCCAAGAACAGCACAGTTGGTTTTCACTGCCTGTCGCTATAGCCGGGCATATACCTAAATTTTTGCTTGAATTCCTCACTGGCCCAAAGTTGTCATTATGGGAAATTCAAGACCCGTTTTCTAGTCCACCTCCAACTCAGCTTAATAAAGACTATAAATTGAGGCAAAAGGATTTGAGGCTGTTGTCTCAGTTTCTGCTCAGTCGCCAGACCACAGAATCACTGGTCAGGACGACTGAAGCAGTAACTGATTCGCAAGCTAAGAAGGCTCTGTCTTTATCTAGGCGTCTTATTCTCCAGAACTCTATCCAATCACTTGGTGACATCAGGGTCGCCTTCTTGGAGGCGGTCCGTGCTCGTCAGGACCTAAGAGTTTATCTGGTAAAGAATGCCGGAAGAGATTGGGCGCCGCTTAGTTCTTTCCCCAGTCTTAACCCCCAATCTTATGTGCCACGATACTTGGAAGACTGTGTTTAGCCTCGTAGACTCTGCTAGACAGACTGCCTCCTTGGCGCGGAAGGAGTCACCTAAATTTATTAAGCCAAAATTTAGTCAGAAGAGTCACCCAAGTGGGACTAATTTTTTTCCGAAATTCAAAACCCCTTCCGTGCCCGGAAGCAGTTAGTCTACCAAGAGTAAACAACAGGGTAAGTGGTACAAGGTCAGACTAAGAGTAAACCAGGACAGGAATCTCGACCACCCTCTACCAACCAACCATCTACAGATTCTACACCAACCACATCCCAGTCAAAAAACTAGTCAACCACAAAACTCTCTCACTCCCGGGGCCCATGACGGTCGAGTTGGATTCGAGCGTAGTTCTGCCGGACAAATCCAGTTGCATGACTGGATCATTCCGGACGTGTCACCGGGCTTGGCCCCGGCGGACATGGGCACGAACAGTGGTACGCAAGGGCATCACTTGGCGGTGGCTCCGACGGCCTCGTTTCCGTCAACCTTTAGAAGTCAACCATGTTTCTTTAGAGGTGGAGTCACTAGTCCAAGAAATGATAACCAAGCATATCATTGTCCTGGTCAATCCAACTTGCCCAGTTTACACGTCCAGACCTTTTCTTGTGCCAAAGAGGGACAGTGCTCAGATGAGACCAGTCGTAGACTTGTCTCACCTGAATCACTACATTCACTACCCATCATTCAGGATGCTCACTGTCAATCATATCAAGTTAACACTTCCGCTGCAAGGTTGGATGTGTTCTTTAGACCTGATGGAAGCCTATTGGCATGTCCCAGTAAACAAAAGGTTCCAAAAATTCCTCGCAATGAGGATCGAGCATCAGACTTATGTCTTGCAACAGATGCCTGTTGGTCTGCACCTGGCATCGAGAATTTTCACCAAAGTAGTCCGACAGGCTCTGTTACCACTATTAACCCTTCCCGCCCGGCCAGCATTTTAACCCTTAATTGGCGGCGCGCAACTTATGTCTTGTGAAATAAATTTGGACTAAGTGGCGGTTCACAACTTATGTCGTGCGCCATTTTCAGCACGTAATGTTGCTGAGAGAGAGAGCTGAGCGGTGTGAGGAGCCTAGCAACTCTATGACCGCTCATGACCACCGCGGTGGACCAACTGAGGTGACTCCCACCCTTCCCTCCCCTCTCTCACTCGCTACACAGGGAATTATGTAGGGAAATTACCTAATTACAGGGTTTTTGCACTCGTGGTGCACGATCATTGCAAGAGAACCAGCGGTCGTACAAGGATGGTTCAGGTGTCATTGGAAATCTCTGTTTACGCCCTTTCAGGGATAGATATTTGTTTTATGCTCTGGGTCTTATTTAGGCATGAAAATTATCACATAAACAACCCTATTTAGGGTAAAAACACCCCGCTGGGCGCTACGGTCCGCTAGACCGCCTAGCCCGCCAATAAGGTGTTAAAAGGACACCGCGGCAGATGGGCAGGAGCCCGGGTGTCCTTTTAAAATCTGTAAGCTTGAAAGCCTATTAAGTGTGTTTTGAAAGCTGTGCGTCCGACGCATGTAAACAAAGCCTGTCTTTGCGACACCGCACCTCCGAAATCAAGAAGGAGACGTCGGATCAATGTTGTTGTTGTATGGCATGACGAAATTAGTGTCTGCAAAGCTCCGATATTGTCAACATCGTATCGAATCTCTCTCCACGGAAATCGTCATCACAACTGAACCAGTTGACTTAGCGAGCTCTACTCAATGCCAGTCTACAGATTGGAAACCGCAGTACGTTTAGAGATGCGTGGAAATTTTCTAGCAGTTAAAATAACAAAGAAACGGTAGCCTAGGCATAGACGTTTTTCGGCCAAATCGCCCAGATCTCAACAACGTCCTTAGGAGGGCGAGCCCGGGCCAGAAGGGTTAAAGCAAGGGATCATGATCAAGTGGTATCTAGACGACTGGCTGGTGGTAGCAGAATCCGAGATGCAGTGCCTCAATCATGTCAATTCCATTCTACACCATGTCAAATCCCTGGGGTTCAATGTCAACTTGGCTAAGTTGAAGCTCGTCTCAGCAAGGGTAATTTAGTGGGTAGGGTTGATGTGGGATACAACACACCTAACCCTCAGTCAGAGTGTGGACAATCGGAACAGGTTCCGCAAGA
This sequence comes from Paralithodes platypus, assembly GCA_032716605.1. Classification (NCBI taxonomy): domain Eukaryota; kingdom Metazoa; phylum Arthropoda; class Malacostraca; order Decapoda; family Lithodidae; genus Paralithodes; species Paralithodes platypus. Next base: position 20,625,850 of record CM064481.1, read on the forward strand.
AACTTTCTTTTTCTTCACAGTCTGACTACCACGAGGAAGGTGTGGGAGTCTCTCGTCGGCTCTCTCAACTGGATTCAACTTACTGTGAAGTTGAGCCGGTTGAAAGTAAAGAGGTTAATCTTAAGGGAAACAGATATTTTCCGCTTTTGCCGGCGGAAAAGTCGTGGCGAATCCCGAAATTAATCCACAACTTACTAGCGGTCTGGGCAAGGCCGGAAACATTGCATTCAATTATGACGTGGACTTCTCCTCTGCCTACGGTATGGGTGGATACCGATGCTTCTGGGACATTGGGTTGGGGTTATTAGTCAAACCTCGGGCATCAAGGTCAGGGTCTTTGGTCCCAATCCAAGGAGTTTCACATCAATGCAAAAGAGTTACTAGTTCCCTTATTTTTCCTTCAGGCTCACGGTCCCACTTTGGAGGGGAAATCGATAGCCTTCCGGATGGACAATCTGAATGCAGTGTCATGCATTCAGAAGCAAGGGTCAACGAGGTCTCAAATGTTGCTAGAGTTGTTGGAAAAGATCTTTGTGTTAGCAGACAAGCTACACATTCATCTTCACGCATCTTATCTGCCGGGCGTAGCCAACGTCTGAGCAGATGCTCTGCCACGAAGACGGAACAAAATAGTAGAATGGTCGCTCAAGCAAACTGTCTTTCAAAAGATGATTGCAGAGCCATACCGTCCACAAGTGGACTTATTCACGTCAGAAGAGAACCACAGACTCCCTCTCTTCCTCACTCGCCGGGAAGTAACTCCGGAGGGGGGACCAAACGCATTGCTGACGGACTGGAACAGGTGGAATTCCATCTATCTGTTTCCGCCACCAGACACTTCACTCATGTGTCAAGTAGTTCACAAACTATGGGATTATCGGGGCATAGTCTTGCTGATCGCGCCCCTGTGGCCGACTCAAGTGTGGTACACCCAGTTGAAGACGTGGTGCGAGAACCCAGTGTCGCTCCCGATCTCGTGCTTCCACTTAGAGGCAATTGGCAACCTAAAGACCTAGCTGACTTTTGCATTGTGGACATTCAAAAGGCAAAATGGTTGAAACCCTATGGGGATAGTGTAACTAATACTGTAAGTTCATTAATCAGTATAATTTTTCCACCAGATGTCAGTATCAATCACACTGGAAGGCGATAGTGGAAACTGACCAGACTGAAGCATCAGTATCTTTAATTTTCATATACCTGGACTATCTATTTGAACAAAAAGGCTTGTCAGTTGTCACACTAAAGAATCACATAACCGCTATTAGGGGACCATTTTTTGACTTAACTGGTCTCTCAGTACCGCAAGCGGAGGAGAAGGGTTTCATGCGTGCATGTTTCAAGCTTCGCACACCACCACGTCAGCTCATGCCTACCTGGTCACTTGACAAAGCCTTGTCATTACTAAATTCTCAGAAATATAGTCACAATACTACTTTTTATTTGATCTTAAAGAAGGCAGTGTTCCTTATGGCCTTGGCTACAGGAAACCGGGTATCTGAGCTGGCGGCGATGAGCAACGAACCGAATTGTCTCAGGTTTTGACAGCTCAACGTCAATGTTCAAATTACGCCGTCACCTAACTTTATAGCGAAAAACGAGCACAGTGAGCACGTTTTTACGGAATTCGAAGTTCTGGCGCTCAAGAGAGGATATTCTCACCATAAATTATGCCCGGTGAAATCTTTAATGATTTATATAGGAGTATCCCGGCCTAACCAACTGGGGGCTCTATGGGTAAATAGAACAGGTACATGCCTTACGAAGCGGCATTTAGCAGCTTTACCCGTTGATGTGATCCGGGAAAGCAACCCGGGAACCGTGGGACGTACACATGACATTCGGAAATGGGCCGTCTCACTTAGGTTCTTGAAGAATTTTTCTGTCACATGTATTCAGCAGACGCAATTATTGGCGTCCAATCACACCTTCCTAACGCGTTACCTGTCTATTACGCTAGATAAACCAAGCATGGCCTGTGTCGCATTGAGACAGTGGGTCTGATGGTCTGGTGCTCTTTAGAATTAATTGTTAGTTTTAAGGAGAAGGGGGGGGGGGGGGCATGAGATAGCTAAGACCCTCAGCCCCGCCGGACATGGTTGTAAGTGCGCAGATGCACTGTGATATCCTTGATCTCAGAAAACTGGAAGTTTAAACTGAGGAAGGGCAGATGTCGTAAGGACACAAAGAAATTCAGCTTCCCATATAGAAGTAGGCTATAGAGACTTGGAACAACTTGGAGGAGGAGGTGGTGCGAGCGAAGAACATTAAGATGTTCAAATCTAGGTTGGATAAAAGTAAATATGGAAATAGGACAACATAAGCTATGATATGTTAGTCCAAAATACTCGGAATTGGGAATATCCATTACGATACTTGTATAAGTAAAATGGATTGATTATAAAGTAACTAAGACAGGACAACACGAGCGCTGCTCAATTCCTGTAAACTACAAATAGGTACATACAGTCAAGAGAAAAAAATGTGTATTGTAAATACATCACCAAATATTTGTGATACTCATTATCATAAGGTTATTCAGGAACTTGCATTATAGTTACGAGTAAGATATATTTTGTATATGTTATAAGAATATATATTCATAGACAAAGAATTTATTTTAAACAGTTACAATGTTGTACAGTTGGTCCTCCGGTAACGCGAGTTTTAGAAACGCGGATTTGGTGGCACGCGGTACACCCCAAATATCCAAAATGTTACTAATGCGGTCAATACTTAGACTGGCGCGGGGTCCAGCTGGGCTCCGAACCTTTACTCCCAACTTTCGTAGCTCATATCTCTTCAAATATATAGCCTAACCAAGTTTTTATGCATACCGGAGGTAGATATGATCGTTCCCGTGCATTGGGTGAATACTAGCACACTCCACATTGTGTAGTTAATGTGTGAGGTGAGAATAATTACCGAAACACATTTATGTTATTGTTTGGCTGTCGAGTGAGTGTGTGTGTTGTCATTGTGTAGACAACATGGCTATGCTATCTCGGTCGCCGAATCTTTACTTACGACTTTCGTAATTTACCGATGCTCATATCTCTGCAAATAAATTGCCTAACCAAGTGTGTATGCCTACCAGAGGTAGATATGATCGTTGTTGTGCGTTGGGTGAAGACTAGAACACCCTACATTGTGTAGTTATTGTGTGAAGTGAGAAATAATAAGACGGCGAGTTAGGCGGGAATTCCGAAGCTACGATTTTCGTAATTTACCAATGCTCATATCTCTGCAAATAAATGGCCTAACCAAGTGTTTATGCATACCAGAGGTAGATATGATCGTTGTTGTGCGTTGGGTGAAGATTAGAACACCCTACAATGTGTAGTTATTGTGTGAGGTGAGAAATATGATGGAGGGATTTCAGAGCTTCGATCGAAAAATGTCGGCTACTGCTGTGACTCTCTCTCATTAGCCTAGCTGCCTAGCCTAAACGAAATATTTATTCAGAGGTAAGAGTTGTTGCAATGGGCAAATCAACTCATTGCACATGTCAAATAACCTTTATAATTGATTTAATTATTATAACATAGGCTTCTATGGAGAAAAAGTGGACTTTGTGGAAATCCCCAGAACACCAAGGTACCTTTAACATGTAAACATATGGGTTCGGTAATGCGGATTTTGCTAACACGGGCGGTAACCAGAACACATTGGCCGCGTTAATGGAGGACCAACTGTATACATTTAAGTGATCTGGTTTTATACATGCAATCAATAGATTATATGTTATGCACCTTTTCTACAATTCTTATCCCATAATTTCATAAAATGGTTGCACACAGATATTTCTTTAAGTACGCTACCTGTATTATCTTTTATATTTTTGATGTATCGTGCATACAAAAATAAAGAAAGTTAGAGCTCTATATCAGGTTTAGTCTCATCCTATTGTTGGTTTGTTAGTGGTTTGATATTTGTCACGAATGTCCCCCTCCAGACTTGAGATATCAGGCATATCGTCAATGATGAAGGGGCCACTAACAAATTATAGGTTTGAGTCCCGGAAGGAAGAAGGAAAACCTAATATTTAGTAGTGGCCCCGGAATCATTGACGATTCCGGCCTTCCCTTCCATCCCCTTCCCATTCGTCTCTGATGTTTTCTAAGTTATCTTGATATGTCAGTTAAGGCGGAATGATGCTGGGCGGTTCAGCGTCTGAGGGCAAACCCACGCTATCAACATCCACACGATGGGAAGCATAGCAAATTAGTAGTTCTAATATTTTTCTTTTTATTATTTTTTACCCATATATATTACTGGTAGATATGAGATCATTGATATGAATGAGGAACAGAGTTGGGGCCAAAACTGATCCCTGAGGAACACCAGCATTTATTGAGTGAAATTGAGAATAAAGGCCATCTACCATTACACATATTTTTCTGTTATGAAGATAAGAAGAAATTAGTGGAACTAATGATGCAAGGCCGTAGAGTGACATCTTCGACAATAAGGATTGATGCCAGACTATCAAATGCCTTTGATATATCCAGTGCTATTGTATGTGTTTCACCATGTTGGTCTGTAGCTTGGTTGATTTGATGCGTAAGAAGGCAAAGAATGTCTGCAGTTGATCGACATCGTCTAAAACCTTATTGCCTATCACTGATTAATTTATTATTCTCAAGATGCTTAATTATGTGATTATTTAATATAATTTCAAAGACTTTACCAAGAGTGGAAGTTATAGCTATTGGTCTGTAGTTTGATGGATCTGAAGAGGCACCTTTTTTAGGAACTGGATGGATATTTGATTCTTTCCAGGATACTGGCAAGCATGAGGTGTGAGTACACAGACGGAAAAATGTTGCCAATACAGGAGCGAGCACCAAGGAGCAATTTTTAAGTACTATTGGAGGAATTTCATCTGGACCAGGAGCCTTATCTACTGAGAGATTCTGCAAAATAGTTTTGACATGTCTGGTGTGAATCTTAAGTGAGGGAATTTCAGGCGAATTAAAATTAAGTACAGGGACATCTTGATTTATTTCATCTAAGGTTGAGTTGGTGGAAAAAATATCCGCAAGAAGGTTAGCTTTACCTCGTGGATCACTTACAAGATTGCCAGTCGGAGATTTTAATGGTGGAATGGATGAAGCAGTAGTGAAGATGGATTTGAATGAGTTAAGAGTAGACCAAAATATTTTGTTATCATTTGGATTATTTAGAAGTTTATTTGCCTGCTTGTGGAGAAAGTTTGATTTAGTTAGATTTAATACAGTTTTGGCATGATTTCTGATGTTTCTAAAGTAATTAAAGGCTTCATGTGTTTTTGATCTTGTGTATGCATTGTAGGCTATTGCTTTTTGTTCAGTTACTCTAGCACAATTATGGTCAAACCATTTAGGTGAATTAGATCTTTTACTGTACTTTTGATGAGGAATAAAAGTTTCCATTCCAATTTTTATAAAATCTTGTATGTGGCTCAAGGTGGAGTGTATTTACCTATTTGTATTTACCTATTTGTAGTTTACAGGAATTGAGCAGCGCTCGTGTTGTCCTGTCTTAGTTACTTTAGAATCAATCCATTTTACTTAGACAAGTATCGTAATGGATATTCCCAGTTCCCAGTATTTTGGACTAACATATCATAACTTATGTTGCCCTATTTCCATATTTACTTTTATCCAACCTAGATTTGAACATGTTAATGTTCCTCGCTCTCACCACCTCCTCCTCCAAGTTGTTCCAAGTCTCTATACTCCTATATGGGAAGCTGAATTTCTTTGTGTCCTTACGACATCTGCCCTTCCTCAGCTTAAACTCGTGCCCTCTTGTCCTTCCATTATCCCTCACGAATAGATCTTCCCTATCTACTTGTTCCAAACTTTTTACGCCCTTGAACATCGTTATTAAGTCACCTCGTTCCCTTCTCTCTTTCAAGGTAGGCAGTTGTAGTGTCTTAAGTCTTTCCTCATATGTCAACTCCTTCAATCTTGGGATCATCTTCGTTGCTATCCTTTGGACTTTCTCTAATTTGTTTATATGTTTTTTCAAATGTGGTGACCATATCACTGCTGCATATTCTAATCTTGGTCTTATCATAGTCATTATCAGTTTTCTTAACATTTCTTCATCCAAATAGTTAAATGCCCCTCTCATATTGGTTATTATTCCATATGCTCCTCCAATGATCATGTTAATATGCTTCTCCGGGGATAGATCATCTTGTATTATCACTCCAAGGTCCTTCTCATGCCGTGTTTTGCCGATTATTTCAATTCCTAATTTGTACTCCCAGCTTGGCCTTATCTCACTTGTTCCCACTTCCAAAACATGACACTTTTCTGCATTGAAACTCATTTTCCAGGTTTGGCTCCATCTGTGCAACTCATCTAGGTCCTTTTGAAGATCCTGACAACTTTCTATACAGGTGACATTCTTCATGATCTTAGCGTCATCCGCAAACATATTCATATGACTATTCAAGTTTTCTGGCATGTCATTTACATAAAGTAGGAACATTATCGGACCCAACACTGATCCCTGTGGTACTCCGCTCGTCACACTCCTCCACTGTGAATATTCGTCTCGTATCATGGTCCTCATTTCTCTTCCTATTAAAAAGTTTTCCATCCATTTTAACATCCTACCATGTACACCTCCAACAACCTGCAATTTCCACAATAACCTTTTGTGAGGCACCCTGTCAAAGGCCTTTTTCAGGTCCAGGTAAACACAGTCAACCCATCCCTCTCTCTCCTGTGTAACATCTACAACTCTGCTATAAAAGCTTAATAAATTAGATACACAAGATCTCCCTTCCCTGAATCCAAACTGTTTCTCGCTAAGCACCCCCTGTCCCTCAATGAAGTGTGTTCACTTTTTCCTTATAATTTTCTCACAAATTTTACAAACAATGCTGGTAAGGGACACCGGTCTGTAGTTAAGCGGATTTTCTCTGTCTCCTCCTTTGTAAATTGGTACTATGTTAGCTCTCTTCCATTCCACTGGCAGGTCTCCCTCATTCAGTGAAGATTTGATGATTTCATAGATTGGTTCCACTAACTCTTCCGCACATTCTTTGAGGATCCATCCAGCCACTCCATCTGGTCCCATTGATTTCCTCACGTCCAAATCCTGCATCAATTTCAGCACTTCACTTTTTGTCACTTTCATTTCAGGAATCTGTGGTGTTCTCATTTCTCTATCAGGTTCTATAAACTCCTCCTCTTTTACAAACACTGACTGAAGCTTTTCATTCATAACTTCACACAATTCTTTATCTTTCTCATAGCTGTTTGTTCCAACTCTTAGTCTGACAATACCTTTTGTTTTTATTTTTCCATTTACAAATCTATAAAATAGTTTTGGCTCATTTTTGCACTTCTCTACAATATTCCTTTCATATTTATATTGTTCCTCGCGTCGTATCTTTACGTATTCATTTCTTTTCTCCTTGTACTTATTCCAGTTATTTTCACTATGTCTCTTCCGTGCTATATTCCAGGCTCGGTTTCTTCTATCCTGTGCCTTACTACATCTTATATTGAACCATTCTTTTTCCTTCTTTACCCCTGATTTGAACCTTGGGACATATTTATGTATCCCTTCTTCATATACTTTCAGGAAAAGTCTATATTTGTCTTGAACCATTTCCAGGCTTTCTAGTTCCTTCCAATTTATACTTTGGAAATAATGTTTCAATGATTTAAAATCAGTTTTAGCATAATTGTATCTATTTATTTTATGTCCTTCATTTCTCTCCTCATTTTTTCCCAAATCCATCTCCATTTCTAATATCTTGTGATCACTTTTTCCCAAGGGACAACGATAATTTATCTTTCTAACATCATGTGGATCACTGGTGAAGACTAGGTCTAGCCTGGATGGTTCATCCATCCCTCTGATTCGTGTGTTTTCTCTAACATGTTGTGTTAACATGTTTTCTGTTACTAGATTCAGTAATTTACTGCCCCAAGATTCATTATTATTTCCCGCATCTAACCCTTCCCAATTGACTTCCTTACAATTGAAATCACCTGTTAATAATAATTTATTTCTCCTATTAAAAAGTATTTTTAGTGCATCTAGAGATTCCGTGATTAGTTGATCATATTTATCCCGCTTCCATGCTCTAGTTTGTGGTGGTATATAAGCCACTGCTATATCAGTTGCTTTATTGTCCTTGTCTTTTATTGTCACTGCTATAATTTCTGATCTATTATTGCCTAGGTTAATCTCACTTGCTTCTATATTTTTGTCAGTCATTATTAACACTCCACTGCCCACCTTTCCTTCTCTATCTTTTCTCCACACATTATACCCTTCCCATCCCAACACTCCCAATTCAGTACCACCTCTCAACTTTGTTTCTGCTAAGCACATAATATGTGGTTTATATTTCTCAATATAGTCATTCAATTCTAATTTCTTAGACAGCAAGCCATCCACATTACTATACATCAGCTTCATCTCCCCCCTTCTTACACCTTTCTTTTTTTCTCTTTCCCTGATATTCCCAGACTCTACTCCCCCCCCGCTTCCACTCCACCTTCTCTCCCTTGCTCCCCCGTGCTCTCCACCTGCCCTGTTCCTCTCACTTGTTCCTGGTTTACACCAGTCTCTCCCTCCTGTCCTTCGGTACTGGTACTCGCTTCCCCTGTCCGACCGTTCATCCCTAAGTTCTCTGTTTTCCCCTCCGTCTTCCTCTGTGGGCTTTTGATGAACCATTTCCTCTTCTTCGTTCCTACCAGTCTCCAATAAAAAAAAATCCACTTCTTGTTCTGTTCTTTTGGCATTCAATTCCTTCACCTCGTCCCTCAAACTTTTCATTTTGTTTCTTTCATCTAAGTCCAAGTCTTTTTCGATGTAAATATGCTTCAGACAATCCTTATCTTTCAACCTCCATTTATTATTCATGATTTCCTCTACTATTCTTACTGTGCGAAACTGCACTTTCATTGGCCTAGACTCTTGTTTATATTTTCCAATTCTATGCATGTCTTCAATTTCATTCTCCCACTCTCTCACACCCTCGTCCACTACCTGTAGAATCTCCCTCACTCGGTCTCTCTCTATCCTACTTCCCTCCTCTCTCTTTACATTGTGTTTCTCCTTATCTCCTCTTATCACAATACATTTCTTTCTTCCAGCAGTCTCCCTCACTAGATTTTCCTTCTGTCTAATTACCTTAACTACATCCTTTTCAAAGTTACCTCCCTGCCTATGTATCTGTTGCTCCTTTACTATCTCCGAAAATTTCAAATTCCTTACCTCCTCGTTCTTTTGAAATTCATCCTTCTTTAATTCAACATCCTTCATATCTTTCTTCATCCTGTCCATTTCTTCCTGCATTTCGCTAATACAAACCCTTAACACGTAATTCTCATCCTTCAGAATACCAATTTGGTTTGCCATCCGTTTTTCTCTTCGTTCATAATCTAAGCTTTTTGTCTCCTGTTCCTCTAGCTTCCGCTCCAGTTTATTCAACCTCACCGCAAATGCAGATATTGCTACTCCCTCCTCTGAGAACCCTTAAATATCAAATCCCTCATGATCACGATCATAAGGGTCTCTGGTTACCCTGCTTGGGGGCAGGCTGAGCCGGTTCCTCCCACCGCTGGCCATACTGCCAGCTGGCTTTTGTTTACACCTGTTCGGCTCCACAAGTTTCGGTGGGAATATCCATTACTTTTTCTTTCTTACTCAAATCAAACTCAACTCTCACCTTTTTTAACTAGGGAGTATATTCACTAATTGCATTTAAATTATAATTAATAAACAAAAGGACAACACATATGAACGCTACAAATATACCAAACCACCAAACAGGCGCTGGCTGAATCAGCTGTCTCAAGCACGTCCGCCCTCCACCACGGGAGTATCAATAAAGAAATCTTGAAGACCCTCCCAGTCTGCCCTATCGTAATGCCATTTAGTCACCAAAACAGGTTCAGAGTGGGAAGGTGTGGTAGGTGATAGACAGGTGGCCTGTATCAGACAGTGATCAGAAGATCCAATTAGACTCCTAAGCCTGAGCCTAAAGGCACAGTCAGAGACACCCAATTTAAAGATCCCATCAGGATTCCCAGATTTGACTCGCGAACGAGACAGAGTGCAACACTACTTCGCATCACGTCCAGTACTTGGCCTTGTGTATCTTTTGCACGTAGATGCCTAAGCTCGTCCATTTCAATGACCCACTCATTTGGAATTGGCACCAAATCTGGATGGCCTGTGTCAGCATTGGCAGGTGTTACTACTGGTATTTGTTTCCAGTATCTGGATTCACCAAATAGTAGAGGAAGAGGTTTCTTGATGCTTTCAGGTTCCTGCTCAATGGGTGGGGGATGAATATGTGACAGAAAAAAGTTATTGGGAAGGCTAGAAGCTTGAAGACTAGTCTGAGTGGAGGATGTAGGAGTGGATGTTATTTCCTGAGTAGGTTGTTTGGGTTGGACAGGTATCTGAGCTAGTGGAACTGGGTCTGGTATGGCAGGTTGTAACATGGATGAAGTAAGAGACCTACCTTGGGGATCTAGGATAGCCTTATCTAGAGAAGCAAATTTTTGTTCAAATTTGTCCGCTAACTCATTATTCAATGATTTAATAACTACGGTACCTGAAGTTCACCCAATAAGTCACCATGAGGGTTCTGCCTAGGGGCTATGTCAGACTGGTGAGACTCTTCTTCACTGTGATCTAATGAATAAGCCTGGGATTCATTGTCATTCCAACCCTCCTCCATCTGGGTACCGGTATCCAAATTATAACACTCTACAATAGTATTGTTCATGTACCCAGGTTCTGGGGTATCCTTAAGAAGTACTGTTTCTTGTCTTGCCCCAACCGTACTGTAATAAAAAAAGTCTGGAGCTGCCGGAGAAGGATCTAAGTGAACTGGTGAGTCCGAAGAAGGCTGAATAGGTGAGTAGTCAATGGTATTATGTACTTCAGCTTCAATATTCATCTGAATCAGTTGAGGGTGAATTAATGTGGAAGGAGCAAGCAAAGGGGTTGATTTGAACTGTTGTTCAAAAGTATCAGAGATTTGTTCTAGGGAAAATGGAGGGGGACTGACAATCTCAGAACTTGGATCAGTCAAGGAGGTAGCTGAGACAGGTAATTTATGTCAAGCTGTAACAGGGTTGGCAGAGTGACTAGCCACCTCAGAAAATGTCAGAGGATTGGAGGGATATGGTGCAGACTGTAAGACTTTGAAATCATAACTGCGAGTTGGGGAAGTTTGGGACTTGGAAGGTGGATTTTTAGTTTGGGATTTGCTTGCTTCTTTATGTCTTTTACTGGAAGACTCAGAGCTGACTGAACTATATCTTTTCCTGCCAGATCCAGACATATTCTTGTCAGAAGGTGAGGAGGAGCTATGGGTTTTAGGCAAGGATATTTCTAAAAAGCTTACACACTTTACATCTGTAATACCTGGCGATTTTTTCAGGATCCCTGAAATGTAAGATTTTACTGAAGCCCACACAGATACTAATACTTGTTTGCATGTGACCGAGGCTAGAAATGTTTTTGGGTCATGGTACTTAGATACATAATAACTACACTTCTCACACACTTTAGGGTTCCACATAGCATTGGTCCTATTGACACACTTTGCGTGAGCGGGGCAGAGTTTATGAGCTTTGAGGGCTAATGTGGTACAACTCTTGTGCGAGCAAATGGTGATGTCATCGGGTGGGTCGATCTCCTGAAGTGTAATTCTGCCCATCTTGGCTGATGTGGGCCCCGGGGAGGGGAACCCTATGAATGAGTATTCGTCTTCCAGGTTGAGGACTCCTCCTGATAACACCCCTTATAATCCTTCTACACAGCAGGTGCATACGGACCCTGAAGAAAAGGAAGAAAAGAAACAATGGGGTTCTTTTAGAAAGGGAGAGAAAACTTGTACTTGTTCCCTGGAAATTAATTAAAATTGTGTAATTAGTGAGAATACACTTAGCCGGTGAACCGGAAACGTCTAGAGTTTTGACAAGTGAACTCACCTTACAAATGTAGGTTTTTTAGCTGAGTGAAGGGAGCAACAGGTGAGATGGTCAGGTCTACCACGGCCTTGAAATCTGGAATACTGTTGGGATTGGTCCAATCGTTGTCCAGATTCTTCTCTGGTAACGCCGTGCATTGCCTGGGCCTGTGAATCATACCAAGGAGTCAATGTTGCATAATGAGATGGGAATAGTTATTAATAGGTTTACTTAACTTGGCCAAAATTAGGATCTAGTCTTGTATTGTTTACTTTAATTAAACTAACTAGATAGAAGTACTTATTTAAGCTCTCGTATCTATCGTAACTCTGACAGTTATGTTAATTACTGGTACCCGGGCCTGTCTCTAATATGGTATGACATCTTTATTATAGTATGACCAAATCTAGAGTACCCGGCAATAATTTCCATTTGATTCCATTATTGGAACCCTGGTTGTTGTTGTTGTTGTTCCCCAAGCTGCCTGGCCGAACAGCCCCAAGGCCCCGAGCAAGGCCAAGGCCATAACCGAGCGCCCCCACAGAACCCTCCCTGCCGACCACAATAAAGCCTGGGTGACCGAAGCCACTCCATGGCGGGGAGCTGAGGAGGGTGCGGAAACGCCCGGGAAACCAAAGCCCCATCCAGGACCCTGTGCCCCTCAGCAATTATGATGAGAAAGTTGAGGGGCAAAGGAAAAATGTGACGCTTTGGCTTCCAATCTTGGTAGATTGGGAGGTCAATCCACGGAAAAGACGCCGTCACTTGAGATCTAGAAAACATATAAGTAAAAGGAACAGTCAGAGTAAGCTATGGGTATGGCAGAGATCGCTCAGTTCTCACTCTGATAGACCAGCCCATCACCACATGGAACCCTGGTTTGTCTTTATTACAGTATGACAAACCTTAGGGTACCTGGTAAAATAATATCTGTTTTCTTACAGGTACCTGGACTTGTTCTTGTCATAGTTATGACACAGCCCTGAGTAACCCGGCACCAATATGGTGGTCTTCAATTTGTACCCGGGGCTGTCTCTATATTTGTTTTGTTATTATGATACTGTGACGCATGTCCACGTGTGAGCATGCTGTACAGAACGCCTAGTCATGCCCCACTCTCGCTAGGATCGTCAGGGCAGGAACTTTGGCTGTAGTCTATGTAGAGTTTCCTAACTTAGTTCGTGTGAGCCGTTGTACTATAAGTATTATGAATATGTATTTTGTTTTCATCTGAGTCAACGAGTTCTATTTTATATCCTTAGTTATAAGTATTGTGTGTAAAACTTATTTGTAATGATGGGAAGAGAAACAGCCACAGTTAGGTGTCAGTGGGTATGCCAGGCAGGAGGTAGGCCTAACTCACTCACACTCCTCCCTCCCTCAGTGCTAGGGGAGCCTTTGTGTATCCCAGAGGAGAGAGATAAATTATGTGATGGTTGTCAGTGGGCGGTCCTTAGTAGTTCACGTTGGGCTCACTAGAGGGCCGGGTATAAAAGGGAAGTCTAGCCATTTTTTCATCAGAACTCATTACGCAGAGCGACTTCTCATTTCCCTTGCTAACTATTTATATTCTTCTGACTGATGGGAACTTTCTCTACTACCTTACATTCTTATTTCCTCTTTTCCCTGCCCTGTTTAACTTCCATGGTCCCGTTGGTGCAGAGCTAGTCAGCCAACGTATTATCGCTTGAGTTCTCATGAGATACTTGCCTATTAGATAGCCTATTTTGGAAGGGTTGACTTAGAATAGGATTGATCTATGTTTGTTGCACTTGTATATGCATTTCCCTGTGTGTTATTATTATTATTCCTGTTTTCTGCTAGTCTAGGTAATGCTAGACTGGGGTAAGGCTTTTCTGTGTTACGAGTTGTTGTTTGATGCAGTGGTTAAGCGATAAACCTGCATACTCGTTTCGGTTCAGTGAAGCCTAGGTTGTCTTCGCGGCTGACTGTGTTGAGTTAATAATTTACAGTGCGTGAGGGCAAGAGCCTAACCACCCTGTATTTTATTAACAGTTTGTTTTTACTTTGTCAAGGAGCCGGGAGAAAACCAGATACAAGGGATCTGGATTTCTCAAAGTGCACTTGTTAGTTTTAACGTAATACTTTAAACAGTCGTGAGGACTTCGCTAGGCTACAAGCCGTTTTTGCTCAGTCACTGCTACCTTTTGCCCACAGTACCCCAGCTAGACTTTACTCGATTAGTAGATACAGAATAGTATTGAAGCTTTCCTTATGTATGATATTGTTTATGCACTATTGATTTCATGTGTTGCAAGCTTGGCTACTTTAGTGATTAGTGGCCCACGAGCACAATCCGAGTAGGCTATTGCCGTTGCATTTGCGGAGTACTTCCTTTTAATGTTTGCCATTTACTATTGCATATTCTTTTAATTATTCTTATGCCAATTTAAGCCTTTAATAGTATTTAATTGCCAGTGTTTTTGCTTATTGAATTACTGTTCAAAATCCGATACGTACTTCTTACGAGCATCCGAGAAGCATCTAACTTTTTTCAGAAGATTCCTTGCTCGATGCTTAACCCTCCAGCCCCGGGGGCTATAGCTTGCGACTGTGCTGCGGTACCGGGTGTTTTGACGATCTTTGGGCTATGTTAACTACTCTGTAAGTCAATGAATATGGCATGTAATGTTGTGAATAAAAAAGAATAATGTTCCACAAACCTTCCTCTGTCGAATGGCGTTGAGTAGAGGTCTCTAGCCCCTCTGGTTGCATAATGGTGAGCGCGGGAAGACGAGTGCTTTTCGGCGGCAAATTCTTCCTGCGTTCGGACGCGTCGCCCTGGCCATGGCTACGACGCACCTAGCCGCTCGTCGCGCCAAAGTATTTATCTCCCTTAGACAATTTTAGTGTTTGATATTGAGAATGTGATGTTTATTTGATATTTTTCTAGTTATTTTGAGGCCAATTATATAAAATATGTTTATTAGTGTATCACTGTCACTGATATTGCTAATTTTCACTCGATACCGTACATTTTATTAGTAATTGAGGTAGCTTATTGTTGTATTGGGCACTGATTATTCGTTATTACAGGTGTTTATTATTCTTTGGTCATCAAGTATTGTGTCTTGTGTCACTTTCACTTTGATAAATATGCTTTAGAGTGTCACTGTCACTGATAATGCTCATTTTCACTCGATACCGTACATTTTATTAGTAATTGAGGTAGGTTATTGTTGTACAGTATTAGGCACTGATTATTCGTTATTACAGGTGTTTATTATTCTTTGGTCATCAAGTATTGTGTCTTGTGTCACTTTCACTTTGATAAATATGCTTTAGAGTGTCACTGTCACTGATAATGCTCATTTTCACTCGATACCGTACATTTTATTAGTAATTGAGGTAGGTTATTGTTGTATTAGGCACAGATTATTCGTTATCACAGGTGTTTATTATACTTTGGCCATCAAATATTAGGTCTTGTGTCACTTTCACTTTGACAAATATGCTTTAGAGAGTGTCACTGTCACTGATAATGCTCATTTTCACTCGATACCGTACATTTTATTAGTAATTGAGGTAGGTTATTGTTGTATTAGGCACTGATTATTCGTTATCACAGGTATTTATTATACTTTGGCCATCAAATATTAGGTCTTGTGTCACTTTCACTTAGTTATATGATTTGTAAACGTTTTATATACAATTTATTGTGTCTTTTTTCACTGATTTATATATTTCTATAGGTTCTAATCATATGAATGTCACTTGGTATATACATATGTGTCACTTTCACATATTATTATGGTGTAATTGTATTTGTATCAATTTTCTCATAATACATGACTTTTGTATTACAATAAATTGGTTTTCTTCCACTTTTTGCCTATATATAATTATAGTGTACATATTGTCATTTTATTTGTCAATTTCAGTATGATTATTAGAACTCCAGCTTGGAGTGGTAATCAAAGAAGCACTCTAAAGCACAGAGTGCCACCTTGCACTCCACACACTCCATGGTTGACTTTTTACCTGGCCTCGGCCTCACCCTGCTGTTGTAGCAGACATGGCACCGATTCTGCTGTGTTCTTCCTGATTCATTCTGAGGCAGGGAACCAAGCCTGTGCCTAATCAAGTATTGAGCACACTGCAAGCGGTCAATAACGGCGGGCCCAGGATGTGCCACTGCCCTCTGTGGCGTAGCATACTTCTCCAGGAGCTCCGTCAACACCTGCTTTTGGAACCTCCGCAGGCTATTGAACTTCATGGGTGTGTTCACATTCCGAAGCTTGTATATATTGTAGGCATTCAGAACTGACATGTCCACCATATGCAGAAAGAACTTTTTGTACCATCTGCACGAGGTACGCAGGCAGTCAATGAAGCCTATCTGCATGTCGGACTTGTCCACCAGCCTCATGTTGATGTTGTAGTCCAGGACAGCATCGGGCTTGGTCACCCTGGCCTGGGTGCGGCGATCCACCTTGCCAGTCTCCACCATTTCCCCCTTGTGGATGGTGGTCAGGAGGTTGACCTTCCGCTGGTCGTGCCAGTGGATAGCCAGAATGGGCCCCGACTTCTTCTTGAACACATCACCTTTTTTGGTCTTTGGAGGGAAAGGTGGCATGCCCTTCCTTTTCCCTCGTACTGTGCCTACAGTCCCCGTCTTGCGCTCATGCAGGTACTGTGAGAGAGTGGGGGACGTGTAATAATTGTCCGTGTAGAGGACGTGATTCTTGTGAAAGTAGCGGTCCATCATGGCTTGCACCACTGCTCCGCCAAAGCCAATGAGGGGGTCCACAAGCAAGTCCCCTTCCTTCCCGCTGTAGACCAGGAAGTCCAGGACATAGCCAGTTTGGCAGTCGCACAGCACAAAGAATTTTATGCCAAAGTGATGTCTTTTTGAGGGGATGTACTGCCGGAAGCTGAGTTTTCCCCGGAACAGCACAAGAGACTCGTCAATGACGACCTTGCGGAAGGGCTTGAAGTAGGAGGTGAAGCGTTCTCGCATCATCTCGTACAACGTCCTAATCTTCCACAGCTTGTCTGGGAGGTGGACGTCAAGGTTGGTGACAAGATGGAGCGCTGCGAGGATATCAAGGTACCGGTCGCGAGACATATATTTCCCGAAGGCAGGGGTGGATATCAGATCATTGGTGATCCAATAGTCAGGCAACCTATGCTTCTTGACATGAGGCATTAGCATGGTGAGTGCCAGGAACACCATGAACTCTTTATGAGTCACTGGGGTCCACTGCCTCATGTGGCCCTTGGTCACCTTGCCCAAAAAGTGGACCTGGAATTGGTGCTGCTTATTTGTCTCTTTTACAACATAGCCTACCACCTCCTCATCAAAGAAGGCCTCAAATAGTTTGTGTGGTGGAGCATTGGGGCCTGCAGGAAAATTGGGGGTAATGCCTGAACCCTCCAGTACCTCATAAAAAGCTGGCACATCAGGGTTGTATCCATCCTCATCAACTACGTCTTGCCACTGAAAAACGTAGAATGGGTCTTGTCTACGCTGATGAGGAGCTCCAGCTGGTGACCCAGCACGCCCACGGCCAACTCGGGAGGCGCGCGCCCTAGGGCGGCGAGGGCGTCGGCCAGGGCGGCGGGCAGCACGACGGGCAGCACGACGCTGGGCCAAGCGGATGGGTCGAGGGTCGTCGATGTCCATATAGTCATCGTCAGAGTGGTCATCTTGCCCTGACGGTGGACCTATGTAATCATGGCCAGAGTCTTCAGAGAGGTGCCCTTCATCATCAGTGGCCCCCACATAATCTGGCGGGGAACCAGTGATGCGTGGGCGGCGTGCGGGTGGGCGAGGTGGGGAAGGAGTGGCAGGTGAGGCTGTGTCCCCCCGAGGTCCTGGGCTCCTTGGCCTGCGACGAGTGACAGAAAGCAATGTTTCACTGTCACTAGGCCCAGGTATTGGTGATGCGAGCTCAAAGACTTCTTCAGGAAGACATGTTGAAGGCGGGAGAGGTGGGGAGGACCGTGGGGAAAGTTGCGGGGACGTATGGCTGGGGCCGGCCGGGGTGGACGCCGCGGGAGCCTCGAACAAAACTCTCTTACTTTTCTTAATTTTTTTGGTATATTTCCTACCTTTCCCCTTTTCGGCAGCAGTATGTCTCCTGTCGGGGGACCTAGGAGGCAAATAGGCCGAAAGTGGGGGTTCCTCAACCCTTGGATATGGTGGGGGTGGTGGGGAAGAATGCGGGGCATCCGGGTCATCTTGGGTGGCGTGGGTAGATAAGGGAGATTATAATATCCCCGTCCATCTGGGTACCCGGGACTGCCACCATACCCGGCATTCCTGGTACCCGGGCCTTATTGAGATAAGGTCTAGGGTACCCGGGGACTTGAGAAATTCTCAACACGCCATATACTGTATATATTTTTTATTTTTATTTTTATTTTTTTGGCACTAGTAAGGGTAGGCCTACCCGGGCACGAGTGTTAATTGGCGATTATTGTGTATCTTTGTACATGTTTTCTTACATCGTTCCGGGACTGTAAGTCGGTGAGATATATTCAATCAAGATATTATTTTGGGTACTCATTGGCTGTAGGCCCACTTGGTACCCTTGAAAATAATGACATACGAGTGCCTAAATAAGCAGTACACTATAGGCTATTATTAGAATGTTGTAATTGAATTTAACATCACAATATAACACCATCAGCTGTAAGTGTTTGATGGTTCTCACTGAAAATAATGCCATACAAAATGTCTTGAAGGCAAATATATATGATGAGGCACTCTTGATTGAATAATGTAAAAGCGATATGTATTCACCTTCACATAGAAAACTTAGGAAGTTAATACTGAAGGTATTGTAGATGTTATGGTGTGAAGCATTGAATGAAAATAGGTAAAAAAACAACAAAATATTTGAAATTAGGATTTGGGAATTTAGTTTTTATTAAAATTTTAAACAAGGTATGACAAGTAACCCCTGGCCAGCGCACAACCTTGGGGGGTACATGTAAAGAATTAAAGATTTATGAATTTGACACTAACACAGAATTCAACACTTAAGGGAATTAATATCAAGCTACAATGTTAAAACACACTTTCATAGAAAAAGAGACACTGCAGCTAATCAGCCGAGGCTCGTATGATAAAAAAAAGGAACAAAAACATTAAGAAAAAGCGAAAGTGGCGTCCTTGAAAAGCACGCTCGTCGACCAGCCCAGACTAAGTCCTTACTTATTCAGGTTACAAGGGAAAATAGTTAAAATAAATACAATCCTAAATGCATATACAAACTCAACTGCAATTAGACTCACTATGGACTAAAACTGATGCGTTTAAGAGGGGCTATGTAACACTGAAAGGGAGGTAATGACAATGCGTCGTATCTGGACGGGCGACGGTCGAAAGAGACCACTCCTAGGTAGGTGAAAGGATTAGGCATGCTCATGGGAAACAGAGGAAGATCTGAATGCGCTGAGGCGCGGTGTTCAAACTGTGTTAATTCTTTTCTCTTTTTATTTTCTACTTTTCAGTGGCTCCGTCTCAATGACGTACCTTAGGAATGATTAAGGGGTACCCCCTAAGATGATCTTGGTTCTCGACCGTCGTGATCAAGGTTAACCCGGGCTCTGAGGAGCCCGGAACGAGGCCATATTACCATAGGCTCTTACGTCATTGACGTAAGGAGCCACCAATAAATAGTAGCGTCAGGCCACCCAAAACAATGGCACTTTTATCGACGCGCCTCAAAAATCGCGTACATTTTTATATAAATCAATAGTTTGCCACAGGATGCATTTCATAACTCATGAAATCGAACACAGTCAGCTGAAGAGTCCCCAGTACTGTTCCGACCACCATCTTGAGACAAGGTAGAGTCTATCTTTTTTTTTTTTTTTTTTTTTTTTTCTATATTCCAACTACTCCCTCTCGGGCATAGGCTGATAGCCTTTACACTCTACCGCTGAACACGGTGAGGCCCGTGAGGTCTTGTCCCAGCCTAGGGAGTGAGGCATGCGAAGCACCTATTTCACGGCTCGAACCCAACTCCATCTCTGAAGCTGCTTCGCCTCTGCGCCTCACAGTCTCACGACCCAGGCTCGGACCCTCACTCTCAGAACGCCACCTATTGAGCAATTAACTCACTAGGCATTGCCCCCCTGTAGCATATTTTGAATATGGAAATATTCATACAGTGCTATTTAATCAGGGAACAATGAGGGTATTTTTGTTTTGGCATTTCGGTGTGCTGTGGTAATGCACTGAAACTACTGTACAGTAGGTACAGCACAAATTCCATCGCAATAATATCTTCCCATTGACATGTTGGGATTCGAACCCGGGTCCATTGGATCACCAGTCCAGTGGCAAGACCACTCTGCCACACCTCCCCTATCTATATATTGCCTGACGCCGTGATCCCCGAAGGGGTGGCCACGAATGAACCGCCCCAATTCACCTATGTCCCCAGTCAGTCGACGCCCCTCCTCCCAACCAGCACTGGTTTCATCCATATATTTCCTCACTCCATCCTTCCACCTCTCCTTCGGTTTACCTCTCCCTCTCTGTCCTTCCACCTCGCTCTCGTACACCCTCTTAGTAATTTTCTCGCTTCCCATACGTTCCATATGGCCGAACCATCTGAAGGTGTTCCTTTTCACACTTTCCAGCACATCTAACACAGCCCGTAGCCTAGTAGGTAGAGCTCTCGTCTCACACACGAGGGGTCGGGGGTTCAATCCCCCGGCCGGGCGGAGACAAATTGGGCTTGTCTCCTTTCATGTGTTAGCCTCAGTTCACCTAGCTGTAAATAGGTACCTGGAATAAGTGGACGACGTTGTGACGTCCCATCTGGGGTTGGCAAAAATGGTACAAGGCGAGATGGGTATCATATGGTTCACCTAAGCTGATGGCTACCTAAGCCTTCGGGCGAGACGGTACCGTCTATAGTGAGAATGGTACCATACAGATCCACCCTAAGCCTTCGTTTCAGATGTCGCCAATTGGCTAAAATACAGACTACACACACATCCACAGCCATTCCAACAGTACATAAAACACTTAACATGCATTTCACGCAATACATTCCCAGTTAAGGAGGCGCGATAATAATGAGCTTAGCTCGCATTGCGTGGATTCCCCTTGACGAACAAGTAACTGAGTAACCTCCACACCACACCTCCTTCTTACTTCCTCATTCGTCTGTCTATCCCTCCATGTAACTCTGTACGCACTTCTCAAGTAACTCATTTCCACCCCTCTCACTCTTGGCCTGAGTCTCTCCACCAACGTCCATGCTTCGCTTCCGTAAGTCAGTGTCGGGATTACCACACTGTCATGCAAGGACTTCTTCACTTCCATACTGACCACCCTATTTCTTGTTACTGCTTTCAGCGTTCCTACAACCCTCTTCCCCTGTTGCACCCTCTCCAGCACTTCTTCATCGATAGTCCCATCTCAACACACTGCCCAGATACTTAAATGAGCTGACAATCTCCATAGCCTGACCATTCAACTTCACCTCACACTCTGTGGCTTCACCCCTTTTGAAGACCATAACCTTGCTCTTCCCCGCATTTACCTTCAGATTCCGTTTTTCGCACACTGTTCCAAACATATTTACCAGACCCTGCAACTCCCATTCATTATCGCTCATCAAAACTGTATTATTGGCAAACAGCAGTACAGGTAGCTTCCACTCATTTCCCTCCCTTATCAGCGATACACCAACATCCACTGCTCTTCCTTGTATTTATTTCATGACTCCATCCATATATACAGTAAACAACCACGGGGACATCACACACCCCTGTTTCAACCCAACATTCAGGTCAAAGAACTCGCTCTGCTCATTCTCCACACGTACTGCCGCCTTTGCACCCTCATACATGCTCTTCACTGCTTTCAGCAACTTGCCATCTACTCTGTATATTCTAAGTACTTTCCACATACCTTCCCTATCCACTCTGTCATAGGCCTTCTCCAAGTCCATAAAGGCAACATACACCTTTTGTTGCTTCTCCAGATATTTCTCCACAACACAATTCAGGGTAAAAATCTGATCTACATATCCTCTTCCCTTCCTAAAACCGCCCTGCTCGTCACCTATCCATTTCTCTGTTCTCACTCTCACTCTCAATCACTACCCTACTGTACACCTTCCCTACTACGCTTAGAAGACATATTCCTTGGTGGTTACCACATACTCCTCTTTTCCCTTTACTCTTATATAGGGGGACTATTATGCCTGTCTTCCAGCCATTATGTGCACTCCCCTTCTCCCATGCTAGTTTGCACATTTTCCATACCCATTCGATCACTATCTTACCACCATACCTCAACATTTCCCCACACTCTCCATCTGTTCCTGGTGCTTTCCCCAACTTCACTATTTTCATGGCTTCCCACACTTCTGATCTGATCCCCACCTCCTCCTCCTCCACTACGTCAATTCTTCTCCCTCCCATACCCCATCCAACTATGTTTGCTGGCGCTTCATTCATTACATTTAGCATCTCGTTGAAGTACTCCCTCCATCTTCCGACTCTCTCTTGCTTCTCGGCTAGCATTCTCCCATTCTTATCTTTCACACCCTTAGGCCCGAATTCAGAACAGTGGTTTAAACCTCCTCGCTGGTTTAAACCCGAGCTTGAAACTCAATCCAGGACTATCGGTATTCAGAATGAAATCCTGAGCCGCTTATCTAGTCAATTCGCGGATTACTCGATCCGAGGTTTAAACCTGCGGGAGGGTAGGTTTGACTCTAGATCGAAGTTATAAAAACCTTAAATTACTCATGATTGCTTACACTAATCCATAAGGAACCCATAATATAAAATAACAAAGACTGGCACGGATTATTTGCAGTCTTTGGAGGCATGCTAAGCAAGGATTATATTAATAAGTAATAACAAGTGTAAGAATGCAGCTCAGGCAGTCAATCCGAGGTTTAAACCAGCGGGAGGGTTGACAGACGATCGATCGAAGGCTTCTGCTTGCCGATAAAATGTCATACTATTATTTCCAACTAACTCAAACTGGCATTAAACCGATTCCATTATATTGTAAAAAACGGCAACAGCTTTTACATTACGTTGGAAATTGTCGAAGCATACTAATAATTAAATAATTGGTGCCAAACGAACGAAGCACTGCCGTAGCCTAACCACTGATGTAGTTATTCGATAATAGTTGTTAATGTCTTGATAACCTGAGATGCTTCTAATCTGAATAATACAAATATATTTAAATGTCCGCGAACATTTATTAGATACGATACACATGTATTAGGTTACCATAGAACCAATATTATTAGTCCATTACATGTTGCACAGCAAATATAAGTATATACTGTATCCATGCACAATGTTAATCCTTTGTACTAATTAAAATATATAGCTTAAAATCTATAAAGAATCACAAGTGAACCATTATTTTCAAATGCATTTAACAAGTAGGATAAGAGTTATTTGAGACATGAGTTGTCTTTTTAATAGCCTAGTAGGTTGTAATGATGCATAGTTTATATAACGAGTCACATTGGTTAGGCTACTTGTTTTCGCCTACATAGTTAATGGTTACAACGTATTTCAGTTGAGCTATGTATACTACAGGTATATATATTTGTCCATTTGACTAGGTATTAACAGCACTGAGCATGCGGTAGATGTAGTAACAAAGTATAAGTTTGGTTTAAGGGGTGGAATAGAGTTGCTGGTAACACAGATTTTAAAGCCACTAGGCCTATCTCACGTAGCCTACACTTTCGTTCTCACTTCGAAATTAATTGGTCTTAATTCGGCCGCTTTTATCTTTCCGTCATGCTATTAATATATCACAATCCCTATGATAAAGTTGAGCATATATAAAAACCATGGTAAGTATGACTATATTGCTCGCTATTACTTAAAACAAGCGACATGAATCTACGTAGCCTATGTCAGTAAAAGTGAAAGTCAGTGGAAGCAGTAGCACGCTCATGATTGGCTAGTTTATCAGTACCCTGATAATTTACTTATTATCTGTATTATTCCTTGTTTATTCATTAAACTAGATATGTGTTAGCAATTTTAATGATTACTTGATAAATTACAGTGCTATCTGAATCTAAAGAGCTATTAAATATCACAGGAAACACAATAATAATGTATATATCATAAAGTAAACACAAGCGAAATAAAACATAAATAAACCAAGAAGTAAGCGAGAGAGTAGACTGACTGGACTCCGGGCCATGCCTCTTAGCCAATCACTGGCCATGCTTCACGTATTTCACTTTTAAAATAGGCAGTGACAGCATTAAATATTTAATATAGATAAAATGGCTCATTCATGTGCTTATTGGCTAACTGCATTCCGTACTGCACTGTGATTGGCTGTTGCAAACCTTCGACTTAAACAGAGTTTTAAGCCGTGGATTACTCGATCTCGATTTCAATCCTGTGTTCTGAATACGGATAAACCTTTGTGTTCGATCCAGGATCGAGTAATCTCAATCCCGGGTTTAAACCTGCCCCGAAATCCGAGGTTTAAACCACTGTTCTGAATTCGGGTCTTACTGTTTCCCTTGCTACGGCCACAGGCCGTAGCTCGATTGGTAGAGCGTTCGCCTGCTAACCGTGAGGTTGACGGTTCGAGCCTCGGGCCAGCCAGTGAGTTATTGGCAGATGTCAGTGCTGTTGGTGAACGGTGCGGTCTAGCAATCTGTGGCAACTATTCACTAAGTCCCTGATTCATCAGGGCACCCACCCTAGCCTTGCTATTCAGCAGGGAGTGTATGGTGGTAAAAACTGCATCATCATCATCATCTACTCTTCTCTTACTTTCCTTCACTACTCTCTTCACCACTCTCTTTCTCTCCACGTACCTCGCTCGTTTCTATCTCTCTAAATCTTCATTCCCTCTACTACCCAACCATTCTCTATACGCTTTCTTCTTGTCTTCCACAGCTATTTTTACCTCTTCTGTCCACCATGCTGTACCTTTCACTTCCCTCCCTCTTCTCCTTACTCCACACACCTCCTCACATGCTGCACAGATCTCTTCCTTAACCCTTCTTTAGCGGGGTGTTTTGGGCTCATTTGGGCATATTCAGGCCCTCCTGAATGATCAATCAAGTATCTGCATGAAAAAAAATGTATTCAGCAAAAAACTAGGCGCTAAAAGCTTCAAAATGAGACCAGAACGAGCTACGTAGCACTCGTGGTTCTAATGCAGTGGTGCCACGAACATGGGAGTTTAGCGCATAGCGGTATATTTTTCCCAGCTATGCTCACTACTGGCTACGCTGCCGTCCTCTCGAGAACACAGGGAGGGTGAGTCAGTGTGCGGCGGTAGGCCCTGGGAGTCGGACGTGTGGCCCGCTGCACTCCCGGCCATTTGCACTCAATTTTAACCCTTTAAAAGCCATAATAATGCTCCTAACTTGCTGCAAATTGGTGCACGACTTAAGTCGAGCGCCGCAAATAAGGGGTTAAACACCTTGCTCATCTCCTCCACTTCCTCCATATCTTCCAAGTCGAACCCACGTAGTCGTCTTTCTACTGCTCTCCTGTAGGCTACTCTTCCCTGATTTCCTCCTACTGTAGCCTCTCCACCCTTCTCGACATTCCACTCCCCTCCCGCCTCCCTCTTTCCTCACCCACTTCTTTTGTATCCTAATTTTAGCTACTACAGTAAAAGTCCTTTAATCCGACGACCGATGATTCGAATCTCCCAATAGTCCAAATTTTTCAATTTGAGGCCAAATCCGAATTCACCCGATGGTCCAAATTTCAAAAAGTCCCAAAGTCCTCTTTTTGAGGCATTAGTCCACTCAAATGACACATAATGGAGCACACACATATCATATGTTCATGAATTCACTTTAAAAGTTTACCATTGTCATTGTAGCCTATTACCTACTTCAAAACATTCAGATTAATGGTCAAAGGAAGCTACTGATATAAATATGATATGTGTGTGTGCACCATTGTGTCATTTGGGTGGCCTAATGCCTCAATGTTTTCGTCATACACAGGTTCATAGGGGTAAAGTCCGATAATACGAAAAATCCACTAATCCGAACGAGGGCCGGTCCGCTGCCCTTCGGATTAACGGAAGTTTACTGTACTACATAATGATCAGACAGACCCCCTCCAATACCCTTATAGAGTAGTTTTATCAATATTTAGAAAGTTTCACACCTTGTCCGCACCAACGAATCGGTGAATCTTGTCGCTCACACATATTCACTTAATAACTACAGTAGTAAGACCTATGGAAATGCTTAAATATGATATATTTTACCTTTAAATTGGAGAGTGTTAATGGGGTATCTGGCTAGCGTATGTAAATACACCGAAAAAGAAAGACAGAAAGAATACCACCCAGCTGAAGTTGGCGGTACTCATTTACGGAAGAAAATACCAAGTACCTATTTCGGTGTTATACCAATTGGGAAGTCTTTGAGATGATTTTTTGTTTTTTTCCCCAAGTTGGTGAAAAATAACCATGTTGGTCAAAAGTGGGGAGTGATCAGAAGACTTTGAAAGACTTACGACAATACTGTCAGTATTTAGTTCACCTTAGATGAATCTCGTCTCGATGGACACAGCTAACGTGGACGTCTGCTGGTCCCAGGCAGCTCCCCTCCCATGTTGTGGACCACTGACTGGAGGAAATTTGTACTGGTGCTGGTGTATCCTGGTGTTGGAGGCTGGTCAGGAACTGTAGCCAGCCACTTATTTAGTTTGTTCTTGAAGCTGTCTGGTGTAATGCCTGTCAGGTTTCTTATTTCTCATGGGACTGAGTTGAAGAGGCGTGTCCCCGTAAAAGTGAAACTGTGGTGAATTAGTGTCTTCAGCTTTTGAGATGCACCACTTGTCCTCACGAAGCATAGCCGACCTCTTTTGGGATGATATGCTCCAAAGAATTTCAAACTTATATTATTGAATACATCTCATGGCGTCTCTGGAGGGAGTAGAGTCCCAAGTGCTGCAGTCTTCCCAGTAATTGAAGAGTTGCAGTCCTTCTATTTTGCTGGTGAAGGTCCTCTGGGCTGCTTCTAGTTTAACTATGTCCCCCACATTGTGAGGAGACCAAAGTTGGCAACAATACTCTAGTCTTGGAAGCACCAGAGATTTCCAGAGAGACATCATACAGTCCTTCTCCCGTGTTTGGAAGGCCCTCACAATCCATCCAGTTAGTTTCCGGGCAGTCTTGGTTGTTTCATTGATGTGATGGGAGAAGGTCAAGTCAGTACTCATGTGAACTCCTAGGTCTTTCACATTGTCTGTGGCCATTATGAGTTGGTTTTGGCATTTGTACTCTGTTGTTTGCTTTACATCTTGTAGAGGGCCATACCTGAGCAATTGAAACATGTTATTATTTGCTGCCCAAGCAAACACCCTATTTAGGTCCTCTTGTAATAGGGCTACCTCCTCTTTTGCTTGGATTTTCCTGGTGATTCTGGTATCATCGGCAAAGGATGTGGCGCGAGAGTGCTGTAGATCTTTGTTGATGTCCTCTATCATTATCAGGAACAGTAGGGGGCCCAGTACTGAGCTTGAGGGACACCATTGATAAACTGGCTCTGTTCAGACAGGCTTCCGTGCAGAGTTACTTGCTTGGTCCGATCAGAGAGAAAACTGCAGCAATTCTCCCAACCTCTTGCAGATGCCATGTTCACTTTGTTTGTGGAGGAAAATACCATGTTCTACCTTATCAAAGGCTTTGGCAAAATCGAGGTAGATAACATCTGTATTGATGCCATGTTGTACGTCCTCCAATATAGTTTCATAGTGACACAGCAGCTGCGAAAGACACTAACGACCTTGCCTGAAACCATGTTGGCCCTCGTTAAAAGTGTTGTCTCCTTCTAAATGAGTGATGAGCTAATTTTTACAACTTTCTCAAACTTCAACGCTGAACCATAGAACAGACTAAGTTGGTCAAACTTCAACGCCGAACGGATCAAGTTGGTCAAAATTGCCTCCCCCCCCCCCCCTCCCCCAATCACATACTCCTCGGGCCATCCCTGAGCTCAATCATTGGCTGCAATTATAAGTAACCCATCCAGTAGGGGATCGATCTCGTGCCTCCCACGTAAGATTTTATAACAATACCACCTATTTTACACAGTATTCACCTATTCTTAATGACTGAAGTATGTTCGTATGATCGCAAAGTGGCAAATTAATTTAGATTACGGTATGTTACAGTAGAAGGGAGGAAAGAGATTCCGAAAGATGAAAACAATTGTCAGAAATAACCAGTAGGCCTAGCAATAGAACTCATCCAATCCAAGCTCTGCCAATTAGTTTGTTTACTGAACCAGACAAACGCATTATTCATGTACAGTATCTGAAAGTGGTGCCTGTGTGAATTAATTCATACTAAATTAATTATATTTAGCATAAATAGTAATATTACTTCTCCTTATGCACCTATTTTACTTTTACAGTACAGTCTGGCCTGCCAATACGCGAGAATATGGGCGACACGCGAGGGCGCGGAATGAAAATTCGCGTATTAGCAATAGAGTATTATATGGGAATAAATCTATATGGGCGGCACTGACTCCAAGTTGTCTACTTTAGGCCTATTTATCTCCGTCAATTGCCACAAAAGGTACATATATGTATACATAAACATCCAAATCATAAGAAAATATAACAATAATAATAAACTCACCTTAAAATTAACAGTAAATGTCCAACACGAGTCGGACAGCTGGTGCGCGAGCGTGGACTGAGGGTAGACTGGCGTATCCCACAATGCCCTGCGTGCCTACGTAACTGGCGCGGAATGGTGGGGGACCTCGCGTATTAGCTGAACTCCCCGGAATTGCCCTTATATCGGCCCCGGATTCGCGTTTTAAAGGTACATCACGCGTTTTGAAAGTTTTGGGTATGATTCGACCCCCTCCTCGCGTATAAGGTGAATCGCGTATTAAAAGCTCGCGTATTGGCAGGTCAGACTGTATATTGAACATGTGAACACGTAAGAACCAGAAAAAAGGTCCAAAAGGCAAATATCCAGTCAAAACCGTATATTTGTGGCGGAAGTGGGTAAAGGCAGGCGAGAGACAGTGAGGCCAACATCCTCCCTCCTACCTCTCGCCAGATACTGGTCTCGCTATGCTCAGTCTCAGTGATCTCTCGCGCTCGTCAGAGGGAGTGTGGGAGAGTGTGAGTCACCATCATTCATGTGGGTGCAAGGAAGGAAGGAAGGAGGGAAAATATTCAATAATTGAGAAGGTGGGTCGGAGGTGGGACACATGTATGTGGAAATCTAAAGGTGGTGGAGGGTAAACATACCACCTAATATTATTTTTATTAATCTCACCACCACACCCCCAATGAAATTAATTAAAGTATATATGATCCACCGGGATTCGAAACCGGGTTATCACACACATATTTTTGCCACCTTAACCATTACACCACCAGGACGGTTAAAGGTTTATGCACACGCCTACGACTTATTATCCATTCTCGAATACTGGATATTAATCTAATCATGTTCATATTCCCAACCGCACTATGGTAGCCTACTGTTTAAGTGAGAGGAAAGAATATTCATGGGGCACAGATCATATAGACCGGCCTCTCGAAGAAATATCCCTATACCTACTAATAATATTATTTTTATTAATCTCACCATCACACCCCCAATGAAATTAATTAAAGTATATATGATCCACCGGGATTCGAACCCGGGTTATCACACACATATTTTTGCCACCTTAACCATTACACCACCAGGACGGTTAAAGGTTTATGCACACGCCTACGACTTATTATCCATTCTCGAATACTGGATATTAATCTAATCATGTTCATATTAATAAAGGTGGTGGAGGGTAAACATACCACCTAATAAAGGTGGTGGAGGGTAAACATACCACCTAATAAAGGTGGTGGAGGGTAAACATACCACCTAATAAAGGTGGTGGAGGGTAAACATACCACCTAATAAAGGTGGTGGAGGGTAAACATACCACCTAATCACATATTGTGTTTTGGAGATTGTTTTCATGGGCTCTCTTTCGTGAGGCCTATCGCATTCTATATATGGACACTTCTGTGAGGCCTATTGTGTATTGGTTAAGGACTTTGAAATTGGTCCTAGTAAATTTAGTTGTCCCTGATTGAGTTGGCACTGGTTGAGATCTACTGGTTAAAATGGTCTCCTTATTGACTTGTCTAGGAACCAATATTTTTAATTAACTATAGTAGAGACTAATATCTTACCATCTCTTGTTCCAGGGAGACAAGGACAACATAGTGAAGGAGACCGAGAGGGAGAGAGAGACACCAACTACCCCCAAGCTAACAATTGTCTTGGCTACTACATCTTAACTGTCAACTGTGTCTAAACTCTTCAAAGCCTTCTAACGACCACTGTAAAGCCATAACAGCCACAATATCTACCTGTTTTACAAGAGCCTGTGGTATGGGGGAATTTACTATAAATTAAAAATATAAACTGTAGAATCTTATAATAGATATCTTGATAAAGTCTAGAGGCAGGCCCATAGCCCCATGCAGTTCATGCCTCACGGTCGTGTTGCTTGGTTACTAAGTCTGTTATTATAAATAAAATAGTGTCACTTGAAGTTTGAGGCCACTTGGCAGCTTGCTGTGTAGGCTGTTGCTAGTGGTGTATCCAATAGGGCCTTCAGGAATTTGTTAAGTTCTTATTTTAAACATATTCACCAAGAACCCTTTGACTTCTCACAGTTCTTTGAAAAGCGAATTGAAGAAACTTGGTCTGCTGTTTCATAGGCTGGGTTCGTATCTGTTCAGTTGCTTGAATGGGTAGGTAGAGCCCACTTGTTAATCTGCATCCTGTACAGTAATTGTACTAGGGTGGAATTCTTTTGATGTTGGGTTCAGCACTAGATTTTCCAACATCTTCCACTTGATGATGCGGTATTGGTGCCTTTGCTGGTAATACTGTACAGTCCCAGTGTTTTCAGTTGGTCCCAGTAGCCAAAATCCCCTATGGGATGTTCCTGTGGGTCTGATTCAAAGTAGTGTGAGTGCTATATAATCTGCAGATGTAGAGAAGTGATGATGGAGAACAATGGAGAAATTTTGAAGAATGAGGGAAAAATGGAGATAAAAGGAAAGATGTTGGAATATGAGGGAGAGACATTGGCATATGAGGGACCAAGAATGAAGATTGAGGCAGACTTGTTTAATAATGATGAGACAAGAGATTCGTTTGAGAGTAAAGAATATCCATCAGAGCAGGAGAGTAGAGAAAATTATCCATTACAGCACACACAGGGTACAGAAGAAGATACATTGGTGAAAACAGAACAAGAAGAAACAGATCAATTCATAGAATCAGATAGTACCAACAATGATCCACAGTTACACATAGAGAGTAAAGACGAGGATCCATTGATGCATACAAAGAGTAGGGAAAAAGATCCACAGTTGCATACATTGAGTACAAAGAAAGATCCACTCGTAAAAACAGAAAGAGAAAACAATCTGCTAGTCATTAATTCAAAGTTCTCCAATCTTGATCCACTAGAGTACACAGAAAGTAGAGAGAAAGATCCATTGGTGAAAAGAGAAAGTGAAGAAAATTATCCGCTAGTCAATAATCCAAGCATATCCGATAATGCTGTGAAGTGTGAAGCAAAGGCTCAATATCCGTGTGCGGGTGAAGCCGTGTCGAGTTTGATGATTCAGGCCAAGGTTCTGGATTATGAGAAGAATGGCAGACAGGTTTTAGAAAGCGATGGAGTCGTGACTTACATCGGGGAAAGCGATATTTGGAATTGCCCGAGCTTTGAGAGTGATGCATGCTATCCAAATGCCAAATATAATCCCAAAGAAGACAACATTCGAAATTGCTCGAGGACGGAAAGTGATTCAAGTTACTTGAATCTCAAAGAGAGTCAGGAAGAAGGGGGAAGTGAAAGCAATGCATCGCCTAATTTCAAAGAGCATGACAGTAAACTTAACAAAAACAGACCAACTATGCAAGCCAATCGCCTTAGGAACAAATTTGGCAAGAACTCGGACAAGTTAATAGAGAATTCCATTAGCCATTTTTGGAACAAAGTTGGTAAAAATTCAGACAAGCGTATGGATAATTCAAGCACCTTCATGAGGAACAAAGTCGGCAAGCAAACTGCAACAGAAGCCACATTAAAGTTTACATGTAGAAAATGCACCAGTTCGTTTCAAAGCAAGACAAGTTTATTGGAACACTTACAGCTTCATGTACGCCTCGACACCCGTGTGTACATGAACTATTCACAAATGTTTGCAAAGGAGAGGGATACATTTTTAAAAACTAGGAAAGAAGGGTATCCAAAGACCACAACAGACAATGCTGTACAGGAGTGTAGCAGCAGTCATCCTTCGAACAAACCCAATCTATGCTCGGAGAACCATAAAAATAGATTAATTAAGGGTGAGGAGTATCCAACCCTCAAAAGGCGCAAAAAGATAGATTATGTGGTAGAAGTTGTGTGTAGAGATTGTGGTGAATCATATGGACAGGGGGACCTCAAAAAACACTTGACCATGTGTGCAGCTCTCAAAAAATATGAATGCCAAAAATGTGATTTGAAATTTAGATTTAAATCCTCATTTGAAGAACATTTTGAAATTCACAAATATAGTGCAAGCAATTATATCTTTGTGCAAGACCATGTAAAACGGTCTAGTATACCAAGGTCTATAAATCAGAGCTCTACAGTAGAACAAGTGCAACAATCTAGTAATCATAGCTCAACAGTAGATTTGGTACAACAGTCTAGTACTCCTAGCTCTACAGAAGTACAACAGCCTAGTACTCCTAGCTCTACAGAAGTACAACAGTCTAGTAATCATTGTTCTATGGAAGTACAACGGTCTAGCTATTGTATCTCTATTGTAGACCAAGTAGGCCTACAACAGTCTAGTAATCATAGCTCTGTTGTAGACCAAGTACAACAGTCTAGTAATGATCACTCTACGGTTGACCAAGTAAAACTGGCTTGTATGGTTATGAACCATGAGAAAGAGATGAGTACCAGTAATGTGACGAAAGAAGCTCAGTATAACCAAGTAACTATAATAAAGCCTCGGGGTTCTATGACACGTACTTTTATGTGCTCAACCTGTTCTTTAGAGTTTTATGGAATTAGTAAAGCGATGTCCCACAGTACTGTTCACTTGGGGAATGAGTGGTGTACACACTTGGAAAACACAAAGGAAGTCAACAATAGATTTCAATGCATAATGTGTACCAAATTTATTGGCAAAAAATTGCCAATAAAAGAGTATTGTCAATCTGTCCACTATCATTACGAGTGTCTGATATGTCATGAACATTTTGTGGAGAAGTGTGATGTTGATGCTCATCATGAATGCCATGATGACGATATAACCTATTTAATCACTCAAGTTGTGTCACCCTGGGCACCAAAGAAACATCCAGAGAGTACTAGTGGTGTGAAGAAAGAAGCTTGGTATAACCGGTTAACTATAATAAAGCCTCGGGGTACTATGACACGTACTTTTATGTGCTCAACGTGTTCTTTAGAGCTATGTGGAATTGGTAAAGCGATGTCCCATATTCCTGTTCACTTAGGGAATAAGTGGTGTACGCACTTGGAAAAAATGTATAAAGTCGATAACCTTAAATATTGGTTTCAATGTCTATTGTGTTCCAATAATAAAGAGTATCATCAAGCTGCCCACTATCATTTCCAGTGTCTGACATGTCATGTACATTTAAAGAAGTGCGATATCAGTGCTCACCATGAGTGCCACAATGACGATATCAAATATTTAATCACCCGGGTCGTGTCACCCTGGGCACCAAACAAATGTCCGGAAGTTTGCAGTTTGGCACCGCCAAGCTTCAAGTGCCAAGAATGCCACCAGGTGTTCGACCAAATG
The DNA here is from genome assembly GCA_032716605.1 of Paralithodes platypus. Lineage (NCBI taxonomy): Eukaryota > Metazoa > Arthropoda > Malacostraca > Decapoda > Lithodidae > Paralithodes > Paralithodes platypus. The sequence goes on from CM064481.1 coordinate 20,659,641, forward strand.
CCCATTTTGGTGTCTCATTCAGTGACGGCTCATCCCTCCAAGTTCCGGTGGATTGATGCAAAATCTAAGAAGGCAGTGTTCAAGTGTGTAGAGTGCAAACTTAACATCCTCTGTCAGGCAGCTTACTTTGGGCACCTCCTGGCACATTCTGGTCCAAAGTAAAGTAAAGAGCTACAGTTGACCACATTAATTCATATCCACTCCGTGATTTGACTTATGAAAATAAAAATAGCGTCATACACTATAAAACCATCAATTAATCATTTAACCCAGGGGCTGCATTAAACATGTTTGTTAAAGGTCCGCCAGTGTGGGACCTTTAACTCGGAGAAGCACGATAAGCCTCACAGAATGGTCACCATAGCGAACGCGTTAGGCTTCACGGAAGCAAGACCATAATTTTGTTTTGTTCCAAAACACCCCAGGGGCTCACAAAACAAAGGAATATGTCATTACGAGATAATTCCCCTCTAGTACTTCTTACCACTAATTCTCATGTGTCTAAACCCCCCTTCCCTTCTTCCTCCTCCCTTCCCCCCTCCTTGATTATCGGCTATATTTCCTCATATTTCCCCCATTTATCGGTTATTTTCGCCTTCGTACACACCAGTGACTCACTTAACCTAAGAAGTGCGCATGGGGGTAATTAGAAACGTCCCCCTGTGCTGACGTATTTGAGCTGTTTCCATCACTAAAATATTCATTTTACCATAAATAGCATTAATACTTATCCATACGCGCCTATTATGGGTTGATTATAAAGGTATTAACCTGAAACAGCAATAAAACAAGTGAAAACAGCGTTTGGATGGTCAAAATCGGAGATATAGGCCGCGAGTTATATAATGTATGGGTGAGGCAACCTGCTTTCCCGCCAATTTCCCCCAAGGCCACTGAGACACAGTCGATCGATATTCTCTCTCTCTCTCTTGCACTCGCTTGCTAACACTGATGACAATGCCCTGCTTGCAACTCGCTATTGTTAGCACGAAAATATACCTCAGAATAAGGGAATAACAGGGAAAATAGGTGATAACTGAAGGAGGGGAGGAAAGTGGGGAAGGAGGGGAGGTAGAGGAGTGATATTTTGCATGGCCCAGGGGCCCCAAAAAAAAATATATATATATATATTTTTTTTTTCGATGTTAAGTTGATTTTTTTTTTCTCTGACTCTTAACCCGGCAAGCGCGATAGGCCTCACGGAAGGCTTCCTATAGGGAACGCGATAGGCCTCACAGAAGCAGGACCATAAAAAAAGCCTTCAAAAAAAAAAAAAGGGCCTATCAAAGCAAAGGATTTTGTCTCTAGGTGAGATAATTCTCCTCTAGTACTCATCCATGTGTTTCTCACCCCTCCCCTCCTTCCCCACCTTATTCCCCCCCCTCCTCAATTATCACCTATTTATCCACTTATTATCATCATTTATCGGTTATTTTTCTCTCCCGCGATAATGTAGCACAAGTTGGTTGCATAAAAGATCGTTATGCAACACCCAGACACCGGCACACACCGCCCCGCTCGTCTCAGTTGACTCCCAGACAGCGAGAGGGGAGGGCTGCCTGTGTCTCTCTCTCGCCTGAGATTATGACCGGGTGGCCAATATCTTCGTTTTTCACCACCCAAATGCTTTTCCCACTTATTTTAGCACTCTTGAAGGTTCATATATACATCATATATGTAAAATAAAAGCATACCGAAAACAAATAATGGTTTATATTGTAAATATAATGAATTCTGTCAGAATCCAGGGCTAGAAATGCACAAATAACTACCCTAGCACCTAGGTCTATATCGCGCTTGTCAGGTTAAGAGTCTTCCCGCAGTCCGCCGGGGGAACTCTTAAGAGTCTTCCCGCAGTTCCCGGGTTAAGAGACCTTATGCAACACATAAATCTCTCCCGGGTCCGTCAGTGTGTACCGAGACGGGAGGATGTATATATCTCCCCCTCCCACCTGAGCGTACGACCGGGCGGCAAATATTTACATTTTTCACCACCCAAATGCTTTTCCTGCTGGTTTTATCGCTCTTAACTCATAAGCTGCGCAGCTATGGTGTTTGAAAGTGCCCGCCATGCGAAGGTATTCGGATTCATTCCTGACTAAAATTGTCAATTTACCATATGTATAATTAATACTTATCCATATGCACCTATTTTACTTTTAATATGAACATATGAACATTGGAGAGCAATAAAACAAGTGGTAACAGCAATTGGCTGGTGAAAATTGTATACAGTATTTTAGCCCCGCGGTCGTAATCTGACCTTGAGCGGTTAGAGACAAAGACCCTCTCTCTCTCTTGTCTCGGATGGTACTGAGAGACAAGGGGAGCTCTCAGACTGGCTTACTTAGAGTGTCGGAGATACACTCCTCCATCCTCCACCCTCTCTCCCACCTGTTCTCAAATGAAAATACTCGATAAATATCGGGAATGATAGAGAAAATACCTGATAATTGAGGAGGGGGGCAAAAGAGGGGAAAGGGGGGGTTGGGACACATATGTAGGAGTGGTAGCAAGGTATTGAGGGGAATTATCTCGCCTAAACACAAATTGCTTTGTTTTGAGTGCCACTGGGGTGTTTAAAAAAAAAAAAAAAAATTAGGCCTTGGATCTCAAGAGCCCTGGCCGCATTCGCCCAGTAGAACCTCTTAAGAGACTGGCCGCAGTCAAGAGGTTAAAGGTTCATATGTTCGTCATATATGGAAAATGAACGAACATGGGAAAAAAAATGCTTTATATCGTAAATATAACTAATTCTGTCAGAAAATTAGGCTAGAATTACACAAATAACTACCCTAGCCCTTAGGGCAATTTCTCGTCTCTTGGGTTAAAGGTTAATTCGGACAAAACTTTATATATTTACCATATAAAGCAATATGACTTCACCATACAGTATGCGCATCTTTTACTTGTACAATAAACGTGTGAACATTGAAGAACAAGAAAAAAGGTGTAAAGAGCAAATGTCTAGTGAATTATATATATTTTTGTTTTTGTTTGTGATAGTAAGGTGATGAGTGCATAGGAGGGAGAACACCGTACACCCTCCCTCTCTGGAGGCTTGAGCTACACTGAGTCAATCGCACGGTTCTCTCACACTGCATGAGGGAGGCAGGAAGTAGGGGAAGTGTAGAGAAGGGTCACTGAATGTATTTGAGAGGGAAGGGAAGATTTATAGGGAGTGGGAGAGAGATAAAGTAGAACAAAGGAAGAAGAAGGGGGGGGGGGGGGGAGACATAGCACCTAATCACATATTGTTTTCATTGCACCTGCTCATTTTTGTTTTTGTTATTGTTTTTAAGTACTGCCTTCCGGAAGGAATGTCACACTACATCCCGAGAGTAACGTCGCAGCTCAGAGGTTAAATTAACTGTTACATACCAAACTATACTCCTAATTCAATCGTACTATGATTTCTTCTATGCATTAAATCACACTGGATACAAAATTGTGGACAACTGTACATAGAGATCTAAGAATAAGGTTAGTAGGCCTATATATCTGGCACTTTAGTTTTATTACTTTCATTATAGCTTCTTGGCTCACTGATTCCCACTCTTTCTTGCACCAACAAGTAAACACTGGAACTCTCTCCCTTAATTTATCTTTCCCACATCCTACGACTTACACTACTTCAAGCTTCATGCTTCCAGATATTTAACTTGTATCTCGCTATGCCTTAATTTATTCTCCTTCTTACACATAGACAAAATATAACGATAACTATTGTTGATACAGCTTACTTGTATCTAAGTTTCATATTTGTTTCTTGATTTGCTCATTCCTGGTTAAGACTCCTTTCAAACATTCATACTTTTTTCTTGGTAGGCTGTTCCATGCAATTATTACTCTATAGCAAAATGAGAAAGTCCAAATATATATTATTTAATTGTATTTTCTTACTATGACCTCTTATCCGTGTCACTACAGTAATATCTTAAATATACCTTTACTGTTCGAATCAACTGTCGGAATCAACAATATGCCAAAAACTTATATTTTGTGCGAAACTGAGTCAACTCTTCTACGATCTGAAACACTTACACTTACACTTAGTTACACTTAGTTGTATTCCGTCCGTTAGTGACACAGTTGAGCTGGGGCTCCACTGCGACCGGGCAGCTCCCTTTCTTCCATTCTCCATTCCAGAAGTCGGTTGGAGTTGGTGCTGGGGTATCCTGGTGTTGGTGGCCGGTCCGGTATTTTGGCCAGCCACATAAACAAATAGTAATAATAAAGATATACTAAAAACTTGGGTATTGCAAAGTGAAACTGATAGTAACTATAAATTACAGAGATTGAGAGCAATTTTGTTTGACAAATTATTGATTTTGATAGTAGGTCTACATGTATCCAGACTGACTATTGTACAAAGTTGATGGATTTGTAGTCTAAATAATTTTGTAACATTTCTTAATTACCGTATACAGTTTTAAATAATAAACATTAACTGAATCCTTTCTTTCCATTCATTGACCCTATACATTTCAGTATATAATATATATGACCCAAATATAGCAACTTGGTTGAGCCCGAGAACTTTCAGTCTTCTACTGTATTTCTCACTTCTCCGCTTGTTCTTCCTTTCTAATTACTCTTCTTTCCTTCTTTACTCCAGCCATCTGGGCTGGTCTATGTCACGATAAAGAACAAGTGGAAATGATGATAATAAAATGGAAAAGAAGAATGATGAGATGGATAGTTGAGGTTAAATTGAATGCTATGGTTACTAATGTGGAACTATGGAGGAGGTGAGGATTTAAGAGTTTCAGAGAAGCAATACGTATGAGCAAGGTGGTTAGTTTGGGCCTGTGAAGAGAATAGATGACCTTTTGGTTAAAAGTTCCAAGTCGTTCTGGAAGTGAAAGAAGCAACAAAGATGGTTAGACTAAGAAACGCGTAGGATCAGGTTCTACGATCTAATCACAAATATATAAAGTATGATAAAGAGGTGAGATAGGACATATTCATAACGAGAACCAATTCAACAACGAGGGGACTTCATGTGAAGAACAGACGAGACTTAGGTAAAGTATGTTTTGCAACAGGGTAATTAGTAATTGGAATAGTCTCCCAGTCTTAGTTGTAAATTTGAGTCCGTAAAGAAGTCTTAAGGAAAGGTTGGATAGAGCACGGAGAAGAAAAGAAGAACAATATTAATATAAATAAAAATACAGAACTGCCTTGATCACCAAGACAATCAATCGACTGTAAACAACAGTAATGAGAGCGATTTAGAGCTGGAGCCCAGAACAGGTGCTTGGAATGCTGCCTGAAACTGAAACATGAAACTGGGCATGAAACTGAATCTGTGATCTCAAAAGTGTATATATATATAGTATACAGGGGTAATAGACCACGGAGCGAATAAGACTATTATTATTCCCCCAAGAATTAGCGCGAGTGAAATAATTGCCATGTACGACCAGGCTAGAATATCAGTGAACTATACTAACACTAGAATATGCTTGATATAACTATGATTAATAATATCACCAACACAGAATACATTAAAGATACAAATAATATAGAATTAAAAGTAAAATAATATTTAGAATTAAACTAATACAGTCACTTAAAGTGTGAACAAAAAATGAAAAAATAAAGATGTTACTTTCGCAAAAAATATGTGGCCAACTTAATTCAGGTCTGGCCACATGAACGATGAATAAGGAGCTAACTTGATGCAGATATGGTAATGTGAAATATGAATAAACTAGATGCAGATCAGGAAACATAAACAACGCACGAGTAGGTGGTTTGCCCGTTTAACAATAAGAAGGAGAAGGATTCCATTCGAAAGATGAATATGGAGCTAACTTGATGCAGATATGATAATGTGAAATATGAATAAGGAGATAACTTGATGCAGATGTTATTGAAGATATGATAATGTGAAATATGAATAAGGAGATAACTTGATGCAGATGTTACAAATTGAAATATGAATAAGGAGTTAACTTGATAGTTGATACAGATGTGTCACATTGAAAGATGAATAAGGTGCTAACTTGATGCAGATCTGGCAACATAAACAAAGCACGAATGTCTTAATGGGCCGAGTAACTGCACATTTAAACAATAAGAAGAAGAAGGTGGTGCAGTAATCTGGAGACAACCCTCCAAGCAAACTGCACATTTAAACAATAAGAAGAAGAAGAAGGAGGATCCCATCCGAGTGGTCTCGTCGCGATAAAGACCTAGGCCTATCCCACAACCACTAGCCTAGCCTACTGGACTGGACTAGACACACACCACCATGAACAAAGCGCGATGAAATTCAGAGTTCATAATTACACTTTCTGATTTCAATCAAATAAAGCAGCCTCCTACTTCCTAGTTCCGGTAAGAGTTGTGTTAGGGGGCGTAGCTTCTGCTTTGTTTATAGGCTAGCCTAGGCCTAATTATGTGGGGAGATTGTAGGCACCAATCGATCAGGGCTAGACCCAGGTGAGGTTATAGGCATGTGATAAAGAGTCGCTGGAACTCCTGTTTTATTTGCTTGGCCTCTCTTACTGATTTTCTTTGTGCCTCATTTACACTGAGAGCATTCCAGCTAGCTCTCACAAACACCTCCTCCTCCTATCCACTTCACTACACTAAACATTCACACCACACTTCATTCCTCCACACCAAAATTAAAAAAAAAAAAATTATGAATTGTAGCCCAGCCTCGGAGTCCCCAGGGGGGGGGGGGGGACCATAAATGCCTCCTCACCCGACCGACCATCCCCTGACGACCCCACACAATTACCTGGACCTCGGCCTGTTACTCTTTCTATTAATTTCTGCAACATTCGCGGACTTTCCTCTAACTTTCACTCTGTTGAGCACCATCTCTCCTACAAACCTGATCTTCTCTTCCTCACCGAAACTCAGGTGTCTGTAGCAACTTCCAGCAACCCCTTCTCTGTATCCTCCTACTTTCTCTATCCTAGTTTCAAAGCCAAAGGCGGATGTTGTGCATATGTGCACAACAAACTCACTTGCTCTCGTGTTCCCGATTTCGACTCCTCTGAATTCTCAACTTTATGGCTCAAACTTTCCTGTCATTCTCTTACTAAATATTTCTGTGCTGTCTATCTTTCCCCTAACTCTACCAACTTTCCCAAATTCTTTGACTATCTAAACTCTACAGTGGAACACATTCTATCCATTTCTCCTTTCTCAGAAATCTCCATCTTAGGAGATTTCAACGTTCACCACCGCCATTGGCTCTCCTCTCACACTACTGATCCACCTGGTGAACAAGCCTACGTCTTTTCTATCCTAAATGACCTAGAGCAGTTAGTTCAGCAACCCACCCGTATCCCGGATCGCATCGGAGATCGGCCCAACATTCTTGACTTGTTTCTAACTTCTAACCCTTCTTCTTATACTGTCGATCTTTTCTCTCCTCTGGGCTCCTCCGACCATAAACTTATCTCTGTCACCTGTCCTATCTCTCCAGTACAGCCACCCGATCCTCCTACCCGGCGGCGCTTGTGGCACTTTGGCGCTGCCGACTGGGAGGCTCTTCGGCAGTACTTCTTTGATTTCCCATGGAATGATTTCTGCTTCCATGGCCGAGGACCCTCGGAGAGTGCTGAACGCATTACCGAGGTAATCCTATCGGGCATGGAAGCATACATTCCATTCTCTTTCTCTCAGACTAATGCTAAAAAATCTTGGTTTACTCACGCCTGTTCTACTGCTGTCCGCAATAAGGAGGAAGCATTCAAACGGTACCGACGCCTTAAAACTCAAGACTCTCATTCTTCATATGTTTCTGCCCGGAATCAAGCCAAATCTGTTCTTCGACTTGCCAAACACTCTTTCATCAATAATAAATGCACTGAACTATCCAACTCTAGCTCTTCCCAAGCTTTCTGGCATCTAGCCAAAAACCTCTCCAACAATTTCTCTTCCTCGTCTTTCCCTCCCCTTTCCCACTCTGATGGCACAACCATCACTTCTTCCTCTGACAAAGTTAAACTCTTCACTCAAACTTTTGCTAGAAACTCCACCTTGGATGATTCCGGTGCTATTCCTCCCTCTCCGCCCTCCTCTCTCTTACTTATGCCTAATATCCTAATCTCTTCTAAAGATGTACTTTCTACCCTCTCTGGGCTTAACACTAATAAGGCGTACGGTCCGGACGGTGTTCCTCCTGTTGTTCTCAAAAACTGTGCTTCCGTGCTGACTCCCTGCCTAGGCAAACTCTTTCGTCTCTGTCTATCCTCTAACGTCTTCCCTTCATGCTGGAAGTTTGCTCACATTCAACCTGTCCCAAAGAAGGGTGACCGCTCTCAACCCTCCAACTATCGTCCAATTGCTCTTATCTCTTGTCTTTCTAAAGTTTTTGAAACTATTCTTGCTTCCAAATTTCTTAAGCATTTCTCTTCTCATAATCTGCTCTCAGATCGCCAGTATGGCTTCCTTAAGGGTCGCTCTACTGGTGATCTTCTTTCATATCTTACTAACTCTTGGTCATCCTCCTTTCGGGACTTCGGTGAGACTTTTTCTATTGCACTAGACATATCGAAAGCCTTCGATAGAGTCTGGCATAAATCTTTAATTTCTAAACTACCCTCCTTCGGTTTCTATCCCTCCATCTGTTCCTTTGTCTCTAATTTCCTTTCCGGCCGTTCCATAGCCGCGGTTCTGGACGGCCATTGTTCACTTCCTCACCCTATAAACTCCGGTGTTCCTCAGGGCTCTGTCCTATCTCCTATTCTCTTTCTAATTTTTATAAATGATCTCCTTAACTGTACCTTAATTCCCATCCATTCATACGCAGACGACTCAACCTTACACTACTCCATTAGTTTTTCAGAACGCCCCAGCCAGCAATCCCTCAACGACAAACGTAATGAAGCCATAGAACTCTTAAATTCTGATCTAAATACTATTTCCAATTGGGGCAGAGAAAACCTTGTTAACTTTAATGCTTCCAAAACCCAATTTCTCCATCTATCAACCCGTCAGGATCTCCCAGCGGACTATCCCTTATTCTTCAACAATACAAAAATCAACCCTTCATCTTCTCTCAATATTCTTGGTGTCTCTTTTTCTTCTGCTCTCATTTGGAAGGACTATATTACCAGTCTTGCTAAGGCAGCCTCCCAGAAGCTGGGTGTGCTCAACCGCCTTAGGGGGTTCTTTTCCCCTGCACAGCTTCTTGCTCTGTACAGGGGCATAGTGCGCCCTTGTATTGAGTATTGTTCACATGTGTGGGGAGGTTCCTCTCACACCGCTCTCCTAGACAAAGTTGAAAGGAAGGCCTTTCGTATCATTAACTCCCGTCCACTCACCAACTCTCTGCAATCTCTCTCTCCCCGCCGCAATGTTGCATCTCTCTCGCTATTCTATCGCTACTATAATAATCAGTGTTCCTCAGAGCTATCCCAGTGCATACCACCTCCTTTACGTAGGGCACGTGGTACCCGTCTTGCAACTCAATCCCACCCCTACTCTGTGCAACTCTCCAACCCAAGAGTGAAACGTTACTCTCAAACTTTCTTCTACTCAACAGCTGAGCTCTGGAACTCTCTCCCAGAATCAGTCTTTCCCTCTTCCTATGACTTTAATTGCTTCAAACTCCGTGTGTCCAGGCATTTTGGCTCGAACGTCCCTTGATTTTGGCCCTGTCACTCTTTCAACTATGGGGGAGGCACTCGCTATAGGCAGTTATGCCTTTTGCCTCCCTCAATCACATAGAAAAAAAAAAAAAAAATAATAATAATAATAATAATATTCAAGGACACTAGGCTACATCGGCGTTATTAAAAATAATTTATCAGGGATAATAGGGACCAATAGGCCTAGACTCGCCATATGTTTCTCATTAGGCTAGGCCTATAACCTAGGTCTAGTCTGCATGGAGGAATTTCGTTATCCGACAACTTGAAAAAACCTGATTTCACCGAATAGGCCAAATAGGCTAGGCTAACCCCGAAAAAATCAAAGTCCCAACCGTAAACAAAGCATTCCATCGACTTGACCTCCTTCTCCTTCTTGTATTGTAGGGTGTGGCAAAAACGCGATTCACCCAATAAATGGCGCGAGCGTGGCAACCTGTTTTTGCCCCATTACATATCAACGTACATGACAGGGTGCCAAAACAGAAATTTTCCAGTTCTGGATCATTTTTCTAAGCTTACAAGGATCAACTTTGCGGGGGGTCCGGGGGGGCACAGCCCGGTAAGATCCTATGTAGCGGTAGTCACCGTATTTTGTTTGCCCATTAACTAAGGATCCTTATTTATATCCTCATATCTCTTAGTTATTTTCTTCACTTACCTCAACAATACTAAACCCCGATAGCTGGGGAGGGTATGATTTATGAAATGTATCAGGGAAAGAGAGGGGTTGAAACACGGAGATTAACTAGAATATAGCCATCTTGATTAACCAAGCCAAGACGTTGTGTATCCTTGCTTGTGATTGGTTGTTGATTATCGTGACGTCATCAGCCAAGGCGGGCCTCAGCGATGACGTCATTCCAGCCTCGGCCAACATGTCGTCATTACACCCGCTTATTTTTACACCCGTTTAATCTTACACCCGGTTAATTTAACATCAGCGGTGTATATGTTTCACACAACGTGTATTATAATGTCATTAGTGCACTGTGTAATTTGCGTCTTGATATTCAAACCGTTTCTATTTATCAATACTAATTAGTATATTAGTATAGATATCGTCCCAAGATGAACGGATATATTAGTAATTATAGGGAATAGGCTCGCACCCTTATTTGTTATGTTTTGTCCTCCAGATTTTGAGAAATGAGTGTAGGCCCTATTCATGGTCTTAGTTATAATGCCAATGTTGGATACACGATGGGTTGAGAGGGGGCTTTGCCCCCCCTCACCCCCCCCCCCCCCATGAATTATTGAAATCGTCATCTATGTTGCCAGCAGGGGGTAAATATTGATTACACTGCATAAAAAAGGCGTTTGTAAACTGACTGTCCGAAAGAGCTCTGAGATTTATTAGAATGGGCGTTTTTTCGGTAAATATTAAGGAGACGGACCACAGCTATTTTCAATGATTTTATTTTTGTGGATTTGTTATTTATATGATTTATTAGGTTTCTATAGGCCTATTACAATTTGTTCATGCAAATTAAGGAATACTGTATATCCAGGAACCTGGCCAACTTTTATTTCGTGATTTTTTTTGGGGGGGGTTTTAGCTAGTTTTCATCATTATACAGTGGTTGTCATTAATTAGAATCTCCGGAAAAAAGTTGTCCCCATTATCCAACCATCTTAAGATACGGCCCCCGATAGTGGGGATGGCTATGAAGTACAGGGAAATTGAGGGGTAAAAGACGAAAATAAGGGGTAATATTAGCGTAACCTAACAACCTTACCTAACCTAACCTAGTATATTAGGTGGGGGCTGCTGCCCCCACACCCCCACTGGTTTGGTATTTAATTCATAAAAGATTGACGGTTGCCAAAAGAGGTAATTATAAGAGTGAGAGAACTCTATTTCTTATTGCTAATCTGCCAACCTCTGTGTCATATGAGTCTGAAGGGGTTAAGTGGGCTAAGAGTTAATCAACATGGCTAAATTGCAGATAATGTTTCAACATCACGGTAATTGTTTAGTGTATGGCCTCCTCCTAAAGAAAATGGATTTTTGAGCACAGACTGAACCAAATGTTCACTACTGTATTTACATAGCTGGTCATTAACCTAACCTAACCTAACCTAACCTAACCTAACCTAACCTAACCTAAGGTAACCTGGGCATCCTGGGGGCTGCTGCCCCCAGACCCCCGCTGGTCTTGGGTTGAAAAGTGATAAAAAACACATAGCCTATATATCTCTTACCTCATTATTCAAAGTTTTGTATTTTGTTTAATATACACTTCCCAGGTAATTTGAACAGTTCTATTGCTTCTATATATCATATAATACACCATAGAATACGTTTTTAATAACTAGAAAAGGAGGACTTCGATTAAACAATTACGATCTTAAGATACGGCCCCCGATAGTGGGGAGGGCTATGAAGTACAGGGAAATTGAGGGGTAAAAGACGAAAATAAGGGGTAATATTAATTAGCGTAACCTAACAACCTTACCTAACCTAACCTAGTATATTAGGTGGGGGCTGCCGCCCCCACACCCCCACTGGTTTGGTATTTAATTCATAAAAGATTGACGGTCGCCAAAAGAGGTAATTATAAGAGTGAGAGAACTCTATTTCTTATTGCTAATCTGCCAAGCTCTGCGTCATATGAGTCTGAAGGGGTTAAGTGGGCTAAGAGTTAATCAACATGGCTAAATTGCAGATAATGTTTCAACATCACTTTTTCTTTGATATAATTCAGGGCCTCTCCACCTATATGGGTTATTATTGACGAGGTAAGTGAAGGAAATAAGTCTGTATTGAGGATATTCATTAAAGATTCTGTGGTAATCGTAGCCTAGGCTTGGACCCAAATAACGACGGTATAAAACCCTTACCCTTGGTGTACTGGACAATAATGGTCTGCAGCCAAATTAACACAATTCCGCTGGAAGCTCCGTTGGTAATCCCGTTAAATAGAAGATGTTGTAAGTGTTTTCATAAAGCAAAAACACTTCACTATTCATTGAACAACAGTTCCACCATTTCAAATATGGCCGACTGGCCCGAATCCGAGAGATTATAAACACCAAGGATAATAAATGAATCAATGTGACGTCGTAGAGGGATTAAGAAACAAAAGAGGCTTATTATATGGACTGACGTGTATTTCTACACCCGTTAAAATGTTGCGAGAATTTGTGACGTCACCGTCTAGACAGTGACGTACTCCCACAACAACCATTCATATACCATCATCGCTCGTGACGTCACACCCAGTTTATTGACCAATAGAATAGCAGTATACAACTCGACTCACTTCCTCTCGTCGCCCACCAGCTGAGCTGGGAAATTGTAAAAGTGAGTCCACAGATGCCCTCTAATTATTCATTTACCAAGTATATTTTCCATTTATAGTATACTACGAAGCAACATACATAATACATATATATGTACAAACAACAAATATGCTATAACACTGCCCAGTTCTTGAAATATAATGCATGCCGTTTCGCAGGAATATACCCACAGCCCCCCGCTACATAACAGGGGGGCATAGCCGGGGGGCCGCCGGAGTGTATATTTGTTGTTGCATTCCAAGAACTATTAAATACTTAATTTATATCCTTTCATATGATACATGAGTTACTATAGAGTACTGGTTAAAATACATACCCGGTACCGGTACCAAGTTTCAAGGACCAAGTTTGATTAGAACATTTGTTTGTCTATTATTTTCCCTGGGCCGAGTAAAAAATACCGGGGTAGGCTATTCCCATCTCGGGTTAAGTACAATCAGTAGGAACGTAGAAACTTACTTTAATTTTCACAACTTTAAAAGACTCAAGATTCTGCTAGGCTAATTCCGAAAATATTCAATCAAGTCTCCGTTACCCCCATGAAGTCAGGTTATAGTAATGACAAGACATACCAATAATATATGTTAGTTAGCGGGTGTGTGGACTGTGGGGATAGTGGCAGCCCCCACTTTGGACACTAAGACTAAGTAAAGTTAGGTTAGGGTAAGGTAATGCAAATTATCTACTCATAACATGATAAACAATTGAACAATAAACTACTGTACTATATTCCTTGAAGAAATAAAAACAAACAATTGTACATAAGGCTGCGGAAAGATTCTTTAGTGATACCCAAGTCATGGCCGGGATTCCGGGAAATCTATAAATGCACTGTAGGCGGTAGGCCTAGCTGCTGGCTGTACACTTATTAAATTGTGCCGGTAATCTGGCTAAAAAGTTACCGGTATACAAAATGAGAACATAGAGGCAGGGTGCAGATCCCACTTTGGACACTAAGTTTGGACTTTGGTTAGGGTAAGTTATTGCAAATCTTCCACTCATAATATAAACTAAAATAAAATAAGATACCAGTAATACCTACTGTAGCCTATTCTGCCTATAGCCTATACCTTGAAAACAAAAACAAACGGTAAGACTGCGAAAGTATTCTTCAGTGACAGGTCTACCCAAATCATGGCCGAAAACTCTATAAATGCACTGTAGGGTGGCAGGCTTAACCTAGGCTAGGCCTATACAGTACAGTACAGTACTGTACTGGTACAGTGTACACTCTTTATTAAATTGTGCCGGTACTTTGGCAGAAAATGTTATAAGAACATAGGCTAGCAGCAGACCTCACTTTGGACACTAAGTTAGGTTAGGTTAGGACTGTCTGTTACGTACCGTTCATAAGATCCTGTGTAGCGGCCCGCGGGAACTGTTTTTCAGATGCCTATTTACAGTACTAAGAAACATTGAACAATATCTTTAACCCTCCAGCCCCGGCTATGTACTATATATATATTCCTCAAAACCCGGGTGTTTTGGCCGAAAAACGTCTAGGCTAGGCTACCGTATATTTGTTAATCAGACTGCTTCCCGCATTCCCGCGCATCCCCAAGCGTAGCTGTGTTATTTACCTGTAGAATGGCATTAAGTAGAGCTCTCTAAGTCAACTGGTTGAGCTGTGATGATGATTTCATTGGAGATAACTTTATGGCCAAAACAGCCACTTTACACTACTATTCGATACTTAACAACAACATACAGGCACACACGAACAAGCGACGCTCTCCTTCTTGTGGCCGGAGATGCGGGGCGTCGGTCCAGCCGGCTGTTGTTTACATGCGTCGGACCGAAGCCTCGCACACGAAGCTCACAGGCTTTCAACCACTGGGCGTTCAAGAGCCCTTCCGGGTACCTGTTATATGCTTTTTTATGGGCGTTCAAGAGCCCTTCCGTGGTGAGAGGGTTAACCTAGCCTATCCTAACCAAAACCTAACCTAACCTTAAATAACTAGTATAGCCTATTAGTGGAATATTTATGAATGTAAAATGTAAAAAAAAAAATTGTAACATTACCAAATTATTGAGATATAGGCTAGCCTATGTACAGGTTCACCCCCCCTAGGGCCCCTACACAGGATTATATCCGTACCGTTTCATAGGCTTCAGCTTATATACCAGTACCGTACTGGGTACCTAAAAAATAATGGTAAGGATGTAGTATTCGGGCGTAGGCTACCGCCTGCCAGGCCGTGCCTTGTTTACACTACTTGCATGTTCGCATCTATTTTGACTGTCGTGGGATACAATAATAGGTTGACCGTTGAGGAACTAGGCAGTAGGCTAGATGAGAATTTCAACAAGCCCTGGGGAGGGGCAAGGCGGTGGTGAGGGCTCCTCAATAAATCCTATAGGCGGCCCCTAATCCCTATTATCCCCTATAATCCCACGGCATGACGGCAAACTGTTATTGTCATAGGCTATAGCCTAGCCAGGGTGTCGAATGACGCTGTTTTTTTTAGTGATAACACAAATGAACTTTCTGTATAGTGATAACAAAAAAATAATCCTAGGCCTAGCCTACTTATTTTTATATTATTATTTTAAAAGTTAGACATCTAAAATAGGCCTAGGCTTAGGCCTACTGTGTTCCAAAACTCAAGAGTAGCCTAGGCTAGGTTAGCCTAGCCTAGCCTTACAAAAAAACAAAAAACAGGAATGTTGGTCTAGGCTAAGTTTAATATACACTTCCCAGGTCATTTTAACAGTTCTATTGCTTCTATATATCATATAATACACCATAGAGTAAGTTTTTAATAACTAGAAAAAAAGGTCATCTTCTAAATAATTACCATAATTGAGGACCTTCGCCGTTCCCGGGTTAAGAGTGGGCTCTGAGTCTTAGCCTACCTGAACCAGATTCCCAGCTGCCTAGCTAACCTTATTTTTTACTGTCTTTAACCTCAAATCTTCCTTGATCTTCATTAGCCTATCAATACATTATACATAGCCCCACTAGTGGGGGCAGTCCTAAGATTGTTGGATAATGGGTTATCCTAAGCCTAATACGCCTAGCCTCAGCCTAGGCTACTCATTTCTGCTTCAAATCATCGTTATCATCATAGGCCTAGGCTAATACAAGTAGGCCTAGGCCTATACAACACTAGGCCTAGGCTTATCTGAAAAAATAATATGCTTGGCTACTTACAAAATCGCTGTTTGGTGCTTGCTAGAAGTCAGGTTTATCCAAAGTATCACCTTGAACTTATACCTTATATATAATGAGTTCCCCAAGATTAATATGCACAATTTTAGAATGTGTAGGGCACTCGCAATTCACATGAAGTCAATGTTATATTCCAGCCCCTTAATTCACTCTATTTTCCACAAATATATCGGTAAATAACAGCTAAACACATTTCCAAGTGTTCCACAGTTGATTGGCGGCAAGCTAATTTGACGTCATCATTGGATTATTCTCGGAAACACCACAATGGAAAACATAGCTGATATTGGTTCGTTGTTTTCCATTAATCCAACCACATATATACCCCTGAAAAATCAATAATTCATCATAAAATCGTACTAATTTATAGCTTACCTTATGCCTCAAGGTCTTGCGCTCTTTGTCAAACACATAAAATTGATATTCATTCACTATTTTTGAGAAATTAGAGACCCCATAAAATTAATACATACGAACAAATATCGTGTATTTTGGCGGGGGGTTAACTGGGATCATTTTTCATCAGAAAACTAACATTCAAACTTAAATTAATATTTTACATTATTCATTTCAGTGAAATTCAGTCAATATATTAAACACATGGAGTAGTTTAGTTAATATATACATAGTTTTAGATAAATATCTATTATTATCCTTTAATCTACATATTATTGAGCATTCGAGTGCCAATAAAATTACGGTAGTTGTGTTCGTCTTGACTCAGCCTTCGGCGCAATATAACATCGGAGTGTAGGGGTACATTGGTTGTTTGTTTGTTTGTTTGTTTTAGCGGACTCTCCCATCCAGGAGTTCGTTCTATGAACGATGGCTGTTTCCTTATTGTAACTTATATTTGTTATATTGGTGCTAAAGTCAGTCACCTCATCCGAACCGAACAAGTTGTGTTTTCACAGTGTAAACAAATAGCTCGCATGACTCGAGCTCTGGATTTATCCATTTATATTTACATTAGTAGCTGCATTTGGACTTCAATACAGGTGATATATAATAGTTCTAAGATCATAGCCAATGTAGAGTACAGTGTAGAGCAAAGCAACTATCGTTTGATGAGTTTAATGTAGAAATAGAATGGCAGGTTTAGCGGGGCTCCCGGCCGCCCCGGGACAGTCACAGGCTCGCAGCCAATTTCAGTATCAATATTTTTTCAGATGTTAGGTTCGGGATCACAAAGAAAATGGGCAAATTTTGGCACACTGGTACATGAGGATGACAATAAGTAGAGGGGGGCCAGCACCCGGGGTCGAGACGCTTCGCAGCAAGTGACGTTTCTCCTCAGGTTCGGTCAGAATTGGTTATGCCTGTTCGCAGCAAATGAATGAGACGGTTCGCAGCAGATTCGTTTAACTGCAAAAGTTAATAAACTATAAACTCCAGCTTTTGTTACTTGTCTTACAGCAGTGTTCCCTACCTATACTGCTGACTTTTAAAATATGGACCGGTACCAGTAAGCAGGCTTTTTAGTTCACCATCCAAAATACGATTATGCATTCAGTTCTTCCACACCTTTTATTCTGAATATTTTTTTGTTTTAACTTTCTTAGTAAATATATTTATATTTTGTATTCCAATACAAAAGATACTAAGCGATATTTTGTGTATAGTGCAATTATGCAGGTATTATCGTACCGGTACTATCTAGGATACATTCTAGCGCATTCCTTAAGGCTATCCCTCAACACCATCGCATCGCATTCCTAATGTCAGTGTAGAGTATATTTGTCTCTACCATAATTGTACACAAGATTGATAATTGTACACCTGTGAGAACCACCAAACCATTATTGCTCCTCCATCAAACAAGGTAGTTATCACCCACCACCCAACCCTACTATCGCCTTTAAATTCTAGTTATCTGTCAATATCAAATATAAATATACAAAAGTATGTTTTTTTGTATATTTTTATTTTGATATTGACAGATAATTTGAATTTAAAGGTGATAGTAGGGTTGGGTGGTGGGTGATAACTACCGTGTTTGATGGAGGAGCAATAATGGTTTGGTGGTTCTCACAGGTAAGCCACGGTAGCCTTGTTCGTTTCTGTGTCATTAATGTGTGACTTTAACCTCATGACACAGGGACAAGTGGCTTAATTATACACTTTTGGTAATGCACTATATTGACGAAAATTAGGGCACGGTGTGAAAAAACCCTGTGTCAAAATATCATACTGATCCAACTGTTTGTTAAGAAGTTATTCCCGAAAAACGATGTAACACGGCCTCTGAAACCCATAGTAGGTCTCTCCTGGTGCTGGCAAGTTTTAGTTTCTGTGTGAGTTATTTCTTACAGTTTCTTACAGTAGATCCTCTGGAAAAAGGCAAACTATGCCTGTGTATCCAGCTCAGTACCAGTGCTTGCACTGCTGCGGTCGTTCACGGTGTTGGCGGCGGCGGTAGCAGACGCAACATTTTTACTATTCTGTATTTTTGTTTTATAATCAAACTTCAAATCTTGTCTTCCCCATGCTTTATCAAGATTACTTTCAAACTCCCTTATTGATTCGGAATCGACTACATACTGGGGCAGTGCGTTCCACTCATTTACCACTCTATCACAAAATGAGTTCTTCGCCTTCTCAAGCCTATTTCTTTCTTTGTAAATTTTCTTAGAGTGTCCTCTCGTTCTTGTTCCCTCCCGCATCAAGAAGATACCTTCACACACATCCTCATCGTACTTTCCTGACACTATCTTAAAAGTCTCTATCATATCCCCTCTCTTTCTCCTATATGCCAGTGTCGGAAGTCCCAGTGTCCTCAACCTCTGCTCATAACCCGCGTTCTTCAACGTTGGTACCAGCTTGCTAGCTCTTCTCTGCACTTTCTCCACTGCTTCTATATCCTTTACCATATATGGAGCCCACACCTGGTTTGCATATTCCAGGTGTGGCCTAACCAGCGCTGTATATAGATTCCTGAAGATTTCTTCGTCAAGTGACACAAATGTCCTCCTTATCAGCCCTACAATTCTATTGGCTTTGTTTATCTTTTCCGCTAAATGTTCTGAGAAATTTAACTTATTATCTATCACTACTCCTATATCCTTTTCTGCACTCACTTCCTCCATCGCTTCATACATACTGTATCCTACCTTGTCTATCTTGCTGGTCCCAATCCGCATGTACTTGCATTTTTTTGGATGAAAAGGCATTAACCAATGCTCAGACCATCCCTTCATGCCCTCCACATCTCCTTGAAGCAAACCCATATCTTCCTTACTCCTCACTCTTCTATACAGTTTAGTGTCATCCGCATACAGGTATACCTCACTTCCATTAGTTATAACTTCAGGCAAGTCGTTGATAAATATAACGAACAGCAATGGTCCCAACACAGATCCCTGAGGTACCCCACTTGTAATTTCCCTCCACCCCGAGCCTATTCCATTCACCAATACCCTCTGTCTCCGATCTTTCAGGAAGGCTTCTATCCATTTCACACATTTCTCCCCTATATTATAGCTTCTAACTTTCTCTATTAACCTTTTATGTGGGACCTTATCGAAGGCCTTCATAAAATCGCAATATACCACGTCTATTACATCACCATCTTCTAAAATTTGCATCCAATCATCTACCACCTTAATTAGCTGTAGTACCGTCGACCTCCCCGGCAAGAATCCAAACTGTCTCCCACTGAAAAGTTGGTTTGACTTCATATGATCCATTATTCCTTCTCTAATTACCGTTTCCATTAGTTTACACACAACACTTGTCAAACTGACTGGTCTATAATTCCCTGGGTCATTTCTCTTTCCCTTCTTAAATATAGCTGTTATGTTCGCCTCTCTCCAGTCCATCGGGATTTGTCCTGTATTAAACGATACCTCAAATAACATTTTCAATGGCTCTACTAACATCTCCCCTCCTTCCTTTATGATTCTTGGGTGTATCCCATCCGGTCCCGGTGACTTACTTCTATTCATTTTTTCTATAGCCCTTCTTATTCTAGCATGGGAAAACTCTACTAGTTCTAGTGCCGGTGCCTGTTTGATGGGAATAGTAGGCACTGCATCCTCCGACTCCACTGTTAGTACCCCCCCAAAGTATTTCCCCAGCACCTCTGCTTTCTCCTTATCAGTCTCCGCTCTACTCCCATCATTCAACCCCCCACCAGCTCTGGGATCCCTACTCTTCTTGTTAATTTTTCCTGAATGTACTTCCAGAATATTTTTGGATTATCCTTCACATTTCTAGCTATCTCTCTCTCCCTCTCCTTCACCCCCCTCCTTGTTTCCCACCTTATTTTATTGTTTATTTGTCTGCGTTCCAGATCCACTTCCTTAGCCTCTATACTAGACCCCCTGTTCTTTTTTAACAATTTTAATCTTTCCCACAATCGTTTCTTTCTTCTAATCAATATCCAAAGCTTTCTTTTCATTGGCAATTCTGGGTTAGTTCTTTTCCTCAATTTTGTTTTATCCTTATATTCCCTTACTGGTACACTTTTGGATACAGCATTCTCCAGTTTGACTCTAATTTTCCTCCACATTCCTTCAGCGTCTTCACCGTTCAAATATTCCCCCCAGTCAATGTCCAAACACCGTCTCAGCAGCTCATAATCTGCTCTATCATACATGTATATTTTTCTATTGCTTTTATTATCCCTCTCCGATTTAATGTTACAACTAAAGCTTATACAGGCATGGTCACTACGACCTATAGGGCTATCCACATTAACATGTTCCACTATATCCTCTTCATTGCTAAAAATCAAATCAAGTACACTCCCCTGCGTCCCATCTCTATATCTTGTCATCTCTACAATATGTTGCGTTAAAAAACAATCTCTCACTTTCTCTATAAACTTATTTTCCAGGCTACCCTGTCCCGCTGGAGTAGTACAATTTGCCCAGTTGATCCTTGGCAAATTGAAATCTCCAATCAAAATTTTATATTTGTTCTCTCTATTATCTATCTCCTCCATTGTTTTCAGTAGGTTATCATCCTCTCCCCTGCTATTATTTGGGCTTCTATATATAGAGGCAATTAGAATTGATCCTCTTACACATTTTACTTCAATACACAAATACTCACAATACTGCTGTCTCATATCCACCTCATTAACCTTGAGCTCTTTTCTTACATAAATAAACAGTCCTCTTCCAACCTCTGCTCTAATAGCATTTCTCTCATATAACTCAAAACCCTCCAAACTATATTCCACCAGTTCCCTCTCAATTCTAACATTTTTTGGTCTTACTTCCTGTAGGGCTATGATATCAGGTTTTTCCTCTTCATCCTGCAACCTACATATCAGTTATCCCAGGTTCGAGTCCCGGGACTTCCTCGTGAGCTTTGTAGGCCTATTTAATTCTGGGCTTTGTCTTCTGATTTGAGACATCATCTTTGTGTGTTACGATGTCTAGGCTACAGCTTCAACTTCCTTATAGCCTGAAACTCGCAAGTGGTCAAATTCCTAAATTGGTGTAGTGTAGCCTACTGGGTTTAGTGGTAATTATATAGGCTATCATATACTTATATGTTTGGCTAGCTGATATTAACCCGTCCAGTATATTATGTTCTGGCAACTAGTAGACTATTTTATTCAGTTTATTAAGAAATACTATTACTTTCTGTGTCTGTGGTCAAAAGATTTCTACTTCACCAGTTAGGAAGAATACACTTATTCAAACCAATCAGCCCCAGTAAAAACCTGGCATAACAATATTAATACAAAAATAATAATAATAAACCCGTGTTGGTCAGTGTCAAGTTAGCTACTTTCCCACGACACTAGCGGTATTAAAGTTAAGCATCTTGATTTGGTAGCTGGTGTGGGACGGTTCGCCTCAGTTCCAATTATCGTCCGGGCTCGTTCGCCGCGGTAAGGCGAACCGTCACTTGCTGCGAAATGTCTTGCTCCTCCAGCACCCCCCCTCAACCCATCATGTACCCAATTTGCCCCACAATTTCTCTCACCTACTTTACAACCACGCAGGGTGTCAATCCACAAAATGTGAATTGTGTTATCATTAGGCCTATGGTTTATTATTTTGTTATCATTATAGGCCTAGCGCGACGGAGCGGCGAGTGCCAAAGGCGCGAGCTCTAGGGGGGTCCGGGGGCATGCTCCCCCGTGAACATTTTGAGACTTTAGGTGTCTAAAACAGCATTTCTTGCAATCTAAAAGTAATCAAGATGGAAAATATGGAGACTAAAATTGTGTCAATTTAGCCTATACAGTAGGTCTATTTTTTTTTTTTTTTTTTTTTTTTTTTTTAATTAGGCTCATACTGTATATATATAGGCCTATATATGTATAGCGCAACGGAGCGGGGGGGCATCCCCCCCCGGATTTTTTTTGAGAATTTAGGTGTCTAAAACAGCATTTCCTGCAATCTAAAAGCAATCAAGATGGAAAATATGGAGACCAAAATTATTGTGCCAATTTATTTTTATTTTTTAAAAATTATACTGTGTATATAGGCTATACTGTATATATATAGGCCTATACAGTATATACCAAATTTTACCTCCGGATATAGGGCCGCTTTAACCCTTCCAGCCCGGGTGTCATTTTACTATGACACCGCGAAAGAAGGGCAACAGCCAATATGTAAACAAATTAAAGCAGTGCAGATTATTTCTCGACCATATCGCAGGTTAGTAGTGACGTTATTGGAGAGAAAGATCTCCCACGCAACCAAATGTGGTGAAAATTCGAACCTGAGCAGTGTTGAATCAAGTTGATAGGTCTATCTATTGCCTGACGCCGTAATCACCGAAGGGGTGGCCACGAACGAACCGCCCCCATGCACCTTTGTCCCCAGTCAGTCGACGCCCCTCCCCCCAACCAGCACCGCCTTCGTTCATGTACTTCCTCACTCCATCCTTCCACCTCTCATTCGGTCTACCTCTCCCTCTCTGTCCCTCCACCTCGCTCTCGTACACCCTCTTAGTCATTCTCTCGCTTTCCATGCGTTCCATATGGCCGAACCATCTCAAGTTGTTCCTTTTCACACTTTCCAGCACATCTACCTCCACACCACACCTCCTTCTTACTTCCTCATTAGTCTGTCTATCCCTCCATGTAACTCCGCACGCACTCCTTAAGTAATTCATTTCCACTGCTCTCACTCTTGGTCTGAGTCTCTCAACCAACGTCCATGCTTCGCTTCCGTAAGTCAGTGTTGGGATTACCACACTGTCATGCAAGGACTTCTTCACTTCCATACTGACCACCCTATTTCTTGTTACTGCTTTTAGCGTTCCTACAACCCTCTTCCCCTGTTGTACCCTCTCCTGCACTTCTTCATTCATAGTCCCATCTTTACTCAACACACTGCCCAGATACTTAAAAGAGTTGACAATCTCCATAGCCTGACCGTTCAGCTTCACCTCACACTTCGTGACTTCACCCCTTTCGAAGACCATAACCTTGCTCTTCCCCGCATTTACCTTCAAATTCTGTTTTTCGCACACTGTTCCAAACTCATTTACCAGACCCTGCAACTCCCATTCATTATCACTCATCAGAACTGTATCATCCGCAAACAGCAGTATAGGTAGCTTCCACTCAATTCCCTCCCTTTTCAGTGATACACCAACATCCACTGCTCTTGATAGTATTTCTTTCATAACTCCATCCATATATACAGTAAACAACCACGGGGACATCACACACCCCTGTTTCAAACCAACATTCAGGTCAAAGAACTCGCTCTGCTCACTCTCTACACGTACTGCCGCCTTTGCACCCTCATCCATGCTCTTCACTGCTTTCAGCAACTTACCCTCTACTCCGTATATTCTAAGTACTTTCCACAAACCTTCTCTATCCACTCTGTCATAGGCCTTCTCCAAGTCCATAAAGGCAACATACACCTTTTGTTTCTTCTCCAGATACTTCTCAACAACACAATTCACGGTAAAAATCTGATCTAAACATCCTCTTCCCTTCCTAAAACCTCCCTGCTCGTCGCCTATCCATTTCTCCGTTCTCACTCTCACTCTCTCAATCACTACCGCAAAGTGGGGTAACTTCGTACTGCGGTGATAACTTCGGACATCGGCGATAATAAGTAATTAGACATTGTCATTATACTGTATAATGGAAACGCTTTTTATTTTATTTTTTTGTGGGGTCCGTTTAGAAAAATGGCAAAGGAAGAGCATGTAAAAGTCCTAGGAAACTAACATGAGTATATGTACACTAAAAAAATATTATATATATGACGAAAATATGTAAATTTTTCGCTACTCTGCCAAACTTCTATCGCCCTGAAGAAATTTGTTTGTATGAATGATGTTGTGACAATTTTGTAGTAACATTACCAGAGACAACATCCACCAAGGGAAATTTGTTACACTTGTATAACGCCACAGCTAGAGCACTATCATTTAGCCGATTGTGTATTTAAAAAAAAAAATGCTAACTTCGGACATGGAACAAAACAATCGTTTGTTATTATTTGCCCTATGAAAATAATTCATAATACTTGTCCATCATTAACATGGTGGTAAAAGATCAAATAATCATTCTCTGAACGCATAAAAATATGATAATATGCTAACCGATTTATGTATTTCGGATAATTCTGGATATATAATATATATAAATTAGGAGAGGCATATATCTTGTCCAAATTTGTTTTTATCTGCCGAAAGAAACACCAACAAATACGTTATACTGTACCTATAAAAATGCTCAAATTCATAAAAGTGTATATGCAGTGATATAGTATACATACCTATATATTTTCACTAGGCCTAGTTAATTTTCGAGTTATTGATTAGACAGCATTGGTTATTTTTCCTGCTCAATATTTTCTAAGAGTGAGCTCAATGCCTAACGAGAACAGATCCAAACAGAATACACTGTATATGTTAAACATCGTATATATCCCCCTCCTATACTGATTATACAGGCCTAAAAGTATGGACTGTGCATTTTCCACTTAAACATCGGACAGGAATAAGCAACAATAATAAAATATTCATATAAAATAGTAGGAGCCGAAAAATGAATGAAATAATGCCACGAACGTACAGTACGTCCGAAGTTCTCCTCAGTTTGTCCGGAGTTAGCCCAGCTTTCTTGGCAATCATTTTCCATAAGAAATCACCTATGTCCGAAGTTATCCATACATGTCCGAAGTTGTCAACTTTTCAAGCAAACTTCGGATATCATTTAGGATAAGGATATCTCTCTTATTATAGGGGTTAATTTTAAGAGGCTTCCTGGATTATGGCGCACTATCACCATACATCACTTGACCTAGTTAAATCTCTATAATGTGTTTACACTCGGGAGCAATTGTTAAAAAACATCGAAAAATGTCCGAAGTTACCCCATTTTACGGTACCCTACTGTATACCTTCCCTACTACGCTTAGAAGACATATTCCTCGGTGGTTACCACACACTCCTCTTTCCCCTTTGCCCTTATATAGGGGGACTATTATGCCAGTCTTCCAGTCATCGGGTGCACTCCCCTTCTCCCATGCTAGTTTGCACATTTTCCATACCCATTCTATCACTATCTCACCACCATACCTCAACATTTCCTCACACACTCCATCTGTTCCTGGTGCTTTCCCCAACTTCACTCTTTGATAGGTAAGTTAATAGGTAAAACATGAAAATTAAAATAGATGCTATATATAGGTAGCCTGGAAAGTTCGTTATTTTCCTAGAGTGCCGTATATTCCGCTAAACAGCCGACCAAAAACGGGAAAAGTGGTTAGGGCAGTGAGAATTCTGTTTCATAAGATAATTATTGAAAGTGTTACTTAAAGTTACTTAAAGTTTAAACCATAACGAGTGTAAACGAGTGGCACCCCCCCCACCCCCCCCCACAAACCGCGTAACAAACACCTCCTTGTCCTCCACGCCCCCCCCTCTCTCTCTCTCTCTCCCCCATGTAAGGGCGGGTGGAAAAAAACAAAACAAAAACAAATTCTACCAGAGACACCTGTACGAGATGTAAGATGAATATACACGTTCATAAAGGCACCACATGTCGGATATGCAAGCACTGGATTTGCATAGGATTGATACCAATAAATGAGGTGTACAATACAAGAGGGGAGAACCTCCATTTCTGCGATAGTTGTTTCGATATCACATGGCAAGTCATACAGACTGTAGAAAGTACAGAAGTACAGTAGGGTCCCGCATAAAACGTGTTCACATAAAACGAGTCTCTATTAAAACGAGCGACCTAAAATATTAATATTTAATTTTCGATAAGAACGAATGTGATAACATAAAACGAGTCCGCCGCCAAAAACAAATGTAGGAGTTGTAAGAGGAATATACACACGAATAAAGGCGCCGAATATCGGATATTTAAGCCACAAACCATTGAATTTGCATAGGATTGACACCAAAAATGCCCGTGTTCAATACAAGAGGGAAGAATCGCATTTATGCATAGTTGTTTCGATATCACATCGTTTTATGTGAGACCCTACTGTACAAGGTAGACCGAAATATAGCCAAGACATAGCTACTTTTCACAGAAAATGGGGAACTATTGGGGCCTCAGGGGCCATACCGGTACTAGTATCACAACCCACACACGCACATCTTCCCATGCAAAAGCCCACATTGCCTCCTGCACATCAACACACATCGCCTGCCGAACAACAACCTTTCGCACCCTACAAATCCACAAACCCTGCCGCACATCTCCCCACACCTCCCCAGACCAAGAAAACCCCCACATTAATCCCATCTATGGCCATTGACCACCCTACTGCTGTTGATCAAATACATTTGCAGGATGAACGTAGGATGCAACAAGCCCCCATATCAGGCTCCCCTTCCACATCGCCTCCCCCTCACCACTGCCACCTGCCCACCTACAACCGACCCGTAACTCCACCCCCCTGCAGGCCTCACCCACCCATACACCAAGCCCACTACCACCCACAACCACACTTAGCTCACCACATAACCCCTCGCAGCCCCAGCCACACCTGGGATTGTCTACACCAGTGTGCAGATATTATCTGGAAAGAAGGTGCTACTTTGGTCAAAAGGGCGAATATAATGGGAAGTCATGTAGATTTGCTCATCCCAAAATTTGCAACAACATAACCAGTCATGGAAAATGTAGATTTGGTGAAACCTGCAAATACCACCACCCATCCCTTTGCAAGACATCACTTGAGAACAAGACCTGCTACAATATGAAATGCCCAGTTTTTCATATTTAAGGGACTTGGAGATATGCTAGACCTAACACGAATGGTAGCCCAAAAAACTCTCCAGCTATGCGAGGACGAGACAGAGGAAAAAGGCAAGGAGGGAAAGGGCAGACGAAGATGAAGAGACTGAGGGAGATGGAAGAGCACATAGAACACCTCGAGCATCTCCTGGCCTCCCAAGAGTGGCAAATACATCCCGAAGACTATTAGGTACACATAGTACTCCAAACAATCCCTCCCCAATCTTGTTTGCAAATATCCAAGGCCTAAAAAATAGAACCACGAACAAAGTACCATTTATTAGGGGCCTGCTAGAAGAAGGAAACGCTATATTTGCGGCTCTCACAGAAACTCCCATTAAAGATCAGGAAGATAGTGAGGTATGGATTCCTGGTTACAACCTACTGTACATAGGGCGGACAGAACGCATAGATCACATGGAGGTGTAGCCTTGTACATCCATGACTCACTGATATGTACTGAATTCCTAAATAACAGTAATGAAGTGGTGGAAATACTTGGAGTTAAAATAGAATCCCTAAATTTAGCAGTTATTGTTACATACAGGCCTCCAGACTCATCCCGAGAAGAATTCAAAACCCAGCTCAACAAAATAAAATCAGAAGTGGAAACCCTGGGGAACCCAACACCAAATATTATATGGCTAGGAGACTTTAACCTACCAAACATTAAATGGAGACAACTAGAAAACCAGTTAGTGGCAAATAACACCGGAGAAGCAAATACTAATACGAGAGAGCTTTTTGAACTTTGCGATTTTTTTAGTCTTACCCAGCATATTGCTGAACCCACACAGGAAAACAATATCTTAAGACCTGGTCTTCACTAACAACGACTCTCTAGTACACAGCATTAACATATCGGACACAACATACTCTGATCATAAATTAATTGAGATCAAAACAACCTTAGAAAGTGTACAGACAACCTCAGAATCGAGAACAAAAACCGGCCCCTTCAGTAAATTTAACTTCAATAACAAAAACATTAGGTGGGAAGAGGTAAATCAAGAAATGGAGGAAATAGACTGGGAAGATTTAATGAATAACCTGACACCAGCAGAATGTCTAGTCTTAATAACAGAAACCATGACCCAAATCTGTAGCCACCATATACCTGCAAGACAAACAAAACGAAGAAGCAAACAAGATCGGGAAAGGAGGAGGCTGTACAGAAGAAGAAAATTACTCACACAAAGACGCACACATCAAAATCTACAGGATAGGCAAAAGGCCGAAATAGATAGAGAAATTGTGGAAATTGAACAAAGGCTAAGAATATCATATGAACTACAACATATGGAAGAGGAGAGGAAAGCTATTGCAGGTATAAAGGAAAATTCCAAATACTTCTTTTCATACGCCAAACAAAAGGCTAAAACAGCATCAAACATCGGCCCACTAAGCAAAGGGGACGGCTCTTTCACAGGGGACAAAAAGGAAATGAGCGAACTCTTACGCAGGCAGTATGAAATGGCATTCAGTGAGCCTGATGAAACAATTTAAGTCATCAGAGACCAAAATATATTTTTCATGGAAACCTCCCCCACGGAAACCCCCCAGATGCTAGATATTGATTTCGGTCCAAAAGACATAGAAGAGGCCATTTCCAACATGCCATCCCACTCGGCACCAGGCCCGGACTCATGGAACTCGATCCTAATGAAGAAATGTAAGGAAAACCTCTCAAAACCCCTGGCTATAATGTGGAGAAGGAGTCTAGACACTGGTGAAATACCAGATAGCTTGAAAAACGCAATAATTGCCCCACTGCATAAAGGAGGGAGTAAAGCACTACCAAAAAACTACCTCCCGGTAGCTCTAACCTCCCACATCATTAAAGTTTTCGAGCAAGTCCTGCGAAGCAAAATCTCAACATTCATGGAGGCAAATGAACTACACAACACCGGTCAACATGGATTCAGAGCGGGAAGATCATGTCTCTCACAACTTTTGGAACACTATGACAAAATTCTTAAAGCGCTAGAAGAAAAGAAAAACGTGGATGTCATTTACACCGATTTTGCTAAGGCATTTGATAAATGTGACCATGGTATAATAGCCCACAAACTCAAAGCAAAAGGTATAATGGGGAAAATCGGAAGGTGGATATACAATTTCCTAGTAAACCGAAAACAATCAGTAGCAGTAAACCAAGTAACATCTGAGCCTTCGGATGTCAAAAGCTCAGTGCCTCAAGGAACAGTGCTAGCGCCCCTTCTGTTCCTCATACTAATTTGCGACATAGATACCAACACTAGACACAGTACGGTGTCGTCTTTTGCTGATGACACAAAATTAAGCAAGATAGTAAACACAAGAGGACACGGGCCGACTGCAGGAAGACATGAATGTAGTGTTCCAGTGGACCAGGGAAAACAACATGCAATTCAATGAGGAAAAATTCCAATTAATACGGTACGGAGATAATAATGGCGTTAAAGAAATTACAAATTACTTAACAGAATCTAACCACATAATAGAACGGAAAGACAGTGTGAAAGACCTTGGGGTATTAATGTCTGAAAATATGGGTTTCAAAGTACATAACCAGGTCAAAGTTGCAGCTGCGAAACGTCTAACGGGTTGGATTCTACCTACATTTAAAACACGCGGTGAATTACCTATGATAACGCTCTTCAAATCTCTAGTGCTATCGCGGCTTGAATACTGTAGCATATTAACATCCCCATACAAAGCAGGTGAAATAAATGACTTAGAGAGTGTACAAAGAAATTTCACTTCACATATTAGTTCGATAAAACATCTACACTATTGGGAGCGTTTAAGAGCACTGAATCTGTACTCGCTGGAACGTAGAAGAGAACGTTACCTAATAATATACATGTGGAAAATCGCAGAGGGTTTAGTACCAAACCTACATACTCCGATAGTCATGAAATTCAGTGATAGGAGAGGCTGGGAATGCGAAATCCCCCGGATGAATAACAGGGGTGCTATGGGTTCTCTGCGAGAGGGCTGGTTATCACACAGAGGCCCACGTCTCTTCAACAAACCCCCACGGCGAGTAAGAGACATGAGGGACGTCTCGTTAGACAACTTCAAGAGAGCCCTCGATGTCGAACTGCAAAAAGTGCCAGACGAGCCCATCCTCGCGAGGGAGCGAGCTGTCGCTTCAAACAGTCTACTACACCAAAATCACCACCCATAACGAGGGGCGCCGCGCTCCTTGGTGCCGCTAGAAGAGTGGCGAACACATCAAAAGTATCAAAAGTAAGTAGCCCGGGTGTCTTGCTGAAAGGCATGTGCTTGAAAGCGTGCTATTAAAATTCGCGCGGCCAATGTTTACATTGCAGGGGCGATCGCAGCGCCACCAAGCCTCAACTACAAACGTTATCAGTTCCTACGTGGCCACCATAGCGAGTTATACAGAAAAAATTAATTTCGACGCGTCCGATTCGGTGCAACCTCCCGCGCGCCCCAGTGCTACCCCACTCGCAATACCGACGCCTGCAGCAACCGAGAAGCTAGCTCAACGAAAGAAAGTGAAGCGTTTCTTGAGTGATAGTGCAATACAGCGACAATTCTTTGATATTGAAGATAGCAGTGGCGAAGGCTTGGTGGACAAAGAACAATTTATCAGTGCAAGCGAAGATGAGGAATTTGTTGGCTTTGGAGACGATGATAATGTGGACTTATTTGAGGGGGGAGACAGTAGTGATGATCCTGATGATCCTGATGTGGAAGTGTTTCAGGAAGGTGCTATTGAATTTCCTAGTGTGCTAGAACCTAGGCCTACCCCCTCGCCATTTTTGGTAGGTCAGCCTAGGGCTAGGCCTAGGCCTAGCCATAGCCCTACCCCAGGACCTTCCCCTTTGCCTGCCCGTACGCCCTTGAAAGTGGGCAAATATTTTTATAAACAGTCGCTGGTGAAAAGTGCAGCTAAAAAAGCACGCAGGGCAGCCGCAGAAAAGGCTAGGGAAGGTGAAGAGAGTGATAGTGACACCGACCCTGGTCTAGCAACCACCCGTATTCGTTTGTCCCGACGCCTTGACCCGGGATGCCGCGTGGGTCACCCACAGCCCTCGGCTTCATCTCTCCTTCAGGATGAGCAAAGGGCCTCTTCAAGTGGTATTATTAGTGTGCCACAGCCCTCAACACACCGCAGAGCATTATTTGATGCGGAGAAGCCCTCGGCTCGCCGCAAAAGGAGCCCAACTCCCGAGGCCGAGGCTCCCATTGTTGAACCTCCCGCGCCCCACGCCGCCGACGCCCGGTTACTTCTTCACCAGAATTGTCTCCGGAAGAGGATGCTGACGACCCCAACATTGCCCCAGATGACCTGACGTCGCCTGAGGAGGAAGAGGAAGAGGAGGAGGAGGAGGAGGAGGAGGAGGAAGAGGAAGTCCCGACAAGATGAGGGAGAGGGCGAGGTCGTGGACGTGGTCAGTCTGCCGATGCCGCTGCCCCTGGGTGTGGGCGTGGGCGTGCAGGGCGTCCGCGTGGCCAAGGGCGTGTGCCAGGGCGTCCAGGGCGTGTGCCTGCTGCACCTGCACGTCCTCGAGCAACAGCATCATCATCCGACCTATTTGTGTGGACAGATGGGGCTGATTTTGTGCCAGATTGTCCTGCCTTTGACGAGGTACAGATGGGTTCCGGGGTGTCACCAACATTTCCCTGTGGCCCAGATGCTACCCCCAGTGAACTTTTCTGTGGCTTCTATGACAATGAAGTCATGGAATACCTCGTTGAGGAGACCAACAACCATCATGAGATCTGTGCCAACTTTCTTGGGAGGAAGACCAGTGCCAAGATGGTGGCATGGAGAGCTGTCACTTCGGCAGAACTATATGTGTTCTTGGCACTCACAATGCTGATGACACATATCAGGAAGCACACTCTGGCAGACTACTAGATCACTGACGACATCATAACGACTCCAGCATTTGGCAAGTACATGTCCAGGGACAGGTACTTCGACATCCTCTCCTATCTCCACCTGACAAACAACATGGTAGTCCACCTTCCCGACACATTGTGGAAGATCAGGAAGCTGTATGACATGATACGTCATCAGTTCACCACCTACCTGATTCCTTTCCAGAAGATGTGCCTCGACGAGTCTCTGGTCCTGTTCCGTGGTAGGTTGCACTTCCGACAGTATATCCCGTCCAAGAGACACCACTTCGGCATCAAGCTCTTCGTCCTCTGCGACTGTTTGACGGGGTATGTGCTGGACTTTGTGGTCTACAGCGGCAAGGGTGGAGAAATTGTGAGTGACCCCCTCATTGGTTTTGGTGGCGCTGTAGTGAAGAAGATGATGGAGAGGCACTTCAATCAAAACCACATCCTCTACACAGATAATTACTACACGTCGCCTATCCTGACCAAGTACCTCCATGACCGCAAGACCAGAACTGTCGGCACAGTCAAGGGCAAGAGGAAGGGCATGCCAGCCTACCCAACCAAGACGAAGAAGACGGACATCTTCCACAAAAAGAGTGGCCCCATCCTCTCCATCCACTGGCATGACCAGCGCAAGGTCAACCTCCTCAGCACATGCCACAAGACCGAGATGGTCGCCACAGGGAAGGTGGACCGAAAAACCAAGAACCCCATCCGGAAACCAGCTGCTGTCCTTGACTACAACCTCAACATGCGCCTCGTTGACAAGTCCGACATGCAGATGGGCTTCATCGACTGCCTGCGATCATCTTGCAGGTGGTACAAGAAGTTTATCCTGCATACGGTAGATATGTCGGTCCTCAATGCCTACAACATCTACCGTCTGAGGACTCCAGGAGCCAAGAAGTACAAGTGCCTGCGGAAGTTCCACAAGCAGGTGCTACTTGAGCTCCTGGCTAAACATGGGGGTACACCAGGGAGGCCACTACAAGGACCAGGCCAGCTGGACAGAACGGGGTGTGCTGATTTCTTCAGGAAGCACCAGCTCAACGCCCTTCCTTTCAAAGCACCAGGTAGTAAGAGCCGAATGCAGAAGAGGTGCCATGTGTGCAGCCACACAACTCGCAGACCCCGCAAACCCACAAAAACCACTTGGGAATGCCTCGAGTGTCAAGTTGGACTGTGTGCTGGCACCTGGTTCAACGACTTCCACACTCTAACAAACTTTTGAAGTGGAAATGACAACAGTGAAAGTGACACTCATATGTAGGCTAAGAATATATATATAAGTAAGTATAAGTGAAAAGGACACATATAAGTAATAATAAGTGCCTTCAATAA
Organism: Paralithodes platypus; assembly: GCA_032716605.1. Classification (NCBI taxonomy): domain Eukaryota; kingdom Metazoa; phylum Arthropoda; class Malacostraca; order Decapoda; family Lithodidae; genus Paralithodes; species Paralithodes platypus. Next base: position 20,693,140 of record CM064481.1, read on the forward strand.
CAATATGAACAAGTGAAAGTGACACTATCAATAAGCCTAGTTCAGTGAAAGTGACAGTATAATAATAATAAAACTGAGTATAAGTGAAAGAGACACACAAGTAATAATAAGTGCCTTCATAACAATATGAACAAGTGAAAGTGACACTATATATGTTATTAGTTTACCTAACAATACCTAAAAGTGAAAATGACTATCAAATATCAAAGTCCAGTGAAAGTGACACTATAATCATAATAATAATAATAAAACTAAGTAATAGAGACACAAATAACTTCATGTAAATAACTTTATTGAGTGAAAATAACATAATAACTATAATAAATGACATAATAAACAATAAAACACTATCAAATCGATTCCCGGCATAATTGCGGGTGGAGCGACGAGTGCAACTGGGCGTCGTAGCCGGGGCCGCGGTTGAGTGTTCAGACGCGCCGAGGTAAATATGGGCAAAAGTTACCTCCACTTCCATCACCATCACTCCGGAACCTGTTGAGCTAGAGAGCTCTACTCAACGCCATTCTACGCGGCAAGGTAAGGCGTCCATTTCTATATATGTTTGAGGGTTTTAGATAAAATATTAAGCGAGATTAGCCTTAGTTTACTTTTGTTGATTTTTGGCCAGTTCGCCCGGATACGAGGTACGGCCTTTGGAGAGACAGCCCGGGCCCCGAGGGTTAAGCCTAGCGATTCAACCGTTCAACACTGTGAACTTGTGAAGCCAGGAGTTCTTATTCCGGACTGTGAAGGAAATATATAGATTATTGGCTAGCCTACATAACAATTTAAATTTTGGGTGCGGCTGTGCGGGCGTACCGCCACCCTTGTTTACACTGCGGAGCGGTAGTGGACGCTTGCCATCATGTTCCCGTCTATTTTGACTGCCTTTCGATACAATAATATGTTGAGGGGGCATTCACAATGCCATTGCCTAGCCTAGCCTATATGAAAAAAAATATATATAGCCTACTAGGCCTACTACTATGGTAATACTAGGATAGGTTAGGTAAGGTTGTTAGGTTAGGCTAAGCCGCTAAAGTCTCTCTAAAACATTGTAAAATCCGGTTCACATCTAGATTGATAGACTTGTCAGAGGGGGCGGATTGCCCTGCAGCAGTGCAGCCCATATAATCCATTTCCGCATTTTGCCACCTAGGCTATACAGTCTATACCACATCACTAGTCAACCAACCCACCCGTGTACCAGATAATCCTAATCATAATTCCCACCTACTGGACTTATTTTTAACAACCAATTCAGAAAATTATGATGTTACAGTGAGGTCCCCGCTTGGATCTTCTGATCACTGTCTGATACAGGCCACCTGTCTATCACCTACCACACCTTCCCACTCTGAACCTGTTTTGGTGACTAAATGGCATTACAATAGGGCAGACTGGGAGGGTCTTCAAGGTTTCTTTATTGATATTCCCTGGACCTCTTTCTTTTCTAATGATGCACACTCCACCTTGAGCCACATACAAGATTTTGTAAAAATTGGAATGGAAACTTTTATTCCTCATCAAAAGTACAGTAAAAGATCTAATTCACCTAAATGGTTTGACCATAATTGTGCTAGAGTAACTGAACAAAAAGCAATAGCCTACAATGCATACACAAGATCAAAAACACATGAAGCCTTTAATTACTTTAGAAACATCAGAAATCATGCCAAAACTGTATTAAACCTAACTAAATCAAACTTTCTCCACAAGCAGGCAAATAAACTTCTAAATAATCCAAATGATAACAAAATATTTTGGTCTACTCTTAACTCATTTAAATCCAACTTCACTACTGCTTCATCCATTCCACCATTAAAATCTCCGACTGGCAATCTTGTAAGTGACCCACGAGGTAAAGCTAACCTTCTTGCGGATATTTTCTCCACCAACTCAACCTTAGATGAAATAAATCAAGATGTCCCTGTACTTAATTTTAATTCGCCTGAAATTCCCTCACTTAAGATCCACACCAGACATGTCAAAACTATTTTGCAGAATCTCTCAGTAGATAAGGCTCCTGGTCCAGATGAAATTCCTCCAATAGTACTTAAGAATTGCTCCTTGGTGCTCGCTCCTGTATTGGCAAAATTTTTCCGTCTTTGTACTCATACCTCATGCTTCCCAGTGCCCTGGAAAGAAGCAAACATCCATCCAGTTCCTAAAAAAGGTGCCTCTTCAGATCCATCAAACTACAGACCAATAGCTATAACTTCCACTCTTGGTAAAGTCTTTGAAATTATATTAAATAATCACATAATTAAGCATCTTGAGAATAATAAATTAATCAGTGATAGGCAATATGGTTTTAGACGATGTCGATCAACTGCAGACATGCTTTGCCTTCTTACGCATCAAATCAACCAAGCTACAGACCAACATGGTGAAACACATACAATAGCACTGGATATATCAAAGGCATTTGATAGAGTCTGGCATCAATCCTTATTGTCGAAGATGTCACACTACGGCCTTGCATCATTAGTTCCACTAATTTCTTCTTATCTTCATAACAGAAAAATACGTGTAATGGTAGATGGCCTTTATTCTCAATTTCACTCAATAAATGCTGGTGTTCCCCAGGGATCAGTTTTGGCCCCAATTCTGTTCCTCATTCATATCAATGATCTCATATCTACCACTCATAATCCAATACATTCCTACGCAGATGACTCAACACTCCACAGTTCCTTCACATTTACCAATTCTTTCACCCAACCCGATCTTATAAATTCAAAAATAAACACTGCAATTTCTCTGAACCAGGACCTTTCTAGAATTAATGGATGGGGACAAAAGAATCTAGTTTCCTTTAATGCACAGAAAACCAAGTACATTCAATTTTCTAACCGACAGAATCTCACTGACTCCCATATATTTTTTAATGATGTAAATATTCCCACTTCCCCTAGTATTGACATTCTCGGTGTAACATTAACTACTAACTTGAGCTGGACACATTATGTTAGAAGCATTGCTAAGAATGCCTCTAAAAAACTGGGACTCCTGTACAGAGTTCGAGAATTCTTCACTGACGAGCAGTTGGCCGTAATATATAAAAGTCATGTGCGTTCTCAGATGGATTACTGTTCACCTCTGTGGGTGGAAGTGGAGTGGTTGCATTGAGGCAGTTGGACAAAATTCAAAATAAAGCTATTAGATTAATCAATAACCCTGCAATCACACAGGACCTTCCTACATTATCCATACGAAGAAACGTTGCATCCCTTGCATTATTCTACAGATATTTTCACAGCAATTGTTCCGAGGAACTTGCTTCAATTGTGCCGCCTCTCCACATCTTTCCCCGTAGAACTAGGGCAGCTGAGAGCGCCCATGAATTTACACTTTCTCCTCCACAATGCAGAACTTCTGCTTATCAGAATTCATTTATCCCCAGAGCTACTACTCTTTGGAATTCACTTCCCTCGAATTGCTTTCCACAAACTTACAATCTACAAATGTTTAAATCCAGTTGTTACAAACATTTTATGAATGGAGGATGCCCTTAGGCACATGGACCTTTTTCTTTTATCTGTGTTTTTCCTTCCTCCGTTCATTGTCTCTTAAAAAAAAAAAAAAAAAATCTTACCTCGTTGTACCTTCCTGAAACCCTGTTAAATACAAATTACAATAATAGGCCTAATTTTTTTAGCTCGTATAGGCTAGGTGCAATTATAGAAATTTACCGGCCTAGCTGCCTAGGTTAGGCTAGTTATCCAAAATACAAGACTAGGTTAGGAAAATAAAAATAATCCTCATAGGCTAGGCCTAGCCAGGCCTAGACATCTATAATCCATAGGTCTAGGCAGCACTAACTTCACTAAGCCTATTCCAAAACTTAAGAGTAGGCTTAGGCTAGGACCTAGGTTATCCTAGTCTATAAAAGAAAAAAATACAGGAATGTTAGGTTAAATAGGCCTAGTGTGAGAAATAAATTGACTACACCGGTATCTTTTTTTTTTTTTTTTTTTTTTCTATGTGATTGAGGGAGGCAAAAGGCATAACTGCCTATAGCGAGTGCCTCCCCCATAGTTGAAAGAGTGACAGGGCCAAAATCAAGGGACGTTCGAGCCAAAATGCCTGGACACACAGAGTTTGAAGCAATTTAAGTCATAGGAAGAGGGAAAGACTGATTCTGGGAGAGAGTTCCAGAGCTCAGCTGTTGAGTAGAAGAAAGTTTGAGAGTAACGTTTCACTCTTGGGTTGGAGAGTTGCACAGAGTAGGGGTGGGATTGAGTTGCAAGACGGGTACCACGTGCCTTACGTAAAGGAGGTGGTATGCACTGGGATAGCTCTGAGGAACACTGATTATTATAGTAGCGATAGAATAGCGAGAGAGATGCAACATTGCGGCGGAGAGAGAGAGATTGCAGAGAGTTGGTGATTGGACGGGAGTTAATGATACGAAAGGCCTTCCTTTCAACTTTGTCTAGGAGAGCGGTGTGAGAGGAACCTCCCCACACATGTGAACAATACTCAATACAAGGGCGCACTATGCCCCTGTACAGAGCAAGAAGCTGTGCAGGGGAAAAGAACCCCCTAAGGCAGTTGAGCACACCCAGCTTCTGGGAGGCTGCCTTAGCAAGACTGGTAATATGGTCCTTCCAAATGAGAGCAGAAGAAAAAGAGACACCAAGAATATTGAGAGAAGATGAAGGGTTGATTTTTGTATTGTTGAAGAATAAGGGATAGTCCGCTGGGAGATCCTGACGGGTAGATAGATGGAGAAATTGGGTTTTGGAAGCATTAAAGTTAACAAGGTTTTCTCTGCCCCAATTGGAAATAGTATTTAGATCAGAATTTAAGATTTCTATGGCTTCATTACGTTTGTCGTTGAGGGATTGCTGGCTGGGGCGTTCTGAAAAACTAATGGAGTAGTGTAAGGTTGAGTCGTCTGCGTATGAATGGATGGGAATTAAGGTACAGTTAAGGAGATCATTTATAAAAATTAGAAAGAGAATAGGAGATAGGACAGAGCCCTGAGGAACACTGGAGTTTATAGGGTGAGGAAGTGAACAATGGCCGTCCACAACCGCGGCTATGGAACGGCCGGAAAGGAAATTAGAGACAAAGGCACAGATGGAGGGATAGAAACCGAAGGAGGGTAGTTTAGAAATTAAAGATTTATGCCAGATTCTATCGAAGGCTTTCGATATGTCTAGTGCAATAGAAAAAGTCTCACCGAAGTCCCGAAAGGAGGATGACCAAGAGTTAGTAAGATATGAAAGAAGATCACCAGTAGAGCGACCCTTAAGGAAGCCATACTGGCGATCTGAGAGCAGATTATGAGAAGAGAAATGCTTAAGAAATTTGGAAGCAAGAATAGTTTCAAAAACTTTAGAAAGACAAGAGATAAGAGCAATTGGACGATAGTTGGAGGGTTGAGAGCGGTCACCCTTCTTTGGGACAGGTTGAATGTGAGCAAACTTCCAGCATGAAGGGAAGACGTTAGAGGATAGACAGAGACGAAAGAGTTTGCCTAGGCAGGGAGTCAGCACGGAAGCACAGTTTTTGAGAACAACAGGAGGAACACCGTCCGGACCGTACGCCTTATTAGTGTTAAGCCCAGAGAGGGTAGAAAGTACATCTTTAGAAGAGATTAGGATATTAGGCATAAGTAAGAGAGAGGAGGGCGGAGAGGGAGGAATAGCACCGGAATCATCCAAGGTGGAGTTTCTAGCAAAAGTTTGAGCGAAGAGTTTAGCTTTGTCAGAGGAAGAAGTGATGGTTGTGCCATCAGAGTGGGAAAGGGGAGGGAAAGACGAGGAAGAGAAATTGTTGGAGAGGTTTTTGGCTAGATGCCAGAAAGCTTGGGAAGAGCTAGAGTTGGATAGTTCAGTGCATTTATTATTGATGAAAGAGTGTTTGGCAAGTCGAAGAACAGATTTGGCTTGATTCCGGGCAGAAACATATGAAGAATGAGAGTCTTGAGTTTTAAGGCGTCGGTACCGTTTGAATGCTTCCTCCTTATTGCGGACAGCAGTAGAACAGGCGTGAGTAAACCAAGATTTTTTAGCATTAGTCTAAGAGAAAGAGAATGGAATGTATGCTTCCATGCCCGATAGGATTACCTCGGTAATGCGTTCAGCACTCTCCTCGGGTCCTCGGCCATGGAAGCAGAAATAATTCCATGGGAAATCAAAGAAGTACTGCCGAAGAGCCTCCCAGTCGGCAGCGCCAAAGTGCCACAAGCGCCGCCGGCTAGGAGGATCGGGTGGCTGTACTGGAGAGATAGGACAGGTGACAGAGATAAGTTTATGGTCGGAGGAGCCCAGAGGAGAGAAAAGATCGACAGTATAAGGTTGTTGCCAACATCTGGGGAATATTGGCAACAACCTTCCAATAGGGTAACCTCACTAGAGTGAACAATTTCCTACCAGAACCCGGTGATTGTATATATTGTAGAGATTAATTAATGTTAGGTAATTTAGTACTGTATAAGATTACCTTGATCAAGTTAATTTAGTTATAAAACCTTGTAGAAATAAGTTTAGAACTGTAAAGAGGATCAGTTTAAATATTCCCGCGACCGCATACGCGATCCACCGTTTGCTTTAGGGTCGTTAATATTGTTACAGTTTCTTACAGTAGATCCTCTGGAAAAAGGCAAACTATGCCTGTGTATCCAGCTCAGTACCAGTACTTGCACTGCTGCGGTCGTTCACGGTGTTGGCGGCGGCGGTAGCAGACGCAACATTTTTACTATTCTGTATTTTTGTTTTATAATCAAACTTCAAATCTTCTCCCATGCTTTATCAAGATTACTTTCAAACTCCCTTATTGATTCGGAATCGACTACATACTGGGGCAGTGCGTTCCACTCATTTACCACTCTATCACAAAATGAGTTCTTTGCCTTCTCAAGCCTATTTCTTTCTTTGTAAATTTTCTTAGAGTGTCCTCTCGTTCTTGTTCCCTCCCGCATCAAGAAGATACCTTCACACACATCCTCATCGTACTTTCCTGACACTATCTTAAAAGTCTCTATCATATCCCCTCTCTTTCTCCTATATGCCAGTGTCGGAAGCCCAATGTCCTCAACCTCTGCTCATAGCCCGCGTTCTTCAACGTTGGTACCAGCTTGCTAGCTCTCCTCTGCACTTTCTCCACTGCTTCTATATCCTTTACCATATATGGAGCCCACACCTGGTTTGCATATTCCAGGTGCGGCCTAACCAGCGCTGTATATAGATTCCTGAAGATTTCTTCGTCAAGTGACACAAATGTCCTCCTTATCAGCCCTACAATTCTATTGGCTTTGTTTATCTTTTCCGCTAAATGTTCTGAGAAATTTAACTTATTGTCTATCACTACTCCTATATCCTTTTCTGCACTCACTTCCTCCATCACTTCATACATACTGTATCCTACCTTGTCTATCTTGCTGGTCCCAATCCGCATGTACTTGCATTTTTTTGGATGAAAAGGCATTAACCAATGCTCAGACCATCCCTTCATGCCCTCCACATCTCCTTGAAGCAAACCCATATCTTCCTTACTCCTCACTCTTCTATACAGTTTAGTGTCATCCGCATACAGGTATACCACACTTCCATTAGTTATAACTTCAGGGAAGTCGTTGATAAATATAACGAACAGCAGTGGTCCCAACACAGATCCCTGAGGTACCCCACTTGTAATTTCCCTCCACCCCGAGCCTATTCCATTCACTAGTACCCTCTGTCTCCGATCTTTCAGGAAGGCTTCTATCCATTTCACACATTTCTCCCCTATATTATAGCTTCTAACTTTCTCTATTAACCTTTTATGTGGGACCTTATCGAAGGCCTTCATAAAATCGCAATATACCACGTCTATTACATCACCATCTTCTAGAATTTGCATCCAATCATCTACCACCTTAATTAGCTGTAGTACCGTCGACCTCCCCGGCAAGAATCCGAACTGTCTCCCACTGAAAAGTTGGTTTGACTTCATATGCTCCATTATTCCTTCTCTAATTACCGTTTCCATTAGTTTACACACAACACTTGTCAAACTGACTGGTCTATAATTCCCTGGGTCATTTCTCTTTCCCTTCTTAAATATAGCTGTTATGTTCGCCTCTCTCCAGTCCATCGGGATTTGTCCTGTATTAAACGATACCTCAAATAACATTTTCAATGGCTCTACTAACATCTCCCCTCCTTCCTTTATGATTCTTGGGTGTATTCCATCCGGTCCCGGTGACTTACTTCTGTTCATTTTTTCTATAGCCCTTCTTATTCTAGCATGGGAAAACTCTATTAGTTCTAGTGCCGGTGCCTGTTTGATGGGAATAGTAGGCACTGCATCCTCCGACTCCACTGTTAGTACCCCCCCAAAGTATTTCCCCAGCACCTCTGCTTTCTTCTTATCAGTCTCCGCTCTACTCCCATCATTCAACCACCCACCAGCTCTGGGATCCCTACTCTTCTTGATAACTTTTCCTGAATGTACTTCCAGAATATTTTTGGATTATCCTTCACATTTCTAGCTATCTCTCTCTCCCTCTCCTTCACCCCCCTCCTTGTTTCCCACCTTATTTTATTGTTTATTTGTCTGCGTTCCAGATCCACTTCCTTAGCCTCTATACTAGACCCCCTGTTCTTTTTTAACAATTTTAATCTTTCCCACAATCATTTCTTTCTTCTAATCAATATCCAAAGCTTTCTTTTCATTGGCAATTCTGGGTTAGTTCTTTTCCTCAATTTTGTTTTATCCTTATATTCCCTAACTGGTACACTTTTGGATACAGCATTCTCCAGTTTGACTCTAATTTTCCTCCACATTCCTTCAGCGTCTTCACCGTTCAAGTATTCCCCCCAGTCAATGTCCAAACACCGTCTCAGCAGCTCATAATCTGCTCTATCATACATGTATATTTTTCTATTGCTTCTATTATCCCTCTCTGATTTAATGTTACAACTAAAGCTTATACAGGCATGGTCACTACGACTAGGGCTATCCACATTAACATGTTCCACTATATCCTCTTCATTGCTAAAAATCAAATCAAGTACACTCCCCTGCGTCCCATCTCTATATCTTGTCATCTCTACAATATGTTGCGTTAAAAAACAATCTCTCACTTTCTCTATAAACTTATTTTCCAGGCTACCCTGTCTCGCTGGAGTAGTACAATTTGCCCAGTTGATCCTTGGCAAATTGAAATCTCCAATTAAAATTTTATATTTGTTCTCTCTATTATCTATCTCCTCCATTGCTTTCAGTAGGTTATCATCCTCTCCCCTGCTATTATTTGGGCTTCTATATATAGAGGCAATTAGAATTGATCCTCTTACACATTTTACTTCAATACACAAATACTCACAATACTGCTGTCTCATATCCACCTCATTAACCTTGAGCTCTTTTCTTACATAAATAAACAGTCCTCTTCCAACCTCTGCTCTAATAGCATTTCTCTCATATAACTCAAAACCCTCCAAACTATATTCCACCAGTTCCCTTTCAATTCTAAAATGTTTTGGTCTTACTTCCTGTAGGGCTATGACATCAGGTTTTTCCTCTTCATCCTGCAACCTACATATCAGTTCTCTTTTCTTGTCCTGGGTAAACACATCCACATTACTAAACATAATCCTTAATCCATCTACCATTCCTTCAGCAATTACACCATCCCGCTCCTCCAGTCCGTACCCTACTCCCTTGTTAGCACTACTGGGTCTGCCTCTTTGTCTCCTGTCTCTCCCTGTGACACCTCCACCCCGTTCTCCTCCTCCGTCACAACTCCCATCACATTCTCTCCCCTCCCTGATCTCCCCCTCCTTCTACTCTTATAAACCACTTCCTCACTTTTCCGTCCCTCACTCTCCAGTAAAAATTTCTCTTATCCTCCTCATCCAACTTTCCATTATTTTCATCAGCCTTTTCTTGTAATTCCTTAAATTTTTTCCTTTGTTCTATACTCAAATCCTTCTTTAGTCTTATGTGTTTCAGTTTATCATTTGTATTTAGCCTCCAACTAAAATTTGTCACAGTCTCCGCCACTACCCTAGTTTTAAACTGTACCCTTATAGGTCTCATCTCTCCCCTTTTATATCTACCTATCCTACTGACCTCCTCCACCTGCCCTTCCCATCCATATTCGTCCTCATCCACACCTTTCAAGACCTCCTTCACTGTCTCCATATCCCTCACTTTTCTCACTCCATTATCATTCATATGAGTCTCTATATCTCCATACAAGATTACACCCCTATCCCTGTCCATGGCCTCCCACACAACACTCTCCTTGTTCTTCATGACCCCTACAACTGCACTCTCAAAACTTTTTTTGGTCATATTCATTTCTTCCTTTTGCTCTTTCATAATATCCTCCAAATCTTTGACTTTTTGTTTACCTACCACCGTCCATGCAGTCGACTCCTTTACTTCCGTGAAACGTCCTTCGTATTCCTTCAGCTGCTCCTTCAATGCCATATTCTCTGCTCCCAGTTCATCTACCCTTTTCAATACCATCTCTTGGCTCTCATTAACTGCCAAAATAGGCCTGCATTCACTTCCTTCGCTAGGCCTATTCCCTTCCCCACCTGTCACACCACACATTACACACAGTGCCTTAACTTTCTCACCAATATCCCCCTTCCATTTCTCCGTATCACTCATCCACTTTTCCAAATCCTTCACAACAATACTAACCTCTTCTAACTTCTTATCTGTGCTCTTAAATCCCCGAAAACGTTGTAACCTTCCTTCCGCCTCCGTCATACCCGAAGTTCCCTCTGCCATGTTTGTTTACAAACTCAACAACTCACAACCCTACCGCTGTCCCGTCACTACACACTCTTATTACACTATATATCACCCCTCCACCACACCAATATATCCTCCAAACACTTCACTAAATCCTTCCTCTTCTTGTTAGCCCCGTATGCACTCGATATCCGTGAATGAATTGACCATTCCCATAACATATGCCGGAGCCTCAAACTTGCGTCCGTCTTCCGCCATGGTGTGCCGCTTCTGATATTTTTATATCATATATCAAATATTCTGATATTTTGATATCTTGATATTATGTTCACTAAATTGTTGTGAAATGATGTTCACCTTTATAATTATATAATTTAAATGCTGATAATTATTTATATGATTTCGTGAAGAGGGAATGAACCCTTGGTAACGAATTAATATATAGTTTATTTAAGAGTCGGAAATTGAAGTTCCGATCAGACGCTAGTAAACTTTTGGGTAAGATCCTATGTAGCGGTAGTCACCATATTTTGTTTGCCCATTAACTAAGGATCCTTATTTATATCCTCATATCTCTTAGTTATTTTCTTCACTTACCTCAACAATACTAAACCCCGATAGCTGGGGAGGGTATGAAATATATCAGGGAAAGAGAGGGGTTGAAACACGGAGATTAACTAGAATATAGCCATCTTGATTAACCAAGCCAAGACGTTGTGTATCCTTGCTTGTGATTGGTTGTTGATTATCGTGACGTCATCAGCCAAGGCGGGCCTCAGCGATGACGTCATTCCAGCCTCGGCCAACATGTCGTCATTACACCCGCTTATTTTTACACCCGCTTAATCTTACACCCGGTTAATTTAACATCAGCGGTGTATATGTTTCACACAACGTGTATTATAATGTCATTAGTGCACTGTGTAATTTGCGTCTTGATATTCAAACCGTTTCTATTTATCAATACTAATTAGTAGTAGCGATATCGTCCCAAGATGAACGGATATATTAGTAATTATAGGGAATAGGCTCGCACCCTTATTTGTTATGTTTTTTCCTCCAGATTTTGAGAAATGAGTGTAGGCCCTATTCATGGTCTTAGTTATAATGCCAATGTTGGATACACGATGGGTTGAGAGGGGGCTTTGCCCCCCCTCACCCCCCATGAATTATTGAAATCGTCATATGTGTTGCCAGCAGGGGGTAAATATTGATTACACTGCATAAAGAAGGCGTTTGTAAACTTTGACTGTCCGAAAGAGCTCTGAGATTTATTAGAATGGGCGTTTTTTCGGTCAATATTAAGGAGACGGACCACAGCTATTTTCAATGATTTTATTTTTGTGGATTTGTTATTTATATGATTTATTAGGTTTCTATAGGCCTATTACAATTTGTTCATGCAAATTAAGGAATACTGTATATCCAGGAACCTGGCCAACTTTTATTTCGTGATTTTATTGGGGGGGTTTTAGCTAGTTTTCATCATTATACAGTGGTTGTCATTAATTAGAATCTCCGGAAAAAAAGTTGTCCCCATTCTCCAACAATCTTAAGATACGGCCCCCGATAGTGGGGATGGCTATGAAGTACAGGGAAATTGAGGGGTAAAAGACGAAAATAAGGGGTAATATTAGCGTAACCTAACAACCTTACCTAACCTAACCTAGTATATTAGGTGGGGGCTGCCGCCCCCACACCCCCGCTGGTTTGGTATTTAGCCTAATTCATAAAAGATTGACGGTCGGCAAAAGAGTTAATTATAAGTGAGAGAACTCTATTAAATTTTCTTATTGCTAATCTGCCAACCTCTGCGTCATATGAGTCTGAAGGGGTTAAGTGGGCTAAGAGTTAATCAACATGGCTAAATTGCAGATAATGTTTCAACATCAAGGTATTTTTTTAGTGTATGGCCTCCTAAAGAAAATGGATTTTTGAGCACAGACTGAACCAAATGTTCACTACTGTATTTACATAGCTGGTCATTAACCTAACCTAACCTAACCTAACCTAACCTAACCTAACCTAACCTAACCTAACCTAACCTAACCTAACCTAACCTAAGGTAACCTGGGCATCCTGGGGGCTGCTGCCCCCAGACCCCCGCTGGTCTTGGGTTGAAAAGTGATAAAAAACACATAGCCTATCTCTTACCTCATTATTCAAAGTTTTATATTTTGTTTAATATACACTTCCCAGGTAATTTGAACAGTTCTATTGCTTCTATATATCATAATACACCATAGAATACGTTTTTAATAACTAGAAAAAGAGGACTTCGATTAAACAATTACGATCTTAAGATACGGCCCCCGATAGTGGGGAGGGCTATGAAGTACAGGGAAATTGAGGGGTAAAAGACGAAAATAAGGGGTAATATTAGCGTAACCTAACAACCTTACCTAACCTAACCTAGTATATTAGGTGGGGGCTGCCGCCCCCACACCCCCGCTGGTTTGGTATTTAATTCATAAAAGATTGACGGTCGCCAAAAGAGGTAATTATAAGAGTGAGAGAACTCTATTTCTTATTGCTAATCTGCCAAGCTCTGCGTCATATGAGTCTGAAGGGGTTAAGTGGGCTAAGAGTTAATCAACATGGCTAAATTGCAGATAATGTTTCAACATCACTTTTTCTTTGATATAATTCTGGGCCTCTCCACCTATATGGGTGGACGAGGTAAGTGAAGGAAATAAGTCTGTATTGAGGATATTCATTAAAGATTCTGTGGTAATCGTAGCCTAGGCTTGGACCCAAATAACGACGGTATAAAACCCTTACCCTTGGTGTACTGGACAATAATGGTCTGCAGCCAAATTAACACAATTCCGCTGGAAGCTCCGTTGGTAATCCCGTTAAATAGAAGATGTTGTAGGTGTTTTCATAAAGCAAAAACACTTCACTATTCATTGAACAACAGTTCCACCATTTCAAATATGGCCGACTGGCCCGAATCCGAGAGATTATAAACACCAAGGATAATAAATGAATCAATGTGACGTCGTAGAGGGATTAAGAAACGAAAGAGGCTCATTATATGGACTGACGTAATTTCTACACCCGTTAAAATGTTGCGAGAATTTGTGACGTCACCGTCTAGACAGGGACGTACTCCCACAACAACCATTCATATACCATCATCGCTCGTGACGTCACACCCAGTTTATTGACCAATAGAATAGCAGTATACAACTCGACTCACTTCCACTCGTCGCCCACCAGCTGAGCTGGGAAATTGTAAAAGTGAGTCCACAGATGCCCTCTAATTATTCATTTACCAAGTATAATTTCCATTTATTAGTATACTACGAAGCAACATACATAATACATATATATATGTACAAACAACAAATATGCTATAACACTGCCCAGTTCTTGAGATATAATGCATGCCGTTTTGCAGGAATATACCAACTTTTGAATGGTAGAGACGTGTCCCGTGATCTCCTCCACCACAATCCCCGCGCCAGGCCCGGAGTCCTGACCCTTTAACCCTGGTCTACCGAAGCCGGAATCCTCGAAACTACACCAGGACCCTAGTATAGCTAAGTAATTGATATACATGGCCATTGATACAATGTTTAGTTAGGGCATCCTGAGAGATAGGCTACCATAGTTCATACCATAAGGTAGGCGATCTCAGACTTTATTTTTATTTATGTTTATTAATTTTATATTTCGATTGGTGTGGTAAGAGATAACCTTTGGCCATATTATCCCCCACACCTAGGCTTGGCATATAGCCTAGCCTAGGCCTAGACTAAAATCCAAAGGTACCGGTAGGTTACGAAACAAAATTTACGATAAAAATATATTATATAGGCCTAGGCTAGGCTAGCCTAGGCCTATTCCCACAAGTAGGCTAGGCATCGTCATATCTGTAGGCTAATCTAAACTCCAAGGCTAGGCCTAAATAACACTTACCTGGCTAGCCACTAGGCTTAATTTCTTCCACTGTCCACCTACACAATGGCACAAAGTAACTAAAATACATTTGTTTCCGCATTAGGCAGGCTATACATGAATATCACTAGGCCTAGTGCCTGATTAAACACCATTATCTAGAGATCTCAGCCTGGTTTTTTAAACACTGTAATTATATAATAAGGCCTTAGGCTATATCACACAAAAATGCTATACAGTTATACACATGTGGTGTAAACGAAAGCTTAATACAATATGGCGTATGTCTCAAAATGTTGGAATCAAATGATAACGTGTGAAATTATAAATATTGTTTATCATTACATCGCAAAACCACACAAGATTTTCATGAAGGGGACTCCAGTGTTCAAGCTATTAATGTCTATATTGCATATGACATTTACGTTGGAATACACGAATTAAGCCTATAGGCATTACTAATTCCATTTATCGTATTGTTGAACCACTTATCGTATCACAGAATATATGAGACTCCAAACTTTTGAGATACGTTTTGAGATGACCAAACTCAAGCTACCTTGTTTACCGCCAAAGGGTTTCAAACGAGAGACCTATTCCCACTTAGTTAATCATTAATACTAAATATACTGTTATATTTATATTTTTTTGTTAGTTTGAATGTGACAAAATGGCCAAAACAATGCTATTCCATGTTAATTTTCTTGTATTCCATTTCATATTCATTCAAGTCTTAGCACAAAATTACCCTGATTTGACACCGTGGTTATATGGCGCCAATTTTAAATAACTATAAAGGTATAAGCGGCATATGTTTACCCCAACATATTCGTAACTTGACCGTAACTATTAGAAATTGGCTAATATATTGAAATGGATAGGAAACTATCCCTCTATGTAAACAAATGAACACACACACAGCACAAATGAGTACCGGTACATAAACAGGGCATAGGCTACAGTATTTTGTTTTGTTAAGTTGTATGTAGGACAAGCTGAAGGTTGCCTTTGTAGAGCATAATGTGCGGTAGGTCTATATGAATACAAGGATTAGGATAAGATATAATATTATATATTGATCTATGCCCACCTGGATATCTTCCTACAGCCACCATAGTGTCGTCACACCTTTAGGAACGAAGATATTCGAAGTTATCCAATGGAGTTGATCTTTACTTTACCCTTTTAAAAGATAATGTAGTTAATGGGAACGATATACATATACATAATAGTCAAGGCATAATGTAGTTAATGGGAACGATATACATAATAGTCAAGGCATAATGTAGTTAATGGGAACGATATACATAATAGTCAAGGCATAATGTAGTTAATGGGAACGATATACATAATAGTCAAGGCATAATGTAGTTAATGGGAACGATATACATAATAGTCAAGGCATAATGCCCGTTTATAATTTTGGTCTTTTCAATACCGGTAGGCCTATGTATCTTCTTATCTTTTACTTTGATGTATTGCCTTATCACCAAGTTAAAGCTTGGTAGGTTACACTTAGATGAAGGTAACACAAAACAAATTAACTTCAGTTAATCCTTATTAGGCATATTTATGAAAATATAAGCTTTTCCTGTGTTGATGCTTGTTCAGTATCAAACTCAATATTGAATCATATGCTGAATGAAAATGTTATCCCTCCCCTCGGGGATTGGGGCGTCTATTAAGCCTAGCTATGCTGTAAATACACAGTAGGTACGATCGGGGGTATTAAGTGTTGTCATAGATTCCAGTGGTTTTCGCTCAACAAGTGTAATTGGTATCTTTATAGTTAGGCCTACTGGGAAAAGTGCTTATCCCTCAGAGTAGGCTATTAGTCAGTGTCCGAAACTTTGTGAAATATCTGACAACACTTATTAACCTTGACTGTACATACTGTAGATTAAAAAAGTCATCAGTGGAATATCACAAGGATATTAAAATTTAGGAGAATCAAATTCGGGAAGAAACTTACCTTTAGTGATGGATATGAGGCTAGGGAGCTGTGCTCATATAGGGTTGCCGCTTCTCAGGGATTCTTTAATTAATGTAGTTGTCATAACTATTTTTAAAAGCATTGCCACTAGTACTGGCTACTACATTTTCTGGGCAGGGTATTGTGATGACGGTTGGGGTATCCCGGTATTGATAGGTGAGGTCACTACTGGTCAGGTAATCCAACCAACCACCTGTGACCTAGGGTTCTGTGGGGGCGCTCGGTTATGGCCTTGGCCTTGCTTGGGGCCTTGGGGCTGTTCGGCCAGGCAGCTTGGGGAAAAAACAACAACAACAACAACCACCTGTGACCTGTCCATTTTTGGTGGAGATAGACCTATCTCAAAAAGTTATGAACCAATGTTCACGAAATGTTGTGGCCAGGTAGGATATTCACCACGAAAAAGTTATTCCTTATTGGCGGCAATAGGTAGAGTGCATACCTCAGTCAATGTAAGCAGTGAACCTCTGCCTGACAGGGAGGACAGAACGAGTGTCATTCCGAGGAGAGTTGTCTGACTAAAGACAAGCATTTGAGTGAAGTACCGCCGGGCTCAGTAGTTGTCCCACTTCTCTTCATAACCCAAATAGCCAAAAGGTAAAAAAAAAACATAATAAATTATCTCCCAGAGCTACTAGTAAGTTAGTAACTGATGAACAAACGGTAACACAACCTTCACCCACGTACCATATCACCAAAACAGTTTAAACAGCCATAAGTATGAGTGAGTGGGCTTATAGAACGTTCATTACTGCATAAAGACCCTGTGGAAATAGGCCTATGTAGACTGTCTAGACGTGTTTCCAAGACTATAGTAAGCCTACTTCATGTGGCCCATTATGGTTTCCACACAAGATACTGGAAATAGCTGCAATAGAGGCCTCTCAAACAACATTCATTTCCAAAATCCAGGAGGAAAAACTTCCGTGGCAAATATCTTACCTGGCCACCAAATTTCAGGAATTGGTTCATAACTTTAATTGTGAGCCGCCTATATGTTGGCGGAGGCATATGCTCTACCAAATCCAAAATTATATAACTTCTTACTCCTAAAGATAAATGTCTATGATATCCCACTAATTATTTGTTTTTTCAGTCTATGTACCTGTAACCTATTGTATATCTAAAGCAAATTACTAGACGCCCCAATTCCCGAGGGGGTAGCCATAAACTTTTCATTCAGCTTATTATTGAATCGAGTTTGATATTGGACAAGCACTGGCAGAGCCTGACTATTCTGGTTATATATAGTACCTTAGTATCATTCCCTTTAGCTACATCTTTTAAGGGAAAAGTAAACTCGTACTCTATTGAATAACTTTGTTCCTAAAGGTGCGACAATTACCGTACACTGGTGGCTGTATGAGGATATCCAGTTGGATAAAATAATAAATATAGGCCTACATATGCTACGTCTTTTCCTAATCCTTGTATTCAAATCCCGCACATTATGCTGTCTCAGGACAACCCTTAATTGGCTTGTTCCTTATCAAAATGAAGAGAACGTCAAAATGTGCCTTGTTTATATGCATGCTATTGACCACTTGCGAGTTTCAGGCTATAAGGAAGTTCGGCATGTAAACATCGATAATAAACACAAATATTATAGCTGGTTAATTTGTTAGTAGTCTTGGCAAATCCAACGTCAAGGCTATTAACCTAATTGCAATGACGACTTGTCTATTTTGACTGCTATGTCGTCATTCCAACCGCGGTTAAAAAGAAAACGTCTAGAGTCTACTCCTTATCTTGCTCTAGGAGACGTTGTACATTAACCAAAACTACCACCGAAGGTGAAAAAAGCATAGAAGAGAAGAAAAAGGGGTTTACCTTAGTTACCGCTTAAGGCCCATCCCGTGTTCCGTCATGTGCAGATCCCTGTCGAACGTGCGCATGAGCGACCCTCTCTTGTCATCATTTTTTCACGCGCTCCATTGAATGCAGTCGCTTTTGTTGTGCTCCTTTAATTCACCCTGTTTAGGTTCGTTTCGGCTTATCTGGCCTTCTTTTTTGTTAGACAGATGTTACGTGATCTAGGGCACACGTAAATGGGCTCCTCAGTGTGTTTAATGGAGACGCGTGTGGAAATAGCTACCGAAGGTACGGGGGCGCCTGGCGTTCCTCGTGTGTTTTTCATTCCTTTCTCTTTTCATATTCTTTTTTCCTGTTAGTCTGGGCATAGTTTAGCTTTTAGCTTATTTTAGCCTAGCTTGTTTCTCATTCAGGAATTGCTATGCCCCTATGAGTTTTCATATTTTCATAGCCTAGGTGTACAGTTGGTTCACAATCTGAGATTTCGTGGTGGCGGTGCTGTTTGTCGGGTTTGTGTCGGCCGCATTATTAGCGTTATTCCCGAGTCCCCCCTTTCGAGCCTTCACTGTGTCTCAAGGGCCTGGGCGCCTGGTGGTTCGTGATATCCAGGGGTACCCCACGGGGGCCCCTCCCTCACACCACAGGGTTTTTCGCCCCTGACACATTCTCTCCTCACGGCTAGGCCACCCTTTTTCTCGCCAGTTTCATTTACTGGTTTTTGTGTTCCCTTACTGTTTTCTCCTCCATCCTTTCATACCCTTTTGCCCAATCCTGGGGTACCCTACGGGGGCCCCTGTTTGTGCCAAACCACCCTTCCTGCCACTTCTCCTCATGGGCTTTGCTCTATCTCTGTGGGTTGGGTGGTTCCTGGGAGATGTGCCTCCTCTCCCCTGGTGTGTCTTCCTTGCCTCTCCCTTGACCGGTTGAGTCAGGATATTATCAAGGAAGACACTGCTCAGCTTGATGGCCATCGTCGCTTGGAGTTCATAAGGAGATGACGCTTTTTTCTGGGCCTCTTTTGGTATTCCCTAGACGCTCCTCTCGCTTTTTCGGCGCCGGACCATCTCGGCCGGTCCCGCAAATTTGCGGGGGCTTGATTCGGTCCTCTGGGACATTTCGGCTCCCCGCAAATTTGCGGAGATCGTTGGGGGGTCCCGCAAAATTGCGGGAGGGTGGTGTCGGTACGGTTATGCCTCCATTGGCCCGCAAATTTGCGGTAATAGTTGGCTTTCACTATTGACTTTTTTATGTCATCTTGTTGCCTGATACTATATTGGTGTATGCACTTTACTGGTGTTATAGGCCCTGCATGTACGATGTTGAGTGGTGGTTAACACTTTCTCCATCTTTGCAGGTTCTGCTAGTGCTCTTCCGCCTCGGCCGCCCTCCTCACCTACCTCTGTGCTCCCAGTTTAGGGTGAGTACGGATACCTGTTTGCATGTGTGTTCCTGTTTCCCCATGCTCCTTCCCTGGTTTTTCTTGGACATTCTCTCCACTTACTCCTTCGACGTGCTGATTATGGTGTGTGTTCTTCTAGTGCAGGTAGGCTGCCTTGCTTTCGCCTTGGTTGTCGCTCCCCGTGCTTGGAGGGGCACAAGTCCTGCTTGCGCCACTCGCTCTGTGTGTCCTCTACGGCCTACCTCCCTGCTCTGTGTGGCACGTGTCTGGCCCTGGTGGTTGTGCTGCTCCATGGCCCTGGTTCCTCGGCGGCGGCTGTGGCCTCTGCTTCCCTTCCGTCGGTGTGGACGATGGTCTCCCGCCACATTAGGACTGTTGGCCACCGTTCCCCGGCCTTTGTTGCCGACCGGATCCGCGTCGCCCTGGGTATCCCTGACCCGACTGAAGGCCGTTCACCTGGCCCTCTCTCTGCTCGGGCCCTCTCCCCTGGGTCCCGCAGCCGGTCGTCCCATCGTCGGGGGGTTCCCCGGCTCCGTCCACGCTCTCGCTCGCCTCGTCGTCCTCCTGATCGCCTTGACGACGCCCATCGCCCTCGTCATGGTTCTCGCCCTGAGGCCGGGGTTAGCGGCTCTGTCCCTGTGCGCCCTCCCCTGGCCTCTACGGATAGGGGCTCTACTCCCTTCCGCCCGCTTCCCCAGCCCAGACGACTTCCTCTTACGTTGTCCTCTCCGCGCGCGGTTGTTCATGCTGTAGCTGGCCCTCTGCTCCCTCCTCCTACACTGTCCAGGAGGGTCCGCCTGGATGTCGTTGCTTCTCCTACTTCACCTGCTTCAGTGCCTATTCTTCCTTCACGGTCTCGTCCCACGGTGGTGGTCCCTCCCTCCTCCGCCTCGGTGTCGGGCCGCCCTGTTATCTCAGCCCCGGGGATCCTTGCTCTGTTTCCCCCCGCGGCTCCTGGCCTCCTTTCACCCGGCCAGCCTTCCCCCTCCCGTCGTCCTGCTCCTCCTCATTCTTCTCTTCCTGACCTTCACTTACCGTCTCACCAGGGGGGTACCCCTCCTCTTGCCTCGGTGGGGTTTCGCGAGGTTTTGGGGTCCCCTTTCTCAGGAGCTGATGTGTCGCTGGAAGAGGGGAATGGTGCTGTTTCCCCCTCGGCCGTTCGTGATCGGGGACGAGTCCCTCAACGGCGACACAACCGTCGTCGCTCGCCTTCCTTGGGCCGCGACGCTGCTGGTTCGTGTCGTGGGTCTCGCTCCCGCTCACGCTCGCCCCTGCGGGCCGCCCAATCTGGGGGGGGGGGGGGGGGGGGGGGGGGGGGGGTAGCCTCTCTCGGATCGATTGTCGGCTATGCAGGGCTGGGTTGTGTCACGCTTCGACGGGCGCTTGGAGTCGATGGAAGACTCCCTCTTCTCGCCCTTCTTGGCGGTGACTCACCCTCCGCGCCTCACCCTACCTACCCCTGCTACGGTCCCCCTCCCTTCTGCAGGCCTACGCTCTGGTCAGACTTCAGCCGCCCTGACATCCTTCCGGCTGTTCAGTCCCTGGCTGTGTTGACGGGTCTGTCCTCCTATGGGACAGGTTTGTGCGACGCCGGTACGCCTGGCTTAGCCATCATGCTCTGTCACCCTCTCCCATTGGAGGCCTGGTTTGCTGAGGCCTTCGACTTCACACACCGATCCGTCGACGGCTCTCCTTCCGTCCCTCCCCCGGAGTCGTCCCTGATTTTGCCTCCTCTTGTGTCTGTCGGCGGGTTGGACGGCGCGTTCTGGTCCTGGATGAGCGCGCCCGTTCTTGAACTTTGTTCTATTGCTACCCCGTTCTTCTCTCCCCCGGATCAGCCCTCTGTCGCCAAGGTTTTTCCCTTGCGACAGAGGGTGACGGACTTATTGTCTTGTCTTTCGGTTCCCTCCAGACGTCTGTTCACCACCTGCGGCTTTTCGAGGCGTCTGCGCCAGGCAATCTTCGCGAGGGTTTGGACCGCGTTCAGCGGGTCCACCTTCGGCTCGCGGTGTCTTTGGTTCCCGAGCTGAAGGCGGTTTTGTGCGCGGCAACTCGGCACCGCACGACGGTACGGTCTTCGTTCTGCCGGCCGGCCCCCTTGGTTATTCGTCAGGGTTTGTTGTACTCTACGCTATATACGTCGGGTTTTTTTACGCAGGATGCTTGGGAATGCTACGCTTCTCTGTCGGCGGCCCCTGCT
The DNA here is from genome assembly GCA_032716605.1 of Paralithodes platypus. Lineage (NCBI taxonomy): Eukaryota > Metazoa > Arthropoda > Malacostraca > Decapoda > Lithodidae > Paralithodes > Paralithodes platypus. The sequence continues at coordinate 20,715,154 of CM064481.1, forward strand.
TCCGCCACACGACGCCGCGCTGTGTCGTTACGGACCCTGCTTACGTCACGCACCGACGCGCTGTGCCGCGCGCGGGGTCTTCTCAGTCCCGTCCTTCTGCCGGTCCTCTTCGGGGTGCTGCTGCAAGTGCTGCCGCCTTGCACGGGCGCAGGACTGGGACGTTGCTGGCCAGTGCATAGGTTCCGCCTCGCACTTCTGTTCTTGCCCCTTTCATCCCCTCTGTGTCGGGGCTGGCCGGCCTTCCACTTCCGGCCGCCCTTCGATGGGGTCAGCCCCGCGCCGGCCTGGGGTTGGGGTGGCCCGCCCTTTTCGACGAGGTTGGGGGGGGCGGGGGTAGAGGAGGTCAACGTGGCGCTCATGCCCGCACGGCCCGTACCGGGGGTACCTCCACGTCAACACAATGTGTAGTTCTCTGGGTCGGCCTCCTTGTTCTCCTTCTCGCCTGGGCGTACCGGGTCGCTCCCCTCCTCTCGGGTGCTCCCTCGGGTTGTTTTCGCCCTTGCGCCCCTCGGTAGCCGCGAGGGACGTTGGGGGCGGCGGGTTGCGCGGAGGGGTCTCACCTGGAGGTGGACGTCCAGACCCCCACTCCGCTCTTGTCACCGACAACGGCCCATCTCTTCAGAGGTGGCCCACGTGTTCACTTCCATGCCGGAGCTGGGTAGCATCGAGGGAGTTGACCGCCGGTCACCCGGTTTTCCTCTCCCGTGTCTTTCTGGTTCCGTCGCCGACCTGCGACGCGATGCGACCGGTGGTGGATCTGTCGGCCCTCAACGGGCACATCGTGCACACACGGTTTCGGATGCTGCCGGTACCCCTGGTACGCCTGGCCCTGTGTCCTCTGTCGTGGGTAGTGTCGCTGGCCCTCCAGGATGTGTCTTGGCTCGTTCCTCTCCATCCTCGCTTCCAGCGATTCTTGGCCGTTCGGACTTCCGATCGTGTGTTCCTGTTCGACGGCCTTCCCTTCGGTCTCCACATCGCGCCGCAGATCTTCTCCGCACTGGTGGGGCAGGCTCTGGGTCCTCTCCTCAGGAGAGGGCTCCAGCTCCTGTTTTCCTTGGCCGCTTGGTTGGTAGTTTCCGACGCCCTAGGCCTGTGCATTGGCGACGCCCTCCCAGTCGTTCGCAACATCGCACGGTTAGGGTTCCCCTTCGATGTTCCCAAGTCACGCTTGACCCCGTCGCGTGTCGTGCCATGGGTCGGTCTCGCATGGGTTTTGTCCGGCGCTACGGTGACCCGGGGTCTGCCGGCCGCGGTGCACCTTCGGTGGACGGTCCTCGCCGTGTTGCACTCGGTCTCCCTCCCGGGGTGGCTCTGGGACTCGTTCGTGGGTTCGCTGCATTGGGCCGCTCTGCCCCTTCCCTTAGGGAGCCTCTGGCTACGCCGCCTCCTCCTCATGGGCACCGCGGTGTTTCCGTTGCCCCTATGGATCGGCTCCTGCCGCTCCCGCGTACCGTTCGCCGACGCTTCGGTCGCTGGGTTGCTCGGGGCTCGCTCTCTGCGGCTGTGCCCTGGACCGCCCCCCCCCGCCGACGGTCTGGGTAACCACAGATACGTCGAGCGAGGTTGGGTGAGGTTCCCAATCGAACCTGGGACGTCCACTTCCCGGCAGATGGGTGGGTCTCCCTCCTCTTACCCGTCTATGCCCTCGGATTGTTGGTTCCTTTGTTCTTCCTGCGGGACCACGCGCTGGCCCTTCGGGGTAAGTCGGTGGCCTTCGGGTTGGACACTCAGACAAGCTGTCCCCTGTTTCCTTATGCGGGGGTCCTCCAGGTCGTTGACTCTATTGGGGGTCTCGGTGGAGTTGTTCTTCCTCGCGGACCGACACCCCTTCTCCTTGCATGCCTCCTCCCTGCCCGGGCCTGCCACCCTTTGGGCGGCCGCCCTGTCGAGAGGGCAGGGCGTTCTTGTAGAATGGGCGATGAAACGGACTGTGTTCGCCGACCTCGCGGCTTCCTGAGGTGTTCCGGAGGTCGCCTTGTTCGCATCGGGGGTGCCGCGCCAGTTGCCTCTGGACCTCTCCCTCCGGCCTCGCGCTCCGGGGGGAGTCCGGACGCTTTCATGGTCGCCTGGTACAGGTGGCGGTCGATATCCATCTTTCCGCCACCAGACGCGCTGTTGATGTGCCCAGTCCTCGCGAAGCTGCGGCTGTACCACGGCTGCGTCTGGCTCCTCGCGCCTCTGTGGCCGGCACGGACTTGGTCCGCCCGGTTGCCGCGGTGGTGCCCTAGTCCGGTCCCTCTACCTGTCTCCGGCTTCCACTTGGGCTAGGTTGGGGTCCTGCGGACCTCTTTGGCCTTCGCATCGTGCTTGTTCATGAGGCACGGTGGCTCCCGGTCCCCGGCCGGGCCCTGACTGACTTCCTGCAGCGTTCCTGGCCGTCTTCTCCTTGGGGGACTTACGGGTCCCGCTGGAGGTCTTTTACTAGGTGGCTACAGGCCACTCGCCTGCCAGTTGGCTCTCCTTCCCTCGTCCTACGCTCCTTGTTTCACCTCTTCTGTACACGTCGCTTTCCAGTCGACGCTATACGTACCCACTTGTCTGCCGTCCGGGGGGTTCTTTGGGTCCGTCGCTGGGCTGGTCGTTCCGCCACAGGTGCTGGATTCCTTCCTGACGGCTGCCTTCCGGGATCGACCGCCTCCGCGCCAGGTCCCTCCGCTGTGGGATCTGGGGCGGGCTCTGGTCCTTCTGGCTTCCCCCACGTATACAAGGGCCGCTACGCCGGTTCCGTTGCTCGGGCGTCCACTCTTCCTTGTCGCTCTGGCCACTGGGGATCGGGTGTCTGCACTAGCGGCATTGTCACGGCCCCGGGACTGCGTGCGATTCTCCCAGTCCTTGCATGGCGTTCTCGTTCGCCTCCTCCCCACCTTTTGTTACCACGCATGGGAGGGAGGCCCTCGTTTTCCAGCCTTTCGCCGTCCAGGCTTTACGGCGTGGGCATCCTCGCCATGTGTTGTGCCCGGTGTCAGCCTTGCACTCCTCTGTTGCGTCTGTGGCGCCGCCTTCGGGTACTGCTGTGTGGGTGTCTCCTCGAACAGGTGGGAGGCTCTAGCAGGTGCAGCTGGGCCGCCACGTTTGTCGGACCGTTCGTGCCCGTCACCCTGTTTGTAGGGGTTCTGCGCGCGATGTCAGATCCTTTGCTGCCTCCTTCCGGTTCCTGCCACATCGATCCTTCCCTGCCTTCGCCTCAGCGGTTTTGTGGTCTTCTATCAATTCCTTCATCTCCTCCTACCTCTCCGTGTCCAGTGTTCGACCCCCTCGGCCGGTGATTGCTCTCGGGGGTCGTGTTTCCTGGTGCTCTGGCGAAGATCCCTGGTCTTCCCCCCTTGTCCCTCGTTCTTTTCCTTTGTTTTTTTTGACAAAGGGGGGGGGGGGGGGGTGTATGGGTTTGCAACACTGAATTGCAAGTTTGGGATTATGTATTGTTCCAGTACATAAGTGTTTTTGCCACATTGAAAATTGTGTTTTGTTCTTGTGTTCAGTGTTTTTGTTGGTTTTTGAAGAAAAGGGATTTTGGGTACAGTACCTTTTTGGTTTCAGACAAGTCTATGTTTTTGCATTACTATGAATGACGGGCATGTGTTAAAACTGTTCTTTTTAGCTACTCCTCAGTTTTTCACTCTTTTATTAAACTCTCTTGTTTAAATTGTGTCTTTGTCATTCGTAATTTTGTTTTATGCATTGGTTTTTTTGGTAGGTTGGGCTTGGATGTCCTCCTCCTATTTGTTATGCAGCCTTGACGTTGGATTTGCCAAGACTACTAACAAATTGGGAGGTTTGACGTACCTCCCAACCTACCAAATAGGAAAACCTACTATTTGGTAGTAGTCTTGGAAAATCCAACGTACATAATACCCTCCCTCACGCCGGGCCCCTGCCCATCCGCGTTCTTCTGCTGACGTGAGATGTGATGACAAGAGAGGGTCGCTCATGCGCACGTTCGACAGGGATCTGCACATGACGGAACACGGGATGGGCCTTAAGCGGTAACTAAGGTAAACCCCTTTTTCTTCTCTTCTATGCTTTTTTCACCTTCGGTGGTAGTTTTGGTTAATGTACAACGTCTCCTAGAGCAAGATAAGGAGTAGACTCTAGACGTTTTCTTTTTAACCGCGGTTGGAATGACGACATAGCAGTCAAAATAGACAAGTCGTCTTTGCAATTAGGTTAATAGCCTTGACGTTGGATTTTCCAAGACTACTACCAAATAGTAGGTTTTCCTATTTGGTAGGTTGGGAGGTACGTCAAACCTCCCATTCTGCAAAATATCTATGACTACAGCTCCAACTTCCTTATAGAACGAATCTCGCAAGTGGTCAATTTCCTCATTCAGTGTTCATTTTTTACACAAGGGGATAGTTTCCTATTCATTCCGATATATTTGTCAATTTCTAATAGTTTAGGTCAAGCTTCGAATAGTTGTTGGGTAAACCTTTGCCCCATACACTTTTATATACAGTCGACGCTCGATTTAACGGACTAATAGAGGGGAGACCGAGTCCGTTGCTGGAAAAAGTCCGTAGCTGGAAAATTGCCTTCATATTTCGCCTTTTTTTTTTTTTTTTTTTTTTTTATTGAGGGACACGTGCTGTACTGTCCCTGAAAACATAATCAAGGTCTTATTTGTCATTGATATGATAAATTTCACATGGGAAAAAAAAAAAAAAAAAAAAAGGAAGGATATCCCCCGCCTCTGTAGGCCTACTTCCTCCCCTCCCCGTCCCGGCCTCAACCCCGACCCCGTTACTGTGATAATGTTGATAAGCCTTGTGCTACACCCTATTGATAATGCAAAACTATTGAACACACTTAAAAGTGTATGTTATTTGGTCTCTATATAATCTGTGAATCATTTCCGATATGATAGAATTAAAGATTTTTTTTTCCACCAACTCATAATCAGCAAAAACAACACAAATGTCAATTAAAAACATGTTATAATATGTCCCCATCATTTTGTGTATACCGTGGGAACAAAAAAAAACAAAAATCTATCAAACGTAAATCTCCCGTCTCGGAAGCTCGGCGCCTAGACGGAGGGGAGGGTTGAACTATTTTTTTGACTAGAGGGTTGAACTATTTTTTTGACTATCTTATTTATTGTTTATCTATGTGCTGGAAGGATATTATATTTTTCAATTCCATCGCATTAGAAATGATTCAAAGATTACAAAAAGTCCAAATAAGACATAGATAGATGGAAAGAGAGTGTTTATCGAGGGAAAAAAACAAAACAAAAAAATCTATCAAACGTAAATCTTCCGTCTCTGCTCGCACGGAGGGGAGAGTTGAAATATTTTGTTGACTATCTTATTTATTATTTATCCATGTGTTGGAAGGATATTATATTTTTCAATTCCATCACATTAGAAATGATTCAAAGATTACAAAAAGTCCAAATAAGACATCCCTTAATGTATAAGGGATTTAGGTAGGTGCATTAGAGAGATAAATAGATAGAGCAACGGACTTTGCTCCAACTTTTTTTCGAGCAACGGACTTTGTCCGTTGCTGGGTCCATTGTCCGGCTATATACCGAGTCCGTTAAATCCGAAATCCGTTGTATCGGGGTCCGTTAAATCGAGCGTCGACTGTATGGTTATTTAAAATTGGCGCCTTGTATAAGCAGCCAATGGCAGATTAAAAAGAAGGCCAATATTCTGCTCCCGAAATATCAACGCTTGTAAAAATAATGTATTTAGTAGCAGTCTCTACGTTTCCAACGTAGGGCTTATGATCTCAGCCGCTACACAGCGGGCCGATTTATCGGTACTCACGCGAAGTAACCAAATAATCTCTAGAGTTGCACCTCAATTCACTACTAGGCATGTTGTACACACTCCGAGACGACTAAGAAGGAAGAGAAAGCGAAGGAGAGAAAGAATTGTTATAGTTACCCATTTAATCTAGCTGCTCTCCTCTAAGCCATGCTCCATGTTCTATGAGCCTGCACCAGGACCTGCCAAAGTATCAGTCACTTCGCGCCCACCGTCGATGTCACACGCCTTTTTTTTTTTTTTTTCTGTGCTTCGCGAGTGCCTGCTTTGCATCCCCTTCGCTTCAACTATTAGTGAGTGTGAGCCTTTTCAGGCTGTTGAGGTTTTAGAAGGATGTTCAGTGATGTAGGCAGCACTTTATACAGATTTATGGCGTGTTTAATGGGTGTGCGCGTAGTGCTGGAGACGTGTTTATTTATTTGTTTTCTTCGGGGGTGTTTGGTCCGCGACGCCGCGTAGCGGCCGTTGTGTGTCGATTCTACCCTCGCCTTTCGGGTTTATGTTCACTTTAACTACCCTTAACGTAACTTGGGGGGGGGGAGATGCTTCCCGCGGGATGCATTGTGTTTCTTTCCCTTTGTGACTTTTTGTTTTATTGTTTTTTCATATTACTCCGTGTCGATGTTTTACAAGACTTGAGCATGAGGTTTCTCTGGATTCTGCTTTTGTGTGAGCATAGGGCACACAGCCTTTATTCTCTCACAAACATGCTGCTTTGGTCTCAACTGACCTATAGCCCTTCTGACTTGTTTATTAAACTTGTCCATAGTTGGTGGTCTTGTATTTCGTTCGCCTGGTTCACGCTTTTGTCAGTTCCTTTTCGTTTCCCCGGGCCTACTTAGCTCGTGGATACGTGGTTCTGGTGAAAATGTCAGTCAAACCCTAGGCTATCCTCCTTTTAATTTATTAATTTAACGTAATTGTGGGGCTTCTCGGGCAGTGTTTAGCTTTGTTACTAGGTTTTTTCACTCAGGGATTGATGCTGCCCTAGTGTTTTCTCTTTTATGTGACTTGTGTAACTAGGCTAGGCCTGTTTTTTAACTTGAGCTGACCACCGTCGGATTGGGCCACACAGTCCTGTCCTTCTGTTTTCCTCTTGTCTCTACTGACTTGCTGGTTGGTCTTCTACGCTCTTGTTAAAATTCTCATTATATTGTGTGTTTAAGCTAATCGTTTTTTTGCCTTGAGCTGCCCGCCGTTGGAATGGTCCACACAGGTCCTTTCCTTTTGACTTCCTTTTGTCTCAACTGACTGGTCGGTCTCGGTCTCGTAGCTCTCTGTTAAATTCTCGTTTTTCTTACAATTTACATGTTTCTGTTCTTCCCCTGCCTGTGATTACTTGATCACAATAAGGGGGGGGGATGTCTGGAAACTGTACGCGATAGGGGCCCCACTCACAGGGAGGGTATGCTTGGACAAGTTGACTCGACTTTCGTGTTTACTCACGTTTTTTCGCCACACAGGCGAGGGTCTTCAGGTGTCCTCAGCTCCTTCATCTTTTTAAATCCGCCCTACAGGCGCCTTTATCTTTTTGATGTGCCCTGTGCCTTGTCAAGGCCTAGGCCACATAGCTTTTTCACTTGACTTGGTTTAAGCACCCTGTTATGCCCCCTTTTTCATGCACCTGGACAGGGCTCCTTGGACAACGGCTGATTGGCTGTTTTCCTATCCCTTCTGTCCTGTTCCTTGTGTCCTTCTGTACCTGGTTCCCGCCCTACAGGCGGCCTCCTTGTATACTGGGTGGACCCAAGGACCACCTGAAAAGTCCTAGGACTCGACCCAAAGTGGCGATGTCCTGTGTGTTTCGGATTCCCTCCCCGCCCCTATTTAAACTTATAGGGTACTGTTGGGTTGCTCACACTTGACCTTTTTCCTTCCAGCTGGTGCCCGCTCTACTGCCGGCTGTCCCTACGCCGCCACCACTTCGCCCCCTCCTCCCTCCGCTCTCACAGAGGGTTCTCAGGTATTTCGGATGGGACAAATTTTCCCAAAAATTTGGTTTGGACCTGTTCCCAGGGTTGGGCCTCGCTAAGGGGCTTGTCCCAGCCCTGGTGTTGAGGGTCTCCGGTGTGGGTGGTTTTTACTTGACTTTCCTGTTTTACTTGCTACTTAGCGTTTTACTGGATATTGTCTTACTTGAGTATTACATGCTGTTTTGGCTATACTGCCTCATCTTGCCTGTCTCACCTCCACTGGTGTGTAATGCTTCCCCCATTTTTCAGTGCTGTGATGCCGGCTCCTCCCTGCTCTCGGCCGACATGTCATGCCCTATACCTTGTCAAGGCCTAGGCCACATAGCTTTTTCACTTGACTTGGTTTTAAGCCCTCTGTTATGCCACCTTTTTTCATTGTACCTGGACAGGACTCCTTGGACAACAGCTGCTTGGCTGTTTCCTCTCCCTTGTGTCCTCCTTCGGTACCTAGTTTCCGCCCTACAGGCGGCCTCCTAGTATACTAGGTGGCCCCAAGGACCTCCTGAAAAGTCCTAGGACTCGACCCAAAGTGGCGATTGTCCTGTGTGTATTGGATTCCCTCCCCTTCCCTATTCGCACTAATAGGGTACTGTTGGGTTGCTCACACTTGACCTTTTTCCTTCCGGCTGGTGCCCGCTCTACTGCCGGCGAAACCTACTCCGCTTCGCCCCCTCCTCCCTCCGCTCTCCCAGAGGGTTCTCAGGTATTTTGGGTGGGGTCTTTTTTCCCCGAAGGACTTGGACTTGTTTACCAGGGTTGGGTCTTGCCAAATGGGCTTGTCCCAGCCCTGGTGTTTGTGGTCTACTGTGTGGGTGTCTTTTAATTGACTTTCCTTGCTCCTTGGCGTCTTCCTGGATATTATCTTACTTGGGTTTCAACTGCTATTTTGGCTCTACTGCCTCATACTTTTCCCCTGTCTCACCTCCACTGGTGTGTGACGCTCCCCCCCCCATTTTTCGGTGCCGTACTGACGGCTCCTCCCTGCTTCCGCCTGACATGCTTTCGGTCGGCCATGCTGGACCGTCGGGGGTGCTGCCTCCGTACGGCCTGCTACGCCAAGGATGTCTACGACCCCCGCCGATGTGAAGTTTGTCTCTCCGCCCTTCCCCTCCTGGACGCACCCTGCTTCGGAGGAAGGCCGACGGGCCTAGATCGCCTCACATGCGAGGATCTCCTGGTGTCCTCTGGCTCTTCATCTTTTCTAGAATTCCGCTATACAAGAAAATTTTCTACTTTTTTATGTACTCTGTATATCTGTATCTGGGAATCGGCCACATCGCCTTTTTTCTCGGTTATTGAAGTGTACTAGGTGGGGTCAGGGACCTGTTGCCTAGTCCCAGGACTCTGCTCGCGTGGCGATTGTCCTGTGTGTCTTGGATTCCCCCTCCTATTTGTACCAATTAGGTGTCGGGGAGCTCACACTTGACTTTTTACTGCCAGGGGGGTTCGGCCTTGACTCCGCGTTGTGTTTACACACGTTTTCCGCCAAACAGGCAGGGTGTCATCTGCCTCTTCCTCTTTCTATAGAACCTCGCTCCACAGGTGGGTTTTATAGTCTTGGATGTACCCTGTGCCCTGTATCTGTCACCAGGAATTGGCCACGTGTCTTTTTCCTCTGGTTCTTTATGCCCTTTTCATTCATATGCACCCAGGGAATGGCTGCTTAGCTGGGTTTCCCCCCCTTGATGTGTCCTCTGTTCATTTCCTTCTGTGCCTCGAATCCACTCCACAGGTGGCCTCTTGCTCCTAGATTGCCACAGAGCCTCGCTGACAGGTCCCAGGCCTCCGCTCACGTGGCGTTGGTCCTGTATGTATTGAATTCCCTCCTTTCTTCATTGACCTTTTATCGTCCATCCCCACCGTGGCCTCCACTTTTGTGTCTGACCTGCTACTCCGCTCCTCGGACTTCACTGGGTTCTTCAGCCCTACATTGCATTCACTTTTCCTGCCCGGTCCAGGACGTTCGCCACCCATTGCCGTCGACTGGTTCGGGTGGTTTCTCTGCTCGTCAGCCCCTGCTGATGTCCACAGCCACCTGCTCCTGCCGGCCCTTTTAAGTCCGGGACTGACGTTCCTGGGGGTGGCTTGGCAGGAGGCTTTCTTGCTTGTGCTAAGCGACACATGCTCCGCACAATGGGAGGTCGTGGCGAAGCCCTCGTCGTCCTCCTCCAACCATGCGAGTGGTGGTCCGTCGCCGGCAAGGAGCCCTGGGGCTTGGGCTATGGGACGGGCCGCGGGGGGCGTTGTATACGCTCCTCCCGTGGCCGTTCGTACCCGGTTTGCCGTTCCGTCCTGTGGGTGGACTATGCTGGCAAGTTCCGGGACCCTCGTCCTCCGCTGCCTTGCTCGGACGGGAGGGGGACAGGCCGGAGCGTGAGGCCCGCTCTCCGTTTTCGTCAGGACGGCCAGGTGGAGGGGGGTTTGGCCATGGTAGTTCCTTTCTCCATGACAACTTAAGGGAGGCTATGCTCCGCACAATGCGTAGCTCCTCCTGGCCCATACCCTCTCCCCTCAACTGGCCGTCTCATTGACTTGGTGGTGGGCCTGACGCAAAGCGCCCGCACCGGCTTCTCCCGCCCCCACTTCCTGCGCTAGCCACGCCGGTCGTGGGCACGACGGGGTATGGAAAGGTCTGGCCTAGAGGTGGAGGTCTCAACCTCCTCTCGGGCGCCCTCCCCGTCCTCGACGCAGTGTCTCAGGAGGTGGCCCAGGTACTCCGGTCCATGTATGGGGGAGGTGCCGTCGCGATAACATCTCCACACATTGTGTCCTGGACACACTCGCTGTAGTCGTCCGTGTCACAAGCCTGGGGTTCACCATCGCTATTTCACATGGCGGTCCTCCCACCTTTACACTGGGAGCCATGGCACCTCCACTGTGCTCCTGTTCCCCTGGGTCGGGTGTCCACATCAACACTTGTCGTGTTCTGCCCGTTCTTGTTCACGAATGTGGTCTGGGTGTTTTCCCGGCTGGGATCTTTACCTTGGGCGGCACTGACCGTGCCTTTAGGCCAGCTCGGACTCGACTACCTTGTTCTACTGGTCCCCTAACACTTCCCTGTATCGCCCCTCCACCCCCCCCCCCCCTTACTGGCTGTGGCCGGTACCGCGCTTGCTACATATGAGACTATCACACTGGGTCGCTCGGGGCTCGCTCGCGGCAGCGGTGCCCTGGCCTGCTCCCCCAGCGGCCATCTGGATAGCCACTGATGCGTCGTGTGAGTGGGGTGGGGCTCCCGATCTAACATGGGTCTTCGCCACCACAGCAGGTGGTCAGGGCTCTTCGCTTTCGCGTACGGGCCATGATCCTGTTGGTACCGTTCTTCTTCCTGCGGGATCGCTGTCTTGCCCTGGCGGGCTTGTCGGTGGCCTTTCGGTTGGTCTTCTTATCCGCTGATGCCTTCGGCACGGACTGGAGTGGGTGACAGTCGGTGTCCACATTGCCTCCGCCCGTCGCACTCCTCATGTGCTACGTCCTTCCCGGGCTGGGAATTTTCTGGCGCGGGGTTTGGTTGATCGCGCCCATGTGGCCGGCCCGTGCTTGGTACGCTCCGCTCTACATACGTGTCCTGGGTTCCCGTCCTTTTTCCGTTCACATGCATTGTAACGGCTCAGACGGGTTGCTTTTCGGTAGTTGGAGTGTACTGTAGAACGATAAAGTCCCACCTCACCACTGCCCCGCCCAGTCGTCCCTGTGGGTGTTGTTGGTGTGGTGCTGACCGTGCCTCAGCACGACTCGCTGTAGTACCCCCGCTGCACTTGCTCCTGCAGTCTCGGTTACCACACCAGCCTTAACAGTGTTCCAAAGAGACTGCACCTTCACAAGACTCTCCTGTCGGTTAGACAATTGGCCTATGGAACACTAAAGTCCTGCCCCACCGCTGCTCCAACATGTAAACACTGTTGCCGCCGCAAGTGTGTTGCCAAACGGCTGACACAATGGTGTCCGTGTTCCGTTCCCTTCCCTGTCTCCGGCTTCCTCTTGGGCCGGATTGGGGCCCTAGGGTCCTTGTTGGCATTTGTGTCATTAATGTTTGTGTTTGGTTGCTGCCTTTTGACCTCGGCTTGGCTGATATGCTTCATCGGCGTTGGCTGATGTCTCCGTGGAGGGCTTTAGTCATCTTGGATTGGGTTCCCTACCTGGCTCAATGACACCGGGTAGTGAGCACACAGCTCCCTCGGTTGCGTTTGTGTTCCGTTCCCTTCATCACTGGTTTGGGACGCTCGCCGGCATGTACGGTCCTACATCTTTCGAGGCCGCCTGCCTGCCCTTAGAGGCCTTGACGGGGCTGGTGCTCCCTCACAAGGGGTGTCACCTTTTTGAAGACCTGCTTTAGGCTCCGTCCGGCTCCAAACCATAGCCAGGGCCCCTTCCCTCGGGTTCGTCACTTTGACCCCTTCTGTTCGTTTTGTAGACTCGTATGGAACTTCTGCTATGCCGGATTCACGCCCTGTTTGCTTCTGTGTGTGCCACTGTGCCGGGACGGGCTTCGGTGTGCACATACCTCTCCATGCCCACGGCCAGGCTTCATATGCCTTGGGTCGCGTTCACTCAACGTGTCCCCTGCTTCGTCATCCATCCTGCTTCTCTTCCTGCTGTCTTCGTCCCATACTGTATTTTCTTCCTTTCCCTGACAAGGGGGGGGGGGGGAGGTATTTTTTGTATGCTTTTACAAAGCCTTTCTTTCAATACATGTCTGTTTGGTATGGAGGATGTCGCTCTTACGGTTTTTACATTATGACTACACTGTCTACGGGTTTTTGCCTTGGTATGCTTATGCCGCATACCCATGTCATGTACATGACGAATGTCATATGATGTCGTCAGCCGGCTATACTGTGCCATTTTGTTTTGTAAACACTTAACACCTGCCTTCACTTAAGGTTTTCGCTCTTACACTTGTTACGTTCTGACTCCACTGTCTCCGGGTTCTGTGTTGGTATACTCATGCCTCCTACCCATGTCCTGTACCTCCAGAGTGTCATCTGATGGCGTCCGCCAGCTATGCCGTGCCTTGTGTTTTTGTGAATACTTTCCACTTGGCTTCACTTTAGGATTTCGCTCTTACAGTTTTTACTTTCTGACTCAACTGTCTACGGGTTTTGTGTTGGTATGCTTCTGCCTCCTACCCATGTCGTGTAACTACAGAGTGTCATGTGGTGACGTCCACCGTCTCCTGTGTCTCTTCCTCCCGTACTGTATTTTCTTCCTTTCCCTAAAACAGGGGGGGGGGGTTTGTATGCTTGTACAAAGACTTTCTCTTTCAATACTTGTCTGAACAGTACTGTCTGTTTAATTTGTTAGTAGTCTTGGCAAATCCAACGTCAAGGCTATTAACCTAATTGCAATGACGACTTGTCTATTTTGACTGCTATGTCGTCATTCCAACTGCGGTTAAAAAGAAAACTTCTAGAGTCTACTCCTTATCTTGCTCTAGGAGACGTTGTACATTAACCAAAACTACTACCGAAGGTGGAAAAAGCATAGAAGAGAAGAAAAAGGGGTTTACCTTAGTTACCGCTTAAGGCCCATCCCGTGTTCCGTCATGTGCAGATCCCTGTCGAACGTGCGCATGAGCGACCCTCTCTTGTCATCATTTTTTCACGCGCTCCATTGAATGAAGTCGCTTTTGTTGTGCTCCTTTAATTCACCCTGTTTAGGTTCGATTCGGCTTATCTGGCCTTCTTTTTTGTTAGACAGATGTTACGTGATCTAGGGCACACGTAAATGGGCTCCTAAGTGTGTATAATGGAGACGCGCGTGGAAATAGCCTACCGAAGGTACGGGGGCGCCTGGCGTTCCTCGTATATGTTTATCATTCTTTCTCTTTTCATATTCTTTTTTCCTGTTAGTCTGGGAATAGTTTAGCTTTTAGCTTAATTTAGCCTAGCTCGTTTTCTCATTCAGGAATTGCTATGCCCCTATGAGTTTTTATTTTTTCATAGCCTAGGTGTACCGTTGGTAAACACTCTGAGATTTCGTTGGTGGCGGTGCTGTTTGTAGAGTTTGTGTCGGCCGCATTATTAGCGTTATTCCCGAGTCCCCCCTTTCGAGTCCTTCACTGTGTCTCAAGGGCCTGGGCGACAGGTGGTTCGTGATACTCCAGGGGTACCCCACGGGGGCCCCTCCTTCACACCACAGGGGCCCCTCCTTCACACCACAGGGTTTTTCGCCCCTGACACATTCTCTGCTCACGGCTAGGCCACCCTTTTTCTCACCAGTTTCATTTACTGGTTTTTGTTTTCTCTTCCTGTTTCACCTCCATCCTTTCATAGTCTTTTGCCCAATCCAGGGGTACCCCACGGGGGCCCCTGTTTGTGCGAAACCACCCTCCCTGCCACTTCTCATGGGCTTTGCTCTATCTCTGTGGGTTGGGTGGTTCCTGGGGGATGTGCCTCCTCTCCCCTGGTGTCTTCCTTGCCTCTCCCTTTACCGGTTGAGTCAGGATAAATTCAAGGAAGACACTGCTCAGCTTGATGGCCATCATTGCTTGGAGTTCATAAGGAGATGACGCATTTTTTGTGGCCTTTTTTGGTATTCCCTAGACGCTCCTCTCGCTTTTTTCGGCGCCGGACCATCTCGGCCGGTCCCGCAAATTTGCGGGAGCTCGATTCGGCCCTCTGGGACGTTTCGGCCCCCCGCAAATTTGCGGAGATCGTTGGGGGGTCCCGCAAAATTGCGGGAGGGTGGTGTCGGTACGGTTATGCCTCCATTGGCCCGCAAATTTGCGGTAATAGTTGGCTTTCACTATTGACCTTTTTGATGTCATCTTGTTGCCTGATACTATATTGGTGTATGCACTTTACTGGTGTTATAGGCCCTGCATGTAAGATGTTGAGTGGTGGTTAACACTTTCTCCATCTTTGCAGGTTCTGCTCGTGCTCTTCCGCCTCGGCCGCCCTCCTCACCTACCTCTGTGCTCCCAGTTTAGGGTGAGTACGGATACCTGTTTGCATGTGTGTTCCTGTTTCCCCATGCTCCTTCCCTGGTTCTTCTTGGACATTCTCTCCACTTACTCCTTCGACGTGCTGATTATGGTGTGTGTTCTTCTAGTGCAGGTAGGCTGCCTTGCTTTCGCCTTGGTTGTCGCTCCCCGTGCTTGGAGAGCCACAAGTCCTGCTTGCGCCACTTGCTCTGTGTGTCCTCTACGGCCTACCTCCCTGCTCTGTGTGGCACGTGTCTGGCCCTGGTGGATGTGCTGCACCATGGCCCTGGTTCCTCGGCGGCGGCTGTGGCCTCTGCTTCCCTTCCGTCGGTGTGGACGATGGTCTCCCGCCACATTAGGACTGTGGGCCACCGTTCCCCGGCCTTTGTTGCCGATCGGATCCGCGTCGCCCTGGGTATCCCTGACCCGACTGAAGGCCGTTCACCTGGCCCTCTCCCTGCTCGGGCCCTCTCCCCTGGGTCCCGCAGCCGGTTGTCCCATCGTCGGGGGGTTCCCCAGCTCCGTCCACGCTCTCGCTCGCCTCGTCGTCCGTCCTCTACTGCCCCTCGTCGTCCTCCTGATCGCCTTGACGACGCCCATCGCCCTCGTCATGGTTCTCGCCCTGAGGCCGGGGTTAGCGGCTCTACCCCTGTGCGCCCTCCCCTGGCCTCTACGGATAGGGGCTCTACTCCCTTCCGCCCGCTTCCCCAGCCCAGACGACTTCCTCTTACGTTGTCCTCTCCGCGCGCGATTTTTCATGCTGTAGCTGGCCCTCTGCTCCCTCCTCCTACACTGTCCAGGAGGGTCCGCCTGGATGTCGTTGCTTCTCCTACTTCATCTGCTTCAGTGCCTATTCTTCCTTCACGGTCTCGTCCCACGGTGGAGGTCCCTCCCTCCTCCGCCTCGGTGTCGGGCCGCCCTGTTATCTCAGCCCCGGGGATCCTTGCTCTGTTTCCCCCCGCGGCTCCTTCTGGCCTCCTTTCACCTGGCCAGCCTTCCCACTCCCGTCGTCCTGCTCCTCCTCATTCTTCTCTACCTGACCTTCACTTACCGTCTCACCAGGGGGGTACCCCTCCTCTTGCCTCGGTGGGGTTTCGCGAGGTTTCGGGGTCCCCTTTCTCAGGAGCTGACGTGTTGCTGGAAGAGGGGGATGGTGCTGTTTCCCCCTCGGCCGTTCGTGATCGGGGACGAGTCCCTCAACGGCGACACAACCGTCGTCGCTCGCCTTCCTTGGGCCGCGACGCTGCTGGTTCGTGTCGTGGGTCTCGCTCCCGCTCCCGCTCGCCCCTGCGGGCCGACCAATCTTGGGGGGGGGTCGCCTCTCTCGGATCGATTGTCGGCTATGCAGGGCTGGGTTGTGTCACGCATCGACGGGCGCTTGGAGTCGATGCAAGACTCCCTCTTCTCGCGCTTCTTGGCGGTGACACACCCTCAGCGCCTCATCCTACCTACCCCTGCTACGGTCCCCCTCCCTTCTGCAGGCCTACGCTCTGGTCAGACTGCAGCCGCCCTGACATCCTTCCGGCTGTTCAGTCCCTGGCTGTGTTGACGGGTCTGTCCTCCTATGGGACAAGTTTGTGCGACGCCGGTACGCCAGGCTTAGCCATCATGCTCGGTCACCCTCTCCCATTGGAGGCCTGGTTTGCTGAGGCCTTCGACTTCACCAACCGATCCGTCGACGGCTCTCCTTCAGTCCCTCCCCCGGAGTCATCACTGATTTTGCCTCCTCTTGTGTCTGTCGGCGGGTTGGACGGCGTGTTCTGGTCCTGGATAAGCGCGCCCGTTCTTGAACTTTGTTCTATTGCTACCCCGTTCTTCTCTCACCCGGATCAGCCCTCTGTCGCCAAGGTTTTTCCCTTGCGACGGAGGGTGACGGACTTATTGTCTTGTCTTTAGGTTCCCTCCAGACGTCTGTTCACCACCTGCGGCTTTTCGAGGCGTCTGCGCCAGGCGATCTTCGCGAGGATTTGGACAACGTTCAGCGGATCCACCTTCGGCTCGCGGTGTCTTTGGTTCCCGAGCTGAAGGCGGTTTTGTGTGCGGCAACTCGGCAACGCCCGACGGTACGGTCCTCGTTCTGCCGGCCGGCCCCCTTGGATATTCGTCAGGGTTTGTTGTACTCTGCGCTATATACGTCGGGTTTTTTTGAGCAGGATGCTTGGGAATGCTACGCTTCTCTGTCGGCGGCCCCTGCTTCCGACACGCGACGACGCGCTGTATCGTTGCGGACCCTGCTTACGACACACACTGACGCGCTGTGTCGCGCGCGGGGTGTTCTCAGTCCCGTCCTTCTGCCGGTCCTCTTCGGGGTGCTGCTGCAAGTGCTGCCGCCTTGCACGGGCGCAGGACTGGGACGTTGCAGGCCAGTGCGTCGGTTCCGCCTCGCACTTCTGTTCTTGCCCCCTTTCATCCTCGCCGTGTCGGGGCTGGCCGGCCTTCCACTTCCGGCCGCCCTTCGACGGGGTCAGCCCCGCGACGGCCAGGGGTTGGGGTGGCCCGCCCTTTTTGACGAGGTTGGGGGGGGGGGGGGTAGAGGAGGTCAACGTGGCGCTCATGCCCGCACGGCCTGTACCGGGGGTACCTCCACGTCAACACAATGTGTAGGTTCTCTGGGTCGGCCTCCTTGTTCTCCTTCTCGCCTGGCCGACCGGGTTGCACCCCTCCTCTCGGGTGCTCCCTCGGGTTGTTTTCGCCCTTGCGCCCCTCGGTGGCCGCGAGGGACGTTGGGGGCGGCGGGTTGCGCGGAGGGGTCTCACCTGGAGGTGGACGTCCAGACCCCCACTCCGCTCTTGTCACCGACGCCGGCCCATCTCTTCAGAGGTGGCCCACGTGTTCACTTCCATGCCCGAGCTGGGTAGCGTCGAGGGAGTTGACCGCCGGTCACCCGGTTTTCCTCTCCCGTGTCTTTCTGGTACCATAGACGAACTGCGACGCGATGCGACCCGTGGTGGATCTGTCGGCCCTCAACGGGCACATCGTGCACACACGGTTTCGGATGCTGCCGGTACCCCTGGTACGCCTGGCCCTGCGCCCTCTGTCGTGGGTAGTGTCGCTGGCCCTCCAGGATGCGTCTTGGCTCGTTCCTCTCCATCCTCGCTTCCAGCGATTCTTGGCCGTTCGGACTTCCGATCGTGTGTTCCTGTTCGACGGCCTTCCCTTCGGTCTCCACATCGCGCCGCGGATCTTCTCCGCACTGGTGGGGCAGGCTCTGGGTCCTCTCCTCAGGAGCGGGCTCCAGATCCTGTTTTCCTTGGCCGATTGGTTGGTAGTTTCCGAAGCCCTAGGACTGTGCATAGGCGACGCCCTCACAGTCGTTCGCAACGTCGCATGGTTAGGGTTCCCCTTCGATGTTCCCAAGTCACGCTTGACCCCGTCGCGTGTCGTGCCATGGGTCGGTCTCGCATGGGTTTTGTCCAGCGCTACGGTGACCCGGGGTCTGCCGGCCGCGGTGCACCTTCGGTGGAAGGTCTTCGCCGTGTTGCACTCGGTCTCCCTCCCGGGGTGGCTCTGGGACTCGTTCGTGGGTTCGCTGCATTGGGCCGCTCTGTCCCTTCCCTTAGGGAGCCTCTGGCTACGCTGCCTCCTCCTCATGGGCACTGCGGTGTTTCCGTTGCCCCTATGGATCGGCTCCTGCCGCTCCCGCGTACCGTTCGCAGATGCTTCGGTCGCTGGGTTGCTCGGGGCACGCTCTCTGCGGCTGTGCCCTGGACCGCCCCCCCGCCGACGGTCTGGGTAGCCACAGATACGTCGAGCGAGGTTGGGTGAGGTTCCCGATCGAACCTGGGACGTCCACTTCCCGGCAGATGGGTGGGTCTCCCTCCACTTACCCGTCTATGCCCTCGGACTGTTGGTTCCTTTGTTCTTCCTGCGGGACCACGCGCTGGCCCTTCGGGGTACGTCGGTGGCCTTCGGGTTGGACACTCAGACAAGCTGTCCACTGTTTCCTCCAGGTCGTTGACTCTATTGGGGGTCTCGGTGGAGTTGTTCTTCCTCGCGGACCGACACCCCTTCTCCTTGCATGCCTCCTCCCTGTCGAGTGGGCAGGGCGTTCTTGTAGAATGGGCGATGAACCGGACTGTGTTCGCCGACCTCGCGGCTTCCTGAGGTGTTCCGGAGGTCGCTTTGTTCGCATCGGGGGTGCCGCGCCAGTTGCCTCTGGACCTCTCCCTCCGGCCTCGTGCTCCGGGGGGGGGGGGTCCGGACGCTTTCATGGTAGCCTGGTACAGGTGGCGGTCGATATACATCTTTCCGCCACCAGACGCGCTGTTGATGTGCCCAGTCCTCGCGAGGCTGCGGCTGTACCACGACTGCGTCTGGCTCCTCGCACCTCTGTGGCCGGCACGGGCTTGGTACGCCCGATTGCCGCGGTGGTGCCCGAGACCGGTCCCTCTACCTGTCTCCGGCTTCCACTTGGGCTAGGTTGGGGACCTGCGGACCTCGTTGGCCTTCGCATCGTGCTTGTTCATGAGGCACGGTGGCTCCCGGTCCCCGGCCGGGCCCTGACTGACTTCCTGCAGCGTTCCTGGCCGTCTTCTCCTTGGGGGACTTACGGGTCCCGCTGGAGGTCTTTTACTAGGTGGCTACAGGCCACTCGCCTGCCAGTTGGCTCTCCTTCCCTCGTCCTACGCTCCTTGTTTCACCTCTTCCGTACACGTCACTTTCAAGTCGACGCTATACGTACCCACTTGTCTGCCGTCCGGGGGGTCTTTGGGTCCGTCGCTGGGCTGGTCGTTCCGCCACAGGAGCTGGATTCCTTCCTGACGGCTGCCTTCCGGGATCGACCGCCTCCGCGCCAGGATCGGGGGCGGGCTCTGGTCCTTCTGGCTTCACCCACGTATACAAGGGCCGCTACGCCAGTTCCGTTGCTCGGGCGTCCACTCTTCCTTGTCGCTCTGGCCAATGGGGATCGGGTGTCTGCACTAGCGGCATTGTCACGGCCCCGGGACTGCGTGCGATTCTCCCCGTCCTTGCATGGCGTCTCGTTCGCCTCCTCCCCTCCTTTTGTTACCACGCATGGGAGGGAGGCCCCCGTTTTCCAGCCTTTCGCCGTCCAGGCTTTACGGCGTGGGCATCCTCGCCATGTGTTGTGCCCGGTGTCAGCCTTGCACTCCTCTGTTGCGTCTGTGGCGCCGCCTTCGGGTACTGCTGTGTGGGTGTCTCCTCGGACAGGTGGGAGGCTCTCGCAGGTGCAGATGGGCCGCCACGTTTGTCGGACCGTTCGTGCCCGTCACCCTGTTTGTAGGGGTTCTGCGCACGATGTCAGATCCCTTGCTGCCTCCTTCCGGTTCCTGCCACGTCGATCCTTACCTGCCATCGCCTCAGCGGTTTTGTGGTCTTCTATCAATTCCTTCATCTCCTACTTCTCCGTGTCCAGTGTTCGACCCCCTCGGCCGGTGATTGCTCTTGGGGGTCGTGTTTCCTGGTGCTCTGGCGAAGATCCCTGGTCTTCCCCCCTTGTCCCTCGTTCTTTTCCTTTGTTTTATTTGACAAGGGGGGGGGGGGGGGGGTGTACGGGTTTGCAACACTGAATTGCAAGTTTGGGATTATGTAATGTTCCAGTACATAAGTGTTTTTGCCACATTGAAAATTGTGTTTTGTTCTTGTGTTCAGTGTTTTTGGTTGGTTTTTGAAGAAAAGGGATTTTGGGTACAGTACCTTTTTGGTTTCAGACAAGTCTATGTTTTTGCATTACTATGAATGACGGGCATGTGTTAAAACTGTTCTTTTTAGCTACTTCTCAGTTTTTCACTCTTTTATTAAACTCTCTTGTTTAAATTGTGTCTTTGTCATTCATAATTTTGTTTTATGCATTGTTTTTTTTGGTAGGTTGGGCTTGGATGTCCTCCTCCTATTTGTTATGCAGCCTTGACGTTGGATTTGCCAAGACTACTAACAAATTGGGAGGTTTGACGTACCTCCCAACCTACCAAATAGGAAAACCTACTATTTGGTAGTAGTCTTGGAAAATCCAACGTACATAATACCCTCCCTCATGCCGGACCCCTGCCCATCTGCGTTCTTCTGCTGACGTGAGATGTGATGACAAGAGAGGGTCGCTCATGCGCACGTTCGACAGGGATCTGCACATGACGGAACACGGGATGGGCCTTAAGCGGTAACTAAGGTAAACCCCTTTTTCTTCTCTTCTATGCTTTTTTCACCTTCGGTGGTAGTTTTGGTTAATATACAACGTCTCCTAGAGCAAGATAAGGAGTAGACTCTAGACGTTTTCTTAAAACCGCGGTTGGAATGACGACATAGCAGTCAAAATAGACAAGTCGTCATTGCAATTAGGTTAATAGCCTTGACGTTGGATTTTCCAAGACTACTACCAAATAGTAGGTTTTCCTATTTGGTAGGTTGGGAGGTACGTCAAACCTCCCAGTGTTACGGATGTAACTTAAGGTTTATTACATTTGGACTATACTGTCTACGGGTTTTTGTATTGGTATGCCTATGCTTCATACCCATGTCTTGTACATAAGAGTGTCTTCGGAGGTCATCCACATGCTGTGCCGTGCTGTTTGTTATTGTACTACTTTACAATTGACTTCACCTTTCCCATGTTGGTGTGCCATTCCAAGGTCGACATGACCTCTTCCTTTACCTGCCTGTGCATTTTAGACCCTAGACTGATACACTTGTAACATGTACTTTCTTAATATGCACCGTACTGTTACGCTCTTTTTCCTATAAACTGATTTGTTTATTTGTGTCTTTTCTTGGTCATCTACTTTTGCTAAGGCTTGGGGTTTTTAAGGTTTCTTGGATGTCCGCCTCCAATTTGGGATTCAAGCCCTACATTGGAAACGTAGAGACTGCTACTAAATTGGGAGGTTTGACGACCTCCCTTATAACCAAATAAGGAAAACCTCTTATTTGGTAGCAGTCTCGGAGTATCCAACGACAGAGTATCCCGCCCTCATGCCGATCCCCTGCCCATCCAATCTAAACTGATTACTTGATACCTCGATACTTTGGCAGGTCCTGGCGCAGGCTCATAGAACATGGAGCATGGCTTAGAGGAGAGCAGCTAGATTAAATGGGTAACTATGACAATTCTTTCTCTCCCTTCTTAGTCGTCTCGGAGTGTGTACAACGTGCATAGTAGTGAATTGAGGTGCAACTCTAGAGATTATTTGGTTACTTCGCGTAAGTACTGATAAATCGGCGCGCTGTGGTAGCGGCTGAGATCATAAGCCCTACGTTGGATACTCCGAGACTGCTACCAAATAAGAGGTTTTCCTTATTTGGTTATAAGGGAGGTCGTCAAACCTCCCAATGTGTCATATAATAATGTAAGAATGCATTACAAGTTTCTCTAAATAGCTTTTATTAATATATAATTATTTTAAAATGGTGCCTTCTGCGTGTCGTAAGAGGCGACTAAAGAGGTTGGGTCGGTGGGCTTGCGACCCCCACCCGGAAAAAATATCTAAGCAAAGAAAAACGAACGAACAGCCTCGGATGCGGACGGAACCAACGTTGACGAACCACGACCGACTAAGGACATGCCTTCGGACATTCTGAGAATGGCTACGTGGAATGTTAGTGGCATGAATGATGGAACAAAAGAGAGAGAGGTTCTGGAAGTGTTAGTGAATGCCAGGCTGGATGTATGTGGAATGACAGAGACCAAATGGAAAGGTTCAGATGTGAGAGAATGGGAATGTGGAATGGGTGTGTGTGCTGGAGTGAGTGAAGGAACAGCGAGAGAAGGTGCATGTTTGTTTGTAAGTAGCAAATGGAAGGAATGTGTAAGAGAGTATGGGTCTGTGGGTTCAAGGATTGTGTGGGTGAGAATGAAAGTAGGAATACAAACGTGGGTGATTGTATGCGTGTATGCCCCGACAGAGGATATACTTGAAAGAAAGAAAGAGGAGTTCTGGATGAATGTGGAGGCGTGCCTGGAGAAGTTTGACAAGAACGAAAGAATATTTCTGATTGGGGATATGAATGGTAAGGTGGGTGATAGGAAAGTTGAGGGAGTGGTGGGAGGGTGGGGGGTACCATCAGAGGTGAATGGGAATGGTAGTGCACTTGTGGACGTATGTGTGGGAAGGAGGCTGTGGATAGCCAACACCTTCTTCCGACACAGAATGATCCACAGGTACACGTGGAAACGGATGTTGACGATGAAAGATAAGACAGTGGTGGAACGAAAGTCATTGATTGATTATGTATGTGTGGATGAACGAATGAAGAAATCTGTGATGGATGCTAGGGTGTATAGGGGTATTGGAGGGGGTCTGTCTGATCATTATGTAGTGGTAGCTAAGGTTAGGATACAAAAGAAGTGGGTGAGGAGAGCGGGAGGGAGGCGAGAGGAGGGTGGAATGGTGAGGAGGGTGGAGAGGTTGCAGGAGGAGGAAGTCAGGGAGGAGTACAGGAGAGCAGTGGAAAGACGACTAGGTGGGTTCGACCTGGAAGTTATGGAGGAAGTGGAGGAGATGAGCAAGGTGTTTAAGGATGAGATCTGTGCAGCATGTGAGGAGGTGTGTGGAGTGAGGAGAAGAGGGAGGGGAGTGAAAGGTACAGCATGGTGGACAGAAGAGGTAAGAATAGCTGTGGAAGAAAAGAAGAAAGCATATAGAGTGTGGTTGGGTAGTAGAGGGAATGAAGATTCCGAGAGACAGAAACGAGCGAGGTACGTGGAGAGTAAGAGGGTGGTGAAGAGAGTAGTGAAGGAAAGTAAGAGAAGAGTAGATGAGGAATTTGGAAGGAATCTGAGTGTAAAATGGAGGGAGAGTAAGAAACTGTTCTGGAAAGAAGTCAAGAAAGTTAGGGAAGGTAGCAAGGGAAACAGTAAGGGTGTGAAAGATAAGAATGGGAGAATGCTAGCCGAGAAGCAAGAGAGAGTCGAAAGATGGAGGGAGTACTTCAGTGAGTTGCTAAATGAAAGGAATGAAGAGCCAGCAAACATAGCTGGATATGGTATGGGAGGGAGAAGAAGAGAAGTAGTGGAGGAGGAGGTGGGGATCAGGAGGTCAGAAGTGTGGGAAGCCATGAAAAGAGTGAAGTTGGGGAAAGCACCAGGAACAGATGGAGTGTGTGGGGAAATGTTGAGGTATGGTGGTGAGATAGTGATAGAATGGGTATGGAAAATGTGCAAACTAGCATGGGAGAAGGGGAGTGCACCCGATGACTGGAAGACTGGCATAATAGTCCCCCTATATAAGGGCAAAGGGGAAAGAGGAGTGTGTGGTAACCACCGAGGAATATGTCTTCTAAGCGTAGTAGGGAAGGTATACAGTAGGGTAGTGATTGAGAGAGTGAGAGTGAGAACGGAGAAATGGATAGGCGACGAGCAGGGAGGTTTTAGGAAGGGAAGAGGATGTGTAGATCAGATTTTTACCCTGAATTGTGTTGTGGAGAAGTATCTGGAGAAGAAACAAAAGGTGTATGTTGCCTTTATGGACTTGGAGAAGGCCTATGACAGAGTGGATAGAGAAGGTTTGTGGAAAGTACTTAGAATATACGGAGTAGAGGGCAAGTTGCTGAAAGCAGTGAAGAGCATGTATGAGGGTGCAAAGGCGGCAGTACGTGTGGAGAGTGAGCAGAGCGAGTTCTTTGACCTGAATGTTGGTTTGAAACAGGGGTGTGTGATGTCCCCGTGGTTGTTTACTGTATATATGGATGGAGTCATGAAAGAAATACTATCAAGAGCAGTGAATGTTGGTGTATCGCTGAAAAGGGAGGGAATTGAGTGGAAGCTACCTATACTGCTGTTTGCGGATGATACAGTTCTGATGAGTGATAATGAATGGGAGTTGCAGGGTCTGGTAAATGAGTTTGGAACAGTGTGCGAAAAACGGAATTTGAAGGTAAATACGGGGAAGAGCAAGGTTATGGTCTTCGAAAGGGGTGAAGTCACAGAGTGTGAGGTGAAGCTGAACGGTCAGGCTATGGAGATCGTCAACTCTTTTAAGTATCTGGGCAGTGTGTTGAGTAAAGATGGGACTATGGATGAAGAGGTGCGGGAGAGGGTACAACAGGGGAAGAGGGTTGTAGGAACGCTAAAAGCAGTAACAAGAAATAGGGTGGTCAGTATGGAAGTGAAGAAGTCCTTGCATGACAGTGTGGTAATCCCGACACTGACTTACGGAAGCGAAGCATGGACGTTGGTTGAGAGACTCAGACCAAGAGTGAGAGCAGTGGAAATGAATTACTTAAGGAGTGCGTGCGGAGTTACATGGAGGGATAGACAGACTAATGAGGAAGTAAGAAGGAGGTGTGGTGTGGAGGTAGATGTGCTGGAAAGTGTGAAAAGGAACAACTTGAGATGGTTCGGCCATATGGAACGTATGGAAAGCGAGAGAATGACTAAGAGGGTGTACGAGAGCGAGGTGGAGGGACAGAGGGGGAGAGGTAGACCGAATATGAGGTGGAAGGATGGAGTGAGGAACTACATGAACGAAGGCGGTGCTGGTTGGGGGGAGGGGCGTCGACTGACTGGGGACAGAGGTGCATGGGGGCGGTTCGTTCGTGGCCACCCCTTCGGGGATCGCGGCGTCAGGCAATAGATAGATAGATAGATTGACATATTAAATGAATTTCGCCTCAAATAAATGGCATCGATATAATGTTGACTGATGTAAACAAACAACATGTCGTGGACTATCGAGAAGCACGCAAAGAAACATCGCAACACGTATAGCACCATATAAGTTTTAATAAGGGTTTTGTATCAATAATAATATAAAACACGGAAGCTGTAAGGTCTATAGACATCATTCATGCATACAAACATTAATGTGATCAATAAACTAAGGATTTATAGCCTTAAAACTGAAGGCTATCAGAGACTCAAGTGCGATGTTTGCGTGAAATGATGTTATAAGTTATCATTTATCATTTCATTCTAGTCCAGTTCCAACAATATTCTCTGACCCCAGTCCCGCCATATTGCTGAACAGTTCGTGTAGACAGTAATTGTAATAGCATTTGTGTGTGCTTTAAACTGTCATAGACTTTAGTAGTGTTTACATATATAAGGCCGAAATCACCTAGATATTGGAGACTATTGCCTGACTAGTGATATTCGTGTGTATGCTGAAAATATAGTGTTACATCAGTGCGGGCACGGTGACCAGATTCCAGAAGACCCGCATTGTTTCAGATCTGTGTTTTAGTGTTACTGTGTGTTACTGAGAATTTCTCATTATTTCTGGGAATCTGGTTCTGGTAGGCTAAGACTCAGAGCCCCCACCTCTTAACCCGGGAACGGCGAAGGTCCTCAATTAAGCTAATTATTTATAAGATGACTTTTTTTCTAGTTATTAAAAACGTACTCTACGGTGTATTATATGATATATAGAAGCAATAGAACTGTTAAAATGACCTGGGAAGTGTATATTAACCCTCCTGGCCCGGGCAGGCTCTCCAAAGGACGGAGCTCGTATCCGGGCGATCTGGCTGAATATCAACAAAAGTAAACTAAGGTTAATCTCGCTTAATATATTACCTACATTAATCAAACATATATAGAAATGGACGCCTTACCTTGCTGCGTAGAATGGCATTGAGTAGAGCTCTCTAGCTCAACTGGTTCCGGAGTGATGGTGATGGAAGTGGAGGTAACTTTTGCCACGTATTTACCTCGGCGCGTCCGAACACTCAACCGCGGCCCCGGCTACGACGCCCAGTTGCACTCGTCGCTCTACCCGCAATTATGCCAGGAAGCGATTTGATAGTGTTTTATTGGTTATTATGTCATTTATTATAGTTATAATGTTATTTTCACTTAATAAAGTTATTTACATGAACTTATTTGTGTCTCTGTCACTTATTACTTTGTTTTATTATTATTATTATGATTATAGTGTCACTTTCACTGGACTTTGATAATTGATAGTGTCATTTCCCCTTTTATGTATTGTTAGGTAAGCTAATAATATATATAGTGTCACTGTCACTTGTTCATATTGTTATGAAGGCACTTATTATTACTTGTGTGTGTCTCTTTCACTTATAATTAGTTTTATTATTATTATATTGTCACTTTGACTGGCCTAGGCTTATTGAGTGTCATTTTCACTTATTTATTGTTAGAAATATATATTTTAGTGTCACTTTCACTTGTTCATATTGTTATTGAAGGCACTTATTATTACTTATATGTGTCCTTTTCACTTATACTTAGTTATATTATTATTCTTAGCCTACATTTGAGTGTCACTTCCACTTCAAAAGTTTATTAGAGTATGGAAGTCGTTGAAGCAGGTGCCAGCACACAGTCCATCTTGACACTTGAGGCATTCCCAAGTGGTTTTTGTTGGTTTGCGGGGTCTTCTTGTTGTGTGGCTGCACACATGGCACCTCTTCTGACTCCTAACGTTACTACCTGGTGCTTTGAAAGGAAGGGCGTTGAGCTGGTGCTTCCTGAAAAATTCAGCACACCCCGTTTTGTCCAGCTGGCCTGGTCCTTGTAGTGGCCTCCCTGGTGTACCCGCATGTTTAGCCAGGAGCTCAAGTATCACCTGCTTCTGGAACTTCCGCAGGCACTTGTACTTCTTGGCTCCAGCAGTCCTCAGACGGTAGATGTTGTACGCATTGAGGACCGACATATCTACCGTATGCAGGATAAACTTCTTGTACCACCTGCAAGATGTTCGCAGGCAGTCAATGAAGCCCATCTGCATGTCAGACTTGTCAACGAGGCGCATGTTGAGGTTGTAATCCAGGACAGCAGCTGGTTTCTGGACGGGGTTCTTGGTTCTTCGGTCCACCTTCCCTGTGGCGACCATCTGGGCCTTGTGGCTTGTGGTGAGGAGGTTGACCTTCCGCTGGTCATGCCAGTGGATGGAGAGGATGGGGCCACTCTTCTTGTGGAAGATGTCCGCCTTCTTCGTCTTGGTTGGGTAGCCTGGCATGCCCTTCCACTTGCCCTTGACTGTGCCGACAGTTCCGGTCTTGCGGTCATGGAGGTACTTGGTCAAGAGAGGCGACGTGTAGTAATTATCTGTGTAGAGGATGTGGTTTTGATTGAAGTGCCTCTCCATCATCTTCTTCACTACAGCGCCACCAAAACCAATGAGGGGGTCACTCACAATTTCTCCACCCTTGCCGCTGTAGACTATAAAGTCCAGCACATACCCCGTCAAACAGTCGCAGAGGACGAAGAGCTTGATGCCGAAGCGGTGTCTCTTGGACGGGATATACTGTCGGAAGTGCAGCCTACCACGGAACAGGACCAGAGACTCGTCGAGGCACATCTTCTGGAAAGGAATCAGGTAGGTGGTGAACCGATGACGTATCATGTCATACAGCTTCCTGATCTTCCATAATGAGTCGGGAAGGTGGACTGCCATGTTGTTTGTCAGGTGGAGATAGGAGAGGATGTCGAAGTACCTGTCCCTGGACATGTACTTGCCAAATGCTGGAGTCGTTATGATGTCGCCAGTGATCCAGTAGTCTGCCAGAGCGTGCTTCCTGATATGTGTCATCAGCATTGTGAGTGCCAAGAACACATATAGTTCTGCCACAGTGACAGCTCTCCATGCCACCATCTTGGCACTGGTCTTCCTCCCAAGAAAGTTGGCACAGATCTCATGATGGTTGTTGGTCTCCTCAACGAGGTATTCCATGACTTCATTGTCATAGCAGCCACAGAAATTTCACTGGGGGTAGCAGCTGGGCCACAGGGAAATGTTGGTGACACCCCGGAACCCATCTGTACCTCGTCAAAGGCAGGACAATCTGGCTCAAAATCAGCCCCATCTGTCCACACAAACAGGTCGGATGCTGATGCTCGAGCACGTGCAGGTGCAGCAGGCACACGCCCTGGACGCCCTGGCACACGCCCTTGGCCACGCGGACGCCCTGCATGCCCACGCCCAGGGGCAGCGGCGTTGGCAGACTGACCACGTCCACGACCTCGCCCTCTCGCTCGTCTTGTCGGGACTTCCTCTTCCTGTTCCTCTTCCTCCTCAGGCGACGTCAGGTCATCTGGGGCAATGTTGGGGTCATCAGCATCGTCTTCAGGAGACAATTCGGGTGAAGAAGTGACCGGGCGTCGGCGGTGTGGGGCGCGGGAGGCTGCGGGAGCCTCGGCCTCGGGAGTTGGGCTCCTTTTGCGGCGAGCCGAGGGCTTCTCCGCAGCAAATAATGCTCTGCGGTGTGTTGAGGGCTGTGGCACACTAGTAATACCACTTGAAGAGGCCCTTTGGTCATCCTCAAGGAGAGATGAAGCCGAGGGCTGTGGGTGACCCACGCGGCGTCCCGGGTCAAGGCGTCGGGACAATGGAATGCGGGTGGTTGCTAGACCAGGATCGGCGTCATTATCACTGTCTTCAGCTTCCCTATCCTTTTCTGCGGCTGCCCTGCGTGCTTTTTTAGCTACACTTTTCACCAACGATTGTTTATAGAAATATTTGCCCACTTTCAAGGGCGTACGGGCAGGCAAAGGGGAAGGTCCTGGGCTAGGGCTAGGCCTAGGCTGACATAGCAAAGATGGCGAGGGGGTAGGCCTAGGTTCTAGCACACTTGGAAGCTCAATGGCACCTTCCTGAAACACTTCCACATCAGGATCATCACTACTGTCTCCCCCCTCAAATAAATCGACATTATCGTTGTCTCCAAAGCCAACGAAATCGTCATCTTCGCTTGCACTTATAAATTGTTCTTTGTCCACCAAGCTTTCGCCACTGCTCTCTTCACTATCAAAAAGTTCTCGCTGTATAGCGCTATCACTCAACAAACGCTTAACTTTCTTTCTTTGAGCTTTCTTCTCGGTTGCAACAGGCGTTGAAGTTGCGAGCGGGGTAGCAGTGGGGCCCGCGGGAGGTTGCAGCGATTCGGACACGTCGGAAATCATTTTTTCAGTATATCTCGCTATGGCGGCCACGTACGAACTGATAACACTAGTAGTTGAGGCTTGGTGGCGCTGCGGTCGCTCCTGCAATGCAAAATTTGGCCGCGCGAATTTTGAAGCACGCTTTCAAGCGCAGGGATTTTAAAATGACACCCGGGCACCTGCCCTTTTTTCGTGGTGTCATTTTAAAATGACACCCGGGCTGGAAGGGTTAAACTTAGCCTAGACCAACATTCCTGTATTTTTTTTTTTTTTTTTTTTTTTGTAAGGCTAGGCTAGGCAGCTAAGCTAACCTAGCCTAGGCTACTCTTGAGTTTTGGAACACAGTAGGCCTAGGCCTAGGCCTATTTTAGATGTCTAACTTTTAAAATAATAATATAAAAATACGTAGGCTAGGATTAATTTTTTTTTATCATTATACAGAAAGTTCATTTGTGTTATCACTCAAAAAAACGGCGTCGTATGACACCCTGAAGCGCGATTCACCCAATAGGCCTAAATAGTGCGATTTGACGCTGTATCTTCAGATTGATGGATAGGCTAATGGTAAGTTTATGCAAATCCTCAACTCAAACCATGAAAAACAACTATGAAACACTATATTCCTTGAAGAAAAACAAAAAACATGGTAAATAAGGCCGATGTAGTCTTGTTGAACATTACCGCCTAATTTGTCTGCTGTTGTTCGCCCCTGCTGGTAATTATGATGATGACAATAAGGGTGAAGGGATTATTGTATCCCACGGCTGGTAAAAAACAAGGTCAATACAGTCGGTCCTCCGGTAACACGGCTAATGTGTAATGGTAACGTCCTGTGTTACCACAAACCGCGTTAACGAACCCATATGTTTACATGTTAAAGGTACCTTGGTGTTCTGGGGATTTCCACAAAGTCCACTTTTTCTCCATAGAAGCCTATGTTATAATAATTAAATCAATTATAAAGGTTATTTGACATGTGCATTGGTTTGGTTTGCCCATTACATTACAACAACTCTTACCTCTGAATAAATGAAGTGTTGCATCCCCCCCGTCCCCTTCCCCCCGGATCCATCGCCGTCACTGCGATGAAGTTGATGATCTGTTAGCTCTCGCTGCTCCCACGTCCAGCCATTCGTTGATAAGGCGTGGTCCCTCCCCAGCTTCAGCATCAGAGTCCTCGAAGCCACTGTAGTCGAGATCTGATACAACCGACAGTAAATCGTCTGGTGGCTGTGGGTCTGAGTCACTCGACGCCACTTGTTCTTGTTGCTCCGCACGTCGACGAAAGAAATCTGTTATTCGTGTCTGCTGGCGCAGGGTGTCAAACCGGAGCTATATTGTTTGAAGACTTTAATGAATATGAGAAGGAATACAAGACAATTAACATGAAATAGCATTGTTTTGGCCTTTTTATGACTTCCAAAGACATAATTTGAACTAAAAGCTATAATTTTACCTTAGCGTATAGGATAATAGACTCAAAATAATGGATTCTGCGTTAGTTTGACAGCCAGGGTGCCAAAACAGGAAATATCCAGTTCTGGATCATTTTTTTAAGCTTACAAGGATCAACTTTGCATGCGGGGGGCACAGCCCCCGGAGAAATTTTGAGATGTGAAGGTAAATATACGCACAATAATGCTCAAAATGTATTAAAAGGAATGAATAATATTGTAAGTAAAAGAGATGTTATGTACAGTATGTTTACTGGTGTTTAATCAGGATACTAGGGGAGCTGGCTGCCTGTACTTCAGTCTCAAAGGATTCACTTCAGGTCTACTAATATAGGCATTGAAAACGGGTTTTTAAATTATTCTTAGCAGTCCCTGTTTTATTTTTGTAACTTTTGTCCAATAAAGATTTCATGTACATTATATTTGTTGTTGCATTCCAAGAACTATTACATACTTAATTTATATCCTTTCATATGATACATGAGTTACTGTAGAGTACTGGTTAAAATACATACTGGTACACTCGTACTAAACTGTTAAAACTATAATGTCCGACCACAGCCTCATCAAAGTTAGGACCCCCACTTTCGCACCACCCAGAAGATGTCAACAGGACTCAAACCAAATCCCCTGCACATCTCTGAAAGATCTCAACTTCTACAGCAAAGAAATAGACTGGGACAGACTGAGAGCAGAACTGGCAGTAACTGACTGGAGGGCACTATTCAAATATAAAAATGTCAACGAAACTCTCAGTATCCTCCAGAAACAATGTCTGGAGATCTGTAAAAACAACATACCACCCAAATCAAGCAGGAAGCAGATAAAACAGATTCCCAGAGATAGAAAAATACTAATGAAGAAAAGGATGAACATGAAAGCCAAGCTAAGGAAGACCAGCACACTATCACCAAACTGCAAGAAGATCTCGATGAAATTGAAAGAAAACTCATCCAGTCACACCAAGAGCAAAGAACCCGTGAAGAACTTCGAGCAGTTGCAAACATCCAAGTAAATAGCAAATTCTTCTACGCATACGCAAAGAGGAGACTCAAGAACACCTCAACAATAGGACCGCTTGCAAAACCCACTGGTGAACTTGAGAGCGACCCAACCGAAATGGCCAAGATACTCAAACAGCAATATGAAAGTGTCTTCAGCCCACCAAATGAAGAAAAGAAAATTGACAATGCAATGACCTTCTTTGACAACGCTTCAGGGGCACCACATCAACTCTCCTCGGTAGCAGTATCAACAGACGACATAATAGCAGCCATCGAGAAGATTGGACCAAACTCTGCAGCAGGACCAGATGGCTTTCATGCCCAACTGCTGAAAAACTGCAAACACCAGCTAGCCTTGCCTCAAAAACTGCTGTGGAGCAAGTCCCTCCAATATGGATATGTACCACAAACACTAAAAGAAGGTACCGTCACACCAATCCACAAAGGGGGTAGTAAAGGCATAGCCAAAAATTACAGACCAGTGGTGCTGACGTCACATCTTATTAAGATCATAGAAAGAACAATACGAGCTAAGATGGTCAGCTACCTGGAAGACAACGAGGCATTCAACGAGGGTCAACATGGCTTTAGACAAGGCCGCTCCTGCCTTTCACAACTACTATCACACTACGACAAAATCCTACAGGATATCCAAGACGGAGAAAATTTTGACGTCATATACTGTACCTAGATTTCGCCAAAGCTTTTGACAAGGTGGACCATGGGATTCTTCTTTATAAACTCAAATCACTTTGAATAGGTGGAGACCTTGGAAGATGGCTACACAGTTTCATCACCAACAGAAAACAAAGAGTCACGGTTCAAGGAAGCCTATCAGAAGCAGGCGATGTCATCAGTGGTGTACCACAAGGATCAGTTCTGGGACCTCCTATTTCTCATCATGATAGGAGACATCGACAGGGACCTGGAACACTCAACAACCACATCGTTCGCAGACGACATGAAGAAATTCACCACACAACACGATGCCCAGCTACTACAACAAGACTTAAACAAAATCATGAAGTGGTCAGAAGAAAATAACATGGCCCTAAACGGAGACAAGTTCGAGCTTGTAAGGTACGGGAATAAGAGAGCACTACAAAACGCCACCAACTACAAAAGTGGACAGCAAGAAATTACTGCCAAAGACACAGTGAAAGACTTGGGAGTAAATATGAGCAGTGATGCCACTTTTTCCCAGCATATTACCAAAGCCACATCAACAGCAAAACAAATAGCAGGCTGGATCTTAAGAACCTTCCACACAAGAAATGAGAGGTGTATGTTAACCCTGTGGAAGTCACTGGTCCTACCACGACTTGAGTACTGCTCTCAGCTCTGGTCTCCCCAAAAAGTAGGAGAAATAACTGAAATTGAAGCCACTCAGAGGACATTCCATGGGTTACAACACTTCAGCTACTGGGAGAGACTCAAGGAGCTGCAGCTGTACTCACTTCAAAGACGTAGGGAGAGATACATCATCATGTACGTCTGGAAGATCTTGGAAAAAAAGGTACTAAATCCAAACATCCAAGAGACTCATCACCAAAGGCGAGGGAGGCTGTGCTATGTGAGGACTACGCCGGGATCAACACAAAAAATCAAATCCCTGATCCATCACAGCTTTGCATACAATGGAACCAGAGTGTTCAACTGTATACCAGCCCCTCTCAGGAACATGACCGGGGTGTCTCACAACACCTTCAAAAAACATTTGGACATGTGGTTGGCCAAAATACCAGACCGGCCACCAACACCAGGATACCCCAGCGCCAACTCCAACCGACTTCTGGACTGGAGCGTGGAAGAAAGGGAGCTGCCTGGTCGCAGTGGAGCCCCAGCTCAACTGTGTCGCTAACGGACGGAATACTACAAAGTTTAACAAAGTGTAAGTGTAAGTGTACGGTACCAAGTTTCAAGAATAAACTTTGATTAGAAAATTTGTTTGTTTATTATTTTCCCTGGGCCGAGTAAAAAATACCTGTGTAGGCTATTCCCATCTCGGGTTAAGTACAATCAGTAGGAACGTAAAAACTTACTTTAATTTTCACAACTTTAAAAGACCCAAGATTCTGCTAGGCTAATTTCGAAAATATTCAATCAAGTCTCCGTTACCCCCGTGAAGTCAGGTTATAGTAATGACAAGACATACCAATTATATAGGTTAGTTAGTGGGGGTGTGGACTGTGGGGATAGTGGCAGCCCCCACCTTGGACACTAAGACTAAGTAAAGTTAGGTTAGGGTAAGGTAATGCAAATTATCTACTCATAGCATGATAAACAATTGAACAATAAACTACTGTACTATATTCCTTGAAGAAATAAAAACAAATAATTGTACATAAGGCTGCGGAAAGATTCTTTAGTGATACCCAAGTCATGGCCGGGAAATCTATATAGGCGGTAGCCGGTAGGCCTACCTGTACACTTATTAAATTGTACCGGTACCGGTAATCTGGCTAAAAAGTTACCGGTATACAAAATGAGAACATAGAGGCAGGGTGCAGATCACACTTTAAACACTAAGTTTGGACTTTGGTTAGGGTAAGTTATTGCAAATCGTCCACTCATAATATAGCCTAAACTACAATAAAATAAGATACCAGTAATACCATAGCCTATAGCCTAGGCTATACCTTGAAAACAAAAACAAATGGTAAGACTGCGAAAGTATTCTTCAGTGATACGCCTACCCAAATCATGGCCGAAAACTCTATAAATGCACTGTAGGGTGGCAGGCTTAGCCGCTTAACCTAGGCTATACAGTACGGTACCGGTACAGTGTACACTCTTTATTAAATTGTGCCGGTAGTGGCCCGGTACTCTGGCAGAAAATGTTATAAGAACATAGGCTAGCAGCAGACCTCACTTTGGACACTAGGTTAGGTTAGGACTGTTTGTTACGTACCTTTGGTAAGATCCTGTGTAGCGGGAACTGTTTTTCAGATGCCTATTTACTAAGAAACATTGAACAATATCTTTAACCTAGCCTATCCTAACCAAAACCTAACCTAACCTTAACTAGTATATTAGTGGACTATTTATGAATGTAAAATGTAAACAAATATTGTAAGATTACCGTACCAAATTATTGATATATAGCCTATGTACAGGTTCACCCGCTACACAAGATTATATCCGTACCGTTTAATAGGTTTGAGCTTATATACCGGTACCGTACCTAAAAAATAATGGTAAGGATGTAGTATTCGGGTGTACCGCCTGCCAGGCCGTGCCTTGTTTACACTACTTGCATGTTCGCATCTATTTTGACTGTCGTGGGATACAATAATAGGTTGCGGAACTAGGCTAGATGAGAATTTCAACAAGTCCTGGGAGGGGCAAGGCCGTGAGGGGACTGAGGGCTCCTCCATAAATCCTAAAGGCCGCTAGGCGGCCCCTATAAAGTTAGGCCCATGGCATGACGGCAAACTGTTATTTCATAGGATAGGCTAGGCCTATAGGCTATAGCCTAGCTAACCTTATTTTTTAATGTCTTTAACCTCAAATCTTCCTTGATCTTCATTATCATAGTCCCACTAGTGGGGGGGCTGTCTTAAGATTGTTGGATAATGGGTTATCCTAAGCCTAATACGCCTAGCCTCAGCCTAGGCTACTCATTTCTGCTTCAAATCATCATAGGCCTAGGCCTATACAACACTAGGCCTATCTGAAAATAATATGCTAATAATATGCTAGGCTAGTCTACTTACAAAATCGCTGTTGGTGCTTGCTAAAGTTAGGTTTACCAAAGCTGTTACAACCCCCTTCGTATTCAGACCTAATTAGTTATCGGGTCTGAGGGTCAAGGTGGTCATAAGGGCACGGGTGCGCAACAGAACAAAAAAAACATATGAACGCTAGACTGTAGAAGATGAGCCTATCACAGGTCTCCAAGTCGGATCCAAAATCAGGTCGCTTAAGAGGTCGCCATTTCTGTCTTATACTTCAAAGCAGAATTGGAACCTGGCAAGAGGTCGCTAAATGCCGTGGCATTAACTTCAAACAAAGCCAGAAATGATCTAACTACAGGTTATGGAACAACACTCGTCTCTTGCACATGTTAGTATATAATCGTATTTATTCTTGCAGAAGATGCACTATAAATCATGTAGATGTCAATTAATATTCAAGGTCTAATTTGATTATGATATCAGCACAATAGCTATGTAAGACTAATGACGTTTCAATGATTGCTTAGAGGAACATGATAGAAAACTGCTTTACATTAACCACTATAGTTCTTGATCAAGATTAGATTGGGGTAACTGTCCTGCACCACAATATCTCAATAAACTGAAAGTACAACTTGACTTCCTACATCTTAGCT
Source organism: Paralithodes platypus (assembly GCA_032716605.1). NCBI lineage: Eukaryota > Metazoa > Arthropoda > Malacostraca > Decapoda > Lithodidae > Paralithodes > Paralithodes platypus. Next base: position 20,751,411 of record CM064481.1, read on the forward strand.
AACAGTAAATAATAATTCCACACATTCTTCTAGGTCATAAGAATTACACTCGCTCAACGATGCACTAGTATTGACCTCAGATATCAGCCAAATATATATAAATCGTGATTCTACAGTGCTCTAAAACTTCAATAGATAAAACAAAAATATTCAAGACCACTGCAGCGTTAGCAATTATAATTCAAAGTAGCCAGATGGAAACATCTGTTGCTCATACTTTAATAATATGCACCAAGAAATGTCTACATCTCACTATCCCTTGACCGCATCATTTATATTCACCAATGCATACACAACTAAACATATAATATAAGATCACCAAATCTTGTTACAAAGCACAATATGAGACTGGAACACGGAATTCACCAAGCTGCGTTGTCACTGTGCTATTAAATAAAAAGAAAAATACAATCTGTACTGCTTACGTTAAATTATCAAGCACTAATATTTAAATAAATATCATCGCTGTGTATTCTTCAAAGATAGAGTATCATAAGGCACTATAATAACTCGACCAGTATTAACAAACCGCCAAGAAGATCCAACAGGTGATATATATCCTCACAGCACCTCGCACACACAAGTACGTTCCTCCCGAGCTCTGCTAACTGACTGATCTCTCGAAGCGGTCCGCCACAACCTTTATAGCCTCTTGATGACGTCACAGAGCTAACATTCAAACACGGCGCGATATTCGAATTCGAATGTCAAATTGGCAAAGTTAGTCTACTAATATTGGTACATACTCTAAATTAACTTACTTAAAGATAATGAAGACTATGTCACTACACCGCTTGATAGATTTCGCTTCGATCCATGAATAGCCTAACCTGTCAGGCGATCGAACTAATACATATATTAACAATAAACAATGAGACACCAAGGGCGCACCAGCATTTCTGCATATCTTTGTCTGGTTTACTCTTGATATCACTCAACAAACAAACCAGTATACATCCTATCACATACACAGGGTATAGGCACATGCTTGAAGTCCAATAACGAGACGAACCATAGCTTATTAAGATCGACAAGCGAGTTTTAGTTACTTTGGTAAAATTCAAATAATTGGTGGTCCGACACTCGTACACTATTCCCGCCAAAACCCTGGTGAGCGAAACTGGCACTATAGGCCAGTGAATTATCCCTATGGGGCTAGTTAATTTTATTTAGAGGACACGCCACTTATAATATAAATTGAAATGGAACTCACAGTGACCGCTGAGTCTTATAGACCAAATTAAACCATGAGTACAAGTTATTCTTAAACTTAAAGCATGTTAAAATTAACAAAATATAAGGAGCGACAAAGGTGTAATTTATATCATATACTGTATTGAAACTACACCTAAAAACTTACTTATACTACCTCAAAATGTAGCCCCAAAAACATAGAACAAGCAGCACTAAGAATAAAATCCTGAAGTAATCTGGGAAGGTTAATATATCCCAACATGTAATACTGTACAACTCATATCCCTGAATAAGGCAACGACCAACACCTCAGCAGGTGAAGACCACAACCCAGGTAATCAGCTCTCAAACGAACACACAGTAGCTCGTAACACTCTCCTAAAGGAAATGATTTTTTTTTGTAACACAGAACATTTTCATGATACATCTCTACATACTCCTTGATAGCAAATCAGGCACAATGTTATCCTTCCCCTTAATGGGAACTATATTTAAATCAAATTCTTGCAATAGAAGACTCCATCTGGTAAGTCTCTGATTTTTGTTCTGAAACTTGGTAAGATACTTTAGGGGGTGATGATCCGTATAGACGATAAGATTATCGTCTGAAGGACCAACATAGGGACTATAGAATTTCAGAGCTAGAATCAAAGCCAGGAGCTCTTTCTCAATTACAGAATAATTTAATTGGGCCTGGTTGAACTTCTTGCTGTAATAGCTAACAGGTCTCTCTGCACCCTCCTCGTCCTCTTGAAGCAGAACTGCACCAGCACCAACATTGCTGGCATCTATAGCTAATTTGAATGGTTTGTCAAAATTAGGGGCTATCAAGAAGGGGGTAGAGGACATGGTTAGCTTTAACAATTTATAGGCATCATCGCAGTTCTCCGACCACTTGAACTTCTTGTCTTTCTTTAACAAGTCCGTCAAAGGAGCTACTACATCAGAAAAATTGCTAATAAACATGCGATAATACCCCGCCATCCCCAACACTCTTCTCACTTCTTTTCTGTTGCGAGGAGGAGGCATCTCACATATAGCTTCGACCTTGGCCTTAGGAGGAGCCACAGTACCTCGTCCCACTACGTAACCCAGGTATTCCACCTGCGCACGGACGAACTCACACTTGCTCAACTTGACCACAAGGTTAGCATCTTTCAGGGCCTGTAGCAAAGACATTAGTCGTAGAAGGTGCTCTTCCCAAGTGTCGCTGTAAACCACGAGATCATCTATATAAGCCACACATCCCTCCAAATTATCAGTTAGTTTGTTCCTCAATCTTTGAAAAGTTGCACTAGCATTCTTCATCCCAAATGGCATTACTTTACATTTATATGTCCCCCCCATAGTCACAAAACAAGATACTTCTTGAGCTCTCTCCGTGAGTGGCACCTGCCAGAACCCTTTTAACAAGTCTAATTTTGAAATGTATTTAGCTTTTCCTACAGTGTCAATGCAATGGTCTACTCTAGGCAAAGGATAACTGTCGGTTTTTGAGACCTTATTTAGCACACGATAGTCTATACAAAATCTCACTGACCCACCTGGCTTACTAACAAGGGTGACAGGGGCAGACCATTCACTCGTGCAAGGTTCCACCATCCCTTGCTCCAGAAGGTAGTCGATCTCATCCCTGATGACCTTGTCCTTCTTTGGATTCACACGGTAGGGGCGCTGTTTAACTGGGATGGCTCCTTCAGGGTCGACGTCGTGGGTGATGAGAGTCGTCCTACCAGGAGTGTCTGAACACCTGGAACTGGCCCAGTAGTGTTTCTAACTCCCTCCTCTCTTGACTCTCTAAGTGGGACAACTTCTCGGGTAGACGCTCAAGGTAGCCTCTATTGTCCGTCCAGTCCAAGTCAGCTGCATCTGTTCTCACTTTCTCCCTCTCTTCCTGCCAACTGTCCTGATTTCCGCCAGTTATTACCACAGCTACGCCATCTGGTTCTGATACTGGTGTCTCCTCGTTTTCCCTTTTGTTGTACTTCTTCAACATATTGATGTGGCAATTCCTCTCTTTCTTCCTGCGGTCGGGAGTGGCTATTATGTAGTTCACCGGAGAGATCTTCTTCAACACTTTAAAGGGACCCGAAAACTTGCATGACAAAGGGTTTCCCGACATAGGTAGAAACATCAGTACTTCTTCTCCCGGAGAGAAACTGCGCTCCTTCGACCCCCTGTCGTACCTCCTCTTCGTCTTGTCTTGAGTCTTCTCTAAATTTCTTCCTGCCAACTCCCACGCCTTCTTCAGTCTCTCCTTCATCTCAACAACCGTTCTTAGAGGTGAATTGCTCCCTTCTTCGTTTCTCCACGTCTCCTTGATTACACGTAGAGAACCTCTCACCTCGTGGGCAAACATTAACTCGAATGGGCTGAATCCGAGGCTCTCGTTGGGCACCTCCCTAATGGCGAATAGTACAAGAGGAAGTCCAGTATCCCAATTCTTCTTTTCTTCCTCACAATACTTTCTCAGGGTGGACTTCAAAGTTTGATGGAATCTCTCCAGAGCTCCTTGGGATTGAGGATGGTATGGAGAAGAGTAGATCTGTTCAATGTCTAACTCCTGGAGAATTTGTTACAATATCTGGGAGGTAAAGTTGCTCCCCTGGTCGGATTGAATCTCTCTCGGCAACCCAAACCTAGTGAAGTACTTGATCATCTCCCTCGCAATGGTTTTCGCTTTGATGTTTCTGAGTGGTATTGCCTCTGGGAATCTGGTAGCCGCATCCATCAAGGTGAATATATACTCGTTGCCACTGCTCGTTTTAGGAAGGGGACCCACCACATCGATGATAACTCGGTCAAAAGGTTCTTCATATATGGGCATGGCAATAAGGGGAGCGTTCTTGATGACCTGGTTCGGTTTCCTGCTCTCTGACACACATCACATGACCGACACCATTCTGCCACGTCTCTCTTGATGCCAGACCAGTAGAAGTTCCTCATCAACCGATCCAAGGTCTTTCTCGTCCCCATGTGGGCTGCCATCCTGCCTTCGTGAGCCAGGCACACCAACTCTCTCCGTAGCGTCCTGGGTACCACTATCTGTTCCAACGTCCTCCAGGTCTCATCCTCCTTCTCACAGTCCCTGGGAACGTAGGACCTCACCAGGACACCGTCGTTGGACACGCTATATTTGGACCCTGGATCCTCTTCTGCCGACAACCACAGGTCCTTCAGGCTCTCATCTTCCCTCTGCTGTTTCTTGAAGTTAAAGACTTGGGATATAAGATTAGCTTGGGGATTAAGATTAGCTTGGCTTGAGGGATTAAATAACCCAGAAATGCCCAACCCCATTTCTGAGTCCTCAAGTCTAGCTTTCTCCTCTAACTTCTTCCTTTCAGCTTGAGCCCTAGTGGTCACACATACTGGAAAGAGATCTTGGTTCTCTTCCACATACAATTCAGTCTCCTTACTTTCTCTGGCTCTCACAGATACTATAGGCACGACCTTGACTCTCCCTCCTGCAAGATCATTACCCAGTAAAACATCCACACCCTCTATGGGAAGGACATCTAGAACTGCCAGTTCAGCCTTTCCAGAGTACAGCTCACATTCTAGGTTCACCTCTACTAGGGGCGCGGATACCGAACCACCTACACCTGTCAATATGATATACTGTTCACTGTCTGGACAACTCTCTAGTGCTCCTCTCCTCACAAGTGTGCGGGATGCTCCTGTGTCCCTCAGGATAGCCACTGAATTTTCTGACTCTCCTACATTTACAAGACCCTTAGATCTGAATTCCACATAGTCATCACTATCAGTTTTCACAGACTTACTTCTGATAAAAGCTACTGTCTTGGGATCTTTCAGATAAGCTTCTCTACTACCTTTCATTTCCTTCTGTCTAGAATAGCAATTTCGAGCAATATGACCAGGTTTGTGACAATGGAAGCAAGACCTGGATTCGGTTGTACCCTTGACACCCTGAGTCCTTGTCTTTACTCCCTTTGATTCACCATCTGTTGCCACGTTTGTGACATTTGATTTTATATGCCCATAATGGTTCGTTTGTTTGTCGAGATTTACTTTATTTCCCACTGTTTTGACATTAGTACCTGTGGAATTCTTGTGGGTCAGATAATACTTGTCGGCCAAGACGGCAGCATCCGCCGGGTCAGTGATATCATTGTCTGCCAAGTGCATTTTAATCTCCCTAGGCAAAAATTGGCAAAAGTTCTCATGAAGTACTACATTGTAAAGGCTCTGATAGTCCTCCATGACCTCGGTGGAATGCAACCATCTTTCTAGCGCCTTCTTCATGTCATGCAGATGTTGAGCAAAAGTTACGCTAGTGTCTTTCTTCATTTCTCTAAATTTGAACCTATATGCTTCTGGTACTAATTCATAAGCCCTCAACACCTTTTCCTTGACTATTTGGTAATTCATACTATCTTCAAAGCTAATTGCTGTGTAGGCGTCTGAAGCTCTGCCCTTCAGAACAGACTGTAGTAGTAGTGCCCACTTGTCTCTGGGCCACTCCATATTACTTGCCAGTCTCTCAAAGGCAAGGAAGTATCCCGTCGGATCTCCCTCATCAAACGGTGGCACCATTCTGACATTTTTTGTAACGTCGAATCTCGGTGTAGGGCCAACATCACGTCCAGCACCTATACCACCTACATTGTCATGTCTGCGATTTCTCAATCGTTCACTCTCCAGGGTTACCCTCTCACATTCCAGTTTTGTCTGGATTACCTTGAGCCTCATTGACTCAAGTCTGTATGCCTCAGACAATTCAAAGTCGTCAGCCGCACGTGAGAGCGTCCCATCGTCCTCCAGAGGGGTCTCAACTCTTGCGAGCCCTTGTGGAGTAAACCCAGAGAAGTCATTTGACTCCTGGTCATAGAGTTCCTGCATGACCGTTTCCAAAACCCTCTCTCGAGAGTCCTCAGAACTTATGTTAATCTTTATCGCACCAGCCAGTATACGAAGCTCGGAGAGGTTAAGTGTGCGAACCAACTCTGGTGTGTGTGCCGTGAGGAATGATTCTACATTATCTTCAGTTAGACCCGCCATTTTATGAGTGAAATTCCTAGCCTATATATGATACAGTATGCAAAGTTTACTCAACACTTGACATGACACGAAACAATCTCATCAAAGAAGAATACCTAGCTGAGTTCCAATGTCTCCAGTCAATTGTGTTACACCTTATACACGCTCTTGATTATCACAATGCCTCAATAAACACTTGCAAGGTATAGTTAGATTATTTCTGGTATGTATATATATAAACTACTTTACCCAACTACTTCATAGTATGGAACCTGGTTAAAGGATCCTGGCCAAAGGTCGCCAGTTCTGTTACAACCCCCTTCGTATTCAGACCTAATTAGTTATCGGGTCTGAGGGTCAAGGTGGTCATAAGGGCACGGGTGCGCAACAGAGAAAAAAAATATATGAACGCTAGACTGTAGAAGATGAGCCTATCACAGGTCTCCAAGTCGGATCCAAAATCAGGTCGCTTAAGAGGTCGCCATTTCTGTCTTATACTTCAAAGCAGAATTGGAACCTGGCAAGAGGTCGCTAAATGCCGTGGCATTAACTTCAAACAAAGCCAGAAATGATCTAACTACAGGTTATGGAACAACACTCGTCTCTTGCACATGTTAGTATATAATCGTATTTATTCTTGCAGAAGATTCACTATAAATCATGTAGATGTCAATTAATATTCAAGGTCTAATTTGATTATGATATCAGCACAATAGCTATGTAAGACTAATGACGTTTCAATGATTGCTTAGAGGAACATGATAGAAAACTGCTTTACATTAACCACTATAGTTCTTGATCAAGATTAGATTGGGATAACTGTCCTGCACCACAATATCTCAATAAACTGAAAGTACAACTTGACTTCCTACAACATCTTAGCTAACAGTAAATAATAATTCCACACATTCTTCTAGGTCATAAGAATTACACTCGCTCAACGATGCACTAGTATTGACCTCAGATATCAGCCAAATATATAAATCGTGATTCTACAGTGCTCTAAAACTTCAATAGATAAAACAAAAATATTCAAGACCACTGCAGCGTTAGCAATTATAATTCAAAGTAGCCAGATGGAAACATCTGTTGCTCATACTTTAATAATATGCACCAAGAAATGTCTACATCTCACTATCCCTTGACCGCATCATTTATATTCACCAATGCATACACAACTAAACATATAATATAAGATCACCAAATCTTGTTACAAAGCACAATATGAGACTGGAACACGGAATTCACCAAGCTGCGTTGTCACTGTGCTATTAAATAAAAAGAAAAATACAATCTGTACTGCTTACGTTAAATTATCAAGCACTAATATTTAAATAAATATCATCGCTGTGTATTCTTCAATGATAGAGTATCATAAGGCACTATAATAACTCGACCAGTATTAACAAACCGCCAAGAAGATCCAACAGGTGATATATATCCTCACGGCACCTCACACACACAAGTACGTTCCTCCCGAGCTCCGCTAACTGACTGATCTCTCGAAGCGGTCCGCCACAACCTTTATAGCCTCTTGATGACGTCACGGAGCTAACATTCAAACACGGCGCGATATTCTTATTCGAATGTCAAATTGGCAAAGTTAGTCTACTAATATTGGTACATACTCTAAATTAACTTACTTAAAGATAATGAAGACTATGTCACTACACAGCTTGATAGATTTCGCTTCGATCCATGAATAGCCTAACCTGTCAGGCGATCGAACTAATACATATATTAACAATAAACAATGAGACACCAAGGGCGCACCAGCCATTCTGCATATCTTTGTCTGGTTTACTCTTGATATCACTCAGCAAACAAACCAGTATACATCCTATCACATACACAGGGTATAGGCACATGCTTGAAGTCCAATAACGAGACGAACCATAGCTTATAAAGATCGACAAGCGAGTTTTAGTTACTTTGGTAAAATTCAAATAATTGGCGGTCCGACACTCATACACTATTCCCGCCAAAACCCTGGTGAGCGAAACTGGCACTATAGGCCAGTGAATTATCCCTATGGGGCTAGTTAATTTTATTTAGAGGACACGCCACTTATAATATAAATTGAAATGGAACTCACAGTGACCGCTGAGTCTTATAGACCAAATTAAACCATGAGTACAAGTTATTCTTAAACTTAAAGCATGTTAAAATTAACAAAATATAAGGAGCGACAAAGGTGTAATTTATATCATATACTGTATAGAAATTACACCTAAAAACTTACTTATACTACCTCAAAATGTAGCCCCAAAAACATAGAACAAGCAGCACTAAGAATAAAATCCTGAAGTAATCTGGGAAGGTTAATATATCCCAACATGTAATACAACTCATATCCCTGAATAAGGCAACGACCAACACCTCAGCAGGTGAAGACCACAACCCAGGTAATCAGCTCTCAAACGAACACACAGTAGCTCGTAACAAAAGCATCACCATGATCACAGGCTGTGGTGGTATCCTGCCTCTAGGAATGTACCTTGAACTTATACCTTCTATATAATGAGTTCCCCAAGATTAATATGCACGATTTTAGAATGTGTAGGGCACTCGCAATTCACATGAAGTCTATGTTATATTCCAGCCCCTTAATTCACTCTATTTTCCACAAATCTATCGGTTAATAACAGCTAAACACATTTCCAAGTGTTCCACAATTGACCATAATTCACTGCCGCGAAACTAATCCGACGTCATCAGTAGGAACACGATAATATCGAAACATGGGAAAATATCTTTTCGTTGCAGCCGTTGATCCTGTCATATATATACCCCTCAAAAAGCAGAAATTCATAATGAAATCGTACTAATTTATAGCTTACCGAATTCGTCAAGGTCTTGCGCTTTGTGTCAAACACATAAAATTTATATTCATTCACTATTTTTGATAAATTAGAGGCCCCTTAAAATTGATCCACACGATGGAACATCGCGTATATTGGCACGGGGTCTCCCAGGATAATTTCTCGTCAGAAAACTAACATTCAAGCTTAAATTAATATTTTACATTATTCATATCAGTCAATATATTAAATATATAGATTAGTTTAGTTAATAATTATATACATAGTTTTAGAAAAATATATATTATTACCCTTTAATTTACATATTATTGAGCATTCGAGTGCCAATTAAATTAGTTGTGTTCGTCTTGACTCAGCCTTCGGCGCGATATAACATCGGAGGTAAGCGTACCTCTAAGCCTAAGTCATAGTAGGCCTTATCGGACTCAGTTGGGATTATCTGTTTGTAAACAAAGCAAGTTGCTCTTGACTCTCGCGTGGAATATTGTATATAATTACTTTAGGAGCTGCATTTGGACTTCAATTCAGGTGATATATAATAGTGATAAGATCATAGCAAGTGTAGAGTATATTGTTAAGGCAAACCACTATCGTTTGATGAGTTTAATGTCCGTATGTAGCTCAGGACTCGAATTTAGCCAGGACCAAATTCTGGATCATTTTTTGTTCAGATGCTAATTCGGGATCATAAAGAAAATGGGCGAATTTTGGCACACTGTTTGACACTGTGCTGGCATGCATTTATCCTGTCGTGAAACATGTCAAAGTACGGCTGGATGGCAGCAGTAAGGCTTGCTATTATCTGTGCTGAACTGGGAGGTTTAACGACCCTCCCAATACCAAATGAGGTAAACCTATTTGGTTGTAGCCTCGGAGTATCCAACGTAGAGCTTATACTATGACGATGTAATCTGCTTCGCTCTAGAGCGGCAATTATCGTTTACACATAGCGCGAATTAAATCGATAACATCTAGAGTAGCACCTTACTCTCTCTACTAGGTACGTTGTACATACTTTTGAGGTCTTTTTAGTAGAAAATTGAAAAGACAAACGAGAAAGAAAAGAAAAAGTTGTCGACTAGGCCATTCCATCTGGCTCTTCACGCCGCTGTCAGGGGCGTACCTTCTAACCCGGTCCGGATTAAAGGGCATCTCCATATCAAGCTACAAAAGAGGCAAGATTGGATGGGCAGGGGTACGGTCTGTGGGAGGGATACTATGACGTTGGATACTCTGAGGCTACAACCAAATAGGAGGTTTACCTTATTTGGTATTGGGAGGGTCGTTAAACCTCCCAATTTAGTAGTAGCCTCTACGTTCCAACGTAGAGCTTAGAGTACCAAAATTGGAGGCGGACATCCAAGCCGAGAAAACTCAAACAGCAATTAGTTAAGGATCATGATAAAGAAAAGACAGACTTAAACAAGAGAGTTTATATAAAGAGTGTACGGACAGGTGCATATTAAGAGAGGCCACGTACAGTCATGTCATGTTCTTTTAGATCTTAACCTAATTGTATGAATGTTACATATCATAATGGTGGATATGGAAGACAGGATGCCCCCCCCCCCCTTTATATTGAATAAAGTAGGAAGTACTACACCGGATAAGACCAAGTGTAAACATCGCTAACAGCACCGCGCACAATGAAAAAAGTGCCGGAGGTGATAAGTGACACCCAGTATATAAGGGACGGAACACTTAATTCTGTGGACTACTAGAAAACAGTAGGACAAACACCCCAATGACAATGCATGAGCATGACACAAGCGGGTGATGCATAGCGAACAGAATGTGATGACGGGAAGAAAGTAATGAAACATACAGTAACATCTACCTTTCAAACATATGATGTAGGAATGAAGGAAATGAAAAACAAGATCCTTAAGCCTAGGTAAGGTCCTTAACCCTAGGTGACATTACATACATATACGTGCAACCCAGAGTCCCCCCCCCCCCCCTTCTCCCCCCAAAAGTGGGGCGGACAGGATAGGAGAAAGACAGTAGGGGGAAAGACAAGCATCGAGGAATACCCCGAAGTAACCCCGTGGCCCAAAGCAACACAAGGATGCCCCGGCCTGTCCGTGGACATGGACAGATAGGAGGAGACAAACGTGTTGGGGGAAGACCACAGCCCTGTGTCAGCAATATCCCTAAGGGAGTGATTGTGAAGGAAGCGGAGCGTGGCCGCATAAGACCGAATGTCATGCGCCGAACCCCGAACCAGAGGATTGCTATCCGTAAAGACGCGACACAGGCGTAGTCCCACAGCACGTTTGGTCAACCTCCTACCGGGCTTAGGCGCCACCAAGAGCGCCAACGCTGACGCCGCCGGCACAGTGGAATGATCAAAGGAATGAAGCGAAAGAACAGGGCACAACGTGTGATGACGACGGCCACGTTTAAGAGCGGGGACCGGGAAAGGCTTAAACACGTGTGCCTCTCGTTCGTTCTTAGCAAGAAAATGAACAGACTTAGCCAAAGGTACCGACCCGAGGATGGGAGCAAACCGCAAGCAGTTCTGGGCGCCGAGACAAGGCAGCCCACTCCGATACCCTCTCACCCGTAGCTAAAGCTAGAAGAAACAGTGGCTTGTCAAGGAACCTGTCAGGTGTGGGGTGAAGAGTGTAGGCTGCAGACGAGAGCCAGTTGAGAGCCGCCGCCAGAGACCACTGAGGGGGAATCTGACGCGGGGGTGGTCCGAGCCGAAAGCAGGCTTGCATGAAGAACTCCAGTTCATTCCGAGGAACGACCAACTCCGTGAGGGTCTCAAAAGGCACGCGAATGGCAGATAGGTGGGTCCTAATTGTGTTGTCCATGTAGTGATGCACCTCAAAGAAACAATTGAGGGAGTGAAACACAAGCGCCACTGACGGAGATGCCTGTGAAGAGTAGTGTAAACAACAAGTAAAGCAGCGCCAGGGAGATACATATATCTTCCATGTAGATGGCATCCAAAGTAGAGTGAATTTGGTAGGTATTGATCGTCCAAACAAGGGGAGCCACCCTGCCTCACAAACATCCACGATGCGAATGCCAACGAGGTCGCTAGGTCTCCATTCGACCCTAAGTGGAAGCTCGAGACCGACAGGGGCACGGGATCCGGGCACCATCGTATCAGCCGAGCGTACCAGGCTTGGGCCGGCCATAGGGGCGCGAACAACCAAACTATGCCCTGGTACTCTCTCAGCCTGTGGAGGACCTAGCACAACAAAAGTGCGTCGGGTGGCGGAAACACGTACAGTGACTGCCACCTGGTCCAGTCCTCGCTGACAGCATCCGGTCCCCCCGCTGGAGTGCGAATCCAGCGGGTCAGGAACACAGGCAACTTGGTCGTCCCGTGAGAAACGAACAAGTCGACCTGTGGAACACCCCAGGAGGCTGCCGGTCATCGAATACGGTTTGTTTGAATAACCATGCTACCTGGGTGCTCCGTCCCCGAGACAGAGCATCCGCCCACAGGTTGGCAGACCCGGGCAGGTAGGTTGCATGCAGCGTAATGTTGTAACGATATGCCTGAAAAAACAGTTCCTCCACCAGACCCTGAAGCACCGCGGATCTGGAGGAGCCCTGTTTCAGTATGCAATGAACTGCAGTCATGTAGTCCATCCGGAAGGCCAACGACCTGCCAGGAAGGGCTAGCCCATGACCCCGCAGGAAGAACAACGGGACCAACCGTTCCAAGACGTTTAAGTGTAAGGGAGTGAGACCTGACCACTTGCCTTGGTGTTGGAGACCCATGTTTGACCGGTAGCCCCATCCCACCTCGCTCGACGCATCGGTGTCTATCCAGAAGGTCGGCGGGGGCGAAGTCCAAGGCACAGCTCTCGCGAGCTTGCCCCGAACAATCCAGTGTGTCAAAAGCAATTGGATCGAGCGCGGAATCGGCCAAAGCCGATGTGGAGGCAACAGTGGGAATGCCTTGTTGCCCAGTTGAATCAGGCGGTTGATCCTGAGCCTCCCTAGGGGAATGGACAGACACGCCCAATTGAGCGACCCGATCAACGAGTCCCAGAGTTTCCTGGTAATGGAGACGCAGCTAAAAGTTTCCTTCGAATCTGTGAGGCGTGCACCCGACTGTCCGACGGTCGCGCTCGCCATGTCCCAGTCCAGGCCTACCCACGTCACGTCTTGCGACGGAGGAGGCACGACTTGGGAACGTTTATCTTGAAACCTAAACGTGTGATGTGGTGGATGACAAGGAGAGTGTGTTGTGCACATTGAGTGGGAGAGTCTGCGGAGATGAGCCAATTGTCCAAGTAAAACAGGATCTGAATCCCTGACGGAGCAGGGGAGTCAGAGCCTGCTGGACGAGTTACGTAAGGACTCGTGGTGCGATATGGAGACCGAAGGGCAGCCTGTCGAACGTGAACACCCTTGCGTGCAGCTGGAGCGCCAGATAGCACTGGAACCGAGGTGCAAACGGCACATGCCAATATGCGTCCTTGAGATCCAGGGATATCACCCAGCAGCTGGGACGGAGCGCCAACCGCACCTGACTGATGGTGAGCATCCGAAAGCGGTCGTTCACGATATGCAAATTGAGGCACGACAGGTCGACCACCGGTCTCATCGCATCGCAGTCTTTCTTCGGGACCAGAAACACATGTGAGAGGAAGACCCGCTTGAGTGGCGAGACTTCCCGAACAATCCCATGCTCGAGCATTGACATAATAACCGTGGCCACGTCTGGAGAGACGTGCCAATGTCGGGGAGGACGTCTGAGAAGGGGCCTAGACCGCCCCCTCTAGGACAGATCCCGCACCACAACCCGACGCGCCCACGATCGGCGAGGCCATTGCCGATAGTGGGGGTAAAAGAAGTCGGGAGGGGCCCCTTGTGTGAGCCTCAACACCCGTGCGGGGAGGCGGTCGGGAGAGAAGGGGGAAAAAACCCAGGAGGAACTAGCGGTTTGCTGAGCCAGCATAGTCGGCAGTCTTGCCGGCTAGCGGACGAGATGGGCGAAGAGGCGAGCGGCGGACAGAAGGGTGCATGGCCCGTCCCCTACCCCCTTGGCGTCGCCCATCGATGGCACCTCGCCAAGGCTGGCGTTCCCTCGGCGGACTGGCCTTCCTCCCACGACCCTGGGAGGAAGCGGCTGCGGGAGGCCGTGACGCCCCAGAAAATACGTGGTGCGAAGTGTCCCGCAGTCGCAATGAGGTAAGTCTCGTGCCACGCACCATCCGAGAAGAGACCCTCAGTTGCGAGCTCAGAGAGGAGCAGCGTCGTCGTGATCTCCGTGGGCGACGGCTTACAGACGGCCACCCTCAGCAACTGTCTACATTTAGCAGCCTCATGGACGGCACCCTGAAGGTCACCCACTGAGTTCAGGGCGAGCTGCAGCTGCACGCGCCGCAAGGTCTCCCAACCCTTCTTGAGGTCACCAGCAGGCTCGGCTTCAAGAAGCCGGAGGTAAATCCCCGCCATTTGGAACAGCAGGAGGAGGGTGGAGAGCAAGCGAGCGGCGCGTTGCCGGAGCCGGTGATCCCGATCTAGGGCACTCTTCTCCGATGGCATGAAGAAAGACGTGGGCAACTGGTCTAACACAATGTTAGGGGCATGCAGTCATTACCAATATGTGGGAGAGACCCCGGACGATGACAGGACTAGCCCAGACACAAAAGTGTTGTCAGGTGGCAGGAGAGAAACAAAGCCCCAGCAGACCTGACGCCAAAACCGACCCCCTCCGCCAGCCACCGATCCCAAGGCCCGTCCTCACGATTGGTGAGCTCGAGCATGACGTTGCCTTCAGCATCGCGAGCACTCTTCACCAGAGGAAGACCGGCAATGGCTGACAGAGCGGGAGCAGCAGCTAAGATGTCGTGGCGAATGTAGTCCGACCAGAAACGTGGAGACCGAGAGGGAGATACCCTAGGATGGTATGTAAAAAACTGCAAATCCGACCTACTGGGGTGAGGCCGGAGATCCACCTCTGGGACTAGGCCATCCGGAGTCAGTGCCCGGAAGATACCCGGAGCACTAAACCGTATATCCCAATTCTCAGCAACCGGCCGTTTCCCCCGTGCATGAGTGGCGGCACGTTCCGGGTGAGTAGCCACCACAGTCTGCCAAGACGCAGGCTCTCCATACAAAGAAGGGAGGACACGTTTGGGAATCTTAAACTTAGACAGTGGGGGAACACTAACGGGCTGGCTAACCATCCTCAGCCCGCTCCCAGGCAGCACGACGAAAGACGGCGAAGGAGCCGGAGAGGTGGCTGGCGCAGGCAGAGCCGCGGCCGCCACCACAGGGGTTGCTGGGCCAGGAGGCAGTCGACCGTAGGAAAGGGGAAAGGCCAGTAAAACCTTCAGCTATCTACATCCAAGCATCCCAACCGAATTGTCTAGCAGCACAGCTGACGTGGGAGCGTCCGTGGGAAAAGAGAAGAGAGGCAAAGCATAGGCCCGACCTAGAGTAGGATAGAACCCACCCTAGGGTGGAAACGGGCCCCGGGAGGCCCTAACCCAGATGCCAGAGGCTCGGAATAGAGCGGTCCAGTAAGAGCAGGTGTCTAGGCAGAGGACCGACCAGGAGCGGGAGTCATCCACGCACCAGGGTGGAGCGAGCTGATTGCAGCCCGTCCTAGAGACCCGCAGCACCGGTGAGGGTGGAAGGAAAACACCTCTCAAGGTACTGGTGAGCACAATGTAGGTGATGAGTCCAATATAGGTGAAGACAGCATCTCAGGAACTCAAGGTATTGGTGAGTCCAATGTAGGGTAAGACTGAGTCTCAGGAGCCGGAATCAGATGAAAACTGGTGCCCCCAAGATGGGTTAGAAAAACCGTAGACAGGCAAGCAAGAGCAAGCCTAGGAGGCAACAGTGTCTGACATCCAAAATGCCCCCCCTCCCCCCCCCAAAAGTTAGGCTAAGCGAAAAGTCGGCCTAGCCTAAAGCGTGGCAGGGAAAAAAGAAGCTTTATGTCGGAACGTAGAGCCCACCGCAAAACTGCGGTTTTGCAGGAATGGTAGCCCGACCAGTATGTCGGACGGCAGAGAGCGGCCAAACAATCAGAGGATCACCGAAGACCACATGTGCGGGAATCCTGGGGTATACGGCAGACGAACCTGAGAAGGAACTCTGACGTTGTTGCCAACCCAAAAAATACCAAGAAGATGGTTTCACATTTCTGAGATTTTGCAGGAGCCGTGCATGACATGCCGGACCGAATTGGTAACAGTGTGAAGAGTTAGCAACAGCCCCTCATCGACTAAGGCTAGGCCACGAACGCCCCCCGCCAACAGTCGGAAAAACGATCCACTAACGGAGGTAACCAGGGCTCATCACTAGGCCTCTATGGGTGAGGAAGAGACCCCAATAGGGAAGGGAACCCTATGAGGAGGCTAAATGAAAGAGAAAGAAGAGGACTGTGCCCCCCCTTCAGACATTAAGGTAGCCTAGCCTAGGAAAACTCCGATAGTGTGACAGCACTTCGCGAAACGAGCTCCCCCCCCCCCCAATGTAAAATCCCCAAGCAGGTGAACAAATAAGGCGACAGTACCTGTAGGCCTTAGGCGGAGGCGAGGGAGGCACAGGAGAGCATCCAAAGTGGAGCGGATCACAGCCTGGGAAACAGGGGAGAAGAGCATGAAACACCAGAACCGATGCATCAACAGGCATGGACAAGTAGCAATGCACTCGTCAACCCAAACCCAGAGAGGAGCGGACCATCAAGGTACCCTCCGGTCGGGGGCGGGACAACAGGACAGCCAAAAAAGCGTGAAACACACGCCGCCGTAGGGCGGGGTAAACACGCCCTGGAGCGGTCCCAAGACGCTCCAGAGCGGGCCACAGCCACCAGAACCTTACCAAAGCACCTCAGAGACAAGTAGGATCGACCCAGAGCGGGGGAAGAACCCGCGCCCTAGGGCGGATGAAGACGCCAAGAAGAGAGGGAGCCGAAAAACCAAACGAACCGACCTGGAGCGTGAAAAACCAGCGCTCCAGGGCGGGGCGGTCATGCTTGAGCGGGAGGACGATATAGCGGTCACACGCTCTCAAAGCA
Source organism: Paralithodes platypus (assembly GCA_032716605.1). NCBI lineage: Eukaryota > Metazoa > Arthropoda > Malacostraca > Decapoda > Lithodidae > Paralithodes > Paralithodes platypus. The sequence continues at coordinate 20,768,433 of CM064481.1, forward strand.
TTAACCACCAGAACCGATGCAGCAACAGGCATGGACAAGTAGCAATACACTCCCCAACCCAAACCCAGAGAGGAGCGGACCATCAATGTACCCTCCGGTCTGGGGCGGGATAACAGGACAGCCAAAAAAGTGTGAAACACACGCCGCCGTAGGGCGGGGTAAACACGCCCTGGAGCGGTCCCAGGACGCTCCAGAGCGGGCCACAGCCACCAGAAACTTACCAAAGCCCCTCAGAGACAAGTAGGACCGACCCAGAGCGGGGGAAGAACCCACGATCCAGGGTGGGTGAAGACACCATGAAGAGAGGGAGCCAAAAAACCAAACAAACCGACCTGAAGCGTGAAAAACCAGCGCTCCAGGGCGGGGTGGACACGCTCGAGCGGGAGGACTATATAGCGGTCTCACGCTCGGTCCAGAGCGGCACCAAAGAAGGAGAAGACAGATGCACGCCCGGGAGCGGTAATACTGACGCTCCAGGGCGGAGCGGCGACCTCCTATTAATAGTCTGAGGGCCAGGGTAAGTGAAAGAAGACAGGTGAGAAGCGCCAGATGCTCGCCCTGGAGCGGTAGTACGGATGCTCCAGGGCGTAGCGGCGAGCCAGGTCCAAGTGAGAGAGGACCGAAGCGTCACTCACCGACGACAATGAAGGACATATAAATAATGTGTTCGTCTGCTAAACATAGCAGGGACTCGGAAAAGGAACGCCAACCAAAGACCGACCTGGCGTGGGACGTGACCCACGAACAGGGAGGAGCAGAGGAAGACATAGCCTAATCACAAGGCCCTAAGGTGGCAAAATCAAGGTAAATAGCAGAACACAATTTTGGGGTTCTGGAAAGCCAAAGGTAGTCAGATAACTGGTGCGAACCCCACAAAATATAATAAGGGGGGTCAAGGGACATCCCCAGGGGTTGCAACAGAATCGAACGACAAAACTCCCCCTGTAGGCTACAAAAAGTTAGCCTAATCGGCACTAGGTGAAAGGAATAAATAAAAAGAAGGACGCCACTAGCAACCGCACACCCAAAGAGGTGTGAGTGCGACATTAAAAGACCAATCCTGGGGCAAGTGACATTCCGGGTCGGCGCCCCCCACCATAACATCACCCGAAAAACTGAAGTTAGCCTAGCCACTGAAAAAACTCGCGTAAGTCAGAAACTAAGGTAGCGACAAGCCCTAAATGAAGAGAACCTATCAAAACCTAAACTAAAGTCACCGCAAGGCTAAAAGCAAAATAAGGCAAAGGCCTTACAAACATTAGCTGTGTTCAATGACACGCATGCGCAGAGGGCTGAAAACATGAGAGACCTCCACTTTCAACACTACCACTCGAATTAAACACCTGAGTGCCCCTTTTACGTTGTGCCTACAACACGGATCATCTATCTATAAATCCAGGGGCCAAATAAAGGCCCAAAACTCACCAAAAGGTGACGAAGATAGGAGTGGAAGGCACCAAAATACGGAGCACCAGAAACACGTGTGCACCCGAGGGGTAGCGCGAAAGAGATGCCCTTTAATCCGGAACGGGTTAGAAGGTACGCCCCTGACAGCGGCGTGAAGAGCCAGATAGAATGGCCTAGTCGACAACTTTTGCTTTTCTTTCTCGTATCTCTTTTCAATTTTCTATTAAAAAGACCTCAAAAGTATGTACAACATACCTAGTAGAGAGAGTAAGGTGCTACTCTAGATGTTATCGATTTAATTCGCACTATGTGTAAACGATAATTGCCGTTCTAGAGCAAAGCAGATTACATCGTCATAGTATAAGCTCTACGTTGGAACGTAGAGGCTACTACTAAATGGTCATGTTTGGGATCAAAGTTGTTCATGTGATGGCTGAGGCGTTGTGACAATTCTACAAATTCCCATAGACCAGGAGTGTTAGGCTCTTCATGGGGTTCGTCTTCTCGATGTTCTTCTTCTGCCTGCTCTTCTTCTTCCAAATCCTGCAGTAGGTCCTCAGCATCAAGCTCCTGTGGTGGCTGAATCAAACCACGAATATCTTCTGGCCCCACTTCATCCATCCCGGGCACACGTCTGGCAACCTCGACTGCTCTCTCCACCACTGCTTCAAGCCTGACTGGCTCATTAGGTAAATCCAGCTTTTGCCCAGGTAACCCCTCTAGAACATTCCTCCAGGCATGGTGGATTGTAGCTCTCGTCCCATCAGCCCACGCTTTCACCATCGTATCCACTGCGTTTTTAATATGAAACCTTTTCCAAAAGTTGTGAGCTGTCATAGCTGCTCCGTCGGCGGGTGTTGGCTGCTGTTGCTGTTGTTGTGGAGGCGAGTTTGGTGCAGGTTCTTCGAGTGGTGGGGGAGAGTCAGGGGCAGATTGTTCTTCGAGTGGTGGGAGAGAGTCAGGGACTGATTCATCATCAGACATCTGTAGCAGTTCTTCTTGGGTGTCAGTGGCACTGTCGAGCATCTGGAAAGTTTTAGCTGCGTACGCACCCTTAAAGCACGCTATCACCTCCTGGTCCAGGGGCTGTAGCAGGGACGTATTGGGGCATGAACATGACTTTTACGTTTGGGCATGAACATGGCATGAACATGACTTTTATGTTTGGGTGCCGATCAATCAACAATCTGGAATGTCCTGGTGCTTTGTCAAGCAAATAGCAGTGCTTTAAAAGCAATGTTTTGCCGGCTACAAAAAGTTTGTAAGTCCTTTACAAAATAATTATCGAACCATTCTAGGCTCAACGCTGACGACATCCAGGCCTTCTTGTTGCTCATCCAATGAACATTTAACTTTGACATGTCCATGTTGCGATAAGGCGCTTTGCTTTATGGATGATTAGAGGCTTCATCTTGCAGGTTCCGGAAGCATTACATGTCAATAAGATGGTTACACGTTCTTTGGCTGCTTTATAGCCTCTTGCTGACTTCTCCTTGCGAGAAATGTAAGAACGTTTTGGCATTTTCTTTCAGTTGACTCCAGACTCATCGCAGTTGAAAATTTGATCTAAGTTGTAACCATCGGCCACAATAACCTCACGTAAAAAAGCAGGGAATTCGTTGGCTGCAGCATGGTCTGCGCTTGCTGCCTCTTCTGTAAGACGAACATTTTTCATTTTGTTTCTTTTATTGAAGGACATCAACCACCCTACCGATGCATTAAAGGGTTTGGGGTTCTGTACATTGTTCATTTGAGCCACTGCTGCATAATATTTCTTCGCCTTTTCTCTTATCATCCATCCGTCTGTCGGCACATGGTTCTTCTTTTGCCTCTCCAAATAACGCAACATCAGCTTCTCTGTCTTCTTCAGGATAACATTTCCCACTTTAATCGATGCCTGAGTACCCTCTGTAGGGTTGCCCTTCATAATCTTAGCAATCTTCTCTCTATCTTTCCAAATGGTACGAATTGTACTCTCATTCACTTCATGTCGTCTTGCTAACTCAGCTTGTCTCTTTCCCTTTCCTAACTCCTTCACAATCTCGTACTTCTGTGCATACGTAAAGATTCGGCGCTTCTTGGGCGGCATGGCGGCCAGGTACAAGTCACAGAAAAAAGACAATTTGGGAACCACGGTCTGTGTTACAACACACGCGGGGGGGGTGGGGGGTTCGGTTCGGTTCGCTACGTGAGGCGAACAATGGTGGGACTGGAGAAGGACGCTGGGGAGGGAATGACATACCCGGACGAGCCGCAAGTGACGTCACTGGACCAGGGAGGGAGACGAAACAGCCTCACCCGGCCGAGGAGAGAGAAAGCCGCCCGGCTAGACCCCGCGTCAGTGTAAGTGTTGTTGTTGTTGTTCTCTAAGCTGCCTGGCCGAACAGCCCCGAGTCCCTGAGGAAGGCCATGGCCACGATCGGGCTTTCCCACAGAGCTCTCATTGAGTGTAGATTATGTTGTTGGCGTAAGTGGTTGTGTGAAATGCAGTCTTCTATGATGTGTTTAATGGTATGGGGTGCTGTGTTACATCCCGGGCAGGCGTCGACAACGGAGTCATCCAGTCTCTTCTGATAGCTCAGGAGAGCTGGATGGTGTCCGCATCTCAGCCTGGCCAGGTGGACTCTGTCCTCGCGAGGGAGGGAGGATTCGGAAGGATGGATTTCGGGAGGTCGTGCATGCAGCTGCGTGTTGTCTGTGAGTGAGTGGATGGATTGGCGAGAGATATGAGTATGGATATGCTTCTGGAAGTTGGTTCGGGGTGGGCAGGGAGGGAGAGAGGACAATAATTGTGTGTGATACCGTGTGCTGGGTGTTGTTTTGATATTTCTTGGTGTCTGTGGGTGTGTTGCCATGTAGTTTAGTGGGTGGTCTTGGTTCGTGGAGGCTGCTGCCAGGAATTGAGTGCCTCTCATGTCCAGATGGTCTTTGACTTTGAGGATTTTGGTTTCTTGATGTAGGTGATCTGTGGGTGCAGTAGCTGTGCAGCCTGTAATGATCTTCAGGGCTTTGTTTTGAATAGTCTGTAAGGTCTTATGATGTGTTTCAGCTAGGTTAGAAGCCCAGGCTGGGCTTGCGTATTCCATCACTGATCTTATGTATTGTTTATATACTGTGGTGGTAGTTTCTTTGTTGTGTCCAAATTTTGTGTGAGCAAGTGACCTGAGGGCGTTAAGTCTGGGTGTCAGTTTCTTTTTAATGTTTGTGGTGTGCTGTTTGAATGTCATATGAGTATCATATGTTACTCATAGGATTTTGGGTGTGTGTGTATGTGTTAGGGGTGTGTTGTTTATGGTGAGTTGAGGGATGTATTCGTGTTCACCTGTCCAGCTTGTGAGCAGGGTTGAGGTGGATTTGGCTGGGGCTAGATTAAGTCTGTTTGTAGTGCACCAGCCATGTAGTGTGTTGAGATAGGGTTGAAGGAGATCTGTTGCTCTTCTTGGGTCATGGTGTGTGCATGTGAGTGTTATGTCATCTGCATAGGAGGCTAAGTTTATTTGGGGCGTATTGGGTGTAGTTATATCGTGCATGTACAGATTGAAGAGTGCGGGCGATAGGACGGATCCTTGTGGGACTCTGTTTGGAAAGTTTCTGATTTTAGATGACTGACCGGCAAAAGATACGTTACTCAGTTACTTGTTCGTCAAGGGGAATCCACGCAATGCGAGCTAAGCTCATTATTATCGCGCCTCCTTAACTGGGAATGTATTGCGTGAAATGCATGTTAAGTGTTTTATGTACTGTTGGAATGGCTGTGGATGTGTGTGTAGTCTGTATTTTAGCCAATTGGCGACATCGGAAACGAAGGCTTAGGGTGGATCTGTATGGTACCATTCTCACTATAGACGGTACCGTCTCGCCCGAAGGCTTAGGTAGCCATCAGCTTAGGTGAACCATATGATACCCATCTCGCCTTGTACCATTTTTGCCAACGTGTGCACATCTGCCTGCTAGGAAGTTGGCCAGCCACCTTTTTGTGTTGTTGTTGTTGTTGTTGTTGTTCCCTAAGCTGCCTGGCCGAACAGCCCCGATTCCCTGAGAAAGGCCATGACCACGATCGGGCTTTCCCACAGAGCTCTCATTGAGTGTAGATTGTGTTGTTGGCGTAAGTGGTTGTGTGAAATGCAGTCTTCTATGATGTGTTTAATGGTATGGGGTGCTGTGTTACATCCCGGGCAGGCGTCGACAACGGAGTCATCCAGTCTCTTCTGATAGATCAGGAGAGCTGGATGGTGTCCGCATCTTAGCCTGGCCAGGTGGACTCTATCCTCGCGAGGAAGGGAGGATTCGGAAGGATGGATTTCGGGAGGTCGTGCATGCAGCTGCGTGTTGTCTGTGAGTGGGTGGATGGATCGGTGAGAGATATGAGTATGGATGTGCTTCTGGAAGTTGGTTCGGGGTGGGCAGGGAGGGAGAGAGGACAATAATTGTGTGTGATACCGTGTGCTGGGTGTTGTTTTGATATTTCTTGGTGTCTGTGGGTGTGTTGCCATGTAGTTTAGTGGGTGGTCTTGGTTCGTGGAGGCTGCTGCCAGGAATTGAGTGCCTCTCATGTCCAGATGGTCTTTGACTTTGAGGATTTTGGTTTCTTGATGTAGGTGATCTGTGGGTGAAGTAGCTGTGCAGCCTGTAATGATCTTCAGGGCTTTGTTTTGAATAGTCTGTAAGGTCTTATGATGTGTTTCAGCTAGGTTAGAAGTCCAGGCTGGGCTTGCATATTCCATCACTGATCTTATGTATTGTTTATATACTGTGGTGGTAGTTTCTTTGTTGCGTCCAAATTTTGTGTGAGCAAGTGACCTGAGGGCGTTAAGTCTGGGTGTCAGTTTCTTTTTAATGTTTGTGGTGTGCTGTTTGAATGTCATATGAGTATCATATGTTACTCCTAGGATTTTGGGTGTGTGTGTATGTGTTAGGGGTGTGTTGTTTATGGTGAGTTGAGGGATGTATTCGTGTTCTCCTGTCCAACTTGTGAGCAGGGTTGCGGTGGATTTGGCTGGGGCTAGATTAAGTCTGTTTGTAGTGCACCAACCATGTAGTGTGTTGAGATAGGGTTGAAGGAGATCTGTTGATCTTTTTGGGTCATGGTGTGTGCATGTGAGTGTTATGTCATCTGCATAGGAGGCTAAGTTTATTTGGGGCGTATTGGGTGTAGTTATATCGTGCATGTACAGATTGAAGAGTGCGGGCGATAGGACGGATCCTTGTGGGACTCCGTTTGGAAAGTTTCTGATTTTAGATGACTGACCGGCAAAAGATACGTGTGCACATCTGCCTGCTAGGAAGTTGGCCAGCCACCTTTTTGTGTTGTTGTGCATGTTTGTGTTGTAGATTTTGTTTGTTAGGTTGTGGCGGGGGATGGCATCGAAGGCTTTACTAATGTCGAGTGTGGCTAATAGTGATCTGTGTGGTGGTCTAGCTGAGTTGATGCCGTCGAAAGCTCTTTGTGTAAGGTCTGTGAGAAGAGTGTTTGTGGAGTGCAGTGGCCTAAAGCCATGTTGTGTTGGAGCTAGGGGTAGGTCAGGTGTAATTAGTTGTAATACTAGGCGTTCCATGACTTTGGAGGGGGAGCAAAGAAGTGTGATGGGGCGGTGCGAGGAGGGTAGCGTGGGGTCTTTGTTGGGTTTGGGGAATGTGATGATGATACCATGCTTCCAAATGTCTGGTATTGTGTTGTGTGAATAGCTGTAGTTTGATATGTTAGTGAGTGCTTGTATGCCTTGTGGTCCCAGGTGTCTGAGGTGTATGTTGCTTATGTTGTCTAGGCCACAGGCGGGTGAGTGCTTGAGATTGTTGATGATATGCTTTGTCTGGTGATTGGTGAAGGGTGTATAGTCAGGGTCTGTGGGGAATTGTCTCTTACGTCGGATGACACGTCGGTCGTCTTTGTGAGGTTTTAGGTGGCTGACATGTGAAAAGTGATTGATGAGAGTGTTTGCTTGTTGTTTACATGAAGGAGTAGAGTCTGTTGTTGTGATTGCAGCATGTGATTGTGTTGTGTTGCTGTTGGAAAGTGTGATGCTGTTTAGTGTTTTGTAGAGTTTTGGGGTTTGTTTTGTGATCAAGTGTTTGTAGGAAGTTATTCCAATTTAGTTTTTGTTGTTCTTGTATTTTGTTGTTAGTTTGGGTGTTGAGTGCTTGAATTTGTTGTGTGATGTCTTGTGTGTGGGGTGCAGGGGAGTGTTTCAGTATGTCGCATTGTCTGATGAGGTTTTGAATTTCTGGTGTGAAGTTGGGGTTGTGTCTTTTCTGTTACCTCTTGGAATGTGTTTCTTGTCAGCATTTTGGATAGTTTTATTGAGTATGTGTACAGCATTGTTGATGTTAGTGATGGGTGTACTGTTTAGAGTTGTGAAGTGTTGTTCTGTCTCATTTGTGAATGCTTCCCAGTTAGCTCTTTTATAATTGGTGTATGTGTGTTTGTGGCTAGCTGGGGTGAGTCTGGTTTTGGTGGTGATAATGATCGGGAGGTGGTCAGAGCCTAAGGTTCTGACCACCCTCCAGGATGTTGTGGGGGCGAGTTCTGGGGAGGAAAAGGTGATGTCAGGAGATGATGGGTTATAGAGGGCTTGGTGAGGAATATGGGTATGTTGATGGATGTCGTTAAGGATGATGAGGTTATCGGTTTGGTTTTGTAGTACCAGCCCTCTGTCTGTGTCGGGGTTGTCGACAAACCAGGCCGACTTTTTTGTGTTGTGTTGTAGATTTTGTTTGTTAGGTTGTGGCGGGGGATGGCATCGAAGGCTTTACTAATGTCGAGTGTGGCTAATAGTGATCTGTGTGGTGGTCTAGCTGAGTTGATGCCGTAAAAAGCTCTTTGTGTAAGGTCTGTGAGAAGAGTGTTTGTGGAGTGCAGTGGCCTAAAGCCATGTTGTGTTGGAGCTAGGGGTAGGTCGGGTGTAATTAGTTGTAATACTAGGCGTTCCATGACTTTGGAGGGGGAGCAAAGGAGTGTGATGGGGCGGTGCGAGGAGGGTAGCGTGGGGTCTTTGTTGGGTTTGGGGAATGTGATGATGATACCATGCTTCCAAATGTCTGGTATTGTGTTGTGTGAATAGCTGTAGTTTGATATGTTAGTGAGTGCTTGTATGCCTTGTGGTCCCAGGTGTCTGAGGTGTATGTTGCTTATGTTGTCTAGGCCACAGGCGGGTGAGTGCTTGAGATTGTTGATGATATGCTTTGTCTGGTGATTGGTGAAGGGTGTATAGTCAGGGTCTGTGGGGAATTGTCTCTTACGTCGGATGACACGTCGGTCGTCTTTGTGAGGTTTTAGGTGGCTGACATGTGAGAAGTGATTGATGAGAGTGTTTGCTTGTTGTTTACATGAAGGAGTAGAGTCTGTTGTTGTGATTGCAGCATGTGATTGTGTTGTGTTGCTGTTGGAAAGTGTGATGCTGTTTAGTGTTTTGTAGAGGTTTTTGGGGTTTGTTTTGTGATCAAGTGTTTGTAGGAAGTTATTCCAATTTAGTTTTTGTTGTTCTTGTATTTTGTTGTTAGTTTGGGTGTTGAGTGCTTGAATTTGTTGTGTGATGTCTTGTGTGTGGGGTGCTGGGGAGTGTTTCAGTGTGTCGCGTTGTCTGATGAGGTTTTGAATTTCTGGTGTGAAGTTGGGGTTGTGTCTTTTCTGTTACCTCTTGGAATGTGTTTCTTGTCAGCGTTTTGGATAGTTTTATTGAGTATGTGATTGTTGATTGTTAGTGATGGGTGTACTGTTTAGAGTTGTGAAGTGTTGTTCTGTCTCATTTGTAAATGCTTCCCAGTTAGCTCTTTTATAATTGGTGTATGTGTGTTTGTGGCTAGCTGGGGTGAGTCTGGTTTTGGTGGTGATAATGATCGGGAGGTGGTCAGAGCCTAAGGTTCTGACCACCCTCCAGGATGTTGTGGGGGCGAGTTCTGGGGAGCAAAAGGTGATGTCTGGAGATGATGGGTTATAGAGGGCTTGGTGAGGAATATGGGTATGTTGATGGATGTCGTTAAGGATGATGAGGTTATCTGTTTGGTTTTGTAGTACCAGCCCTCTGTCTGTGTCGGGGTTGTCGACAAACCAGGCCGACGTCTTGGCGTTGAAGTCACCACCCAGGATGATGTGTGAGGTGTTTGTGATTTGTTGTAAGTGTGGCAAAGCTGGGCACCACAAACAAAAAGTCAAGTCAGCAAACACAAATCAGCAAACCCAGAACATAACTTCAGCAAACACAAATGTGCAAACCTTGTGATATTTCTAGTCCTCAAATGCAAATATGCAAACGCAAACCGTTTTTTATTAATTTTAAATTTAAACTACAGAATCAAGGGTAAATCAATAAATTCAATCTCTAATGTCAATAAATATATATATTTACTTAAATATAATGTTGCCCAACTTCCATGGACCTCAAGGATATACATACAGGCTTTTAAAGCTTGGAAATTGCTGTAAATCGCCAAAACATTCCAGAACGTCACCCACAGTGAAAGGGTTAATATATATAGCATAGGCCACTTAGTTTGTCCACATGGGCAGTAAAACGTTGGCGCAACTTGTTTATGGGGAGAGTGCTTCAGTAATAATCAGTATTCGCAATTCCGCACCATTCAGGAGGAGGTACGCCGGATCACAGAGGTGCAAGGAGGCGATTTATTCGTGGTCCCCCCTTTGGGAATGGCAATAGGCTATATATGCCTAGATAGGTCTACTTTAGATAGATTAAGTAATTTAATAGAAAGTAGCCTAGGCCTATTACTTTTAATTTAATGCTCAGAATAAAGGCCTAGCTTTAGATCAAAATTTAATAAAATTTTATTGTAGGCTAAATTTAGTCTAGGCCTATATGATACTTTCAAAATTAACACTTTCTACTTGACACTAATAAAATGAGTGTGATTATAGGCCTAGGCCTAGGCCCATACATAGATACAACATCCTAACCTAACCTAACTTACCTAACCTAACCTAACTTACCTAACAACCTAACCTAACTTACCTAACCTACAACTAACTAACCTAACCTAACTTACCATAACCTAACCTGACCTAACTTAATCTAACGTAACTACCTAACCTAATAACCTAATACCTACCTAACCTAACTACTAACGAACTAACCTAACCTACTAACCTAATTAACTTACCTACACCTAACCTAACCTAACTTACCTAACCTAACTAACTTACCTAACCTATCCTAACCTAACGTAACCGAACCTAACTAACTACCTAACTAACCTAACCTAACTAACCTAACCTAACTAACCTAACCTAACTAACCTAACCTAACTTACCTAACCTAACTTACCTAACTTACCTAACCTAACCTAACTTACCTAACCTAACTAACCTAACCTAACCTAACCTAACCTAACCTAACTTACCTAACCTAACAATAGAAACATGCAATATTTAGCCTAGGCCTACATGCTTTGAGGCATTTTGATGGAATTAGTGACTGATTATAGCCTAGACCTAGGCCTAGGCTATATATTATATATAGAAGTTAGAACATGCAATATTTAGCCTACATGCTTTGAAGCATTTTGATGGAATTAGTGATTATAGCCTAGATCTAGGCTATATATATAGAAGTTAGAACATGCAATATTTAGCCTACATGCTTTGAGGCATTTTGATGGAATTAGTGATTGACTGATTATAGCCTAGACCTAGGCTAGCCTATATACTGTATATAGAAGTTAGAAAATGCAATATTATTTAGCCTACATGCTTTGAGGCATTTTGATAGGATTAGGGTACCCTAGGCCTAGCCTAATAAAATTACTTATATTAGTAATTAGCTTATTAGCCTATAGGCCTAGGCTATATTTAGAAGTTAGAACATGCAATATTTAGCCTACATGCTTTGAGGCATTTTGATGGGATTAGTGATTATAGACCTAGGTCTAGGCTATATAGCCTAGCCTATATATAAGTTAGACTTAGCCTAGGCCTACATGCTTTGAGGTATTTTGATGGGATTAGGGTAGCCTAATAACATTAGTTTAGGTTAATAATTAACAGGCTATCAATCAAATTAACGATAGCCTTACTTTATAATCTTAAATTAGGCTAGATTATAAAGTTATAAAGCCCTTCTCCAGAGACATCTTCTTGGTAATTACAGGCCCATAGAAGGTTTCTAGGTGGGGCCAGGGGTGGCTTAGGTCCTCGATTTCTGCATGCTCTGCAGCATCACTGTCGGATGATGGTGGTGAACTGCTCCCCATGCTGTTGGCAGCTGCGGTAGGCATGATGGTAGACTCCATGTTCACTTCAATAGGCAGAAAATATAAACAAAGTTGAAGTGCTAGCAGGTTGGAACTCTTGGACTGCTGTGTGTTGTAGGTGTTAGCTCGACGCTTGCTACTAAGTAAGTGAACAAACGTGAAGAGCCGATGTATAGGCCTAGATTCCAGAACACAGGTAGTTGGCTTGGTCCCATGACTTTTTTTGGCTGGAGCTGCAGGAGCGGCCCAGGGCTGGCTGGCGGCTGGAATTTTTATTTTGCGGACTCGAGGTTTGCAACATGGAGGTACTTTCCAGAGCTTCAAACCCGCAAATAGGCATCCATTTTGGCGCCAACGCTAATTCGCCAACAAAATGACACTTCCGCCATGGCGGAATTGGCTATTTGCGGAAGTGTTGGCTAAAGTGCCCAGCTCTGAAGTGTGGTCTGTATTCATTTGGTAGTGTAGGGGATGTTTGGGGAGGGATGTATGTGTTTATGATGGTTATGTTGGATTTGTTGCCAGTGCGTATTTTAATTGATTGTATTTCTGTTTTGTTATCATTTGGGGGGAGGAGGGATTTGGTTTGTACACTGGTGTCAGTGTAAGTGTTGACCGTGTTAGCAAATTTGTTTATATTTGGGGTGTACCGCGTGCCACCAAATCCGCGTTTCCAAAACACGCGTTACCAGAGGACCAACTGTATATAGCACGCGCGACAATATACAGTCAACCCTTGAATGTGCGGACTAATAGGGGGGGGACCCTTGTCCGCACATTGAAAAAGTCCGGACATTGGAAATACATTGGGCCTACTCCCTCCCCTCCCCTCCCCCTCCCGGCCTCAACCCCGACCCCATATTTGTCATTTGATAAATTTCACATAAAAAAGAAAGAAAAAAAAAAAGGAAGGATATCCCCACCGCTGTAGGCCTCCTCCCTCCCCTCCCCGTCCTGGCCTCAATCCCGACCCCGTTACTGTGATTATGTTGATAAGCCTTGTGCTACACCCTATTGATAATGCAAAACTATTGAACACACTTAAAAGTATATGTTATTTGGTCTCTATATAATCTGTGAATCATTTCCGATATGATGGAATTAAAGAACACATTTTTCCACCAACTCATAATCAGCAAAAATGACACAAATTTCAATTAAAAATATGTTACAATATTTCCCAATCAATGTGTGTAGACACACTTTCAAGGCGAAAATAAACCGTGGGAAAAAATAAAAACAATACAGTAAATAAATAAAATAAAATCTCCCGACGCTCGGAACTCGAAGCTGGGGAATATTTGTTGTTGACTGTATCTTATTTCTTGTTTATTTCTTATTTCTTGTTCTGGAAGGTTATTATATTTTTCAATTCCATCGCATTAGAAATTATTCAAAGATTACAAAAAGTCCAAATAAGACATAGTTATGTTAATGTATAAGGGAGTTAGGTAGATGCATTAGAGAGATAGATAGATAGAAAGAGAGTTGCAGAGGGGGAGTGAGCGATAAGCACGAACAATTATGAGACGGACTTAATTGGTTCTGAAAAGACAAAGGAGATTTTTTTTTTATTGACTCTTTTTCATGTTATTATTTGTGTGCTGGAAGGATAATATTGTTTTCAATTCCATCGCATCAGAAATGATTTATAGATTACAAAAAGTCCAAATAAGACATAGTTATGTTAATGTACAAGGGAGTTAGTTAGATGCATTAGAGAGATAAATAGATAGAGAGAGAGTGGTTAGGAGCGAGCGATAAAATACTAACATATATGAGACGGACTTATGTTTCTGAAAGACAAAGGAGACATTTTTATTTACTCTCGTTTTCATTTTATTAATTGTGTGTTAGAAGGGTAATATTGTTTTCAATTCCATCGTATTAGAATTGATTCATAGATTAAAAAAAGACCAAATAAGACATAGTTATGTTAATGTATAAGGGAGTTAGGTAGATGCATTAGAGAGATAGATAGATAGATAGAAAGAGAGTTGCAGAGGGGGAAGTGAGCGATAGACAAACACGAACTATTAAAATACCGGACAACTTTTAAATTAACGGTCTTTTGCCCGATTTGTCCGGTCTTTTGGGGACTTGACCGCATCGGCTGTTGGGTCCGCACAAACCGAAGTCTGGTCAACTGGGGTCCGCCCATGCGAGGGTCGACTGTAGTCCCAGGAAACTATCATACTACATATCACAGTGGAGCCCCCATTTTCGCCACAGCAGTCTTCGCTGTTTCAAATTTAGTGGTACACATCAAATATTCCCAATTTCTATTTTCGCTCAAAAAGCTTCAATCTTCGCACAAAAATCCCATTCGAAACCTGAAAAAGAGCAAACAAATGAAAAACTCAACATAAAACTAGTAAACATAAACAAAAACAATATTTTTTTTTAACTTAACTAAAAGAATCTGCCAGATGTTTGCCGCTTAGAGACGAAATCCGAGTGAATCCGTTCGTCAAATGCGCAAGATGCCGCCATCTTTTTATGACGTCATCACTAGGCAGACGCTTACAGTCTACTCGTATTTGTGTTGAAAAAACAACTGCAAGTTTTTTTTGTGCCTGAACCCCTTATCTCTCGCATTTATTATAACCTCTAGTACATCTGGTGATAGGGATGGTGGGCCTGGTGGTAGCAATGAAGGAAATTCATGCTCAAAACACAGCATGTTGGAGGAAGGCGGTGGAAATGCCTAGACGATGTTAGGCTAGGCTTAATATGACAATGATTTAAAATAAAGTCTTTGTGGTAAGTAATCTTCTTATAATATGTATTTATACATATTTTCCTCATAATATGTATTTATTGGATGTATTTGGGGCGAAATGGGTGCTTGAGGGGTGACTGGACGAATTTAGATCCTAGGCCTAGCCTAGGCCTAAATTGTTTCCCATGATAGAAACAATGTCCCAATCTACAGTATTTATAATGCACCTAAGTTTTATGGTTACGACTGTTGTTTAGCCATGTCTACATTATTATTTACAATGCATAAGATTTAGGCCTACTTTATGTAGACAAAAAACATGTTTTCATAGGCTAAAACTGGGAAAATGTGCAACTTTTAGAATGAGCACGGAACCAATTAGAATTTTCCCTATAAGAAGAGTGCCCCAATCTTGGCTGTTTCAATCTTGGCTCGATTTCTGCGGAACCGATTAGGAGCTAAGATGGGGCTCCACTGTAATGGAAAAATGACACTAAACCATTGTATATATGTATGACTACTGGTATGTGCTAATCATGTGCAGTTTAGTATTGGGAATGAAGACCCTTATGTTGTTATATTTTGGGTATATACAAAGGATAAACCTATATTTTGGGGTTGGAAAAAGTTTGTGAAGGATCTATGGTTACAATGACCTACAGTATTAAAATTCACTCCAAATATTATACAAATGCTCAATATTTAAATCTCACATATAATGCAGGGAAAATACTATTTTCTTTAGTCCTTGATGTTAATCTCTGTTTAACCCTCCAGCCCCGGCTATGTATTATATATATATTCCTCGAAACCCGGGTGTTTTGGCCGAAAAACGTCTAGGCTAGGCTACCGTATATTCGTTAATCAGACTGCTTCCCGCATTCCCGCGCATCCCCAAGCGTAGCTGTGTTATTTACCTGTAGAATGGCATTAAGTAGAGCTCTCTAAGTCAACTGGTTGAGCTGTGATGATGATTTCATTGGAGATAACTTTATGGCCAACACAGCCACTTTACACCACTTTTCGATACTTAACAACAACAAACAGGCACACACGAACAAGCGACGCTCTCCTTCTTGTGGCCGGAGATGCGGGGCGTCGGTCCAGCCGGCTGTTGTTTACATGCGTCGGACCGACGCCTCGCACACGAAGCTCACAGGCTTTCAACCACTGGGCGTTCAAGAGGCCTTCCGGGTACCTGTTATATGCTTTTTTATGGGCGTTCAAGAGCCCTTCCGTGGTGAGAGGGTTAAGGTACAGTACCACAAGTACAGTATGTGCAATATATTTTCTGATTTTTTAAACAAACCTACAGGGTGTCCGAAGTCACCTGGTGGGCAGTTGAAGTTAGCAGCCAAAGGGTAGAACTGGTATTTAAATGGCAAATCAATGAATGTCCGAAGCTGGCGACTTCTGTCCGAAGTCAGCCAAAACTGAAAGTGACATCGGACACTTTTAGATCTTTAACCTACGAAATCCGGGTGGCCTCATATGATCCCGATCGCTGTGTCTGGGGCCCTTTTGGTACAGGCAAATTTCATAATTCAGTAGCTACTGATTGAGACCACCTAGAGCAGTCAATGTTTTTGCAAATTGTAGAACTTTTTGTTGTCTGTAGAATGCCGTTGAGATGATATCGCTACGCTGCGTGGTTGCCGTATTATGATGATTTTAGCCTCGCATTTTGCCTCTTATGAGGCCTCCCGGATTCCGAGAGTTAATAGCACTCGCAATATTAGTGTTATATTTTTTTATCATACAAGGTCATTAGCCACTTACCCTGGCCAGACATTGGGACCAACTGTGATTTGATTACGCAATTCTTTTCTTAATTATACCCTAAAAACCTTGGAAAATGTCCGAAGTCGCCCAGTTTTACGGTACGCTAATAGCGTATCCGTGCATTTTCAGTGGTGGGCGTGGGCGCGCCGATTTGGCGCTCTGCGATCCGGTGCGCACTACCAATATAGAGGAGCGCGGAGCGAGGAGCGGCAAAAATCTGAACTCGGAGTGCAGGCACGGAGCGCAGCTTGAATTTCGCGCTCCTTTCTGGCGCTCCGGAAGCGATTTTTCCTGTCAACAACAGGTTCAAGAACGTCATTATCGTGTACAGTCATCGTACGGTGTTACTCACAGTGTTAGTGAACTGTGATACAGTGATACTATGATAGTGACAGACTGACAGTGTTACAGTTGTTAACTTGTTACTGACTTTTTTTGGCTTTTGCTAACGCTAAGTAAACCTTACGGGCAAGTTACGGCTTACGAAGGGGCCTATTTTAATAAATTATTAATGATATCATATCAATCATATCATATTGTGATATTAAATGATTAATCGTTTAATCATGTAATCAACTAATCATGTTGTTATTGTATTGTTAGGCTTGTTAGCTTGATAAGTTTAACTGTTTAAGTTTCTCAGTTTGGACAGTTTCTGTAATTCTTTATGTCATATCATAGATATCAATGGACAGTCACAATGTCACAATGATATCAATCATATCATTGATATGACATAAAGAATTACAGAAACTGAGAAAGTGAGAAACTTAAAATTCAGAAAGACTTGAGTTTTTTTTAATTTTTTGAATTTTTTGAATTTAATGAAGTGAAAGACAAAGGATTGTATTAATTTAGGTAAATAATTAAATAACATCTAGAACCTTTGTTTTACTTTGTTTTATTATATACCTATTTTTGGGAGCGCGGAGCGCAGGAGCGCAGAGCAGGAAGCGCATCGGGTCGGCTGACCAAAGGAGCGCGTGAGCGCTGCCGCATTACCTTATGTCTGAGGAGCGCGGAGCGCTGCCGCATTACCGGTCCTACCGGAGCGTGCCCACCACTGTGCATTTTAGGGACGTACAGTTGGTCCTTCGGTAACGCGGTTTTGGTGGCACGCGGTACACCCCAAATATCCAAAATTTTGCTAGCACGGTCAATACTTACACTGGCACGGGGTCCAGCTGGGCAGTTTTCTCTCTCCTGGGCCGGGCGAGGCTGTTCCGTCTCCCTCCCTGGTCCAGTGACGTCACTTGTGGCTCGTCCGGTTATATCATTCCCTCCCCAGCGTCCTTCTCCAGTTGCACCATTGTTCGCCTCAGGTACCGACCCCCCCCCCACCGCATGTGTTGTAACACAGACCGTTTTCTCAAAGTGCCTTATTTTCAGTGACTTGACCTCGCCGCCATGCCGCCCAAGAAGCGTCGTATCTTTTCGTACGCACAGAAATATGACATCGTGAAGGAGTTAGAGAAGGGAAAGAGACAAGCTGAGTTGGCAAGACGACACGATGTTAACGAGAGTACAATTCGCACCATTTGGAAGGACATGGAGAAGATTGCCATCATTATGAAGGAAAACCCCGCAGAGGGTACTCAGGCGTCGGCTAACCCTCCAGCCCCGGCTATTGTATTCTATAATTTCCCCGAAATCCGGGGGTTTTGGCCGAAAAACGTCTACGCCTAGGCTACCGTATCTTTGTTATTTTGACTGCTTCCGCATTCCCGCGCATCTCCAAGCGTAGATGTGTTTCGTACCTGTAGAATGGCGTTGAGTAGAGCTCTCTAAGTCAACTGGTTCAGTTGTGATGACGATTTCCGTGGAGAGAACTTAGTGGCAATGTCAGCCATATGAGCCACTTTTCACTACTAAAACAACAACATACAGTCACACACAAACAAACGACGCCTCTCCTTCTTGTGTTCGGAGATGCGCGGCATCAGGCATACCGGCTGTGTTTATATGCGTCGGACGGACGGCTTCCAAAACAAGCTTACAGGCTTTCAAGCTGCCGGAGCCTCAGAGCCCTTCCGGGGTCCGCGGGCCGCGTTTGTTATGGGTGCCTCAGATCCCAACCGGGTCTGATGGGTTAAAGTGGGAAATGTCATCCTAAAGAAGACAGAGAAGCTAATGGTGCGTTATTTGGGAAGGCAACAGAAGAATCATGTGCCG
This sequence comes from Paralithodes platypus, assembly GCA_032716605.1. Taxonomy (NCBI): domain Eukaryota; kingdom Metazoa; phylum Arthropoda; class Malacostraca; order Decapoda; family Lithodidae; genus Paralithodes; species Paralithodes platypus. The sequence goes on from CM064481.1 coordinate 20,786,716, forward strand.
ACAGACGGACGAATGATCAGAGAAAAGGCGAAGAAATATTATGCAGCAGTGGCTCGAATGAACAATGTACAGAACCCCAAACCCTTTAAGGCATCTGCTGGGTGGTTGGTGTCCTTCAATAAACGAAACAAAATTAAAAGTGTTCGGATAACAGGAGAGACGGCAAGCGCCGACCATGCTGCAGCCAACGAATTCCCTGCTTTCTTTCGTGAGGTTATTGTGGCCTATGGCTACAACTTGGATCAGATTTTTAACTGCGACGAGTCGGGAGTCAACTAGAAGAAAATGCCTAAAACGTCTTACATTTCTCGCAAGGAGAAGGCAGCAAGGGGCTACAAAATGGCCAAAGAACGTGTAACCATCTTGTTGACCAGTAATGCTTCCGGCACCTGCAAGATGAAGCCTCTAATCATCCATAAGGCAAAGCGCCCAAGGCCTTATTGCAATATGGACATGGCCAAGTTGAATGTGCACTGGATGAGCAACAAGAAGGCCTGGATGTCGTCAGCGTTGAGCCTCGAATGGTTCGACAATTATTTTGTGAAGGACTTGGAAACATTTTGTACCCGCCAAAACATTGCTTTTAAATCACTGTTACTGCTTGACAACGCACCAGGACATTCCAGATTGTTGGTTGATCAGCACCCAAACGTAAAAGTCATGTTCATGCCCCCAACACTACGTCCCTGCTACAACCCCTTGACCAGGAGGTGATAGTGTGCTTTAAGGGTGCATACGCCACTAAAACTTTCCTGATGCTCGAACACTGCCACTGACACCCAAGAAGAACTGGTACAGATGTCGGACGATGAATCAGTCCCTGACTCTCTCCCATCGCTCGAAGAACTGTCTGCCCCTGACTCTCCCCCACCACTCAATGAGCCTGCACCAAACTCGCCTCCACAACAACGACAACAGCAGCAACAGGAACCCGGCGACAGAGCAGCTATGACAGTTCATGCCTTTTGGAAAAGGTTTCATATTAAGAACGCTGTGGATACGATGGTGGAAGCTCTGGCTGTCACAAGAGCTACAATCCACCATGCCTGGAGGAATGTTCTAGAGGGGTTACCTGGGCACAAGCTGGATTTACCTGATGAGCCAGTCAGGCTTGAAGCAGTGGTGGAGAGAGCAGTCGAGGTTGCCAGACGTGTGCCCGGGATGGATGAAGTGAGGCCAGAAGATATTCAAGGTTTGATTCAGCCACCACAGGAGCTTGATGCTGAGGACCTACTGCAGGATTTGGAAGAGGATGAGCAGGCAGAGGAAAAACACCGAGAAGACGAACCCCAGGACGAGCCCAACACTCCTGGTCTACGGGATTTTGTAGAATTGTCACAACGCCTCAGCCATCACATGAACAACTTTGATCCCAAACATGACCGTTCATCACTGATAATAGCAAGCTTTACTGCTGCCATCCAGCCCTACTTTGACATGTTTCACGACAGGATAAATGCACGCCAGCAGACACGATTAACAGATTTCTTTCGCCAACGAGCACAGCAACAGGAACAAGTGGCGTCGAGTGACTCCGACTCCGACCCTCAGCCACCAGACGATTTACTGTCGGTTGTATCAGATCTCGACTACAGTGGCTTCGAGGACTCTGATGCTGAAGCTGGGGAGGGACCACGCCTTATCAACGAATGGCTGGCGGTGAGAGCTACCAGACCATCAACTTCATCGCAGTGACAGCGATGGATCCGGGGGGGAGGGGACGGGGGGGATGCAACACTTCATTTATTCAGAGGTAAGAGTTGCAATGGGCAAATCAACCCAATGCACATGTAAAATAACCTTTATAATTGAATTTATTATTATAACATAGGCTTCTATGGAGAAAAAGTGGACTTTGTGGAAATCCCCAGAACGCCAAGGTACCTTTAACATGTAAACATATGGGTTCGGTAACACGTATTTTGCTAACACGGGAGGTAACCAGAACACATTAGCCACTTTACCGAAGGACCAACTGTACTTCCTGAATATATGATTTGTGGTTTCATGCGTGAGAGGTTTAAAAACAGGTTAAGAAGACATAATCAAATGTGTACTCTGATACAATGATGTCTATGTACGTACAATGTATACATCAAATGACGGCACAGGACATACGACGACGACAGATGACAGTCAAGTTATCAAATATCTAAGGGGGTGGAAAAGAATCTGCAAAACATGAAAATATCTTTCCAACCACATAGCTCAAAATGTTTCCAGGTTTCCAGGTGTGCTTTATTGAAATATATCTAGATGTGCTTATTATGCTCTCTCTAAAGGATAACAATATCATGACTACAACACTTTGTTGTAGAAGATATTGCTTTAAACCACTTAGACATTAAGACATTACATTTAAAAGTGCACTAGAGCGTTCTCCACGGAGCCCGGGCGTACTTATATAAGGCACGGGCTTGAGTTCTTCTTAAAACTGTGTGCACGAGAGACAACTTTGTTGTCTTGGTGGGAGTCCACGAAACATAGAACAACATAACATCACAGTCAGTCTGCCTGGAACACTCTTGCAAGCAGTGCCCAAGCAAATCAATCCATAGGTTTCGGCTGTCCGAATTGATGCACACAAGCAGTGTTCAGTGCCACAAGACTGGTGATTTGTGGCAAATGTCCAGTAAAGTCCCTGTAACAAGGGCACGCCCTAGCTCTGTCAATCAAGGGAGTGTACAGTGTTAAAAACTGCACCATATGTATGTATGGGACAAAGTCACAATACTCTACCAAGACTGCCTCAGTCAGTTTTGTCTAATATCATCTTTTCTTCCAGGTTCACAACATGAGGCAAACGTAAAATGATCAAGCATGCAACTTTCAAGAACTACAATATAATATGATACGTCTTGGAAGTGTGGCCATCGTTCGCCAAGTTTTTACTAAAGAGTGCTATAGAAACCATAGACGCTACTTCTACTGCTAGTGATAATGATGGTGTAGTGTACTTTGAAATATATTACTTGATATAGGTTATTAGTCATCAGAAGTTTAATGATAGAGATGACTGAAGGGGGATCAGTTTTCAAGTTGGAGAGTGAGGAAGTAATAAAGAGTGAAGAGTTTGAATCTGATGGATTTGATCTAACAGTTAAGTGTAATATGAATGTTATGGATTTTGGTATATCACAAAAACTAATCAAAAGTGAAACGGATCTGTCACAGAATATAGGAAGTGAAAAAATCTCTAAGTCTGAAGATGAGTGTCTTGCAAGAGGTAATATAGAGGCAAATGAGTGTACTTATAAAACGAAAGGGTCTCACACCACCAACACACCAAAAGTTAAGAAGCATGGTTGTCAGGTGTGCGGTAAACTGTTTGGTCAGAAAAGTCACCTTGTTGTACATTCTGTAGTTCATTCAGGGGTGAAGAAGTTTGAGTGTCAGGTGTGCCTCAAAACATATGGTACAAAATGTAACCTTACAAGGCATTTACTAATTCATTCGGGAGAGAAGAAATTCAAGTGTGATCATTGTGATAAATGTTTCACAGAGAAGGGTACTCTCACCAAGCATTTAATAATGCATTCAGGAGTAAAGAAATTCAAGTGTGATCATTGTGATAAATGTTTCACAGAGAAGGGTACTCTCACCAAGCATTTAATAATGCATTCAGGAGTAAAGAAATTCAAGTGTGATCATTGTGATAAATGTTTCTCAAATAAAAGTACCCTTACCACACATTTGCTTCTACATTCTGGAGTAAAGAAATTCAAGTGTGATGACTGTGATAAATGTTTCTCAAATAAAACTACCCTTACCAGACATATACTTGTACATTCAGGAGTAAAGAAATTCAAGTGTGATCATTGTAATAAATTTTTCAGTCTGAAGACCAACCTCGTCAAGCATATCGTAATACATTCAGGAGTAAAGCAATTTAAATGTGATCAGTGTGATAAATGTTTCACAGAGAAGGGTACTCTCACCAGGCATTTAATATTACATTCAGGAGTATAGGAATTCAAGTGTGATCATTGTGGTAAATGTTTTTCTCGGAAATGTCACCTCGCAGAACATATCACAGTCGTACACCGTGTATAATGTATTTGATAGTAGTAAGCTTCCAGTATTGGATACAGATACAGAATATGAATAGATATACAGTCCATCCTCCAAATTTGCGAGATTATGGGCAGCACCTGCCGATTTTCCGTATTAATTAGTATACAGTGGAGCCCCCATTTTCGCTACGTCAGTCTTCGCTGATTCAATTCTCGTGGCACACACCAAATATTCCCAATTTCAATTCTCGCGCCAAAAGCCTCAATTCTCGCATCAAAATCCCAGCCGAAACCCGAAAAAATAGCAAAAATAACGAAAAACTCGACATAAAACTAGAAAACAAACAAAAACAATAATTTTGGTTTAACATAACGAAAGAATCTGCCAGGTGCTTGCCGTTTAGAGACGAAATCCGAGTGAATCCGAGATCCGATCGTCAAATGCACAAGATTCCGCCATCTTTGTATGACGTCATCACTAAGCAGACGCTTGCAGTTTAGCTAGTATCTGTGTTGACAAAACAACTGTTTTGCAAGCTTTTATGTGCCTGAACCGCTTATCTCTCGCGTTTATTATAACCTCTAGTACATCTAGTGATAGGGATGGTTGGCCTGGTGGTAGCAATGATGGAATTTCATGCTCAAAACACAGAGCAAAGACCAGTCCATGTCGGACGAAAGCGATTGAAATGCCTAGCCTAGACGATGTTAGCCTAGGCTAGGCTAAATATGACAATGATTTATAATAAAATCTGTGTGGTAAGTAATCTTCTTGTCGGGAATAGGGTAATGATCCCGACAGTTTTAGGTCCAATAGGACATTTGAATTTGGCGGTATCGTATCGCATGTACGATTTCGGCTGGTTCTTTGTGTATTGTAGTTTATTCTTAAGTATAGGTTAAATATTAACTGTAATGTATAAATATCTACATCAGCTCTAGATGTATCATGAAACCAAGTTATGGGTTATAATTATTATGAGCCAGCAGCCATATGTAATTTCGCGAAGCGATCGGACGCCGGCCCTTTAGTCTCTCAATCAACACCATACAGCCAACATCTTCCCCCCGGCTCTGACTCAACCCACAGTTCACCATGTGCTACAAATACTGATCTATAACAACAGTCCTACATCACCAATCCTCTAAGCTAAGTTCATTGTATCGATATTGTATTATGTGAACATTCCTACATGTCATGCAATTGAATTAGCCGTGTGTGGGGGACTGGATTACACCCATCGAATATACTTCGTTGGTAATTATATTATAACTATTTGTTGGGATATTTCATGTACCAGTGATATTCAATTTAACCTTTTTATCTAAATTCCCGACAAATAATGGTCTTTCGTGTCCTAAGGCTTCCTTACCGTAGTACCGTTTTGTTTACTTCCTTGACGCTTGTGGGCTTACAAATGGCTGCCGCCTCGCGCGTTGTTGGGCCGACTGCCCTTTCCCTAGTGTAGACCCGGCTTATTCCCTCGTGTTTTTTTCCAGTTAGGCGCCGTCCCTATCTTTTTTGGGGCTAGTTTCCAGGTTTTTTGGGGCGTGTGTTCCTTGGCGTTTTTTGGTGGGTTAGCTGGGCCGGTGCTTGGGATAGGGGTGATTTCGTCGGTGGGGAGGGTTCTCATGTGACTCATTTAATTAAATTTTATAGCCTAGTTGCCTAATTACGGTCATGGGGTTCGGTCTCTGTTGATTCCTAAGCGATTGACAGCCAACAGACCTCATGCTTGTGGGATGGGCAGCTGGGCTAGGCCTAATACTTATTACTAGTCAGTTCTTTTCATTTACCCTTCTTTCTCTAGCCCTAGTTTGTTTCTGCTATTTGTCAATTTGCTCAATTAATTCATCCTACTGCAGCTAGTAGCCTAATGACCGTTTCCAAATTGGGAGTGGCAATGCTATTGCCACATTTTTTAATTTAAATTAATTTGTGTAACTAGTTTGCTTTATAGTTTAGAGAGTTAATAGCTTAGATTCAGACCTTAACGATGACAGATTTAAAGATTCTTAAGATTCTGAAGGGAGGGATGAAGGGAAGTTTAAATAGGTGTTTAAGAGATCTTGATGAATTTTTATTAAGTGCCACGGCTGATTAAATTGATTAAATTAAGGGTAAATTTGCTACTGTTACTAAATTCGCTAGCCACTTATGATAATTATGCTCAGCAGGTATATGGTTTATTGACAATTACTGACGATGTGAAAGAAGAAATGTCAGCAGATCTTGGGTACTTTGAGGACGTTAATACAGCCTTAGCCAGACTATCTTCCACACAAGAAACACACCCTGTTAAGGATACCGGTATACCAAAAGCGACTGGCTTTAACCTGCCGAAGCTTACTTTGCCTACCTTTTCCGGGGATTCGGCTACCTGGACTGGATTTTGGGATATCTTTGAGTGTTCCGTCCATCAGAATAAAACACTCACATCCATCCAAAGGTTCACATATCTCCGTGGCCAATTGAAAGGGGAGGCATTGAAGTTGATCGATGGGTACAAGCTAGAAGCTACAAGCTACGAGTCTGCAGTGGAGTTGCTGAAAAGAACTTACGGGAGAGAGGAAGTCATCAAGACTGCATTAATTACTAAATTCTTCACTCTAGATCCTCCGTCCTATGATGTGACGGACCTAAAGGAGTACTATGCCTCCTTTGAGAGCCTCCTCCGATCTATGGAGACAATGGCCATCACCAAGGAGGAGATATTTAGTGTAAATATCTTGAACAAGATGCCCTCTCCCCTAAAGGAAATCGTAAGACGACAACTAAGCGTCTCTCCACTAAACTTGGAAGCGTTGGTGCAGGTATACCAGACTGAAGTCTTCAATATGGAGAGTACTGGACACTACCGACAAGTGGAGATGTCGCCATCTACTGCAGCTTTCCCGGTACAGACTTCTCCTAAACAGAAAAGGCCAATATCATTAGGTTGCAAGTTGTGCAGTGTCCACGGTCATCTGTGGTACCAGTGTCCTAAGTATCCTAAGGCTACACAGAAGATTGGCAAGGCTAAATCGCTTAAGTTATGTACCAGCTGTCTGGCAAGAGACCACTTCAACAGTACTTGCACCAATTCCTACATCAAACCTTGTAAGTATTGCAAGGGGAAACATTGGTTTTCCCTTTGCACCCAGTCTGATCGGCACGACGGCAAAGAAAAGGGGAGAACCCCCAAAGGGTCACATGAGAAAGGTAAGAGCGAGGGTGATAAAGTATCTGCCATGTCCATTGCTTCTCGAGAATGTCAATTGCTTTCTACTATGATGCTGCCAGTAGTGGGGAGTAATAATAAGCCTATAATGACGCGCACCTTACTTGACCAGTGCTCACAGAGGTCATTCGTTCTGTGGTCATCATTACCCCAGCTCAAGTGTACCAGCAAGGGTCAAGAGAATTTGCGTCTCCATGGTTTCACTGGTGAAGTAGATTCCAGTGACTATGATATAGTGGAGATTTCCTATGTTTATAGAAGAAAAGTATGTCCCATCAAGGCTGTTGTGGTCGACACACTACCCAGTTTCTATATAGCATCAGAGATTCAACCACATTTGAAATATCTCAGAAGCAAGGGTTATAAACTGGCTGATGATCAACTCTCTGCTAACAATGGTATTATGCTACTGGTCGGAGCTGATTATTACTACGACCTGGTTCACCCTGGATATCGGCGGGTAGATAAGCTAATAATCCTCCCCACGATCCATTGCCACTTCCTCTCAAGACACACAGGTGGAGGTGGTTACGGTCCTCAAGGTAGCAGTAAGCCCCATAGATAAATATATTAGGCCAAATGTGCCTGATAATACATGTACTGATATAGATAAGCTATGGGACTTGGACAATATTGGAATTGACCCACATGAACTTGATCGGGAGTCCAAGCTAGCGTTAAGCTCGTATGAAGAGACTGTAACGTATGACTGGCAGGGGTCAGTATGTGGTAAGGCTCCCTTGGAATGATAATAAGAGTAAATTACCTACTAATTTCCATCTAGCTGCTCACTTGGTAGGTTACGTGGCCTTCAGAAGCAGTTTGTCAAGGATCCAAATTATTGCGAGACTTATGCGGCAGTTTTAAACGAGCAGGTACAACGTGGATTTGTGGAGAGAGTAGATCTCAGTGAGTATGGGGATAACATCCATTACCTTGCTCACCATGGGATTAAAAAGGACAGTTCCACCACTCCTGTTCGTATTGTGTATGACTGCTCTGCTAAATCTAGTGATCGCTCCTATAGCCTGAATGATTGTCTGTACACGGGTCCGTCCCTGGTCTCTGATCTCGCGCAAATTATGTTGCGCTTCAGATGTCATAAGTTTGCATGGGTCGCCGATATTGAGAAGGCCTTCCTGATGCTTCAACTCCATCGTGAAGACAGGGACTCGACAAGATTTTTATGGCCACGGGAGCCAATGGATCTAGATTCAGAGTATCTGGTCTACAGGTTCAGAGTCGTCTTATTCGGGGCGACCTGTTCCCAGTTCCTTCTCAACGCTACTATCTTGCGTCATCTTGAGGAGGCTGGACTAGATCCTGACTTCAAGAATGAGATCAAGCAGGGGATCTATGTGGACAATCTTCAAGGCACCGGAGACAATGAAGATTTATTGCTCCAGAGATGCTGGGAGATCCGCGATATATTTGCCAAGGCTCATTTATACTTGAGAGAATGGGCCACTAATAGTGATCTTTTGAAAGGTCAATTTGCTTCTGACGGTGTAGCTACTGAGAATAGTGAAGTGAAGTTTTTAGGCCACAAATGGGACACTACCACAGATTGTATATCCTTCTGTCACACCCCATGCGGCAGTGAGCTTATGACCAATCGAAACTGCTTAAGCTTGTCAGCGAGGTTGTTTGATCCCCTAGGTTTTTTGCTGCCTGTAACTATCCGTGCTCGTATGTTTTTACAGCAACTGTGGCGGCTAAAACTAGATTGGGACACACCCCTCCCGATTGAGTTACAAGATACTTGGCGGTTGATTCGGTCGGACCTTTCCACATGTTGCAAGGTCCAACTTAATCGTCAGGTTATTAGAGTTCAACAGATGGATCTACATGCCTTTTCTGATGCTAGTAATAGTGCGTACGGTACTGCCATATACATATGCAATGGTAGTGAAGCGAAACTGGCTATAACGAAGGCCAAAGTAGCCCCTATAAAGAAGATTACAGTTCCTAAATTAGAACTTACTGCATTGCTTCTGTCTGCTCATCTAATAAAGTTTACACTGGATGCTTATACAGACATACTACAGATTAATAACGTCTATGTCTGGAGCGACAGTCAAATAGCACTTTCATGGGTACACAGAGACAGGTTAGGAAAGCTAGGAGGAGGAGTGTTGATCATGGTAGATAATAAAATGACTGCTAAAGAATTAAAACTTGGTGATAGCATTGCTGAAGTGGTAGCAGTTGAAATTGAGGATAATGATAGGTCAAAATTGGACATTGTATCAGTTTATTTACCTCCTAAGACTAAATCTTGGAGCAACGATGAATATAATGAATTAATTTTGGAAACCTTGCGTATGTTAGAAATTATTTGTAAAAGGAAAAATAGGCTTATTCTTGCAGGGGACTTTAATTGCGGGGAGGTGGATTGGGAATGTTTGGATGCGGGTTCAAATGAAAATACTTGGGGTAGCAAATTTCTTGAACTAACAATGGGGTATCTATTAATACAGCACGTTATGGAAAATACAAGATTTAGAGGAGGTGATGAACCATCAAGACTTGACTTATTATTCACCAAAGACCCCCAAGAAATAAAGAACCTAACATATTTGAGTCCCATGGGAAAAAGCGATCATGCTGTGATTGAATTTGAATTGACAGTGGAATTTCTGGAAGGCAGAGAGGAGGAACATAGGGAATATAGACTAAATTATAGTAAGGCGGATTATGAATCATTACGAGGATACTTTGCAAATATAGATTGGTCATTTATTGAGCAAGAACAGAATATTCAGGTAAAATACACCATGTTACTAGACATTTACAGGGAGGGGGTAGATAAATATGTACCAACATTTAAGGATAGAAAGCTGGCTAAGGAGAAAGAGTGGTTTAACATGCGATGTCACATTGCCCAGAACAAAAAGGACTCTGCATGGAATAAAGTGAGGAGACACACTGAGGAAAAATGGAATGAGTATTAGAATGCTAGAAACAACTATGTCAAGACTATAAGAGAGGAGAAAAAGAACTTTGAAAAAGATATAGTAAACAAATGTAATAAAGAACCCAAACTGTTCTATAGTTATATCAACGGCAAAACAAAAATAAAGGACAAAATAACGAAGCTTAGGGTAGAGGGTCAATTATATGAAGACACAGTGGGTATGTGTGAAATTATGAATGATACATTAACATCCGTGTTTGTGGAGGAGGATGACTATGTAGAACCTGTGGTGGAATTGAACGAGATACAGGGACTAGAGTCGATAGAAGTCAACAAGGATGAACTAAAATCATTGTTGGAAGAATTGGACGTGAGAAAATCTATGGGCCCAGATAACATTGCTGGATGGGTATTAAGAGAATGTTCTGAACAACTAGTGAGACCTATTTTTAATATTGTTCAACACTCATTAAACAAGGGGGAATTTCCCTTAGAATGGAAACAAGCAAATATAACTCCAATATATAAAAGTGGAAATAAAGAAGACCCGCTAAATTATCGACCGGTATCCTTAACGAGTGTTATATGCAAGCTTTGTGAAAAGATTATTAGAAAAAGAGGGGTGGGTATGTTGGAGGAGAGGGAAATAATTTCAAGCAAGCAGTTCGGGTTCAGAAAAGGTCATTCGTGTACCACAAATTTGTTGAGTTACTATGATAGGGTAATTGACATTGTACAAGGGAGAGAGGGGTGGGTAGATTGTATTTACTTAGATTTCAAGAAGGCATTTGATAAGGTGCCTCATAAGAGATTGTTGTGGAAGCTCAGGACTGTGGGAGTATTATTAAAGTGGATGGAAAATTATTTAATTGGGAGGGAAATGCGAACAGTAATAAAAGGAAAGTTCTCCTCGTGGAAAAGGGTAAAAAGCGGAGTGCCTCAAGGATCGGTGTTGGCCCCAATCATGTTTTTGGTTTTCATCAACGACCTTCAAATGGGAATAGGCTCATATATATCTATGTTTGCTGATGATGCAAAATTAATGAAGCATGTTACAAGTAGGAGTAGTTGTGAAGAATTACAGAGAGACCTAGATAAGCTATATGAGTGGAGTCAAACTTGGAAAATGGAATTCAATACGAGTAAGTGTCAGGTTCTTGAGATGGGAAAAAGTAAATATAGACCTTCTTGGGGATATAAAATAGGAGATGAAATAATTAGTAAAGCTGTGAAAGCAAAAGACCTAGGGGTAGTTGTGGCAGACAGCTTGTCACCTGAACAGCATATAAATAAAATAACTGGTGAAACCTATGCAGTGTTGACTAACATGAGAATAGCTCTGAATTATTTAGATGAAGAGATGTTAGCAAAAATAATAGGGACAATAATACGACCAAGACTGGAGTATGCAGCAGTGGTGTGGTCTCCACACCTTATAAAACATAATAAAAAACTGGAAAGAGTTCAGAGAGTTGCCACTAAGATGATAGCTAGCCTTAGAGACCTGCCTTATGAGGAGAGATTGGAGAGGCTAAAGCTGCCAACGCTGAGGGAGAGGAGAGAGAGAGGTGACATGATCATGATGTTTAAGTGTGTGAAAGGTTTTGAGAAGATCGACAAGGGAGATTTTGTGGTGAGGGACGAGGGAAGAACCAGGGGTCATGATTGTAAGTTGAGGAAAGTTATATGTAAGTCTGATGTAAGAAAGTTCAGCTTCCCGTATAGAAGCATTGAGTGTTGGAATAAGTTGGATGGGGAGGTGGTGGGAGCAAGAAATATCCAAACTTTTAAAGTAAAATTGGATAAATGTAGAGAGAGAGACAGGACAACACGAGCTTAGGCTCACATCCTGTATACTACAATTAGGTGAGTACAGCCAGAAAGTGTTACCTGTTTATGTTTCTAATCGCACTGATGAGATACATAACTTAGTTCCTACAGCTAAATTTCGCTATGTGAGCACCAGGGATAACCCCAGTGACATAATTTCCCGGGGGATCTCGGCGCAACAGTTTATGTCGTCCTCTATTTGGTGGCATGGACCTCCATGGCTTACATCTCCAACTGAATGGCCTCAGGATTTCAGGGAATGCATATCTGATCCTTCAAGTCGGCCGCAAGATGATGTGTTAAGTAGTTCGAATGTGAGTACTACACATCAGGATAACAAGTTGGTAGAGTGGGAACGTTACGGCAGCTATGATCAAGTAATACGGGTATTTGCATGGATATACTGTTTCATTAACAACATGAGAAGTCGGGCTCACGGGTCTTTCCTTAGTGAAGATTCGAAGCATATCAGACTCCATGAATTGTGATCAGCAGAAGCGAAACTAATATGTTTAGTACAAAAGGAATCTTATCCTACTGAACATCAAATCCTGAGCAAGGAGTCAAAGGCCAAACCCTCTAACTTAATGAGGTAGCTAGGATTATATATGGAAGGAGGCATAATTAAGTGTAGAGGCAGGATACAAAAGGCGGACATTATTGATTCTGCGAAATATCCTGTCCTCCTTAGCTCCTCTCATTTGATCACCAAACTGTTGATTCGCCAATGCCATAGGACCTGCTTACATTTTGGCATAAATTACGTTCTGGCGTATATGCGACAACGTTGGTGGATCCCGAAGATGCGACAAGCAATTAAAGAGATCCACAATAGCTGTACTATCTGTAAAAGATTACAGGGTAAGCCTTACTCCCCAGTAGATCTACCTCCCTTACCTGAGTTCAGGGTACAAAGGACTGAACCATTTCAGGTAACCGGGGTAGACTACACCGGAGCGATTCATGTTAGAGAATCGCCCGGTAATATCATAAAGGTATATTTATTAGTGGCCCCTCCATCATTGACGATTATGCCTATTACATAAGGCACCCTCTTCAAACACTCATTTACCGTAGTTTGAATCTACCGCGCAGAGCATAAAAAATTGAGGAGCCTTCATCATGAGCGCACGCAACCTCACTCATGGTTCGTCATTATGAAATTGGGTACTCACTACGAAAAAACTTTGTAAAAAATAACAAATACAAAGAAAATAAGAATAACTATTCATAAGCTTTCCATAACTTCGTGGATGTACTTGTGTGGATCTTTAACCAGACGCTGACTTCAGGCGTCATTCTTCCTTCTCTGCTCTGCGCTCAACCTGCCCTGACGTGTCTCCCCACGCTCCGCTCGTTCCGCATTTGCTGCGTCCCTAGTGAGTTTTTTCTCATTTGTTTACTCTGGGATGTATCGAGTAAGGTTAGGATATGCGTAGCAGGGGTGTCATGGGCGGGCTGCCCGCAGTTCAGTGTGTTTGGGTCGTGTGTTTGGGACGCCTATTTCGGGCGTACCCTCGTGGTCCCGGGGTGGACGCGTGAAACGTTTTCGCGGATTAGCTAGCCTAGTTATTTAGTTGGCTTTAACTACGCATGATTAGGCTTCTTTTTTATCTTTCTGATGAAGTTGCCTTATTTGTTTGTTTTCTGACGTTCATAGCTTATTTTTCTTTACTTAGTGAAGTTTTTTCTAGGTCCCGTGTCAGTGCTTCCCTCTCCCGGGTATATTTCTTCGAGGTGTGTTGGCTGCTGTTCCTGTTGTGATAATATTCAGTGCTTTTTGTTTTATTACCACATGTTTAAGCGATACTCCGTCTGCTTAGGCCTAGCCAGCCTCTCGTATCTTTTTTACATGTACAAGTGTTATTGATTTATTGTATAAATATGTACTACTGTGTCATGTGTGTTCTGGATAAGTTGTGTATTGGCTTATTCCAGGCACTATTTGTATACCTCCGATTGCTTCTGGTTGGTGTGGGTTACCGTTTCCGGCGGGTTTTCTCGTTTGCTCCGTGAAAATCCGGCTGGTTCTCAGATGCGTCTGGTGGGTGTGGGTTGCCTTTTCCGGCGGGTTTTCTCGATTGCACCGAGAAAATCCGGCTGGTTGCCGAGTTTTAATCACGCGTGGTTAAAATAGGCTAGTCTCCCCCGGCGAGTGGTGGCTTGAGGGCTCTCCAGAACTGCGTCTCTGTAGTGGGGCCTGGGTTCAGGCTTACTGTGTGTTTCCCGGCGGAAGGGCTTTACCCGATTCAACTAGGGGTTCATGCGGACACCTGTTGAATATAGTTTTTCCCGGTTTTGCAAAGCCGTTGAAAAACTGGGCTGTGTTGTTTGAGTAGTCTTTCCACCCCGGCGATCTTTTGCTAAGAAGTGGGGATAGGAACAATTGGGGTTAACTTTTCTATTAATTTTCACCCGGCGGTTGAACCTCGGGAGGGTGAGAATCACGGATTTGCAATTCGGTAGGATTAGCCTAACAATTGAGGGATACAATTAGGTATCAAGACATTCAACTCACAGCGATCTAATGATTAAGATGGGCTTAACCTGGCTAACTGCGTTGTAATAAGGAGGCCGGCGTCTTATTATGGGTTCCCGGTGAACGTTATATCACAGGGAAGACTGCGTCACTTATAAAGAACTGCTCATCTTTATATCATGTCAGAGGATATTCTTAAATCTTTTGGACACGTAAAGTTATTTACAAATCTTTACATATGAACCTACAGGGTAACGAGAGGTAATAGTGGTGTATTACGTCTCGTTGCCCGGCGGTTCATTAACACTTGTGTTAGAACATTTTGGGGTAACCTTATGAGCAATAATTCCTGGAAATTTTCTTTTTTCCAGGGCGGAGTTCCGGCGGGTCCACAGAGGACCAGGTGAGGTCTGGGGGGAGTTAGCTTTTAACCAGTCTCTGCCATGGCTGCTCTAGCCCCTGTTTTTGCTCTTTGCTCAACGCCCTCATGTTCCGGGATCCCTATTTTTGCGCACACTCTGTGCATTCGTTGTGTCAAATGCTTGGACCGATCAAGGGGTTTGTGGGTAACGAAGAATTGTACCTTTTGTAGTCAGCTGGGTATTAAAGTATTACAGCACGACAATCTGGCCTCGGCGATTGCATTACGCGAGGTCAGACAACTTCTTACTAATTATGCTACTGCAGTGGCTCATAAAGCACTGCAGTGTGATAACGTAATTCTGTGGGACCGTTTGTTGGTTCAGTACCCCCCAATTAAACGTCCTCCCTCCCGAAGTAAAGTAACTAAGTCGGCAGAGACTGGGCTGGGTAAAGGGCTTCTTCCCTCCCCCGGCACATCTAAGAGACCGCGAGAGCCGTCTCCCCCGGCGACAACTTCGGAGTCAAGATCTAGGTCCAGGTCACGGTCTCCTCTCAGAAAGCAGACACATAGTCACTCGGCTTCACCTTCGCGGAAGAAGAGTAAGACAGAAAAGACCAAGGACAGTTCTAGTGATACATCAAAGTCGAGGCGGAGTCACAAGTCTTCTAAAAAAGAGTCTCATGTACGAAAGTCCTCCCGGCGTTCGCCGGAGCCTCGAACCTCGCTTTCTGCCTCTACTCCCGACATGTCTCAAGTCCAATCTGACAGGTCGGAAGTGGAGTCAGAGACTGTGGTCGGGGATATTCCGGCGGACATAGTGTCCCCAAATAATATTCTCACTTTAGATTTAGAGGGTTCTCCCAGCAGTGATAACCCGCTAGAGGGCTCGAGTGAGGGCTCAGTCATTGGGGTGGGGCCTGGCTCACAAGTGAGTTCCGGCCAAGGCCGGGGAGTTTGGAGATACTCCCAGCCATGGAGGGACAGGTCTCTGCCGTCTCAGGCAAATCAGGTAGTGGCTGAAGTCCACCGGGCGCGGAGACACCGTCTTCCATCCCTGACTTAACATGGCAACATCAAGGGGTCCCAGCCTCGGCGGAATCCTCTCAGGAGGGACCGGAGGCAGGGGATGATGGGTCTATTATTTCTGAGGTGGGTAACGTACTGTAGATAACTCTCAGAATAGGGATATTTCACCTAATAGTTCTTTCTCTGCTCAATTTGTCACGGCGGATGAGATTGATGGGTTATTAACGAGTGCTTTAACTAAGTTTTTTGGCCAGCAACCGGAGCCTCCTATGGTTGGTCTGGGAGCTCCCACGCCAACATCGACTGTTCGACCTCTGGCTACTTCCGTTACTTTGACACAAATCCCGCTCACTCCCCTTGTATCACCTACTAGGACTGCCACATGTGTTTGTAAATTTCATTAATCGATTTTAGGAGTATGGTTGGTTGTTGGAAGGAACATAATAATTGATATTGGTTCAGGAGTAATTTATCGAGAGGACTTCCCTAAGTGGTTAAGGCCCCATTAATTGCTCTTTCTATTCACATATGCATAGCCTACGTGAGTTGCAGTTGGGATATGTGTACATGCTTAGATTGATATGCAGGATTCGAAGTTGCATAATAAATCGTAGGCAGTGTCCACCAACCTTTAACTGTCTTCGTGGTGCGATGTATAAGGTGTTGATTTTCGGTGTGAGCATCCTGGGTTCGAATCCACGGACTGCCACATGTGTTTGTAAATTTCATTAATCGATTTTAGGAGTATGGTTGGTTGTTGGAAGGAACATAATAATTGATATTGGTTCAGGAGTAATTTATCGAGAGGACTTCCCTAAGTGGTTAAGGCCCCATTAATTGCTCTTTCCATTCACATATGCATAGCCTACGTGAGTTGCAGTTGGGATGTGTGTACATGCTTAGATTGATATGCAGGATTCGAAGTTGCATAATAAATCGTAGGCAGTGTCCACCAACCTTTAACTGTCTTCGTGGTGCGATGTATAAGATGTTGATTTTCGGTGTGAGCATCCTGGGTTCGAATCCACGGACTGCCACATGTGTTTGTAAATTTCATTAATCGATTTTAGGAGTATGGTTGGTTGTTGGAAGGAACATAATAATTGATATTGGTTCAGGAGTAATTTATCGAGAGGACTTCCCTAAGTGGTTAAGGCCCCATTAATTGCTCTTTCCATTCACATATGCATAGCCTACGTGAGTTGCAGTTGGGATGTGTGTACATGCTTAGATTGATATGCAGGATTCGAAGTTGCATAATAAATCGTAGGCAGTGTCCACCAACCTTTAATTGTCTTCGTGGTGCGATGTATAAGGTGTTGATTTTCGGTGTGAGCATCCTGGGTTCGAATCCACGGACTGCCACATGTGTTTGTAAATTTCATTAATCGATTTTAGGAGTATGGTTGGTTGTTGGAAGGAACATAATAATTGTTACTAGGCCAACTTCGGCGGCACTAACTACTTCCAATGTGCGAGTAGTAGCAGACGTAAATCCTCCCCCGTTAGACAAAACCCCGATCAGAAAAGGGGCTATGCCTCTCTTATACAGGCCAGACGATTCTTGGGTATCATTGGTACCAACAAAGCCAGAGGTAGCACAGTCCACTATGTCAGGGGAGCTTCCTGTACCACGAGAGTGGGTAATCCAAGGGATATAAATCTAGGAAGTTAAGGGCTCTAGATATGCTGGGAAATGTACTTGATGTTAGTATTAACCCTTCCTACCCGGCCTGTCTTACCTAAGGACGGTCGCCCGTACCCGGGCGAAATGACTGAAAAACGTCTAGGCCTAGGCTACCGTATTTATGTTTATTTTCACTGCTAGAACTTTCCCACTCATCTATAATCGTAGTGCAGTTTTCAATCTGTATTTTGGCGTTGAGTAGAGCTCTGTAAGTCAACTGGTTCAGTTGTGATGACGATTTCAGTGGAGCAAATATTGCAGAGATGTTGCCAATATGGGGGCTTTTCAGACACTAATTTCGTTTGACGTCAGAACAATAACATTGAAGAGTCTTCTTCTTGTTTTCGGAGGTGCAGTGACGCAACGCTTGGGTTTGTTGACATACGTCGTACGCACGGCGTTCAGACCAAGCTTAATTAGGCTATTAAGCTGCCTTCTTAGGTAAGGACGGCTGGGTAGCGGCCCTTCTGCAGAGCTGTCCTTACCTAAGGTAGCCCGGGTAGGAAGGGTTAAGGCCATCCCCAACTATTATCATCATGATTATTTTGTATACAGTAAACCCTCGCTATCTCAGACTAATTGGGGGGAGACCCAGTCCGAGATGACCGAAAATCCGAGATGTCCGAAGTCCAACTTATGTCCGACTTAAGAGAGGAAAATGTCCGAATTGGAAGAGGGAGTCCGAGCCACCAGAGAAAACGGAGACTTCCCTATCACTAACAACGTTGATTCAAGATAAATTACAGTACCTGTACAGTATCCAGCAGACATATATTATAAATATCACTTTCCTTCTCCATTTCACTTTCCTTCTCCACCTCACTGTAGCCTTAGATCTCGGAATTTGCCCTTAGTTCTCGGAATTTTCCGAGATATATGACACCTGTCCGACAGACCATGTGGGCCCTCGGAGTTTTCCCCTTACATCTCGGAATTTTCCGAGATATACGGCGAACTTTCCGAGAGGCCGATGCCAGTCTGAGTAGTCCGGGTTTCCGACTTCTAGAGGTCCGAGATAGCGAGGGTTTACTGTATTCTTCTACACCTGCCCTACCCCCTGCGTCAGCTTCAAAACTATTTTCGGACTGGACAAAACATGATGGGTTCAATGATATCAAAGCGCTGTCGGCTCTAACCCCTGAGTTGGGTTTAAAGACATTTACTGACTCAGCCGCGAATCCAGTTTTGAAGGTGGAGCAATTGGGTCCGGGACCTTGGGTGGACTGGGAAGTTGAGGCGTAAAACTTTGCAACTACATTCACTTCTAAAGCTTCACACCAAATCCCACAAGAGAGCCATTCTTGGTTCTCTCTCCCAGTATACTCTGCCGGCGGAGTTCCTTCTGCTCTCTTTGCCTTTTTAGCTGCCCCTAAAATTAATCTATGCGAGCTTAAAGATCCTTTCTCTACACCTTCCACTGCTCACCTAGACCGGGAGTTTAGGCTACGGGGTAAGGCGTACAGACTATTTTCTCAGTATATTGTTACGCAACAGGTAGCAAAATCAATGCTAAGATCTGCTCAGGCTATCGCGGACACAGAAGTCCGAAAGGCAATCAAACTATCTAGACGCTTACTTCTCCAAACTTCTATTCAGTCACTAGGAGATATACGCACGGCCTTGTTAGAGGCAGTGCGGGCAAGACAAGATCTAAGGATGTCTCTAGTCCGAAAGCTCCCGGATAGGATTGCTAATCAAGTAGTAATGTCCCCAGTTCTAACTGCCTCTTTAATGTCCCCGGAGGTGTGGAGGACGGTGTTTAACATGGCTCAGACCTTGAAGCACAGTCCCGCCCCATCTCAGAAACCTGCTTTCACTTTTACCAAGCCCAAACCAGTCGCTAAAGCTCAGTCTGGTGGGGCAAAATCCTTTCATTTGCCTAAATCCTCTTCCACCCAAGGTCAGTACAGATACAAGCAAGGAAAGTCTTCAGGTACCCATAAAGGACAGAGGTATCAAAGGCTGGGTCAGGGCCCGTCTCCAGCCAAACCCGGCCAGTCGTCTAAACTTCCACCACCACCACCACCAAAAAACTAAGGTCTCCCTCACTCCCAGGGCCGATCTTCCGGCGAGTGGATCAGGGGGTAGTCCAGCCGGCGAACCCTTGTCTGCTAACTGGGTCGTTCCGGGCGAATCATCGCGCATGGCCTTTAAACACATGGGCAAGGATGGTGGCACGCAAAGGCATCACCTGGCAGTGGCTCCGGCGACCTCGCTTACGTCAGCCGACAAAGGCAAATTTTGTTTCATTATAGGTGGAGTCACTGATCCAAGAGATGGTGGCCAAGAATGTTATCATCCCGGTCCCCAAAAATTACCCAGTTTTTACATCCAAACTTTTTCTGGTACCCAAAAGGGACAGTGTTCAGATGAGGCCGGTCGTAGACATGTCTTATCTGAACCTCCATATTCACAACGTGTCCTTCCGGATGCTGACAGTGAATCAGATCAGGCTAACACTTCCGCCGGAAGGGTGGATGTGTTCTTTAGACCTGACGGACGCATATTGGCACGTCCCGGTAAACAAACGGTTTCAACGTTTTCTAGCATTAAGAATCATGCATCAGACTTATGTCTTTCAGAGGATGCCGTTCGGTTTAAACCTAGCACCTCGCATATTCACGAAATTAGTCCGGCAAGCCCTGATGCCCTTGTTGCAACAAGGGATCAGGATTTTGTGGTATCTAGACGACTGGCTGGTGGTGGCGGAGACGGAACAATTATGCATAAATCATGTCAACATAACATTAAATCATGTAAAAACTCTAGGATTCAAGGTAAACCTGGTAAAGTCAAACCTTGTTCCCTCACGAGTGGTTCAGTGGATAGGGCTGGTCTGGGACACAGCTGCTCTCACTCTGAGTCAGAGTGTGGACAATCGGAACAGGTTTCGCAAGAAACTGTTTCTGTTTCTTCACAGTCTGACTACGACACAGAGAGTCTGGGAATCTCTGGTCGGCGCTCTCAACTGGATTCAACTAACTGTAAAGTTGGGCCGGTTGAAAGTCAAATGTTTAATTTTGGAGGGCAACAAATTTTGTCCACTATTGCCGGCAGAAACATTATGGCCCATCCCAAAATTAATACACAGCTTACTAGCGGTCTGGGCGAAGAGGGAAACATTGCACTCAGTCATGTCTTGGACCTCTCCTCCGCCGACGGTATGGGTGGACACGGATGCGTCAGGCACGATAGGTTGGGGCTTTCAGTCAAACCAAGGGCACCAGGGTCAAGGGCTTTGGTCCCATTCAGAATCCTCCCACATAAATGTCAAAGAGTTACTAGTCCCCTTGTATTTCCTTCAGGCTCACGGCTTTTCTTTGCGGTGCAAATCGGTGGCCTTCAGGATGGACAATCTGAATGCGGTTCACTGCGTTCAGAAACAGGGGTCAACGCGATCTCGGAGGTTGCTAAGCGTGTCAGAAAAGATTTTTGTACTAGCCGACAAGCTGGACATTCAGCTTCACGCTTCTTATCTCCCCGGCGTAGCGAACGTCTGAGCAGACGCTCTATCTCGGAGACAGAGCACAGCAGTAGAATGGGCGCTCAAGCAAAACATTTTCGACTTAATGATTGCGAAGCCTTACCGTCCACAAGTGGATCTATTTGCGTCCGAGGAGACTCACAAACTCCCGCTGTACCTAACCCGCCGGACAACCACGCCGGCGGGAGGACCCGACGCACTGGTGACGGACTGGAACATGTGGAGTTCCATTTATCTGTTTCCGCCGCCAGACGCTTCTCTAATGTGCCAAGTAGTAAACAAACTACAGGATTATCGGGGCGTCGTCTCATTAATCGCGCCCCTGTGGCCGGCGCAGGCGGGGTACCAGCAATTAAAGACGTGGTGCCCGAACCAGGTGTCGCTCCCGGTCGGGTATTTCCACTTAGACATGATTGGCAACCTAGAGACCTCGCTGACTTTTGCATTATGGACATTCAGGAGGCCAAATGGCTAGCTCCGTATGGTAGAACCCTGACCGATAAATTCATGAATCAATACACACAATCTACTAAGAGACAGTATCATTCGCATTGGCAGTCTTTTACTTCTTGGATACTCAGAACAGAACAATCCGTGCCTTCGGTGGCTTTGGTTTTTAATTATTTAAACTATCTGTTTGAGCAGAAACGGCTATCAGTAGTAACGTTAAAGAATCACTTAACAGCAATTAGGGTGCCATTCCTGGACCTTACGGGTCTAACCATACCACTAGCGGAGGAAATAGGCTTCATGAGGGCATGTTTTAAACTCCGCCCACCTCCCCATCAGCTCATGCCTACCTGGTCTCTGGACAAAGCGTTGTCATTACTTCATTCCCGGCGGTACCAAAATACTGCAGATTTTGACTTACTTTTAAAAAGGGCAGTATTCCTTATGGCTTTGGCTACCGGGAACAGGGTGTCTGAGCTGGCGGCGATGAGCAACACACCTAATTGCATCAGGTTTGGTAGGCTCAATGATTGTATTCATATTGCTCCTTCCCCAGGGTTCATCGCCAAGAATGAACACAGTGATCACGTGTTTTCAGAGTTCACGGTGCCGGCATTGAAAAAGGGGAAAGGTGCACCATATTTTATGTCCAGTGCAAGCGCTTACCAAATATTTGAAAGTCGCACCTAGGAATCAACAAGGTGCTTTGTGGGTATCAAGTACGGGTAAACGCGTTATGAAGCGTAAACTGGCTTCTCTCTTAGTTAACGTCATTCAGGAAAGTAATCCCGGCGTTGTGGGTAGAGCTCACGACTTACGCAAATGGGTGACCTCTTTACGTTTCCTTAAGAATTTTTCTGTTGAGGACATAGCAGCCACGCACCTCTGGTCCTCTAATCATACTTTTTTGACTCGATACCTTTCAGTAGCTTTGGACAGGCTTTCCATGCCATGTATAGCTTTACGGCAAAGGGTCTAGGTGGCCTCTGGGTCACTTAATGTTTAGATGAAGAAAAGAGAGGGGGGGGGGGGGTGCAGTCAGTGTAACATAGGACACTCTAGACCCCGCCGGAGGACGTGTGCGAAGCTTACGAGCTGTGATACAGGGTGTAGGTGCTGTGATTTTTAAGAATTTTCTGTAGTATTCATTACAGGAAATTGTGCTAACGTCCAATCATAGTTCAAAGACAATGCTTGTTGTAAATAGTTTTGGCTGTGAAGCAATATAATTTTAAGTAAATCTTAGTAGTTGCGGCCGCAGCTGGTATGTGTAATGTAAGTACCTCTTTAAGGTATAATTTTCAAATTATATCCAAGAGTTAATGGGGTTTATATGTGCACATGTAAACTTTGATGTTTTTTGTTTTTCACCACTTACTTTAAGTGGGGTGCCTTCTTAACTACCAGCTCTGTGTACAGTGTCTCGGAGTTAACCCCTTTTTGTCCAAGCAGGCTTTTCGAAGCACGCTCCTGCTTGTCACCTTTTTTGTATATTTTTATGCTGTATAAAGTATTATGCACACAAATATATATTTTTTTACAAAGTATGAATACTATGTGGTTGTTTGATTATCTGCTTTTACTAGAGTTATGATATGATTATGAATGTCCCCCTCCAGTCTTAGATATCAGGCATAATCGTCAATGATGGAGGGGCCACTAATAAATTATAGGTTTGACTCCTGTAAGGAGATAAAGAAAACCTAATATTTAGTAGTGGCCCCGTAATCATTGACGACTGGGGCCCTCCCGACCATCCCCTTCCCATTCGTTGATGTATTAAGGATTTTGGTTTACTTGATATGTCAGTGAAGGAAGAATGACGCCTGAAGTCAGCGTCTGGTTAAAGATCCACACAAGTACAGTAGGGTCTCACATAAAACGAGTTTATGGTCGATAAACGAGGGCGTTTTATGCGATTTCGTTTTATGTGAACACAGCATTTTGATGGCGCAATATCGTCAATGTTCACTGTAAGCGAAAATTTTCGTACAAAGCGAACGATATTTCGTACAAAGCGAACTATATTTCGTACAAAGCGAACGACATTTCATACAAAGCGACGATATTTCGTACAAAGCGAATTTTAGGTCGGTCGTTTTAATCGAGACTCGTTTTATGCGGGACCCTACTGTACATCCACGAAGTTATGGAAAGCTTATGAATAGTTATTCTTATTTTCTTTTTATTTGTTATTTTTTACGAAGTTCTTTCGTAGTGAGTACCCAATTTCATAATGACGAACCATGAGTGAGGTTGCGTGCGCTCATGATGAAGGCTCCTCAATTTTGTATGCTCTGTGCGGTAGATTCAAACTACGGTAAATGAGTGTTTGAAGAGGGTGCCTTATGTAATAGGCATAATCGTCAATGATTACGGGGCCACTACTAAATATTAGGTTTTCTTTATCTCCTTACAAGGGTCAAACCTATAATGCCGTTCTATTCACATGTGCGGTAACCAGAGCGATTCATATTGAATTGATTGACGACCTATCCAGTGAGGGTTTTTTGCATACTCTAAGACGCTTTGCAGGCCGCAATGGTTTCCCTCAAATTATTATGAGCGATAATGCGACTTGTTTTGTCGGGGCCTCTAAATATCTCCAGAGTTTAATGGATGACCAGCAGGTTGTGGCTACCCTCACTGGAAAGGGTTGTCAGTGGAAATTTATACCAGCACGTGCACCATGGTTCGGGGCGATTTGGGAGAGAACAATCGGTATCGTCAAATCTGCCATGAAGAAGGTATTAGGAAGGGCACTGGTGACCAGACGGGAGTTGCAAACCATCTTAATAGAAATTGAGATGTCAGTCAACGACAGGCCCTTGACCTATACCTCGGCAGATGTTGATGACCTCTTACCCATTTCGCCTTCTATGCTAACACGTGGACGAACCCTTAACCCTCTCACGACCATAGGACGCAGAGGTTGCCAGATTAGCAATAAGAAATAGATTACTCTCACTGTTATAATTACCTCTCCAAAATTAGTTTTCTGCCCACAGCTAACTCAAAGACAACTGCAGAGGTTGAAGTAAACAAACTAAAGGTTTATAGATACCCCTGACGGTAACAAAGGCTTTAAAGTATCCCTAATAGGCTCAAAAATCGCGTCAGGATGTGAGAGGGTTAATACCTATCCTAGATCGTCAGTAAATGACGAAGATCTGCATGACCCTACGTTCGGCAATGCTGACGCCACACGTCGTCGCTTCCAGTATGTGAACAAGGTGTCAGACGATCTATGGAAACAGTGGACCCAAGAATATTTGCTGTCTCTTCGCGAGCGTCACTCTAATAAGATCAAAGGGACGTATCAACGATGGCCTCGTATCGGGGATATCGTACTGATTCATGATGAGCGTCCTAGGTTATTTTGGAAGCTTGGGAGGATTGTCGATTTGTTCCTGGGCATTGATGGTCTTATAAGGGTTGCTAGAATACGAACTTCGACTGGGGTTACTACTCGCCCAGTCGTAAGGTTATATCCCTTGGAGCAGGATGTAGAACTGACGGATGATCCTGGCGTCTCTACTGATACCCCTCCGCAGGAGAGTGCAGGTGACAGTGCTCCTCAAGGTGGGGCAGCTGATGATGAGAAGGATGATCCTCTTCAGGCTTCAGGTGGCGCTCGTCCCAAAAGGAGGGCGGCTATGAGTTCCGTGGATCTTTGGAGATCAAAGATCAAACAAGGTGATCTTTGTCTCTTCGATGTCCTTTTTTTTGTTCTCTGTATATAGCTCCTGTATATCATTTTTGGTGGCAGGCAATATGTCGGGAATAGGGTAATGATCCCGACAGTTTTAGGTCCAATAGGACATTTGAATTTGGCGGTATCGTATCGCATGTACGATTTCGGCTGGTTCTTTGTGTATTGTAGTTTATTCTTAAGTACTGTATAGGTTAAATATTACCATAACTGTAATGTACAGTATTTATATCGGTTGTGGGACATATTTATACATACAGTAGTCTCCCCCATATAAGGCCTGTAATTTTCCGAACCTCCCAATTCCCGGACAGGCCATGGGATATATAAATAAATAAAGTAAAGTTGTTTTAATTGTTTATGACTTTCAATGCATTTCAATTTGAAGCGCCAAGATTCTGAGTGACCGAAATCGCCGATATAGGCCTACAATCATTTACTGATCATTACAGTACTTATTATATCTTATAAACATAATAGTAGGTAGCCAACTTACCATAATACTAAATTATATTTCATAATAACTTATATAAACCGAGTAATATTGGCCAAACCGATACGCGTGTGGTTTTGTTTACCGCCGGTTTACTAAAGTGCCACCATTATCAATTTTCTTCGAGCCAACTCGAGCGGGAGTTTAAACCCTAAACATATTAGAAACATAAACACGTGTATAGTGAAATTCCGCTAATCCGGAGGCTGAAACCTCGGAATGCCCGATACCTCGGAAAGGTTTTTCCCCAAAAATATATATTAACCCGTTGAGCCCCGGCTAGTTATAATATTTTGTTCACCCCAGTCCCAAGCCATTTTCACTTATTTTTTTGTTTGCTAAAATGGAAGACAAGGATGAGAAATGAAAAAAAAAAAAAAAAATCACCTCTGACATTTTTTTTTGGGGGGGGGAGCCTCAAAAAAATGTGTTGAGCCAAAATGGAAGAGAATGGTGAGAAATGAACACAAAAATAAAAAAAAACTCATTTCGGTCATTTGGGGGGCGGGGGGGGGGGGGGGGGGGGTTTCAATAGTTCGTCTCCCCCGCATGACCACCCGCCCGGGAGCACTAGGGTAAAAACTGAGTATGGCATTGTACGGCATACATCCTAAGGAGTATCTCACATAAATCTCAAGCCTCTAGCTCCCATACGACCGGAGTAATGAAGGTTCAAAGTGACGGTGAACTAGGGGTGTAAACTATCCCCACTAAGCCCACCACCACCAGCCGCGCGGCTGTCTCGGCCCGCTCACACCTACTGGCCCGGCTCCCACACACACTACGGTACCTCCCCCTCCTATTCTCCCGCCATTTCCTACCTTACGAGCCACGTAAGTGTTTTTTATATGTCGGACGCACGTGATGCGTCGCTGGGAGTTGGTGATCAAAGACTGCCGACGCAACACGTGCGACGCTGGGTCTCAACGGGTTAAAAAAAAAAAAAAAATACTGCTGCCATTTTTAAACGCCCGCAACCGTCGTAACGCTCAGTCTAGCGTCGCCGGCGGCCGAGTGCGTACCTCTCTCACGTACGTGTATATGTTTTAGGGCCATTTTTATGTATAAATCTGATACCTCGGAAAATCTGCTAATCCGGAAGTCCCGCAGTCCCCTGCCTTCCAGATTAAAAGAATTTTACTGTATAAATAGTTACAAATTATAAGAAAACATTAAAAGGATTTGTCAGTTACCATAAATAACGTGTTTGTTGGTTTAACCCTCCGGATCCGGGGGCCCTCATATGAGGCGGATCGCTGTGTCCGGGGCCATTTTCGTACAGTCAAGCTTCATAATTCAGTAGCTACTGATTGAGACCACCTAGAGCAGTCATTTTTTTTTGCAAATTGTAGAACATCTTGTTGTCTGTAGACTGTCGTTGAGATGACATCGCTACGACGTGTGG
This sequence comes from Paralithodes platypus, assembly GCA_032716605.1. Classification (NCBI taxonomy): domain Eukaryota; kingdom Metazoa; phylum Arthropoda; class Malacostraca; order Decapoda; family Lithodidae; genus Paralithodes; species Paralithodes platypus. Next base: position 20,813,797 of record CM064481.1, read on the forward strand.
TTGCCGAGTTATTATGATTTTAGCGGCGATTTTTAGCCGCGCATTTTGCCTCATATGAGGCCTCCCGGATTGCTGCCAATATTTTTGTTTGCCTCATATGAGGCCTCCCGGATTCCGAGGGTTAATTGGCTTGACGTTTGGGTTCCGAGGCGAGGCGAGGCACCGCTACTGGGCCTCACCGCCTCTCTCTCCCCCACCCCGCTCGTCTTCCTCAGCCAACACAGCTGCCTCGCCTATCATCTGCCGCTTCTTCCTCGCAAATGTGGATTAGGGGGTCGCAAATTTAGAGGAAATGGCGGATTTCCCTTATAATTCTACGGGCTGGTTCGCACATGTGGAATCGACCTCGCAAATGTGGAATATTATATTTTTTCCAATTTTGACCCCCCCCCCTCCTTGCAAATGTGGAGGATCGCATATTTAAAAACTCGCATATTTGGAGGATGGACTGTATAATGATAAACTCGGTTCTTCCTAATACGGAAATGATTTGTTTATAATAATACTCTAATTTTGCAGCTTGAATTGACAGTTTTCATAATATTCCATCAACGATTATGCAGTTCAACATTTTGCACTCAAATTTGACAATCTTACAGTATCTTACAGTAGATCCTCTGGAAAAAAGGCAAACTAGGCCTGTGTATCCAGCTTAGTACCAGTACTTGCACTGCTGTGGTTGTTCACGGTGTTGGCGGCGGTGTATGGCTGTACAGTAGAGCCCCCATCTTTGCTCCTAATCGGTTCTGCAGAAATCGAGCAAAGATTGAAACAGCCAAAATCGGGGCACTGTTCTTATGGGGAAAATTCTAATCGGTTCCGTGCTCATTCTAAAAGTTGCACTTTTTCCCAGTTTTAGCCTATGAAAACATGTTTTTTGTCTAGGCTACATAAAGTAGCGTAGGCCTAAATCTTATGCATTGTAAATAATATTGTAGACATGGCTAAATAACAGTCCTAACCATAACATTTAGGTGCATTATAAATACTGTAGATTGGGGCATTGTTTCTATCATGGGACATTTTTTAGGGCTAGGTTCTAAATTCGTCCAGACACCCCTCAAGTACCCCATTTCGCCCCAAATACATCCAATACATACATATTATGAGGAAAATACGTATAAATACATATTATGAGAAGATTACTTACCACACAGACTATTTTAAATCATTGTCATATTTAGCCTAGCCTAACATCGTCTAGGCATTTCAACCGCTTTCGTCCGACATGGACTGGCCTTTGCTCTTGTGTTTTGAGCATGAAATTCCTTCATTGCTACCACCAGGCCAACCATCTCTATCACCAGATGTACTGGAGGTTATAATAAACGCGAGAGATAAGGGGTTCAGGCACAAAAAAAAACTTGCAAACAGTTGTTTTGTCAACACAGATACTAGGGCACTGTAAGCGTCTGCTTAGTGATGACGTCATACAAAGATGGCGGCATCTTGCGCATTTGACAATCGGATCTCGGATTCACTCGGATTTCGTCTATAAACGGCAAGCACCTGGCAGATTCCTTTATTTATGTTAAACTTTTTTTATTGGTTTTGTTTGTTTTCTAGTTTTATGTAGAGTTTTTAATTATTTTTGCTCTTTTTTTCGGGTTTCGACTGGAATTTTTGTGCGAAGATTGAAGCTTTTTGAGCAAAAACTGGAAATTAGGAATATTTGGTGTGTGCCGCGAAATTTGAAACAGCGAAGACTGATGTGGCGAAAATGGGGGCTCCACTGTACATCACCATACCAACGTGTACATCCTTGGTCATATGACTACTCAATGCCTACCTGTATATATTATTATTACATTACCATACCAACGTGTACATCCTTGGTCATATGACTACTCAATGCCTACCTGTATATATTATTATTACATTACCATACCAACGTGTACATCCTTGGTCATATGACTACTCAATGCCTACCTGTATATATTATTATTACATCACCATACCAACGTGTACATCCTTGGTCATATGACTACTCAATGCCTACCTGTATATATTATTATTACATTACCATACCAACGTGTACATCCTTGGTCATATGACTACTCAATGCCTACCTGTATATATTATTATTACATCACCATACCAACGTGTACATCCTTGGTCATACAGTATGACTACTCAATGCCTACCTGTATATATTGATGCTTTTTGAATTGATACACATGTAACTACATTATCTTAATATGCACCATGTAGTTACACTCTTTTTTTCTAATAAACAACAAGGTTTATTGTGTCTTTTCTTGATCAGCTGACTATACTTAGACTTGGTTTTTGCTGCTTGAATGTCCGCCTCCGACTTGGGATTCAAGCCCTACGTTGGATAACGTAGAGACTACTACTAAATTGGGAGGTTTGACGACCTCCCAAATAACCAAATAAGGAAAACCTATTTGGTAGCAGTCTCGGAGTATCCAACAACAGAGTATCCCACCCTCACGCCTAACCCCTGTCCATCCAATCTAGTCTGATTACTTGATACCTTGATGATAGTACCTGGTTGAGGGCAGGTATGTTGAGTTCGCGCATGCGTCCAGAGGGAAGCCAGATTGTGTGGGCAACTATTTTAATGTTTTCTACCCTACCTTTTTCGTTTTCTATTCTCAATAAGTAGTCTCGAAGTGTGTACAACGTACCTAGTAGAGATTTTAGGTGCTACTCTAGAAGATATTGAACTGCACATGTAGTACTGATAAATCGGCCCGCTATACCAGCGGCTGAACATATAAGCCCTACGTTGGATACTCCGAGACTACTACCAAATAGGAGGTTTTCCTTATTTGGTTATTTGGGAGGTCGTCAAACCTCCCAATATATATATATACAGTAAAAGTCCGTTAATCCGACGACCGATGATTCGAATCTCCCAATAGTCCGAATTTTTCAATTTGAGGCCAAATCCGAATTCACCCGATGGTCCGAATTTCAAGAAGTCCCAAAGTCCCCTTTTTGAGGCATTAGGCCACTCAAATGACACATAATGGAGCACACACATATCATATGTTCATGAATTCACTTTAAAAGTTTACCATTGTCATTGTAGCCTATTACCTACTTCAAAACATTCAGATTAATGGTCAAAGGAAGCTACTGATATAAACGTAAACACCTTCTTCTTCTTCTTCTTCCACATCGTCTGCTAGAGAGTTTGTTTTGCTCTTGAACGCATCCTTGGGACGCTCCGATGCGCTACTGGCTTGCACTGCATTTTCTGGAAGCGCATTCAGTCTTGAGCTGGAAAACGCACCTTTGGATGTATTAGTCTTGAGCTTGAAAACGCACCTTGGGACGTTCCGATACGCTACTATTTATAGTTCAGTGATCGGAGCGTCCCAAGGGTGCTTTCAAGACAACAAGACAAGGGTGCTTTCAATACAATATAATATAACAGAGCACGTCACAAAAGGAAAATCACAAAAGGAAAATTACAAGAACCTCTCAGGGAAGTGCCGTTGTTAAGGCATTACTTCCCAAACCACATCTGATCTTCAAGAGCAAGACAAACTCGCTAGTAGACGGAAGAAGAAGAAGACGTTTATATCAGCAGATTCCTTTGACCATTAATCTGAATGTTTTGAAGTAGGTAATAGGCTACAATGACAATGGTAAACTTTTGAAGTGATTTCATGAACATATGATATGTGTGTGTGCACCATTGTGTCATTTGGGTGGCCTAATGTCTCAATGTTTTCGTCATACACAGGTTCATAGGGGTAAAGTCCGATAATCCGAAAAATCCACTAATCCGAACGAGGGCCGGTCCGCTGCCCTTCGGATTAACGGAAGTTTACTGTATATACAGTATACAGTCTGGCCTGCCAATACGCGAGAATATGGGCGGCACGCGAGGCCGCGGAATGGAAATTCGCGTATTAGCAATAGAGTATTATATGAGAATAAATCTATATGGGCGGCACTGACTCCAAGTTCTCTACTTTAGGCCTATTTATCTCCGTCAATTGCCACAAAAGGTACATATATGTATACATAAACATCCAAATCATAAGAAAATATAACAATAATAATAAACTCACCTTAAAATTAACAGTTTGTACTGTAGATATGAAGGCCAGAAGGTAGATATGTAGACTTGGCCAGTTAGATCAAGAGTTGGGTGGTAATTAAGTAAATGAATATGTTATGTATACTATCATTATACTACCTATAGTATAATTGCATGTAGAGTATCTATAATTTGTAGGGTAGATTACCCTGATGATTAAATTATCGGGGATGCGATGACGTCATCAGCTGATGACGTGAGTGGGGGCGTGTATGCGATGGGGAGAGGAGAAGGGGGTCGGAAAGTAGAGATCGTGGAGAGAGGTTGTGCTAGCGATAGTGGGGAGCGATTGTCCGGCGTGTTTCATGTAATGGTGGTTTAAGGCATGACTAGCAGATGGTGTAAATAGTGAGTTGGATATGGTATGTGGTTTGTTTGGTATTACATGGCGTTGTAGTTGTTTGGGCTGTGGTTTTTGTGTGTCGGCGTTTGTGCTTCTTGGTTATGATGGTGGTTTGTTGTTTTGCTGAGTAGCTGGTTCATCTTGGAGGGTTTAACGTTCTTAAGGGCGAGCTACGCATCAGAAAGGTAATTATTGTAAACGTGTATAAAATATATGAAGTATTTGGGAAGATATCACATATGCAGATTAGCTTAACTATATTTAACAAATTTGGTAGCAGAGCGTAGTTCCGTCATGACTTCTGTAATTAAGAACCCCCCCATGTTAACTGATTTAGACAAATATGAACAATGGAAGGAAGATGTATTGATGTGGACAGAATTAACGGATATAAATAAAAAGAAGCAAGCGCTAGCCATTCATCTCACGTTAACTGGTCAAGCCAGGGAAGTGGCTAATCAGGTGTCAACAGAGGATAAGAAGAAAGAGAATGGAGTTGACCTATTGATAGCAAAATTAGATGAGGCCTTCCTGAAGGAACCCGAGAGAAGGAAATTTATGGCATATCAGAATTTTGAGGAATGTGTGAGGAAGGATGACATGTCAATTTGCGATTTCATGAGAGAGTTTGACATGAAGTACTACAAAATGACAAAAGGGCATGGAACTGCCAGATGAGGTGTTGGCTTTCCGTCTGGTGAAGAATTGTAAATTAACGGAAATACAAAGGGAACAGGTTATGGCATCAACAAAACCCCTATCATTTAAGGAAGTTCGATCAACATTAAAACGAATGTTTGAGTCAAGCAGTGTGACAAGGAGTGAGGTAACTCAGGAAGTTAAGGTTAAGTCTGAACCGGTATATATGACAAAGGTGAATGGGAAGGATGATTTGAAGAATAGAAAAACAATTTTGGAACAGGAACTAAAAGAAATATGTTCTAAGATTGAGGAGACTGCTGTATCTTCCAAGGACGGTAATACAGAAGAAGAGATCATGTGGACAACCAATTATGGTGGCCAAGGTGGTTATCATAGGAACTGGAACAATGGTAGATACAATAGAGGTGGTAGATATGGTAGATATCAGAGAAGAAGTTGGAGGAGGAATAGGCTTGACGGTGGATGTTTTGAATGTGGATCGAAAGATCATTGGGTGAGGAATTGTGACAAAGTAAAGGAAGTAGACAAAAAGGAAGTATGACTAGACAGTTTCTTTGAGGACAACAGTGATACCAGAACATTGAGGAAGGCAACAATAGGTTGTGCAGTACTTGACACAGGTTGTAACGTTAATGTGTGTGGGGCTAAATGGTTGGAGGAATATCATGAAATGATTGATGTTGTTGTTGTTGTTCCCCAGGCTGTCTGGCCGAACAGCCCCAAGGTCTCGAGCAAGGCCAAGGCCATAAACGAGCGCCCCCACAAAATCCTCCCTGCTTACCACTAACAAAGCCCGGGTGACCGAAGCCACTCCAAGGCAGGGAGCTAAGGAGGGTGCGGAAACGCCCGGGAAACCAAAGCCCCACCCAAGGCCCTGTGCCCCTCAGCAATTATGAAGGGAAAGTTGAGGGGTAAGGGAAAAATGTGACGCTTTGGCTCCGAATCTGCCAACTTCTAGGCTGGCAGTAGGGAGGTCAATCCACGGAAAAGACGCCGTCACTTGAGATCTAGAAGATATATAAGTAAAAGGAACAGTCAGAGTAAGCTATGGGTATGGCAGAGATCGCTCAGTTCTCACTCGGATAGACCAGCCCATCACCGCATGACTAGAACCCAATCCTCTCAGCATCAGCTAGGAAAGGCCCTAGAAAGCCGCCTTTGGCGGGGGGGATAGCTCCCCTATTTCAACTCCTTTCGGGGTTGGGCACCCGCCTAAATGATTGATGTAAATGATAAGAGTAAAGTTAAGGAGTATAGCACCAATAAATCATTCCGGTTTGGTGATGGTAACTCAGTGAAAGCCCATAGGAAAGTCAGCATACCCGCTTATATTGGTAAAGAAAGGCTAATGATCGAGACGGATGTTGTTGAATCGGATATACCACTTTTGCTAAGTAAATCTTTCATGAAAAAGATGGGTATGGTGATGAATTTGGCTGAAGACAAAGTTGACTGGAAGTATGGTAGAATTAAGAACTTGAAAATCACTAGCACTGGTCATTATGCTATGCCTATAAATAAATTCGAGAGTTTCAGAGAGGACAGGAACTTCATGAGGTATGTCTTGTACAGCTATGGAAAAGGTGATGCCAAGAAGAAAGCATTGAAACTCCATAAGCAATTCGCCCACCCTACAAAGGAAAAACTTATCACATTGGTCAAGGAAGCTGGTATCATAGATGCAGAGTTAGAAGACGAAATAAGAAATGTTGGAGAATCATGTGAAACTTGTAGTAAGTTCCAGAGAACACCGTCTAGACCTGTGGTTAGTATGCCAATGGCGAGGAACTTCAATGACATTGTAAGTATGGACCTGAAATTCTTTGAGGATAAGTATTTCCTTGTAATGATTGATCTCGCTACTAGATACTGTAATGCATGC